>OW569417.2:34793581-35441416 GCA_937662695.2 Halyzia sedecimguttata
GAAGAAGAAGAAGAAATAATAAGGAGATAAACGGAATGGGTCAATGGAATGAATGCCGTATTCCAATTATGTTGCATAGTTATCAAGATATTCGACCGTAATTAATTCAATTTTCATGTTTGAACGATATTGAGATTCTATGGTGAAAATGCACTCAGGGAATATTAAAATGCACTTAACTACTCTTCGTTCAAAACACGATAAGGTATAGTAATTGTCTCATTTCATATTTTAATAAATACAAACATGATAAGGATATTAACTTATTTGTGGGTGATACAAATATCGATCTCTTGTCTCAGTCAGTTGAGCATGAACATTATGTGAACATTTTATGTGAGCGGGGCTTCGTTCCCACTATTGATGCGATCACCAGGCCAGCTAGCGGAAGCTGCGTAGACCATATCTTCTTGAAGGCTGCTAATATTGAGGGAATGGATATAACTCCTGTCGCGTTGCAAATTGATTTAACTGATCACTATCCAGTTATTCTCTACTTAAATATAGATGATTCTACAAAAACGGTCGCCCCTGTCGAATCTAAAGTTAAAACATATATCAATTATGATGGGTTAAATACTGACTTAGCCAGTTATACTTGGGAAAAACTTTATTCTGCTCCAGATGTGAGCATAGCCACACAGATCTTTATAGATAATTTGAAATTCTATACTCAAAAAAATACTAAAACTGTCACCTTGAAGAAATCCAACAGGAAGCGGAAGGAGTGGATTACTGGAGGCATTGTTCAAGCAGTTAATAAAAAAAATATGATGTATAAAAAAATTAAAACACAGAAATTCACTAACCACGAACTTAATGAAAACTATAAAAATTATAAAAATTATTTGGAGAAACTAATAAGTGTTGCAAAAAATCAGTACTATAAAAACCAAATACAAATAAACAAAAATGATCCTAAACAGCTCTGGAAGATTATATCACAAAAAAAAAATAGAAATGAACAAATAACACTGAATAATGACGGAAATGATTCGCTAACTAATAATGAACAGATAGCCGAGGCATTTAATTCATTTTTTTCGAATGTTGGCGTTAATCTAGCAAAAACAATAGAAAAGAAAAAAAGAAAATTTCATATACCTGAGCCAACCAACCCGCTAAAATTAACTTTCACACCCTGTAATGAAACGGAAATAATAAGCACTATAAACTCACTAAAGTCCAACAAAGCCCCTGGCATTGACGGTATTAATACCACATTACTCAAACAAGTTGCAACGAATATAACCACTCCAATTGCTTTTTTGGTAAATTTCTCCATGAATACTGGTATTTTTCCTGCCCCATTAAAAACCACACTCGTTAAGCCAATCTATAAAACAGGGGACAAGACATCCGTGAACAATTACCGTCCCATATCACTTACGTCGAATATTTCGAAAATCTTCGAAAGAGTTGTACATAATAGGACAACGCAGTTTCTAGAAGAATGCAAAATTTTGAGTGAAAGACAGTTCGGATTTAGAGTCGGAAAATCAACACAAGACGCTATAGCTGCTTTAACTGGTGAAATCTATAAATGTTTGGACAAATCAAAGCCTTGCATATGCATTTTCATTGACTTAGCCAAGGCCTTCGACAGTGTGAGCCATAGTGGTCTCATAGAAACCCTAGATAAAATAGGTGTCGAAGGCCAATCATTGAACTGGTTCAAAAGTTTTCTTATGCAGAGGAAGCAATGCGTTCAAATTGGACAATCGTTTAGTTCATTTGCAGACGTGCAGTACGGTGTACCACAGGGCACTATATTAGGGCCGGTGCTCTTCACTATTTATATCAATTCCATGTTCGCTCTGGATCTGAAAGGAAAAGTATTTGCATTTGCAGACGATACTGCGGTGCTATATGAGGGGGAAGACTGGGTAGAACTACAGAAAACCATAAAAAGAGACTTCAAAAATATAGTTCACTATTTCAATAACAAAACACTCACAATCAATATTGAAAAAACTAAATTCTTACCTTTTGCTAGCACCATATCAACATTACCTGATTTTAAAAAACTAGAAATAGAAAATGACTTCATTATTAATTCAACTACCAAAATGAAATATTTGGGAGTGATAATTGACTCCCACTTACGGTGGAATTATCAAATTGATAGTGTGGTGTCGAAAGTTCGTATACTTATCCCAAAATTTAGGATCCTGAAAGGTTTCTGTGATTCTGAGCTATTGAGAACATTATATCTTGTTCTAGTCCAGCCGCTACTGATTTATGGTCTGCTAGGGTGGGGGGGTGTCGTAAAATATTATTTACAGAAAGTGGAAATAACCCAAAAATGGTTGCTAAAAATTATATTCAGTAAACCTTTTCGCTTCCCAAGTGCACAATTGTTCTCAGAATCCGCAATTATGAACATGCGGCAACTTCATCTTTCTGTGCTTGCAATACATCAGAATAAAAATATATCGGCTGCAGAAATTAATAATCACCCGCATGAAACCCGACGGAGAGGGCAATTTCTTGTGATACCGAAAACATCAAAAACCATCGGGCAACGCTCTCATCACTTTTTAGCCCCGAGAGTATATAATTCCATTCCAAGGAATATTAAAAATATTGAATCACCCCGCATTTTCAAAAGAATGCTAAAGTCATGGATAAAACAGCTTGATGATCACGCAATTACTAATCTACTAGATATTAAAAACTCATATGTACACTCATGATATTTCAATTATACCAATACTGGGGATATGGTGGCAGCATTTATTGTGTCGAATTCTGGGAATGAGGCTCTGTTTGGTTTGGTGTAGTCTGAGTGTGGATATAGCAGCTTTTAAGAACATATATATATATAGCAATAAACACGTCTTATATAACTAGAATTGAATTGACTATTGTATATAAGTATTTAGTCTTAGCATATCTCACACAAGGTTCTTTTGGATGAACAGAATCGTTTATCCAAATATTTACCTTCGAGGTATAAATACTTTTGTTTGTTATTTTTTTTGTTACTTAAATTTTTATAAGTTTACCTATATATTAAAACTAAGATCAAATGTTAACACCTTATGTAATTTAAAGATTGATAATAAACATATAATAATAATAATAATAATAATTAGGTGAGAGTGGGTCAATGCGATAGAAGCATTTCACTTTCAACTGTACATTAAAATATATAAAACACAGATATCTAATATACATAATGTCAAATTAAAGCATTTTTGCCTCGACATATACTCCACATACTATCGAAATACGAACATTTGAAATCGCATTAAATGAACTAATCTGTGCGACTGTTCGACCACAGACTAGTATTTGTTTGAAATCGGCAATATGAGTGTATAAAACATATAATACCTAGATTTTAAATAGTTTGACATTGGCGGTATGAATGTAAGCAATTAATGCATTATAGAATGTATTTGTAATAAATATTATATTATTAATTTAGCTTTCTGGACTCCTCCAAATATGATGTCACATCTCACGTCTTCACGTATCACAATATACAGAAGTTTCCCTACTTTTATCCAGTGCATACATTGAGTTTATTCGAAAAAAGTTGTGCGTATATATGGCCATAAAAATATTCAACATGCTACCAAGACATGTGCAGACTTTGATTGATGGTAAAACCTTTAAGCGGGAAATTTATAAAATTATTTTGAAAATTGAGGCCTACACTATTGAGGAATTTGAGATGTACTGTCGCTCTATGACACAGGTTCAGTGACTATAATTGTGTGGTATTTGTGCTATTTTGTAAGTTGCTATTGACTTGTTTTCTTTTCTTTGATGTAGTTGTTTGTCAATGATATGGAAAATAAATTACTATTCTATTCTATTCTATACAATTTGTTACTCGAGAAATAGAATGATTTTCTGATAAGATACATTCTAACTGAGTCTCGGCCTGATTATCTCGTGGCTATGTTAGAATGCATCTTATCACAAGATCATTTTTGTTTCTCGATCATGATGCTCCGTAAAACTTTCAAGGGAGGGTCTCTTTTTTTCTTCAAAAATGTCCGAGGAATCTATTTCTTCAATTAGAATATCAATCAGATCACCTCCATAAACATTAGAAGTAATTTTGTGAAAGCCTCCCCAATTATCTTCGCCACTGGTAAGAATTTGACAACGCTTTTATTACCAGACGATTAAATTCATCCAAAAACCTCCTTGTACAAAATTTCATTTGAATCTGCCAAAATTAGTCAAATTTATCGCAAAAATATGGGCTCTAGAGACTCTGGGTGCATTCTAAGACCTAAGTTAATAAGTTCTGGCGCTCTAGTTCAAACAGACAAATTATATCTCCGAAAGTATTGGTTTCTCAGAGTTGGGAATTATGTCAATGGATTCCTATGATAGAAATGCATCATGAAAGTTATTAAATTTAAAAAAAAAGTGTCGTTTAAAAAATGCTTCAAAAATTATCTTATAAAAAAAGAGCAATCTACAATGCTTCAATGCCTTAATGCTTAAAAAATTGTCGTTAAATTTATTTATCAAGATTAAATGAGCCGTCTGCAATGATTCAACCTCGTGGAATGGGTTGTTGCAACTTACACTCGGTGCATATTTTCCACAACTCGAAATAGCTACGATCGACCAGTCGATCGCGATCGACCTGTTGGCCATCCCTGCATGGTATATAGAAACATGTCTCGCTACTTAAGGAATTAAGAGGTAATATTAACCCCAGTGGTCAACGAACAGTAATTTCTTTTGAGGATTACATTATGTTCTTCTTTCCTATTGCCTCCATAAATTACATCAAAACAGTCTTGTATATTCACAAATTCAAGAATCGAATAGGTACTTGCTTTCCAAGAGAAAATAACAACTCCGAATTGAGCTCTAATTGCTAGAAAAGATGACATTTATGAATAGTGATCACAGACAGATTCTGTGTTCGCTTTCAGTGAATTCATAAGTTGTAATGTAAAAAAAAAATATTTTGTTTCGTTACTCCGAAACTATTACACCAATTTTGCCCAATAACGAACTTAACCGAGATATTTATCCTTCAAACCTACTTTGAAAATTTCAACTGTCTAGCTCATTCCGTTCGAGAGTTATCGTGTTAACAGCCGAACGGATGCCAGGCCAGACAAAATCGATTTCGACCACGGATTCTTGATCAGTGAGTCAAATCAAATCGTTCAAGACCATTTTCAGCCAAAAATTCGAAAATTACAGATACTTGGGCAAATTGATAAGCACTCTGTTCCAAGGAACAAGAGCGCCAACAATACTGTTGAATTTACTACGTTTTTTATATTAAAAAAATTACAAATATTCTTGCTACTGTAGTTTCGAACTTTCTTTCATCATCAGAAAGAGTTGAAAAGTGACTAAAAAGTGCAATATATCATTCCAATATGACGTTAGATGGCATTAAAACAGGTAGAAAAGGTTTTATATGTAGGTATCGAGGAAGTACATCTCAATTGCAAAAGGATTATTGCATTTTTGCATTTTTTTAAGGATTAAAAACTACTATTCAAAGATTTCGAATATTGGTAATCTATATAAATCAGTCTGACTCTTAAATATCATAAAAACCTTTTGTACCTGTTGATTATTGCATTTTTGCATTTTTTTAAGGATTAAAAACTACTATTCAAAGATTTCGAATATTGGTGATCTATATAAATCAGTCTGATTCTTAAATATCATAAAAACCTTTTGTACCTGTTGAATTCCCGAGTACTATCAGATTGTAAGAATAGTTGTACGATTTATTCACTTTTCAAAATGAAGTTCTAAATTGCGGTAACAATAATATTAGTGATTATATGATAATATTATGATAGCAAAAATGTAGTACATGTAACAGTGTTGTTTTTGCGCGTATGTTCTGGGGAACATCGCGTTATCATTTTGCCCAAATGTCTGTAAATTTCGAATTTTTCGCCGAAAATGGTCTCAAACGATTGGGTTCGACTCCCTGATCAAGAATTCGAGGTAAAATTTGATTCTGTCCGGCCGGCCGAATTTAATGGTAAATTCGAATTAAGAGTGTCCAATACAGGAGAATGGACAACATAATTTACCATGGTAAATTCGATTAAGGGTGTCCAATACAGGAGAATGGACAATAGAACATACGCTTAAAAGCTTCTGACTTCACTTCAGTGCTTGAACAAATTTTTTTTTCTGGAAGTAAATAATCATGAATCAACAGCATCAAATCAACGAATATTCAAACCAATAACAAACAGACAGCAGTCAAAATAGGAAGAAACAGAATTGCGCAGGTCGGAACAAAACCAGCCCAAACGATCCCTGCCTCCGACTAAGTATCTATTTGACCGTACACTGTACGGTACAGTGTACGATCCACAAAGTTCTTGGAACACAAGACCCGATCAAGGAATCGTATAATGAATCGTGCAGAAACACTGTAGGAACGCTTTTACATCACTGCGCAGTTGGTGGACCGTTCACTGTACAGTTTCGGCCGCTCTAGGAACAAACCTATAATAAGCATTGTCTTATTCCAAAGGACTTGCAGTCTTTGAACATTCCTACCAGAACAAGCCATCAAAGGAGACACACAATACACGAAGTGCGGATATATGGTATATACAGATTCCTACTAACTCGGGAAAAATACCCAACTTTAATACCAATTTTTTACATAGAAAATCTACATTTTTATGAAACCTGAGCTGAGGATCCATTATAACGCCCAAATATTTAATTTCATCGACATATTCAATTGTAGTATTATCAATCTCAACTACCCAGTCATCTTGTCTGAAATTAGAACAATTTTGTTCACTAACCAGTATCATACATTTAACCGTGTTTAACCTCAATTTTTCCTCCATCAACCATTCATTTAAGATGTCTAATTCCTTATTCAAAGTATCTACCAAAGCGGAATAATTTTTACCTGATACAGAGCTCAATGTGTCATCTGCGAAGAAATTGACGTAAGAATGCCGCAAGTAACAATATAAATCATTGATTTATAAAATAAACAGTAACGGTCCCAAGGCACTCCCCTGCGGAACTCCATAAAGCGTGTTAAGCTCCTACGAGCACTCACCGTTGACTTTTGTCTTCTGATGCCGATCTGTCAAGTAATCTTTTGTCCAATCGAGGATATTTCGCTTAATACCATATTTTTCGCATTTTACAATTAATTGTTCCTATCAACAGTTTCAAACGCCTGTTTGTGGTCCATAAATACACTAATTACAATGTTCTCCTCTTCAATCTCTCTTTTCCACTTGTTACTACTAACTGGCAGGCCATTTCATAGGAATGGTGTCTTCCGAAACCAGACTGATTGATGAGCAGTAAATTATTTTCATTGAGACATCCACTCCGTTGTTCATGACTAAGTATGATTTCAATTATCTTTTCAACAAGTGGGAGAAGATTAATAGGTCTTCAGTCCTCTGCTTTTCTGTGATTGCTAACTTATGGAACTGGAACGATTGTGTTCAACCGCCGTAAAAAATTTTAGTTTTCAACGAGAAAACGATCATTCAAATTTGGTTGCACATAATGCCTGTTCAAACTTGGTTCGAAATGCGCCAGCCCGTGACGTAACCCGTCATATCTACTCTCACTTTCTTCTCGTGTCCGTTTCACTCTTTATTCCAGTGTAACACAGCTCCATATAAAAGGCTCGAAGTCTGCATCGGCTTTAACAAGCAGATGGTAAATTTTGATTGCGTCATCCGTCATAGCAACGATTCAGAAGCGTTTCACCTCATTTGAAATTGCTTCTTGATTTAACGATTTTCAATAACGAAATATATTTTATGAATTATGAAAGTGTATGAGGGCAAACATGATGATCTGGTATTGAAGTAGATTCAGAAAAACATAAGCATATGGTATTTCGTGTCACATGCAAGAGTCCTATTGTAACATCGCAGTTGGCTTTGGATTTTTATTCTTCTCATGTTCTGTTCATATTATAGAATTTCTGAACTGACAGCCAGACCCAATATTGAATTATTGTCAATTCTTAAGATTATTTCAAATTTGAGTTTACAAATTATTTAAATCTGCAATGATCTGTAATTTAGAACAAAACACATTTATTGTGATTTCCTATTACCGCAATGGTACATTAGTCAATGGTGAATGGATTTACTCTGTAGAGGCCTGTGAAAATTGATATCTGGCGAATTATCCTTATGTTCAGATTCTAGAATCTTCTCTGAAAGTTATGAAAGGTGTTATAAACAGATTCATGCAGACTGAAAACATTAACAAGGGAAAATCGACAGGTTCAAGTTTCTCAAGAAGTTGTTGAAGAATTGAGAACACGAGTTGAACAAAGTCCCTGAATAAATTAATTATTGAAAATTATTATTAATTCTCAAAAATTCTATATAGGATTTTAAAAATTCTTCCATTCAAATACAAGGGAACAGATTATTCATATCTGTTCAATATCTAATATAATATCTCTTGAAAATGGCTTAGGAGAATAGAATCCCAAGTAATGCATAATTCACACTCGATTCCATCAGCTTGATATTTTCTGAAAGAAAACTCCTTAAAACGGAGTAAAATTTCAGTATCATTCATTTTATCAGTCATCATTCTTTCCATCAAATTACCCTACTCTGGTCATCACAAGGTCTGTTATAAATCCAAAAGGAGTTAGGCACAGTAATTATGTTATGTACCCAAAATCACGTGAATTTAAAACTTTAAATTCATTTCACTTTCAGCAAACTTGATGCTAACTATAGTAACCATTAAATCAATTTATTTTGTATGATATAAATTTTTGGTCCAAACTGGGAAAAGAGGAAACGTTATCTCCCAGTGACAATTATTTTGGAACTAATCATTGTAAACAAAGGAGAAAGTGAGGTTATGCATTCCACAGAATTAGGTTATATTCTGTGATGAATTCTGTGGCTTGAATTGCAAATGTGTTCAGCGTGCATATGAAGCGGCAAAATTAGAGGGTTTCAGAACCAACAACGATGTTACAATCATTTATGAAGACCCTGTATTACTTTTAGTAATATGACGTTATCTCCCGAACCTTTACCTTTCAGATTGGATACTATTCCGTGTAGTTTATTCAAGGAAACCTAGGGATTCGTTTCATTAATCCATTGTGTTTCTTTAATACAGGGTGTTTTCAAAGGGATCCTCTTTTTGTCATCAAAATAACCTAGAACTTCCCAAAAAGTGGATTTACAAAATGGGAAGCAAAATAGGCCAACTTTACCTACATTGATCTCAAGCGCAAATTCCAACATTTCTTTTTCAAGCTGCGAAGAGAGCTGAACGAGGATGAAAATTTGACAATGAAACACATCCCACTAAAACCGGAAATCCAACGAGCGAACATCAGAGGATACACGGAAAGCTTGTTCTCTCTCCTCACTCTTTTGTTTGGAAAGCTTTGTAAACCTGTAAACAATCGGAAGTTGTGAGTGTGAAACTCAGACAGGACTGTCTTTGGGGTTGCTTTTCATTATACCATCAAAACGGATCATTCACCAACCCTTTCCGTTTCCAACAAATGATTTTACTCAAGATTTATTCTATTGGCATGAGAATGCATTCCGTATTTCATGAACTTGGATAGTGGTCATGAAATTATTCTTTTTCCTGGAAACCAAGCAGCCTAGTGCGAGTTCAGTACTTGGATGCACTAAAAAAAAATTATTGAATAATGAAGCTGTTGTCCCAATCAAGACTCGTTTGGATTTAAACAAGACTGATATAGAGAACAACCTATAAGGACAACGAAAGACAAATCCTGAGCAAGGTAATCGATATAAAGCATATTATTCAATGGTCCGAGAAGACATTAAGCCGATAGATCAGGTAATTGGGCATTGTTAAAGAAACACACCCGAAAGTCTTCCACAATAGCACGCCGACGAGGTTATAAAGCGTAATGGGAACCTCTACAACATGTTCATTGAGCACGAAATTCAGTATTCAGGACAAAAATAAAATGGGCAAACGAACCACAAGCATCACGCACAAAATATTTTCAAAATGAAGCTTTTTTTGGATAATTATACAGTCAGTGTCAAAAGTATGGAATAATGGATTTATTTTCTCCCCTTTCTGGATGAGCGAAAAATGTTTTGATATCTCAAACTAATTTATTATTTAAGGAACATTTTCCCGTAATTCTTATCGTTCTACCATATCCCCATATTCGATCGAATTGAAGCTTGGTAACTAGTAGTAGAAAATCAACATAAAGACGTGTTTAAAATGTTGTAAGAACCGTACCCCTAGAAAATTTGAAAAAAAATTACGAAAAAAAAATTTTAAGAACCGTACACCTAGAAAATTTCAAAAAAATCACGAAAAAACAATTGGTTCAAGCACTAACGTGAAGTCAGAAGCTTTTGCGCGTATGTTCTATTGTCCATTCTTCTGTATTGGACACCCTTAGTTCGAATTTACCATGATAAATTCGAATTAAGAGTGTCCAACCTGGAATATTATTTCCTTGATAACTCATAAAATATAGACTCGATTGAATTGAAGCTTGGTAACTAGTTGTAGATTATCGACATGAAGACGTGTGTAAAATTTTCTGAGAACCGTACCCCAAGAAAATGTTAAAAAAATTAAGAAATAAAATTGGTTCAGGCACTGAAGTGAAGTCCGGAGCTTTTGAGCGTTTGTTCTATTGTCCATTATTCTGTATTGGACACTCTTAATCGAATTTATCATGGTGAATTCACTGAATTCTATTGTCTGTTCTCCTGTATTGGACACTCTTGATCGAATTTACCATGGTAACTTCGATTTAGAGTGTTCAATACAAGAGAATGGGTAATAGAACATACACGCAAAAGCTCCTGACTTCACGTCAGTACTTGAACCAATGTTTAAATTAAGTCTTCATCAAATGATAGTATATTCTAAAACAGGTTGCAGAATGGGCTCCTATTGAAACACGAATGAGAAATTCGAAAACGAGCGACGAAGGAGCGAGTTTTCGAACGCATGAGTGTTGGAATTGCCTTCTGCAACGAGTATTAGACGATACTTTCTCTATTTCAGGAAAGTTTTGTAAAATACTGTTGAAATTTGAGGATAATACATCCTAGTGACTTTTGTTGTATCTTGGCAGTTGGTGTGACTGCTACGAAAGTTGACACATTACGGCATCTAAATCGTAAGTAGGGCATGGAGAACATATTTAAAACAGTTCCCTAAAAGCACAAAAAACGCCACAAAACGAAAAATATAACTAGAAACAACGCGGGAATGAGTTTAGTGCTAACTCATTACGATAATGAAATAGAGAATAGTATATTCTAAAACAAGTTTCAGAATGGGCTGATATTCAAACACGAATGCGCATGAGTGTTGGATTTGCCTTCTGCAACGAGTATTAGACGATATTTTCTCTATTTCAGGCAAGTTTTGTAAAATACTGTTGAAATTTAATGAAAAATCCTAGTGACTTTTGTATTGTATCCTGGCAGTTGGTGTGACTGTTACGAAAATTGACAGATCAGGGAATTTGAATTGTACGTAGGCATGGAGATTAGATAAACAGTTCCCTAATATCATGAATGATTCAAAATTAGCAAGAAGGAAATCTCTAGTACCTTATTTTTTCTGAAAATAAAACCTTTCCTCTCAACAATTATTTCACCTTATCCAGATTATCTTATATTGACAATAATTTACGTGTGTTGAAATTTGATAGGATCGAATGTCAGTGCTGACTACCACAAAACGAAAAATATTACTAGAAACAATGCGGGAATGAGTTCATTCCAGCACTGTTTTTAGTGCTGGAATGGACTCATTACGATACTGAAATAGAGAAATATATCGTCGGCGACACCGCAAAACCAAGTAACTGATAAAAATTCAAAAATGAGATTACGGCGGTAATTATTTAATTGTATTTGTAAGGACAGGTGTGCAATTTCTTTTCAAAGAGTAAACAGACCCTGAGATAATCAATATCAAGTGGTTTGTAACTATTTTGAATTTAAACTAATTCATCAATCCAAAATTATGAAGTTTTTAGTGCCTTCTGAAAATGTTGGTTTTTGCAGTTACTTGGTTTTGCGGTGTCGCCGACGATATTTTCATACTCAGCAGAAACTTCTGGATACTAAATTTAGAAGGATACCTATATAGATTTAATTGATTCTTTTATATGATTTATGTCTTCTATAAACTATCCCATTTGTTCACAGAAGATGAATATTTGATGACTTTATTGAATCAGAATTCCATTACGCTGTAGGTGAAGTGTAATTTATCATCGGACGTAAATGTCAACTCCTGTATGGGACCATTTCCAGTTCGAAAAGACAAGACATTTCTGCAAGCAAATGAATTATTCAGTGTCCAACTGCATTCTGGGTCGCAGCCTCTGACCCTCTTGATGGTCATTTTATCGCTTTCCTGTCCTCGAGGTACATCCACACGCTCTTATGTCTCATGCCTGCAAATATACCAAAGGCAGCGTAAGTTGTTGAGTCGACTTCAACATAACTTTGTTCCAACACTTTTTTTTTTGTTGAACATTTTGGAACAGAATTTCCTCTATGCTAATGACAGAAGAAAATTTTGACCCAACCTCACTTAACCTGTGCCATTCCCCTTTAATCAGATTTTGGCGCGCTGTTCAGGTGAACAGAGAGCCTATCAATTCGTCAAAATGACTGACTTTCGAATATTTGGCCGAAAATGGTCCCAAACGATTAGTTTCGACTGATGAAGAATTTTAGGTCAAAATTGATTCTGTCCGGCTGTCAGCACGATTACGCTCGAACGAAATGAGTTAGAGATTTGAAATTTTCAGAGTTGCCGGCTAAGTTCGTTAATGGGCAAATTCCACCGAGTGGTTTCACAGTTATAGCCATCTGATTTTTTTTAAGCGCAGTCGTTAGTTGCAACATGCCGACACGAAGACTTATACAAACTTTTGTGAGGATCGCATGACTGGGAAAATAAAAAATCTCTACCTATGTCAGAAACTATGCGTCAGATATCGTTGAAATTCTGCGAGAACCTTCAAAACCTTATTTTACAGTGAAGTACTAGGATTGATCGAAATATTTCAACGATCGAGATGTGCTGGTCAACTGGTTTTGCACTCGACCAGCGAAGTTGTCAACAGTTTATTATTTTTTACGTGATAGAGAGAATTTAAGGAATTAGATAGGCCGAAGTCAAATTTGACAAGTCGATACCTACGTTAGTTATATACGTTCAATACCTAGTGAGAATTGATATATCTTGTCTATGATATCTAACAGCCAAGTTTTTGATTTAAACTTGATCCACAATTCTAACTTTGAGAAAAGAGTTATGGACGGAATTAAGTCGATATTTTCATGAAATTACGTGAGTATCTTGGTATATTATTAGATATTAAAAAATATAAAAGGTCAATTCATAGGTTCTCATGGCATAACCCTTCGATGCGACTGATTTCTATCATAAGAATAATTCTCGGAATAAATTATTGAAAATAAAACCACTGCTATACATTACGCCACCACAAGCAAAGCACTGTTTATTATCGACCAAAAAGTAAATGTATGTATTCGAATGAGTCCTTGCGCCACCACAAACAGCACCCTTTATTTTTGACCCAACAGTGAATGTTTGTATTTGAGTCGAAACTAATCGTTTCTCGCTCAAAAAGTGTACCAGTTTTTTTTTTGACGATTTTTACAGACGGATTTATATTCTTGGAAACATAGTGAATATTATTTTTACTCCTGGAGCTAAGCAGCTTTGGGTGAGTTCAGTCCCTGTATGGGTGACCACTCTGGCTATAAATTTGAAAAATACGCCAAACCTCCTGGCTACAGTGCTTTACCAAATTTTGATATTACTTAGGTGAATTGTATTTGACGATATAGATGGTGGGATTCACACAGTTTCGATTAGCTGTAAAGTACATATATTCAATTCTATATTTTCAACAGCTTACGGAACTTGATAGCAATAATTAGAGAATTAAATTCAAACAGTTCGATCATAAGATATTGTTTGCGGAAAAAATCGCGGTAAATCATCGTGATCTTTCGGATTTCGCTCGCAATGGTCGGTAGAAAAACTGAATAGCCCTCATATTCCATAACCATACAGAAGCCCTTGAATTTGGTATTTCATGTTTAAAAAAAAATGATAATAATAATTTTTATTTTTTGGCTTGCATCGCTAAAAAGCAACCCTGAAGTACAAAATAGATCTCATATTTTGTCACCCATAAGAAAATTTTCAATGGGCCTTACAGTATGGGACATGACTTCACAGCTTAAAATTTCATCTTCACTTTTTGCTTCCCATTTCCACAAAAATTGAGGAAATGCATTTTTGTTTCCTTAATATTATGGAAAGGAGGACTTACAAAAGCGTATGGGTTTCATATTTTGTCACCAATAAGAAAAATTTCAACGGACATATAAATCTTCCGCTAAAAATTTTCAATTTCGATTTTGCGTTCACATTTCCACAAAAGTCAAGGAAATGCATTTTTATTTTTAGAATATTATATAAAAAGGAAGACCTACAAAAGCATATAGGTCTCATATTTTGTCACCCCTAAAAAAATTTCAACGGAACTTTTAATACAGGATCCATGAATCGGCTCCTAAAAATTTCGTCTTCGATTTTGGAGTCCCATTTCTAGAAAAATGGAGCAAACTCCTACGAAATAAACTTTCGTAGGTCTTTTATTTTTCAATAATATTCAGAAAACACAACTGATTATGTTCCATTTTTCTAGAAATTGGAATCCAAAATCGATGAAGAAATTTTCAGCTGAGAATTCGTATGTTTTTTTCTTCATATTCAAAGATCCGTTAAAATGTTTACTATGGGTGCCAAAATATGAGACCTATAGGGTTTTGTACGTCATTCTCTTTCATTTTTGGCGCTCTAGTTCCTCGGAACTGAGTGCTTATCAATTTGCCCAAATGTCTGTAATTTTGGAATATTTCGATGAAAATGGCCTTAAACGATTTGGTTCGACTCACTGATCAAGAATCCGTGGTCGGAATTAATTCTGTCCGGCCGGTCTGTCTCTCGAACGGAATGAGCTAGAGAGTTGAAATTTTCAGAGTAGGTTTGGGGGATGAATATCTCGGCTAAGTTCGTTATTGGGCAAAATCGGACAGATGGTTTCGGAGTAACAAAAAAAAATATTTTACGAAACAAATTCCAAATCAAATTTTTTTTAATAAGCAGTTTTATCATAAGAATCCATTCATATCATTTTCAACTCTAACAAGCTAATACTTTCGGAGATATGATTTTTTTAAATTTCAATGTAAATCGTATTTCACTGATTGATATAATTATTATTCTATGTATGAATTCTCATAATGTCAACTTGACAGAAGGGAATATTGTAACTTCAAAAATATTGGGGTTGAAATACTCGTATTTTAGCGATGCAACGGGGACCTCACCCGAAAATGTTTGAAAATATTACGTAAATATTGAAAGCATAATTCTGTAGTTTGGTGAACGTAGATCAGGAAATTTTTGATCGATTACAAGGTAATTTATTATTACTTATCTAATAAACTATTATTTGAATTGAATTTCCTTTATGATGCAGTGATATCATATGAATACATTGATATAATTCCCAACCTTGAGAAACCAATACCAGATATAATTTGTCTGTTTGAACTAGAGCGCCAGAAAGCTCCTGCCCACAGGGCTTGAACCCATTTTCTATAATATAAAGGAAACAAAAATGCATTTCCTTAAAAATCGTGGAATTGAGAGCCCAAAATCGAAGATGAAATTCATAGGGGTTCATATAACCTGTATTTTAATACAGGATATATTCCGTGATTTTTTTTGTGGGTGATTAAATATGAGACCTATATGCTTTTGTAGATTTTTCTTTTTTCCATAATATTATGAAAACAATAATGCATTTCCTTAATTTTTGTGAAAATGAGAAACCAAAATCGAAGATGAAATTTTGAGCCACAGATTCATATCTCCCGAATTCAAAGGTCCTTCGAAATTTTTCTTATGGGTGACAAAATAAGGAACATACATCCCTTTGTATATCTTTCTTCTTTCTATAATGTGGAAACAAATATGCATTTCCTTGATTTTTGTGGAAATTAGAACTCAAAATCGTTTTGAAGTTTTTAGTTGCAGATTCATATGTCCCGTATTTGAAGGTGCGTTGGAAGTTTTCTTATGGGTGACTAAATTTGAGACCTATACACTTTTGTCTATCTAGGTATGTCTAGGTCTTTCCTTTTTGACGCTCTTGTTCCTCGGAACAGAGTGCTTACCAATTTGCCCAAATATCTGTAATTTTCGAATTTTTGGCTGAAAATGGTCCTAAACGATTTGGTTCGACTCACTGATCAAGAATCCGTGGTCAAAATAGATTATGTCCGGCCGGCCGTCCTTCCGGCCGTTAACACGATAACTCTCGAACAAAAGGAGTTAGAGGATTGAAATATGCAGGGTAGGTTTGGAGCGTAAATATCTCGGACAAGTTCGTTAACGGGCAAAATCCATCAAGCGGTTTCGGCCGTATTCCGTAAAAACATTTTTTATGAATATTTCCGAAACCGATCACACGATCTATCTGAAATTAAGCATCAAATTGTAGAATAATGACCTTTATATGCATGCGAAGTTTTATATTTATCGGATTTCCGAATGGTGTCAAAAAAAATTTAAAAATTTTTAAAATTTGTTTCTACTTTAACTGTCGAACAGAATGAGCTAGGCAGTTGAAATTTTCAGAGTGGGTTTGGGAGATAAATATCTTGGTTAAGTTCGTTCTTGGTTTCAGAGTAACGAAAAAAAAATATTTTTTTTACACTAAAAATTTCAAATTCAATTTTTTTTTTGATGAAGTTTCACCATAAAAATCCATTGATATCATTTTCAACTCTAAAAAGCTAATACTTTTGGAGATATGATTTTTCGAAATTTTAATAATGAATCGTTTTCACAGAACGTTTTCATAGAATGCTGTACGTAATCTTTCTTTGAATGATCTGTGTTCTTACATGTCATCTTATTTTCCTATGAGAGATAAATGTCAAAATTATTCCTGGTTCGTTATTCTTGATATGAAATACCCTTCCTGTTCTATAAAACAAAGTATGATTGAATGCAAAATGACCATTGAAATAACCTCAGCTATCGTACTTTTGATGTGATAATATAATACCCGTGGATAATCCATAAGATGATGGAAATATATTCTTTGGTAAGAAACATAATCAAATTAGGTTCAGAATATCTCCAATAAAAACAAAACTGCAATGTCGAAGTTTTCATTGATATAATATAATTTTCAGAGTAGATTTCAGGAATGAATATCTCGGATAAGTTCGTTATTGGGTAGAATCCGTCTGTTTGAATTTAATTTCTTACATGATGCAGTTATATCGTAAGAATCCATTTATACAGGGTGGTCCAGATCTTAACCAAGAAATTTTAACCACGTATTCTACGTCAAAAATAAGCCCTAGTTTGTCATACAAACATATGTCGAGAAATGCTTCCTCTCCGAGATACAGGGTGTTAAAATTATAGAAAAAAAAATGTTTTTTATTAATAACTTTTACACTTTTTGAAATATTTCTAATAAATTTGGGACTTAGGTTTTAAGGATCAAGGAGCACTTTTTGAATGAAATAATTTTTTGTTTACTCTACCAGTGGCATCCGCACTGCATCGAGACTGAATATTTTCAGAAAAAAAATTATACGCCATTGGTTTTTCCAACATAAGAAATTACTCTCAAAATCCTTACTTAATATGGAGCAAATTCATTCTCTTGCGTTTTTAACACCCGAGGCACCGTTTCCGAGTAAAAAAATTAAACACATTCTCATGCATGAGGAAATCGCTAAAATTTGAAATGGTACATAAGAATAATAAGACTATCTTTGTAAACGAAACGTATAATCACAAAAAAATAAGCATTAATAGCCGCACTCAATTATGAATTTTAAGAAGGTGTCCGAATTAAAAGAAAGAAAAACATTTTTTATTCTAATAATTTTAACACCCTGTATCTCAAAGAGGAAGCATTTCCCGACATATGTTTATATGACAAACTAGTGCTTATTTTTGACGTAGAATACGTGGTTAAAATTTCTTGGTTAAGATCTGGACCACCCTGTATAATTCCCAGAGACCAATAATTTAGGAGATATGATTTGTGAAAGTTTGAACAAGAGCGCCAAAGCTCCTGTCCACAGGGCTTGAACCAATTTTTCTATGTCACTTAATCTATTCTCCTCTAATACCCCCATTCCTGCCAAAACGCAAATCCGTATCAGACCGGAACACACATAATTGCTGTAAATTCTACGATAATCGTATTTTCGAGCGAATTTCGCCGGATAAGCCATTCCGACGTATTCCTCGTGACCTCATCCTTTCTGGACAGCTCATCGGACAAGCAGACGTAGGAAAAAGGGTCACGTATCCATACTGGCGCGGCGGACGCGATGGCACGTTCCAGTTATTCATTTTCCGCTCCCAAATATGGCAGACAATAAGGAGAGATAAGCCGTCGGAAATTATGATCAAACTGCTATGCCCTCCTTCTGCCTGGGTCCAATTCGACGCCGGAAATTGCCCTTCAAGGAGGAGATTGGAGGAATGGAGTGGGTAGTCTAATTAGGTGCACAGGTATGAGGAACTAGTGACCGACCGAAAGTTCGGTTTCGGTTTCGGCCAGTTTCGGCCAAAAAATCTAGTTTCGGCCTTAGTTTCGGTTTCGGCCCAAAATGGCCGAAACTTTCGGCCGGGCCGAAACTTGACTGTTCGTGAATTATCCTGGTCGTTTGGCCAGGAGTTAAAAGTAGGTATACATAATTGTCGTACAAGTAATTGTAATCTATCTTTGTTAAGACTGAGAATTCATGAGAATTCACTTTAATGATTATTAATTAGATTACATAGGGTGATTCCAAATTAGACGTGAAACTTGGAGGAGGAGTTAGTATGTCTCATTAGCTGATGTTTAATCCATATTTATTAATAACCGAAAATCAACAGTTTTTGGAGTTCGGGTCATTTTTAAAAGATTTCTGAACTTAGTTTATATTTCGTCAATTTTTTCTACGTTGACCAAATTTGATGATAATTTCGGTTTATTTTCATCAGAAAAGGATATGATATGTACGAAAAAATCAAAACTATGCCGTATAAGAGGTTGAAAAAGAATTAGTATGATTTGAAATATGGTATATGAATAGATGAAAAATCAATTTCTAATATCAATTTGTCTGCAACTTTCGAATTTCACAATTTTGTATGCCAAAATTATTTTAAAAACTTGCCAAATTCATTTTTCATTCTATAAAAGATTTCGTTAGATTGTATACCTAGTTTCGTTTCAGCAGATTTTTTATAAGAAACCTTTTGAATGTCCAGCATATAAAATAGTGAATGTGTATCAAAAGACAGCCTGAGTAGATTTCAGGCGGAAAATAACAACTGAAGATATCAGAAAGACGGCATGTGCTTGCCTATATGGAATGGTGGAACATAATTTATGAATACAATTTCTAATGAAATTTCGAGCTCATTTGCAACAAGAAAATATTGAATTCGTTATTTTTGTCTATTTGCTTCTTACGTCCCCTTTCAAATCATACTAATTCTTTTTCATCAGAACCAGAACTGAAATATCTCGGAAACTGTTGATTTTTGGTCATAAAAAAAATGCCTCAAACCACAGCAAATTATCCATACTAACACCTCCTCCAAGGTTGTCGTCTGATTTGGAATTACCCTGTATACTTCGACTGATTATTTTTATAACTTGGTAATACCAAAGTAATAAATAAAGATATCAAAAAAGTTGTCTTTTTATTTTATTTAACACTGCTTAACTGTTTTTATGTATATGCAAATAAAATTGTCAGAAATACAGTAGATTTCAGTATGAAATATAAAGTTTCGGATTCGGTTTCGGTTTCGGCCGAAACTGAGACCCTGGGCGAATGTTCGGTTTCGGTTTCGGTTTCGGCTGAAAAACCAGTTTCGGTCGGACACTATGAGGAACTGAATTCGTTAGAAATGTTAAGGTTTCGGGCGGTGTTGACAACGAAAAATAATCATATACAGGACCGTCAAGTCGATGACCCCCATACATGAAAGTGAAAATTTACTGTAATAGAAATACTGTGGTTATTTAGTGCCAGTTTTGCAAGTGGAAAATCCTACTCATTTTGTATCAATTTTGTGCCAATTTTTGTCTTATCAAAAATATAGTATGTCTGTGTATTTCTCGAGATAGTTCGATTTTCCGACTCGATCATCTACTTGAAGTTATGTATGTCCCGCATGTGGTGCTTTGATAAATGAATATGTTTTTCATTTTCTTTTTAATTTTTGCCAGGCCAGCCGTCCATTGTCACGATAACAATCGAACGGAAAGAGATAGCGAGTTGCAAGTGTCAAGATAGGTTGCGGATCCCAATGCGACGCTTGGATTGGGCATAATCGGACAAACGTTTTCAGAATGTCGCAAAAATTCCATTGATCCTAAAAAAATGATAATAAATTTACAAAAAAATTCCATAGCTTAGGTCATGAAAAAAAGATTTTTCCAAATGGTCTTGAATCGGTTCGGAACTCAACGAAAAATTGAGATTTTATAAACTTTTTAACATAAAAAATAAATAAATATTTGTTTCCCTTGCGGTCATGAAAAACATGAAATATTTTCGCAAAATTCGTTTGCATTCATCGGAATAATTTCCATCCAAGGCGATACAATCGGTCCAACGTTTCTATTTCAACAGGGTGTCCCGAAATTAGTGAAACAAAATTTGATACCTATTTTTTAAATTTGCCCCTCTTTCGGAGTTACAGCCCCCTGAATTTCGCTCCAAAAAATAGACTCCTTTTATCTCAGAATCCGGTCATACGAAATTCACTGAATTCGGTACACCAGGAGTTTTATGATATGCGAACTCTCATAGTGCTACTTGTTTCGGCTATGACCCCCCTTAAGACACTTTTTACTGGGCCACATTGGCAAGTAGAATTCCAAACGAATCTCAAAATGCGGTTAATAACATTTTTAGATTTTACTCAAAAATCGTTTGATGCGTTTCATGAAAAAATTGCAAGAGACAAGAAAGATTTCCTATTGAATAGGCTTTCTAACGGTTAAACAAGTAATTCAAATACGCGGTTAATGTTTAGTAATTCCAAAGACATTGTAGTCCAATAAAAAGTGTCTTAAGCGGGTTAGTAAGCACACTGCCATATGGTAACTTTGGAATATTAGCTCCCACACTTTCATTTTGCGGTCGGTAAAAACAATTCCCTTTTTTCTTATTTACTTTTTTTTGGTTAACAGCCGTATTTGGGCGACCACTGCGTCGAGCATTGTTGCTACAACCACGTTCCCGGGATCAGAATAGTGCTTATCAATCTTCTCTTTCTGTTCTTTGGCATTTTCCGATCAAAAAACAATGTTTCACTATTTCAGTATCGTAATGAGTTCATTACAGCACTAAAAACAGTGTTGTAATTAATTAATTCCCGCATTGTTTCTAGTTATATTTTTCGTTTTGTGGTAGTCAGCCCTGACGTTCGGTCCTTTCAAATTTCAACACACGTCAATTATTGTCAATATAATATAATTTGGATATAGTGAAATAATTGTTGAGAGGAACAGATTTATTTTAATTAAGGTATAAGGTACTAGAGATTTCCTTCTTGCTAATTTTGAATAATTCATGCTATTAGGAAACTGTTTCAAATCTGATCTCCATGCCCTACGTACGTCAAATTCAGATTCCGTAATCTGTCAACTTTCGTAACAGTCACACCAACTGTCAAGATACAATACAAAAGTCACTAGGATGTATAATCCGAATTTTTCATTTAATGTCAACAGTATTTTACAAAACTTGCCTGAAATTGAGAAAATGTCGTGTAATACTCGTTGCAGAAGGCAATTCCAACACTCATGCGTAGGAAAACTCGCTCCTTCGTCACTAGTTTTCGAATTTCACATTCGTGTTTGAATAGGAGCCAATTCTGCAACAAATGTCTGTAAGTTTCGAATTTTTCGATGAAAATGGTCTTAAACGATTTGGTTCGACTCACTGATCAAGAATCCGTGGTCGAAATTCATTCTGTCCGGCCTACCGGCCGTTGGCACGATAACTCTCGAACGGAATGAGCTAGACAGTTGAAATTTTCAGAGTAGGTTTGGGAGATAAATATTTCAGCTAAGTTCGTTATTGGGCGAAATCGGACAGATGGTTTCGGAGTAACAAAAAAAAATTTTTTTTACATATCAAATTCCAAATTAAATTGTTTTCAATATGCAGTTTTACCATAAGAATCCATTGATATCATTTTCAACCCTAACAAGCTAATACTTTCGGAGATAT
This sequence comes from Halyzia sedecimguttata, assembly GCA_937662695.2. Classification (NCBI taxonomy): domain Eukaryota; kingdom Metazoa; phylum Arthropoda; class Insecta; order Coleoptera; family Coccinellidae; genus Halyzia; species Halyzia sedecimguttata. Next base: position 34,815,940 of record OW569417.2, read on the forward strand.
GATTCTTCAAAATTTCAATATAAATCGTATTTCTATGTTTTCACAGAATGATATAAATACTCCGGTGTGTATTCTATGAATTGTTATAATGTCAACTTATTTTCCTGAGACATGACGTTGTCTAATGCATTCCACCAATCGTAAAATTATGAGAATTATAATATAATATCATACTTTGATATGAAGTTCTTTCATAAGAATCCATTGATATAATTCCCAACTCTGAGCAACCAATACTGTCGGAGATATAATTTGTCTGTTTGAACAAGAGCGACAGAAAGCTCCTGTCCACAGGGCTTGAACTCATTTTTTTAGATACTATTATCAACACACGAAATTATTTCTTATCCATCTTTTAACAAAAACACCAAGGTTGCTTCACACAAACAGCTATAACTAGAGAATGCGTGGTCCGATTGTAGTAAAGTTTTGACGCATAACCTTGTGAAGGATGGCGCTATCGAATGCCGTAATTGATTTTGCATTTGTGGCGCCATCTATGTGCTAGTCCGGAAACTTTTTGATCAATGTAGTATGCATATTTCTAATACAGTTGAATTATTTTAGCTTCATATCCTGGGTCAGGAAATATCGCACATGTATTTCAAAAGTGACACAAGTCAAAAAACGAGATTTTTGCTGTATTCCGTTTTGTGATCATCTCAGAAAGTGAGGATTTGTGTTCTCAGTTCACCGCTCACCGCTCACTTTCAGATGAAAGTGTTCCTTTTTAAAAGTGAGCGGTGAACTGAGAACTCTCACTCTGAGATGAAAACAAAACGGAATACAGCAAAAATCTCAGAATCCTCATTTTTTGACTTGTGTCACTTTTGAAATACACGTGCGATATCGTCATCGGTGAATTATCTGAATATGCAAGGATATCAAATTGAAACACTCACAAAATAGCAAAATACTGAAAACATTATATCTATTATTAATTCCTTATCCCTATCGTTTTTCACTTCAACGACATAGTCATGACTCAATTCAATTTGCTAGTTATTTCGCATGCGAAATGTCAGATAACGTGTGTATTATGCAAATAAATTATGCCAACGTCGTAGAAAATTACTGGAATTAACACGCATTGCGTGAATTATGACAGTAAAGGACGACTTGACGACAAAAACTATTGCCCTTTACAAATAAACATTCGCTAAATTATAGCATAAAAATTCCAGACAGTATGTCTGCTTATTTCATGCAAATCAGACAATAATTCTTTCATAGACGGTGAGATCTCTGGAGCCGCGTATCCACTCGAGCCTTATCCGGTGATGAGCATGCAATCAATCAATCAATCAAGCGGATATTTATTCACTCTTCAGGGCACATTTATATGTCGTCACAGTGCTACTGTGATTTATAATTTCTAATGGTACCTTATGGCAATTGACATCTCGTTTGAAAGGTAATGAAAACACCTATACAGGGTGTTAGCCGTTTCTGGAGAACTGAACATACAGTCTACTCTCGATAAATTGACACTCGTTAATTTGAATGTCTTGATATTTGAAATTTTCTTCCAGTCCCTCGAAAAATACTCGATAAATTGAAAAAAATGGGTTCAAGCCCTGTGGACAGGAGCTTTCTGGCGCTCTAGTTCAAACAGACGAATTATATCTCCGAAAGTATTGGTTTCTCAGAGTTGGGAATTATATCAATGTATTCATATGATAGAACTGCATCATAAAGGAAGTTAAATTCAAATGATAGTTTATTTATCAAGATTAAATGAGCAATCATGAGAATGAGAACTGCACCATGGAAGAAATCAAATTAAATCTGGCCAATTTTGCCCTATAACGAACTTAACCGAGATATTCATCTCCCTAACCTACTCTGAAAATTTCAACTACCTAGCTCATTCCGTTCGAGAGTTATATCTATGTATATGGATGAAAAGCAGTCTCACTACTCTCAGATCTCTTACTTCATGTTCCGTTCCGAAATGAAAGACTTTTCTGAGAAAAACTAATTTCGGAGCAAACAACTGAGATTTTTCTCACTTCGCTCACAATTCTTCGATTGATTAGATAATGACATGTCTCAGGAAAATAAACTGACATTATGACAATTCAGACATAAAATAATTATATCATTGTGTGACAACGTTGAAATACGATTTATTATTGAAATTTTGAAAAATCATATCTCCGAAAGTATTAGCTTTTTAGAGTTAAAAATGATATCATTGAATTCTTATGGTGAAACTGCTTATTGAGAAAAATTTAATTTTGAATTTGTTTTGTAAAAAAAATTTTTTTTTTGTTACTCCGAAACCATCTGTCCGATTTTGCCCAATAACGAACTTAGCCGAGATATTTATCTCCCAAACCTACTCTGAAAATTTCAACTGTCTAGCTCATTCCATTCGAGAGTTATCGTGCCTACGGCCGGACGGCCGGACCGGCCGGACAGAATGATTTTCGACCACGGATTCTTGATCAGTAAGTCGAACCAAATCGTTTAAGACCATTTTCATCGAAAAATTCGAAAATTACAGACATTTGGACAAATTGATAAGCACTCAGTTCCGAGGAACTAGAGCGCCAAAAAACAAGTTTCGTATGACAATTGCCCAAAACAGGTTTAAAAGTACCTACCCCACTCTCTATAATTTGAATTTTTCATCATGCTCAGACCTGTTGTTTATTTACATAAATGCAGTTCGCAATTCTCATTTCTGTTTAATTTTTGATTTGTGTTGTTAAAATGATTTCAAGAAAGAACAATTATATTTGCTTAAGTGATAATAGCGTGTGATTGAAGCTGTGGAGGATGGACGAATATTTGAAATAATACATAAATCACTAATTTTGATCGAACTCTTGATTATTTGAATTTCATCAGAACACCCTCTTGATTATTTGAACACTTATTATTTTGAACTCTCGATAATTTGAACTTTTTTGCTGGTCCCTAGAGTTTCAAGTTATCGAGAGTCGACTGTATTTGAAATCTGAAAATCGGGATTATGATTTCGCTTGAAATTCTCTACAGAGTTAAAATATTTTTGAAGCCCAAGCACTTCCGGTTATACAGGGAGTGAAAATAAATTTGATGAAGAAATTTTTTTTTCAAATTTTGCATTCCTGGTATGATCAAGTATTCAATTCTAAATACATTTCTGTTAAAACCATTGTATTAATTCCAATAGTTTTCAAAATATCGCAAAAAACCCGGAAAAAAAGTCAAATATGTTTAGCCAGTATTATGTTCATTATTCTCATTTTAAACATCCTGAGCGTGAACCGTTTTTACAACATCGAAGAGGAAGAATGAGGAAAGGTCATGCATCTTTTGAATTTCAGAAATATCATCGCAGGGTGTTTCAAATTTTGTGTCGAAACTTGTGATCAAAGATTGGCCATAACTTCTGTTTTTCAAATTAGAACCCTATTTTTGGCGCTCTAGTTCCTCGGAACTGAGTGCTTATCAATTTGCCCAAATGTCTGTAATTTTCGAATATTTCGATGAAAATGGTCTTAAACGATTTGGTTCGACTCACTGATCAAGAATCCGTGGTCGAAATTCATTCTGTCCGGCCGGTCCGGCCGGCCGGTCCGGCCGTCCGTAGGCACGATAACTCTCGAACGGAATGAGCTAGAGAGTTGAAATTTTCAGAGTAGGTTTGGGGGATAAATATCTCGGCTAAGTTCGTTATTGGGCAAAATCGGACAAACGGTTTCGGAGTAAAAAAAAAAAATTTTTTTTTTACAAAACAAATTCCAAATTAAATTTTTTTTAATAAAAAGTTTTATCATGAGAATCCAATCATATCATTTTTAACTCTAACAAGCTAATACTTTCGGAGATATGATTTTTCAAAATTTCAATAATAAATCGTATTTCAACGTTGTCACAGAATAATATTATTCTATGTATGAATATGAATTGTCATAATGTCAAATGATGTTCCTGAGACTAATCAATCGAAGAATTGTGAGCGAAGTGAGAAAAATCTCAGATATGATTTTTCAAAATTTCAATAATAAATCGTATTTCAACGTTGTCACAGAATGATATTATTCTATGTATGAATATGAATTGTCATAATGTCAAATGATGTTCCTGAGACTAATCAATCGAAGAATTGTGAGCGAAGTGAGTTAAATCTCAGTTGTTTGCTCCGATATTAGTTTTTCTCAGAAAATTCTTACATTTCGGAACTGAACATGAAGTAAGAGATCTGAGAGTAGTGAGACTGCTTTTCATCCATAGACATAGATATAACTCTCGAACGGAATGAGGTAGGTAGTTGAAATTTTCAGAGTAGTTTACGGAGATGAATATCTCGGTTAAGTTCGTTATTGGGCAAAATTGGCCAGATTTAATTTGATTTCTTCCATGGTGCTTTTCTCATTCTCATGATTGCTCATTTAATCTTGATAAATAAACTATTATTTGAATTGAATTTCCTTTAGGATGCAGTTCTATCATATGAATACATTGATATAATTCCCAACTCTGAGAAACCAATACTTTCGGAGATATAATTTGTCTGTTTGAACTAGAGCGCCAGAAAGCTCCTGTCCACAGGGCTTGAACCCATTTTAGTTTTGGTTTTGGATACGGCGGTTACCGTTTTCGTTCGCCGTTTCGATATTTCGCCGCTACGATGGTTCTGTGAAAACGGTTTTTGTAGTTTGGGATATCGATACGAACCGATGTCTGACTGAAAACGGTTTTTAGTTACGTTTTGATATATCGGACTCATCCCTAAGCACCAGTGCACCACTGGTTTCGCCATGAGAAACCAATACTTTCGGAGATATAATTTGACTGTTTGAACAAGAGCGCCAGAAAGCTCCTGTCCACAGGGCTTGAACCAAATTTTTTATGATTGCGTTGGATCCTGTGATGAAAAATAATGATAGTTTTCTAACATGTCGCTATCTCTTTTCGTTCTCAATTTATCGTGACAACGGCCGGACGGACAGAATCCAATTTGTCCTCGAAATCTTCATCATGGAGTCGAACCCAATCGTTTGAGACAATTTTCGGCAAAAAATTCGAAAATTACAGACATTTGGGCAAAATGATAACACTTATGTTCTCCAGAACATACGCGCAAAAAAATATTAGAGTGCCATAAAGTATTAATCCGAAACCACCACACCGATTCTACCCAATAAAGAACTTATCCGAGACTTGACCATTTTTCGTTATTCCTGAACAGGAAGAAAATAAATCCATTATTCCATACTTTTGACGCTCACTGGTGCTCCACTCGGTGCTCCAGTTAACTATTATGAAGCAGAAAGACCCAACCGAGATTAGGAATATCTGTGGTAGAATGGCCAGTTTTGTTATCGTACCTCATACCATTCACGCAGAGAAAAAGACGGTAATTGTTACTATTATCGCGATGGAATCAACCGAACATAATGGTGCGTATAGCGCCAGACATTTTTCTTGATTAATTCTACTATGATGTTGTGACGATTTTATTAAAAACGTGAAAAGTACTCCAAACCCAACCAAAAGATGGATAGTGTCGTTAGTAATAGTAGCGTTATACATTTAATACAGTGAAATCATATAACAATTGATGGTACAATTTACCACGAATCGTGGCACTTTCATAATCGTAGCAGAGTATAACCACGATATAATTGATGGTGAAATTTACCACGACGAATTTACCACGACGATAGTGAAATTTAACACAAGCAGATTCACCACGAGACTTGGGGTATTTTTGAACATTGCCAATCGTGCCATTGAATTTACTGGAATGGTCATTTTCACTTATCGAATGTTCAAATGGACTATTCATTTTGATTTTTTTTTTTCAATTAAATCGGTCTAAATATGTAGTCATTGAGTGGTTTCTTTCTGGGTTTTCTCTCCCAAACTCTGAAAAATATCTATAAAATAAAAAATTAATTTATAGATATTTTTCAGAGTTTGGGAGAGAAAACCCAGAAAGAAACCATTCAATGGTGAATATAACTCCCACAGTATCCTTTAATGATTACCTAAATATACAGTTTCGATTCTTGAAATGAAAAACAATGCTGCATTATACATCACCATGTATTACAAAAATATATTGAACTAATGTCAGGTACACTCTCTTAAATATACTAGAAAGAACAAATATAACTACACTCTCATAAAACAAATTGGTGAATGTTCCAAATTCCTTATCTCATCAATCAGTCAATGGTAGTGATGGTAACTTTTGATTTCATTATATGATCATAAGGAGTCGAACGATACTGGGTCTGGTATTGTTGTTATCTTCAGAGACTATGGAGATAAATCCACTTGTTTTATTCTTTTGCGCAATGAGTATGACGGAAAGGTGGACATCAAGCAGAGTTTGCCTTGTTATTATTTTTCATCAACGTATCCAAAATGCTGTTTCTCTTCAAGGGTCGATTCAGGAAAAGGTTATCTGCTTTATCAAGATAGATTTTTCAGAATTCATTTTCGATCTGAAAAGGAAAATTGTATTCACTACACATAATGCTTAGGCATAATATAAATGATTTTTTGAATCAGAATAATGGAAAGTGTCATTCGATAACGAATTTTAAAGTAGATTTTCATAGGACCGATTGTGTCAGTTTTCCATTATGTGACAACATAATCGTCCATACAAACTTCACAGAATATATCCACAGTACACATTGCAATCGAAAAAATTAAAATAAAGGTTAATTTTTGCTAACTGATGATTGATATTGGCTCTCGATATTAAGTATTATGTAAAAAATTCCAATATAACAACATGAACACCTAATATCAAATATTATTGGTTTGAAAAATATGTAATAATTGTTACCGTTTATAAAATTTCTGCATTCTCGTATTCGAATAGTGTTGTATAAACTCATCAAATTCCAACCCAGTATATTTTTGAAGGGAATAAATGAGTCATTTACTTCTAGTATACTGCTTCCTAAGTAATCAAGTAACTCAAATCTTGCTTGATAGGTTTGCTCCCATTTTTTGAAACCATTGTCCATGGCTCAAAGGTATCATTTAACATTGAACATCGTCCAGTATTTCTTCTGGTATCATTTTCCTTGGAAAAAAAATATGGTTAATATTGATATGCGTATAAGAAGTGGTAGTTATAGATCATTTTACCTTGGGAAATCTTCTGCCACTTCTGGATCGAACCAAGTATGATAAATTTCCTCCTTTGATTGCAATAGTTATCGTATAATATTCCTTTGCAAGAAATTCTTCGTCTGACCACAATCTTGGATGGAATATAGTAGATTTCTCTTTTTTGACTTGGAGCACACTCTATTATTTTGTCCACCATGTCCTCAAAAATGTCTCTGGTGAACCTGAAATGAATTTATAGATTCAGTAATTTACTCAGTGTAGCTTAGGTACAAGCCACCAACTTTTCGTTCACATCTGCCCCATTCAATAAGACAATGTGAAGACAACCGAATATCGCTCTACTGTACGGGGCTCCCAAGAACCGGGGTTATATGTATCTATCCCGTCGTGGTAACTTTGACCAACCTCCGCTCGGTGTATCTATAAACCAGCCATTGATGCAGCATGCAGTGAATTTTAAATATTATAACAACGTTTTTTGTCGGTATAAAAATGAGATGTATAGATAATATTCCTCTACTTACCGTGGAAATGCTGATCAAATGTGACAATCCGTACAGTTCAAAAGTTTCCTCCAACTTATTGTCGTATGCTTTAATCGTCCGAACTCTTATGCAATTTTCACTTCATTTAGGACGGAGGTTGAAATGAATACTGACTGACCCTAAATCTTTAAATAGTTTTTCGGTCATAGCTTGGGTAGGGGGTGAACATACAGGGTACTATGGCAGGGATGGCGACACAGGAACATGTTCATCATTTATTTTCAATTTTTATACCCTTCCTATGGGTGAATACATGTAGAAAATAATAAGTGTTTGTCAAAATAAATCGTTTCTGGTGTTAAACCTCAAACAAGAAAGTTGTATTAATGGTCCAGACATTCTGAACACTTTTCCATAATGCAACATATTTTGGCGTTTTGGTTTCAATATATTTTTGAATAACTCCTGATGGAGAGTAAGGTGTTCTCGACAAGTTCATCGATTAATAAATGATATTCACCCTGAAGAAACCTGGAAGTGATCAAATCAATTATCCTTGATGATATAATGTAAACCTACAATGAATAAACCTAAATATAAACAAAATATTTTCATTTCGGTGGCAGACATGAGAATTTTGAACTCTTTAAAATCATCTGTCTTTAGTTTTAGTGGTCTATTCTTATTATCAATGCATTCAAAGTCGCAAATTTTAAGTCTGGGGTTAATAATTTTCAGTTCAATCACATTGTCAGTGTAAATCATATCGTTCAAAATAGGAACAAATCAAAAATGCAAACTCCTTCAACAATATCATGCATTATATCCACATAGGTATTATGAGTAAGGTGATATATTTTCAAAGTATGCCAAACATACTCTTCTTTTATATCCGTTTGGGTCTTATCGTTCTTCTTCAGATCTATTACATAATTTACTTTTTTCTGTATGTGTCCTCACTTACACTACATCTAGACATATAGGAATTTTTGGGGCTTTTCATGATCTACTATTGTAGATTCTGAAATGAATGCCTAAAGTCCTTAAAAATGCTTGTACTCCTATTATTCTCAAGAATTACTTGATACGCTTCGAATCCATCGGAAGAAAATTAATCCTCACGGCTTTTATTTTAATTAATTCTTATTCACAGCATATTCATCGTGTTCATGCGACCATCCATTATGATATATTTTTACCAAAGTAGCATTATAAGTAATATCTGTTCAGAAAATAGTAAAACAATTGTATCTTAAAATATACAAAGAATGAGAAGACAAATTTGTTAAATGTTAGATTCATTAGAATTGAACAATATTTAGTGGCGTTCATCACTCGATATAGTAATACATTTGCATAACTCATAACCACAATAAGATTAGTACCACATACGGACAATTTGGGTTACAATTACCATTCAGTGTGGTGAATATATATTGATATTCCGTGAACACGTTTTCGGTACAAAGAACTAAAAACGAATGGTTGGAACCTCTTTGCGTCGTGGTAAATTATACCATGAAAACATTTCTTATTGAATCGTTTTAACATAGTGAATATGAATAAGGTTGAGATACTTTGTGTCGATTCTGGAGGTTGATTTAATCGCGATTTGGATATTTTGTACCACGAATTAAAAACAAAAAAATTAAACAACAAATGGTTGATTTTTCCAACTCTATTTCTTTGCGTGTTGGATTTTATTGCGAAGGTATTTGAAATCTAAGGTTTTGTCTACACAGAGATGAGCAAAATAGTTTATGAAATGTATTTACATACCAAATGCAATAATTTTATATTTTTTATTTCAAATACAAAATACAGAATAATTTTGTATTTTATATCAAAACTACTAAATGCAAAATATGTATTTTCAAAAAACTTTATTGAAATGAAATACTTTTTCCGTTTTTTGCTTTCTTCATATTATTAGTAAGCTCGCAACTCAAGAAAGTAATGAAAATAAAGGAGTGGTAACCATAATCTAATAAAATTCGGGTCACAAAATTTTTAACTCTCTTTATTTCTTATTATTATCGTAAAATACATTAATCCTACAATTATTTGAAAGTTAAGGTTACTACGTTCTCTTTAGGAAAAAAATAGGCAAACTAAGGTCGAAACGGCTCTTTTCATTGGGAAAATTAACCTTGTTATGCTATATCTAGTCTTTTTAGATTTGAGCGCACTTCTCTAGCAGTAAATTTGTATGTTTTTTTTTTATTGGTTGATCTCTAAAGAACAACATAAGAATAAATAAATTAATATACTAAAAATTTCGCTAGTAGTAAAATTTTAAAAAATGTATGCATGATGCATGACATTTTTTGTCAAAGAGCTTACCTGATATAAAATGCATGGCTATTAGATACCGTGTTTAACAAAAAGTATTTTGCATTTCGCAAATACAAGATACATCTAAAAAGGTATTTCAAATCAAATTTAAAATGCTAAACAAAGTAGTTAAATATAAAATGGAAGTAGGTATTTTGTATTTTGCATTTCAAATAGTAGTATTCATAAAATGTCACCTGACACTATTGATATTTTAAATCAAAGAATTATTGAAATTGTAGGGAATTTTGACCACCACTGTTAACATCATATTTGTTGTAGTTGTCAGGACACTGACAGCCTAAATTACACTAATACTACTGGCCCACGAGCTCTCACTCATTCCTTGCTTCATTTTCATAGGCAAATAAAGTTGAAAAGCGATGAAGATACATATTTCGTCTCAACAAAGTTTTATTACTGACTTCGCCTTTCCAAATCCTCTTGACTATATTTTAAATGACTCATTCCGTAATAGTTTATTGAGATTTATAGATGAATTTTCTAGTCTACACAGTCTGTAGAACATGATACGTAATTACGTATACCTATAAGAGCACACTTCTGAACAAAAACCTAATGAACACCAAATAACATCAAGTAATCAAATCCATTATTTCTGCATTAGTCGAAACAAAAAGAAAACACTCGAGCTATGGAATAGAGGTAATTGTAGAGAAAGTGGAAAATTGAACAGTTAGCAATAAACTCGTGAACAGTTGAAACTGATAAGAAATATACGGTAAATAGTACAGTTCGAAAGAATTCTAAATGATTTTACGTTTCGAAATAAAAATCACAATCAGATGGGAATGCTCCAGATTTGATGCAGTTATTCGGTATCTCGATGTTATTTTACATCTATAGGGATTTCCAACTTAAGGTTCTCATTTTTTGACAGATGACAACTAAAATCTATGCCACTTATGAAAATGGAATGATATGAAGTGCTTCTCAGCAACTCCGCAGCAAGAGAGAATTTTCTTTACTATTAATATTTCCGAATTTTATTTCTCACAAAAAGTTGGTGTGTCAAAAATTATAAAAAAAAGATATGAAACTTGGCCAATCTTGACAACCGATTTGGGCGGAAATCGCCATTTTTAAACAAGATTGTCGATTTATCTCGGAAAATTCGAACTTTTTGTAGGAAATACTTAAAAAAAAATTAAACAATTGACATCAATTTGCAAAATTTCAGGTAGGAAAAATATATTTTTCTTTTTCTGCTTATAAGTCTTTAAAAAATTGAATAATTACCTAACCGATTTTTTTGTGACTAGACAATGTTAGTGTCAGCATAAATATGATTAAGACTAAAATATCTTGTTTCAACTTGATTTTTTGATATTTGTTCGAATTTTCTCTCAAAAGTTGGTGCAAAGTTGCTCCCATTCTTAATTTAATTGAAATCTTTCAATTTCATTCACATCTGAGGATCTCAAGAATGCGAATCCTGCAGCAAATTACCAATTCATAGTCAAAATTTTGATTGAAGCAGAATTTTGTCATGAATATTCATCGTTAGTTCGATTTCAACACGAGTTAGGTAATTATTTTCTATGATCACAGGTTTGTGAAAATTCGAACGAATGTCAAAAAACCAAGTCCAAACAAAATGATATTCCAGTTACTGGTTACTCTGTGGTAATTATTCAATATTTAAAAGGGTTATAAGGAAAACCAAATTTTTCATGGTTTTCGGACCTGAAATTTTGCACATTTTTAATTCTTCTTCGTAAAAATGCGAACCCTACATTCAAACCCATTCAAAAAAAGACAGGTATAACGCCCAATTTTACAAATGGGAAGTACGGGCTTGTAATACATCGTTTGAAAGATCTCGTCATTCTCTATTCAGAAATGTTATCACTTTCATGTTTATTCCAAAAATCAAATTAGAAAAAAATAAAATCATGTTATTAACAAAATTCATTACAATATTTCCTCGAATATCCCCAAATCTTATTACAATAATACTAAATTTATCTGCATTCAAGATGTGAAAATTATCACTCCTGAGATGTTGATTTATGTTGGAAGAAATTTTTATTTGAGGTTGTGAACACTTTGAACATCTACTTCAATAACATTGATAATTTTTTTGCTATATTTTAGTTTTTGATATTGTACCAAATTTCGCTAATCACTTGATTTTATTTTGTTCTAATTTGATTTTTGCAATAAACATGAAAGTGATTGACAAGACCTTTCAAACGATGTATCACAAGCCCTTACTTCCTTTTTGTCTTTCGAAAGAGGTTGAAGATATGGTTCACGTTTTTACGAAGAAGAATGACAATTTAAAATTTAAATTTGACGTGTTTCAGGATTTTCCATAAATATGTAGAGTAAGCAAGATAATGAATTTATTTCATTTGGCTTTTCCACACTGCAGTAAGTATTCTGAGTAGATAAGAACCTGCAAAGTTTCAACTATACCCATGTGAAAATGAAAATGAAATCCGATATTAATCTAGACACCAATATCTACAAGAATACCAAATGAAAAAATGTTTCACTTTGATGTCTGTGAATAACAAACCATATGTTCTCTTATAGACCCAGGAAAGTGTTAGTATAAATGAGAGGAAATCAAAATAGGATATTTTATTTGTTCGCAGAAAGCAGTAATATTTACTGATGATGCAACGGAAGAATATGACAAGAGGCAAGCAACACAAAGCAAATATTTTTCAGATGCGAGGAAACATTGGACATCATACAATATGACTTCGGAGGATGTCGTAAATAAGCCTCGTTCCTTGTCTATATTTATGTTTACTCCGGACATAAAAAGGAAATCACTGCGCATATTATTCTTCCATAATATAATGTTAGGTTATATACACTCACTGGTGGGTTACCCACCATTTATATCAACATTATTAAGCCGGTTTTTTTGCACTCGTACCGGCCGCTATATTTTTCCTGAATTTGCCGATCGAGTTCATGAATGGGTAAGCACGCAATAGTTTCGGAGACATAAGCATTTGAAAATTAATGTACACTGCTCAACAATTGATAGGGATCACTTACTTTTTCTAAATTTATTTCTGAATTATTCGCTCCAAGATTATAAATTTAGTCAGATATCAGAGTATTTTCAGTTGATAATATGGTTCACTTGAGAAAAGAATTAAAAAATGGAAAGTTGGAGAGAAAAAAGACTTTATTAGGAACACTCAAAATTCTGTGTTTGAATAACATAAAAATTTTATGATGACACCACCATGAAGGCTGAAGTTTCGGTTAAGCTAGTACCTAGTTGGCCCCCCACGAGCTCGTCTCAAGCATTCTACCCTACGAGGCATACTTTCAATCAAACGATTTATAAAATTTTGGGGCAAATTCGTCCAAATATCCCGTAAAGCGTTAGAAAGGTCCTCCAGGTTATTGATCGGTTGTTCTAAGGTTGACAATTGTCTAGACATCTCAGACCAGACATGTTCGATGCAATTCATGTCTGGAGAGCGAGCTGGCCAGACCATCCTATCAATAGCATGAGTTTCTAGCGCTTCATTAACCAGACGACTACGGTGTGGACGGGCATTATCGTCAATTAAAATGAAATTCTCGCCCAAGGCAGCCGCAAACGGAACAATTATGGGTTCAATAATCATATCATGATATCTCTGGCTGGTCATTGTGGTGTTCTGCAGAACAACCAACTCTGTGCGTTGGTTCAAACAAATGCCTCCCCATACACATATAGAACCTCCGCCAAAAGCTGTTGTGGGTACCATAAACTGTTCTGCATACCTTCGACCTCTTTCCCTCCAAGCAAGAATACGTCCATCGGAGTTGACCAAACGAAATCTAGACTCATCCGTAAATAAACATCGGCTCCAATCTTCAACTGTCCAATTGCGGTGCTCCTCAGCCCATTGCCGTCGATGAACCCGGTGTTCCCTATTCAAACGGGGATGTTGTACCATCCTACGTGCTCTCAAACCACGAACTTGTAGTCGTCGTCTTACAGTCTGGTTCGAAATTAGAACTCCTGTTGCAACTCTCAGTGATCTATTGAGCCGCGACGCCGGGTAAGTGGGATTTCTCCTAGCATTGAGGACTAAAAGACGATCCTGGGCAGCTGTTGTACTGCGCTGCCGACCTCCCCCATGAACATAAGCTACTGAGTCGTTTTGGATGAACCTATTCCAAGCCCGACTCACGACACTTTGCGAAACATTCAACCGCCGGGACACTTCTCGCTGGGACAAACCTTCCTGTATCCACCGTATGATTTGGTCCAGTTGCACAGGAGCCAAACGTCTTCTCGGCATGACTGATAAGCTAATATTGTTCTCATTTCTTCAATTATTGTCACCTTATGTGTTTGAACGAGAGAAAAAAAACAGATTTAATAACAAATACCACATTGCTTTTCACTCCACATGTAACAGCCTATAGATAATAATCGATTTTGTGAACAAGAGCCGATGAAGTGAGGAAAAATTTGATATAATCAACTCAAAACATCTTAATTTTTCCTTAGAGAACATATAATGTACAGATATTCACGAGATATCTTGAAAAAAATACAAATGAAGAGAAGTTCATAAGTGATACCTAGCAATTGTTGATCAGTGTATTTTCTCAATATTTCCAAAACTGTACGAGATACAACTCTCGCCTGTTCTTGGCGCTCTTGTTTCTCGGAACAAAGTACTTATGAATTTGCCCAAATGTCTGTAATTTTCGAATTTTTGGCTGAAAATGGTCTTAAACGATTTGGTTCGACTCACTGATCAAGAATCTGTGGTAAAAATCGATTCTGTCCAGCCGGCCGTCCGTCCAGCCGTTAACACGATAACACTCGAACGAAAGGAGATAGAGGAATGGAATTTGCAGGGTAGGTTTGGGCAGAATCAGAATGATGGTTTTAGAGTAAAAAAATTTACATTAAAAATGTCAAATTCAATTTTTTTTTAAGATGCAGTTTCACCATAAAAATCCACTGATATCACTTTCAACCTTAACAAGCTAATACTTTCGGAGATATGATTTTTCGAAATTTCAATAATGAATCGTACTTCTATGTTTTCACAGAATGCTGTAGGTACTTGATTTTTCTATCTATGAATTATTATATGATCTGGCAACCGCCGCGTCGATAGATATTAACCAACTTGATATTTGCTTGTGAAATCCTTAAGTATGTTATATTAACTTATATGTGCGAATTAGCTTTTAAGCTTACTGTGTCTGAATTGCCATACGATAAATAAATAAATATATAAATATATGATCTGTGTTCTTACATGTCACCTTATTTTCCTATGAGAGATAAATGTCAATATTATTTTTCTTGATATAAAATACCCTTCCTGTTCTATAAAACAAAGTATGATTGAACGCAAAATGACCAATGAAATAACCTCAGCTATCGTATTTTGAGGTGATAATATAATGCCCGCGGATAATCCATATGATGATGGAAATGTATCCTTTGGTAAGATACATAATCAAATTGGGTTCAGAATATCTCCAGTAAAAACAAAACTGCAATGTTGTCTAAGTTTTAATTGATATAATATAATTTTCAGAGTGGATTTGAGGAATGAATATCTCGGATAAGTTCGTTGTTGGGGAGAATCGGTCTGTTTGAATTCAATTTCTTTCATGACGCAGTTCTATCGTAAGAATCTATTTATATGATTCCCAGCTACCAATTATTTCGGAGATATGATTTGTCAAAGTTTGAACAAGAGCGCCAAAGCTCCTGTCCACAGGGTTTAAACAAATTTTTAGATGCATCCAAACGAAATAACGTACAAGTCTAGCCAACAAGTGCCTTTTAGATCAAAACTTTTTAGAGTTCTCCGAAAATAATTATTGAGGTGTCATTCTATTGCAATAGAACATTTTTAAAAAATCATTGAAAAAAAAATTATATATCAGAAACTATTCGTCCGACGTTGCTGAAATTTTGCGAGAGCCTTCAAAACCTAACTCTTCTACCAAGTTCCAAGATTGAACATGATGATCCAGGGTTCGGAAATATCATGATATTTATATAAATATCAAAATATCGGATATATATATCGATATATATCCGATATATATCAATTTCCTGATATTTATTTTTGAAAACAATTTTTACAGTTTTTTCTTAGTTAAAATCAATAAATCAAACGCATTAAAATGGTGATTTACCAAATTTATTAAAAAAATTAAACAAGATTCTTAAGAACGAAGAAAATAACAAAAATAAAAAAAGTTACTTAGTTAAAAAATGTATCAAAGGTATCAGAACGAATCTCCTGTGCAGACACAGTGGCCTCATCTCTTATACATTCTATATTGCTACTATTGCAAGCTTTAGATGTAGACGCATACTCTCTGTTTAGATATTTGAACAAAAAAACAAGTTTGGCTGTTTTGTCACGCTTTCTTAATTTTGATTGTACCAAGCCGAATGCTGAAAAATACGATTCCGCGGCGAAACTAAAAAATCACCATCTAAAGCTATACGGGGATTCCCCGAAAATGCGTTGCTAAATACCGGTTTTCAGCTGTTGGCTGTGGCCCTTTGACGTGGGCTCAGACGTGCTCTTATATCGCGATAGATTATGAATTTTTTAAGCAGCGTCGCACATTTTTGTGAATTTATAAATATCCGTGATATATATCACTGCTTATAAATATCGATATATATCGTGATATATATCATGATAAATATCGGCGATATATATCGGTCGAACCCTGACATGATCGGATCTATATTTTTGGATATCCGAGCAGCCTCGTGTGAGTTCTGTAGCTGGATGGGTGACCATTGCCGCGATAACTTTCGAACGAAAGGAGATAGAGAGTTGCAATTTTCAGGGTAGGTTCCACATCCCAATGGGTCCATTGGTTTCGGAGTTATATCCACCTGGAATATTATTTCCTCAATAACTCAAAAAATATAGACTCGATCGAATTGAAGCTTGGTAACTAGTTGTAGAATATCGACATTAAGGCGTGTGTGCAATTTTGTGGGAACCGTACCCCCAGAAAATCTTCAAAAAATTACGAGAAGAAAAATTGGTTCAAGCACTGCCAAGAAGTCAGGAGGTTTTGCGCGTATGTTCTT
The DNA here is from genome assembly GCA_937662695.2 of Halyzia sedecimguttata. Lineage (NCBI taxonomy): Eukaryota > Metazoa > Arthropoda > Insecta > Coleoptera > Coccinellidae > Halyzia > Halyzia sedecimguttata. Next base: position 34,832,932 of record OW569417.2, read on the forward strand.
TTGCCAATTCTTCTGTATTGGAACAATATAGGAGAATGGACAATATAATATACCATGGTAAATTCGATTAAGAGTGTCCAATGCAGAAGAATTGACAATAGAACATACGCGCAAACGCTCCTGACTTCGCGTCAGTGCTTGAACCAATTTTTTTTCTTTCTGAAAATGACTGTAGTGTCCCGTTTTCAACATTTCAAGCATGCCGTTCAGACCCTATGATTTTTCCTTACAACTTATTGTTATATATAATTAATCTCTTATATAAAATTAAAAAACACATGTCAGACCAGCTTTTCCTGCTCCTTAAGTCGTACCTGACCGATAGGTATTTCCAGGTGAAAGTGGATGAGGCACTCTCAGATTTTCATCCCATACAAGCTGGAGTCCCACAAGGTAGCTCACTAGGTCCCATTTTGTACCTCATTTTTACTGCAGACATCCCACAAACCAACGACACCTTGCTTGCTACATTTGCAGACGATACAGCTATAATGTCAACAAACGCTGATCCAACAGAAGCATCGCACAAGCTCCAATTACACCTGGACTTGCTACAAAAGTGGTTTGTGAAGTGGAAGATCAAGGTCAACAATAGCAAATCCGCACACATCACCTTAACTCTGAAAAAGAGCACTTGCCCCCGAGTCTGTTTCAACCAAGCCCCAATTCCTGTGAAACAGAAGTCAAGTACCTTGGACTCCACCTGGATGATAAATTAACATGGAAAAGACATATTAAGGCAAAAAGAAGACTGCTAGACCTCAAAGTTAAAAAAATGTATTGGCTTCTGTAGAGAAAATCTCAACTATCCTTGGAAAACAAAATTTTAATTAACAAGTGTATATTGAGACCTTAATGGACATATGGGATCGAGCTCTGGGGATGCAGTAAGCCAACAAATACAAAAATCCTCCAATCATTTCAATCCAAGACCCTGAGAATGATGTCTGATGCCCCATGGTATGTGTCAAACAAACTCTGCACAACGATCTAGACGTACCCTACGTAACAGAGGTAATAAAACATTTCTCTACAAAATACGAGACACGCACTAACGATCACGAAAACCCTCTCATCAATGAATTATTGCACACCAACTATCCAAGACGACTCAAGAGAACCTGGCCAGAAGATCTGAGTAGATGAAACGCAGTAATCCGTCGCTGGACGGTACCTGTCTCAAGTCTTCTACTCACATTAAATTTACTTATTACTTATTGAGTAGATTGTAAATTTGCATTGAATGAATAAATAAAAAAAAAACTTATTGAAGCATGAAATCAATCGGAAACTCACATTATTTCCAATTCAGATATGAGATAGCCCCACTATAAAACCCCGGTCGAATAGTACTGTAACCCAGATTTTATTCAAATTATAACGTACCATAAACAATACACTTTCAAAGATTATAATCACCAGAGAATCCCAATACCAATCTAGGTTTACAATACAGCGGAGAAACATGACCAACGATAATCAACCAACAAAGCAAGGACGGTTCCCATTTGATATGATGATTTTGGACTATTGTTAACTGAAATTGAGAGGAATTCTTAATTTTCACTTTTCGTGAGAGAATTATATCTGAAAGTGTTATTCAACATGATTGAATAATTATTACCGTGCTTAATTATGCGTTGCTGCAAAATATTGCAATTATTGTCTAATGGAGAAATTCATAATGAGTTGCATTTTTATACGGATGTTCCCGAAGGTGAATCTGTTTTTTTTTACCGGAAGTAGAAAACAATCAAAATAAATATTTCACCAAAAATTCTTCATTAAAGATTCATAATGAAGGAGTTAGTATGCAACAAAGCAGACATTAAATGAATAATGAAATCAGTAAGGGACACTGGGTTGATTGACCTTTTGGCGCTCTAGTTCCTCGGAACTGAGAGCTTATCAATTTGCCCAAATGTCTGTAATTTTCGAATTTTTCGATGAAAATGGTCTTAAACGATTTGGTTCGACTCACTGATCAAGAATCCGTGGTCGAAATTCATTCTGTCCGAGCGTCCGGCCGGTCCGTCCGGCCGTAGGCACGATAACTCTCGAACGGAATGAGCTAGACAGTTGAAATTTTCAGAGTAAGTTTGGGAGATAAATATCTCGGCTAAGTTCGTTATTGGGCAAAATCGGACAGATGGTTTCGGAGTAACAAAAAAAAAATTTTTTTTTACAAGGCAAATTCCAAATTAAATTTTTTTCAATAAGCTGTTTTACCATAAGAATCCAATGATATCATTTTTAACTCTAACAAGCTAATACTTTCGGAGATATGATTTTTCGAAATTTCAATAATAAATCGTATTTCAACGTTGTCACAGAATGATATTATTCTATGTATGAATTGTCATAATGTCAAATGATGTTCCTGAGACATGACATTATCTAATCAATCGAAGAATTGTGAGCGAAGTGAGTAAAATCTCAGTTGTTTGCTCCGAAATTAGGTTTCCTCAGAAAATTCTTACATTTCGGAACGGAACATGAAGTTAGTAAGAGATCTGAGAGTAGTGAGACTGCTTTTCATCCATAGACATAGATATAACTCTCGAACGGAATGAGGTAGGTAGTTGAAATTTTCAGAGTAGTTTAGGGAGATGAATATCTCGGTTAAGTTCGTTATTGGGCAAAATTGGCCAGATTTAATTTGATTTCTTCCATGGTGCAGTTCTCATTCTCATGATTGCTCATTTAATCTTGATAAATAAACTATTATTTAAATTGAATTTCCTTTATGATGCAGTTCTATCGTATGAATACATTGATATAATTCCCAATTCTGAGAAAACAATACTTTCGGAGATATAATTTTTTTAAATAAAACTGCCTGTGAGGTTGAGCCCGTTTAAGTTTATTCGAAAACCGTAGTTATAGCCATCTGAAATTTAGTTTGACCAATCACTCGAAAAAATGCTGATCTGTTTGAATTAAAACTCGGTACTTAGTAACCGACACGAGGACCAGTGCAAAATTTTGTGAGAATCGTATTATTACTAGAAAATTTGAGAGAAATAATTAAAACAATTCTGCATCTAAGAAACTATCTGTCATAATTAAAATTTTCCGGTAGTAGTCTAGTCAACATGTGCTTTATAGGTCAAAATATTTGCGTAAATCCCAAAATTATGATTATCATTCGATTCGGAATGGTATGTAGATAGTTTTTGAAAAAATGCTAAGGCTACTCGCAAAAATTGCAATAGTTATTAACAATTAGGTGAAAAATAAAATCGAAAGTATTGTTTTCTCAGAGTTGGGAATTAAATCAATGTATTCTTATGAAAGAACTGCATCATAAAGGAAGTTCAATTCAAATGATAGTTTATTTATCAAGATTAAATGAGCAATCATGAGAATGAGAACTGCACCATGGAAGAAATCAAATTAAATCTGGCCAATTTTGCCCTATAACGAACTTAACCGAGATATTCATCTCCCTAACCTCTGAAAATTTCAACTACTTAGCTCATTCCGTTAGAGACTTATATCTATGTCTATGGATGAAAAGCAGTATCACTACTCTCAGATCTCTTACTTCATGTTCCGTTCCAAAATGTAAGACTTTTCTGAGAAAAACTAATTTCGGAGCAAACAACTGAGATTTTTCTCACTTCGCTCACAATTCTTGGATTGATTAGATAATGACATGTCTCAGGAAAAGAAGTTGACATTATGACAATTCATACATAGAATAATTATATCATTGTGTGACAACGTTGAAATACGATTTATTATTGAAATTTTGAAAAATCATATCTCCGAAAGTATTAGCTTGTTAGAGTTAAAAATGATATCATTGGATTCTTATGGTAAAACTGCTTATTGAAAAAAAATTAATTTTGAATTTGTTTTGTAAAAAAAAAATATTTTTTTTGTTACTCCGAAACCATCTGTCCGATTTTGCCCAATAACGAACCTAGCCGAGATATTTATCTCCCAAACCTACTCTGAAAATTTCAACTGTCTAGCTCATTCCGTTCGAGAGTAATCGTGCCTACGGCCGGCCGGCCGGACAGAATGAATTTCGACCACGGATTCTTGATCAGTGAGTCGAACCAAATCGTTTAAGACCATTTTCATCGAAAAATTCGAAAATTACAGACATTTGGGCAAATTGATAAGCACTCAGTTCCGAGGAACTAGAGCGCAAAAAGGGGGGTTTGGTTTTTCGCAAATATCGCAAAAACTATTTGAGATACCTAATTCAAATTTGAAAAATGGGTTCAAGCCCTGTGGACAGGAGCTTTCTGGCGCTCTAGTTCAAACAGACAAATTATATCTCCGAAAGTATTGGTTTCTCAGAGTTGAGAATTATATCAATGTATTCTTATGATAGAACTGCATCATAAAGGAAATTCAATTCAAATAATAGTTTATTTATCAAGATTAAATGAGCAATCTGAAAATGAGAAATGCACCATGGAAGAAACCAAATTAAAATAGCTGAAATGAATTTGACTCTCTCTTATAGAACAGGATGAAATGTACGAGTATGAACACAGATCATATAATAAATCTTAGATAGAATAATTATAGCATTCTGTGAAAACATAGAAGTACGATTCATTATTGAAATTTAGAACTTCATCTTAGCAGAAATTGAATTCAAACATCATAGAAGAATTTCAATTCAACAAGAGTGCCAAAAATTATCAATCCAAAAAGAATAGACGAATTCTACCCAACAACGAACTCATCCGAGATATTCATTCCTCAATTCTATGATGAACGATAATATATATCTTTCCTCAAATCTACTCCAATACACCAATATTCCAGTTTTGTTTTTAGTGGAGATATTCTGAACTCAATATTATTAAATTACCATTACCATTCCCATCATCATATGGATTGACCATCAGCATGAAAATATCAACCAACAAAAAGTATGATATTACATTATAATTCTCATATTTATACGATTGCTGGAATGAATGACAATGTTATTAACTTACCATTACCATTCCCATCATCATATGGATTGACCATCGGCATGAAAATATCAACCAACAAAAAGTATGATATTATAATATAATTCTCAAATTCATACGATTGCTGGAATGAATGACAATGAGACAACGTCATGTCTCAGGAAAATAAGTTGACATTATAACAATTCATAGAACACCCACAGAATAATTCTATCATTCTGTGAAAACGTAGAAATACGATTTACATTGAAATTTTGAAAAATCATTTCTCCGAAAGTATTAGCTTGTTAGAGTTAAAAATTATATGAATGGATTCTTATGGTAAAACTGCTTATTGAAAAAAATTTAATTTGGAATTTGTTTTGTAAAAAAAAAATTTTTTTTTGTTACTCCGAAACCATCTGTCCGATTTTGCCCAATAACGAACTTAGCCGAGATATTTATCCCTCAAACCTACTCTGAAAATTTCAACTGTCTAGCTCATTCCGTTCGAGAGTTATCGTGCCTACGGCCGGACCGGCCGGACAGAATGAATTTTGACCACGGATTCTTGATCAGTGAGTCGAACCAAATCGTTTAAGACCATTTTCATCGAAAAATTACAGACATTTGGGCAAATTGATAAGCACTCAGTTCCGAGGAACTAGAGCGCCAAAAAGATTCAAGAAGAGGAGGAAAGTCCCATGATTATCATGAAAGATAATGAAAATTTTTAAATTTTCTCATAACCAACGCATTCGTTTATAAAAAATTTTTGAACAATAGGAGATGAAAATTATAAAAAAAAATTAATTTTTTCAACGGAAATCTATTCTAAGACCTTTTAAAAATAGCTGCACGAAAGGAAAAAATTATCAGATTAATAGTTTAACAATTATCGCACTTGCAACGTTAATGTTCGTGCTACAAAAATTGTTAATTAACTAGTGGATAACTAACTGAAAAATCGTGATAAAGATTTTTGGACCACGGATTATTGTTCATTGATCTATCCTGCAGGCACCTGAATTTTTTTAAATTTTTGGAACTCTTGTTTCGCGGAACAGAGTGCTTATCAATTTGCCCAAATGTCTGTAATTTTCGAATTTTTGACTGAAAATGTTTTTAAACGATTTGGTTCGACTCACTAAGCAAGAATCCATGGTCAAAATCGATTCTGTCCGGCCGTCCAGCCGTTAACACGATAACTTTCGAACGGAATGAGCTAGATAGTTGAAATTTGCAGAGTAGGTTTGAGAAATAAATATCTCGGTTAAGTTCGTTATTGGGCAAAATCAGCCGGATAGTTTCGGAATAACGAAAAAAAAAATTTTGTTCACATCACAAATTTCGAATTCAATTTTTTTGAGATGCAGTTTCACCATGAAAATCCATTGATGTCATTTTCAACTCTAAGAAGCTAATACTTTCGGAGATATGATTTTTCGAAATTTCAATAATACATTGTAATCCTATTTTTTCAGAGACTATATGTCTGTGTTCTATCTGTGTTCACTGCTCATGCATGTAATCTTATTTACCTATACTAAACGTGTCAAATGTATGTTTCAATAATCTATAATAATCTAACAAACAAAGTATGGTTGAACGAAAAATGACCAACTATAGGATATAATAATTACCCCTACCCTATATGCCCTTGGATAATCCATATGAGGATGGAAATATATAATTTGGTAAGTTCGGATTACTTTCGAGATCATTAACAGGAATCATGATTAATATATGCAAAAATTTCTTACAGACGACGAGACATAGGTTCATCATTTTTATCCAGAATCAAAAAACAAAGAATAGAATGTTTTTCAATGTCTGGGTAATGATACGATCCTAGAGAAATATCGAAAAAATTTGCGCATTGGCATTCTACATCCTAATATCATATCTACTATCTCCTTCCGCTCGCAAGTTATCAAGGTAAAGGTCACCCATCCAGATACTGAACTCGTCCAACGCTGCTTGGTTTTCAGTATTTCTTCAAAAACTCCTACAATATAGATCCGAATATGTTAAAATTTAGAACTCGGCCTAAGAATTAGACTTAAAAGCTATCGTGAAATTTCAGCAATATCGGAGATACATAATATTTTTAAATTTTTTTTTATCCTCGCGAAATTTCGCGCAAGTGTTTGTGTCGGCATTTTACAACTAATAACCAAGTTTCAATTCGATCGGATCTGTATTGTTTGAAAACCAAATTTGTACCTACTCGAAAACCGTTCCGCCGATTATGCCCATTAACGAACTTGTTCGTCGCATTTGGATCCGCAACCCTGAACATTTCAAGTCACTATCTCTTTCAGTATCAAAGTTACGTGGCAATGGCCAGCCAGGCTGAATCTAATTTGAACTCGAATTCTTCATCAGTAAGTCGAACCCTCGGTCGAACCTAATCGTTTGAGATCCTTTTAGGCAAAAAATTCGAAAATTGCGCTCAAAAATAAATGTAGCGTCACTGAACATGCGCGGAAAAATGCAGTAACCAAAAATACAATGCCGAATCGAAATGAAATCTTTTGTAAAATGGCTGCTTGAAGGTTTGTGCGGAATTTCAGCAGAATCTGACAGATAGTTACTGAAATATAAAATTTTTGAATTTTTTTTTATTTTTCTTTCATTTATTTCATCGCCAAATTTTGCACACATTTGCTGATCGGCATTCTAAAACAAATTACCAAGTTTAAATTTGATCGGACATGTATTTTTTGAGTTATTGAGGAAATAACAACAAAACTGCAGATGGGTAACTTAGCCGTCGTATTTAGAGGCACAACCTACCATGATAATTGCAAATCGCTATCTCTTTCCGTTCGAAAGTTATCGTGACAAGGGACGGCCGGACAGGATCTAATTTGACCACAAATTTGTCAACAGTGAGTCGAACGTAATCGTTTGGGACCATTTTCAGCAAAAAATCGGAAATTGCAGACATTTTGGGCAAAATGATAGCACGCTGTTCCCTAAAACATGCGCGCAAAAACAAATGTAGTGTCACTTATTCTTCAATAAGTCGACAACGACTGAACCGAATGTCATGAAATTTTCACGTGTATCTTCTAAACGTTGGTACTACCGAAAATCAAAAGTGGCATGGCATCGGTGGCGCCACCTGTGTGTCGGTCCCGGGAATGAATGACCAATGTGGAATAATTGGAAATCCTGAAAGCTTCCGAAATCTAGTGAAAGTAGAACCGTACTCTCAAAGAAATTAATCCATTTCATTTTAATGTCGCACCCAAATTTCCATGGAAAGGAATCGCAGCAAAATCAGCGTATCGCAGACAAGAAACCTTGTAATTTGAGGTAATTCGTGCGGAAACAGACGGAGTATCCCAGTTTCAATCAGAATAATTACTAAAAGGCCCCGTGCTTTGAAACTCTATTATTGACTTTCCATATCAAGAATAATCATCCTCCATTCGACATCAGCAGTTTTCACAGCAGGATTCATTCCCTTATCTTTCTTCCCGGGATCTTCGACTGAAGTGCATCCGGATGGATATTTCGGAGCATCTGCTTTTTTAGAGGTCACCAACTGTTTGCATTGATCCTCAGAATTGCCCTTCTGAGGATAGAAGCATCAATTAGAGGTCTTCTCCCCGTTAAATGGGGTAGTTTTGTATCAACAACATGACGTCGTTAAGAAGATCGGAAAATAGCTTTATTAGGGTTAGATTATCATATACAGGGTGATTTCAAAGGTGAGTCTTTTTTAACAGATGGTAGAGCTTCTATCTGCAAAAGTAAATACATCCATTCTATTTCTAAAAGGGGTATTTCGGAAATTTAAAAATTGACACCGATAAAAACGAACTGTAGCAATGGATCGTCTCGAAGAACATTGCCGGATATTTTCCAATGGAGTAAACTCGGAGAAATCATAAATTGAATAGAAATAAATTATCTACGAATGGTGAACAATAAAAAAGCTGCAACGTTGCTTTCTGCTTGATTCTAGGATTCCGATCTCCTCTATCGCTGAGGCGGATTCGAGAAAGAAGTGGAATTTCTAGAATTTCATCATATTTTATGACATTGAATGAAGAATATTTCTAAAATGTTTTTAGGACAGATTATGATATGCATAATTTATTTTTATAAAATGATTGAATATTCCTGAAATGACTCAGGATATACTTCATATGCTTTCTATATGCTAATTTCATTTAGGTTTATGAATCCGCCAGTCTATAACAAGGAAGCCAGTGGAAGTAGCAAAAAAATTGGTTCAAGCACTGACGTGAAGTCAGAAGCTTTTGCGCGTATGTTCTATTGTCCATTCTTCTGTATTTGACACCCTTAATCGAATGTACCTTGGTAAATTATGTTGTCCATTATCCTGTATTGGACACTTAATTCGAATTTACCATGGTAAATTCGAATTTACCATGGTAAATTCGAATTAAGAGTGTCCAATACAGGAGAATGGAGAACATACTTTACCATGGTAAATTCGATTAAGGGTGTCCAATACAGAAGAATGGACAATAGAACATACGCGCAAAAGCTTCCGACTTCACGTCAGTGCTTGAACCAATTTTTTTTTTCGTGATTTTTTTAAAATTTTCTAGGGGTACGGTTCTTAAAATTTTTTTTTCTTCATTTTTTACAAATTTTCTAGGGGTACGGTTCTTACAAAATTTTAAATACGTCTTTGTGTTGATTTTCTTCTACTAGTTACCAAGCTTCAATTCGATCGAATATTTATTTTTTGAGTTATCAAGGAAATAATATTCCTGGTGGGTATAACTCGGAAACCGTTGGACCGATTATGCCCAAAAACGAACTCAACTCTCCCATTCGGATACGCAACCTACCTTGAAAATTGCAAGTCCCTATCTCCTTTCGTTCGAAAGTTATCGAGGCAACGGTCACCCATCTACTGAACTCACACAAGGCTGCTCGAATCTCCAACAATATTCAACCGATCGTGTTAAAACTTGAAACTTGGCAGTAGAGTTAGGTTCTAAAGGCTCTTGCAAAATGTCAGCAATTTCAGACGAATAGTTACTGATATATAGAATTTTTTTTTATTTTCAATGATTTATTAAAAATTTTCTACAAATGCTATCCTCACCAAATTTTGCAAGAATTTTTGCGTTGGCATTCTACAACTAATAACCATGTTTGAATTCAATCGGTTTAGTATTTTTCGAGTTAATGAGGAACGAAAAACAACCAAATTTCAGAAAATTTTAGATGGCTATAACTCTAAAACCGTTTGGCCGATTATGCTTATAAGCAAACTCAAATGTCGCATTCAGATGCACAACCTAGCCTGAAATTTTCAAGCCGCTATCTCTTTCCGTTCTCAGGTTATCGTGACAACAAAAATATTTTTTAATAATTTTTTAATAATTTTATAGCGATACGATTCTCACAAATTTCACAAACGTGCTTAGGTTTATATTCTACAACTATTCACCAAGTTTCAATTCGATCGGATCTATATTGGTTGAAAACAAAATTATTCCTCGGAAACCACTGGGCCGATTATGCCCATTAACGAACTTGTCTGTCGTATTAAGATGCGCCACCTACCCTGAAAATTTCAAGTCGCTAGCTCTTTCCGTTCTCAAGTTATCGTGGCAACGGCCGGACGGTCGGCCGGACAGAATCAAATTTGACCTCGAATTCTTCATTGGGGAGTCGAAACAAATCGTTTGAGACCATTTTCGTAAATAAATTCGAAAGTTACAGACATTTGGGCAAAATGATAACGCGATGTTCCCCAGAACATACGCGCAAAAATTATCATTGGAGAATATGTGTGATCGTTATAGAAAACTTTACACCAATATTTATTTCATTCGGAAAAACCATGTCAAAGCTATAAAATAAACAGACATTTGGGTAAAATGATAACGCGATGTCCCCCAGAACATACGCACAAATACAAATTTTTTTTTGAATTTCCATGCCAGTATCTAAACCTGAGCCGAATTTGGAAAAATGATAAATGATAAAAGTGTTTTATTTGATGAGAGGAAGCTATGGCTAAAATTTATGTACAACTCAAAGGCAGAGTCAAAGACTCAGCCTGTATGATTTGGGAAATAACGGGAAAATAAAATTCCAATATCAATCAGAAGTCTAACATCCTCTTGCGTAAGGATCTCCATAAAGTTAGCATAGCCACCTCATAGCAAGAATTTCAATGAAACCTATTGCATCAATTGTCGAATGATTGTCGAAAATTTGTTGTGAAAGAAAAACAATTGTTGTTAATATGAAGTTAGCAGGGCCACCCCAGATAAAAAAACTAAGGGTGCAATAATTTTTTTTCTTTCACGACAAATTCTCGAAAAAATTTGTTGCGTCCTTAGTTTCTTTATATGGGGTGGCTTTACTAACTTAATATTATTTCACGAAGATAATTCCAGCCTCTACGACTCGGGCGTATTATCTGTTGATAATTTTTTTTTCTCATAAACCTTGGACTTTAGCAAGAAATAACATGAGACCATATTTGTTAAGAATGGAACAAGCTATCCAAAATTAATATTTTTATTGTAAAATATGAATACGAAAAAAAGTTTTTTGCGCAACAAGGTTTAGGGGTGGCTTTTTCTACCCCTTGCAATCAAACCGGAACACTGCCAAATTTTTTTCGGAGTGCCTTCTCGCTCGCTTAAAATGTCAGCTTAATTTTATTCTTGTCAGATTTTTGGTTTTTATGAAAAAAATTAAAAACTGCTTTTCGGGCGCCATCTTTAGGGGACTGTAACTAAGCAGGCGGGGCTCAAAAAAGAAAACTTTATATGAAAGACGCATTCTATTTTTTGTATATGAAGCGCCAAAATAAGAATATTTCAAAGCCAACTGCGATGTTACAATCGTTCATAAAGACCCTCTATAAGGAATGGATTTTTTGCATTGTTCTGAACTGGGTGTATTAACGAGAAGTTGGAATATTTATTAATTTATGTATATATATATATATATATATATATACTGGGTGTCCCAGTAAACATGTTCTAATGGATCATCTCAGCTATTTCAAAAGATAGAAATTTGAAAATTTTATGATTTTCAATTTGTTCAAGGAACCTTAAAACTGAGAAAACCCAAAAAGGAAAGTCATTTTCGGCTTGACCGGAAGTGACTCTGACTTTTTTATCTCAAATAGCTCCCAATAGATTTTTTGCTATTTTTTAATTCTACTCAAAATTACCTTTCCAACAATATATCACACTTTGTACATATTTTACATTTGATTTCATGGAGAAAACGTCAATTGATATTTAGAAAGAATTGCAGTAGGCTACGATATTTTGTGTAATCTTGATTTTGACTTCAATAATCGAGATCAATAAAAAAAAACTTCCTTAATTTGAAATCAACTATGTATTTTACCAAACGTTAAACAAAGAATGAATAGTAAAAGAAACAAAAAATTACAAAAAAGGGGGCAAAAAAATACCTATAAATAGCTAAAGTTTATGTTCGAAATGTTGACTATCTGCTTCTACACATCTTTAAGCTCGGTGGATTAGTTCACGCGAAGTAACACTTCTCAACACCTCAGCATTAAGGGCATTCCTTACAGTGTTTTTTAGATCTTCCAAATCAATAGGAGGAGTCTGGTACACGATCTTTCAAATATCCCCAAAGTAAGAAATCTAGCGGTGTTAAATCTGGAGATCTTGCAGGCCATCTTATCGCTACATTTGATGATAGATGGATCGGCACACACGGATTATGAGTCAAAATCAAGATTACACAAAATACCGCCTACTGCAATCCTTTCAATTTGAAATTTCAATAGGCGTTTTCTCCCTCAAATCAAATGTAAAATACAGTGTGATACATCGCTGGAAAGGTAATTATGAGTAGAATTAAAAAATTGTCAAAAAGATATAAAGGTGCTATTTGAGATAAAAACGTCAGAGTCACTTCCGGTCAATCCAAAAGTGACTTTCAGTTTTTGTTTTTCTCAGTTGAAGGTTCCTTGAACGAATGAAAATCATAAAATTTGATATTTTGAAATGGCTAACTTATATTAAGTTAGCAGAACCACCCCATATAAAAAAATAAGAGCGCAACAAATTTTTCTGTTTCATGACAAATTCACGATAATTAATGCAATAATAGGTTCCATTGAAATTCTTGCAAGTGGCTCTGCTAACTTTATGCAGGTGTCGTATGGCTGGCCCCTATAGTGTACAGTTTCCAACTTGAAGCAAAATCTTTTTCTTAGGGAAAGAGAAACTTATGTGAAATTAGACATATTAAAAACAAGAATTTGCAGCTGACAACATTGGCATTCTTAGGAGAACAGTTTCCTGCTGAAATTCTAATTACCATAAAATCAATTATAACAGAACTTATCTCAGAACTTTCCAATGATGTTGGTACGCGAATCACGATAAACCCAAGTATCAACTGTTACGATAACAGTAGTTAAAACTGAAAGATGGTATAAAACATAAATTCATTAATTAGCTTATCGAATAGCATAATCACATCACTGACGAAGGCAACGCAGATCGTACCTATGCATTACCATGCGTAAAACAGTATAGGAAGTAACTAAAATTAACAATCGTTACGATCCGGATGACTTGCCTCGTGTCATAATGAAATAACTACAAATAATGATTACGTCAATGCTGAGATCCAGCTTCGAAGCAGAGGTGTGAAAGGTTGTCTGAATAATGACGGTATGCATGCAGTATCTGGGACGCAATTGTACTGCATACACTTTCCGCTGCACTTTCTCTTCTAAAAGGCATTCCGATGGGCAATCTACTCATGAGTCCGATCGGAATGAAAACGTAATATGGGGTCTATAGGTTATTCGGAAACCTGTTCAAAATGGTAGACACGAATGATGATTTGCAGGACGACCGAAAGTGGTAATGATTTGTCGGTTTAAAGCCGCGATTTCCAGTAGCAGGACTTCTCTAATTTATTCTCTAAAACTTCTTCTGTCTGATTTATTATCCAAGTCTCAACCATATAGACTACTGGCCCATGTTGAAAAAATTATGGGTCATTTGAACCACCAGGGGACCTATCTAGAACGATATAAAGGGATAAAATAATAAGATTCAGCACTATGCCGTCACTTGTAAGCTGTCCAACTGAGTGCAGGTGAGAATTCGAAAGTACAGGTAGAGTGAGTACATTTTGGTCACATATTCACGGCATTCTTACCACCGATAGATCCATGAAAAATTATAAGAAAACGCGCAGTGCCGTACAAAAATGGTGCGCCACAAAGTCGGATTTTTTTTTTATTTTCCGACAATTACCAGGGTACATTTGGTCATTTGATCTTGTACGGCATCTGTGTCATACTATTTCAATACTGCTTCTAATCCATTATTCCGCAACGCCGTACAAAAATCATGCGACAAGGGGAAAAATTCGACGGTTGTAATCCCCTCTCTTTCCGTGGTCCAGGGGGTGATTTGACACATCATGAAATAAATTTATTTTGAAAGTATTTTAAGCATAGATAATATTTTTTCATATGCCGTACATTTTCGTTGGTTCAAAGGGGAAAAAAAACTGAAATAGAAAAAATCAAAAAGAAAAAATCTATATAATGAAATGTAAGGTGAAATTTTTTGTATACGGCATTTAGATAGTTTCTTTGTACAAATTTTCATAGTCTTTTCCTGATTCTAGGTTCCTAGTTAGAAACTATGTTAAATATGGGTTAAGTATACCTGCAGTACTCACGAAGAAGCTGATACAAAAATAGTGTATCATGTTTGCTCTGTTGGGTCAAATACGAACATTTTGATGAAGTGTTCCGATACAGATATTCTCGTAATATTATTATCTAATATGAAACAAATCCTAGTAAATGTGGGCGAGAATCAGTTCAATGTCGATCGCAAAATATGGATGCAACTCGGAACCGGTAACCACGTGAAAAACATTGACGTTTGTGCTGTGTACAGAGACTTGGGCGAAAATCTCTGTTCTTCGTTGGCTGCTTTCCATGCTTTTACGGGATGCGACTTCAATCCCGCATTTTATAGGAAGGGTAAAAACAGACCATTCAAAGTATTGGCGAAATCAGTGAAGTTCCAAGACGCATTCATTAAAATCGGGCATAATACGTTTGTTGCAGATCCACTACTCATGGAACAAACTTTCAATGTCCTGCAAAAATATGTATGCGTTTTATACAACGTAAAAGCAAGAAAAACAGTCAACGAAGCAAGGTGTATCATATTTGAAAGGATTTATACGCCGACGTATTCGGACGTCGACGAAGACGTTGATTCCGATAACAACTCAGCAACGGATTCCGATACAGAATAATTTAAACAAAAACCATATTTCTTATTATCATCATCAAATTCATGAAATTTTTTTTTTATAAAATGACCATTTTTTTTTATTATCATTAAATATTTCGAATTTTTCTAAAACATGATTGTTTTATTTATTCATATCATTACAATGAAACAAATCAATTATATGTATGTATCAATAAGGTTTGAAGTATATATTAAACCAAAAAGTATATAAAACTGTTGATACTGGGATTGACAGTTTCAATTCTTGGACATAATATACACACCGTTTCAGTTCAGTTAGACGTCATAGTGATTTTTTCATATTATCAATTGTTCTCTTCAAAAATATGTTAATGCCGTACTGTATCAGATGGCCATAAAGTACCCTCAAAATTGTAGCGTCACTTTCATCAGCCTAAAAGATATGGTGTGCATAAAAATGTACGGCATTATTTTTTCCTAATTTATCTATGTTAATACTATTTAAAACAAGGGATAAAATGTAGAAAACTGCTATATTTCATTAATCTATGATATTTAAACTTTTACAATAATTCGCAAAATTTCAGTTTTTGTATTTCTCTATAATTTTTTTCAGAACGGTTTTTTTTGAAGGGCAATACTATATAACAATTGTATTTTACAATATCATGTTAAAAAAAAAGTTCCCGTACAGGATCAAATGACTTTACAGCTCTAAAAATCAAGGATATGATGAAATTAAGGTAATTATTGATTAATATTCAAATGAACAATCATTTTTTGACGGCATTATTTTTAATAGTACTTTTGAGTCTAGATAATGTTTTGGAACCGAAGCCGTACTTTTTCAAATCACCCCCTGAACCACGGAAAGAGAGGGGATTACAACCCTCGATTTTTTCCCCTTGTCGCATGATTTTTGTACGGCGTTGCGGAATAATGGATTAGAAGCAGTATTGAAATAGTATGACACAGATGCCGTACAAGATCAAATGACCAAATGTACCCTGGTAATTGTCGGAAAATTAAAAAAAAATCCGACTTTGTGGCGCACCATTTTTGTACGGCACTGCGCGTTTTCTTATAATTTTTCATGGATCTATCGGTGGTAAGAATGCCGTACAAAAATATGTGACCAAAATGTACTCACTCTACCTGTACTTTCGAATTCTCACCTGCACTCAGTTGGACAGCTTACAAGTGACGGCATAGTGCTGAATCTTATTATTTTATCCCTTTATATCGTTCTGATAGGTCACCTGGTGGTTCAAATGACCCATAATTTTTTCAACATGGGCCAGTAGTCTAATACGCTGCATCGCACATACACGCTTTCAGAGGTATTTTACGCGATCGTACCTCGTACCAGGGTTATATTTTACGAATTTAGTCTAACATGAGCTCAAACGATCACATATCTTCTTCATCTTTTAGAAGGCTCAATGCCTGTTTAATTCCGGTTTCCCTATGTATTTGTGTCTTGGGATGTAGATTGCTAGCTAGGGGTCTCCTTCCGTGGGGTATAGCTAAGGGTCTTCTTCCGTGGGGTATGTTGTCTCTTGCAATCTTAGCCATCCTGTCTGGACTCATTCTGTCAACGTGCTGGTTCCATTCCCTTCTTCTTCCCCTTATCCATCTCACAATATCGTCCGTTTGACACATTTCTCTTATAGATGTATTCCTCTGCCTGCGATTGTC
This sequence comes from Halyzia sedecimguttata, assembly GCA_937662695.2. NCBI lineage: Eukaryota > Metazoa > Arthropoda > Insecta > Coleoptera > Coccinellidae > Halyzia > Halyzia sedecimguttata. The sequence goes on from OW569417.2 coordinate 34,849,814, forward strand.
CTTAAGGTCTTCATCTCGGTTGTCCTTAAGATTCTCTTTGTCACAGATGTTTAAGCTCTTGTTTCCGTTCCATATGTCATAACTGGCCGTACACATGTTTTATATATCCTGGACTTACATTCTGTAATCAAGATGTTTATTTTTCCAAATTGGATATTTCAGATGTTCTGATATTGCGGTGGCTTTGTTGGTCTGTTTCCTCAGTTCATCATCCAGGAAACCGGAGCTTGTGATTTTGCATCCGAGGTATTCAAATGACCTGACTTGTTCAATGATTTCGCCCTCCAGCACTAGTTTGCATCGTAAAGGCTCTCTTGATATTGTCATGCCTTTAGTCTTCTGTTAGGAGATTTTCATATTCAGTTGTTCCGCCCTTCTATAGAAAGCCTTAAGTTGTCGTTGGAGATCAAATATATTTAACTCAAATGAAAAATGATACAGAGTGTCAATTTCAAAACTTGCCAGGCCAATTATGTCGCGACAGGAATGTTTTGAGAGATAATGCCGGAATAAGTCAAATCTTCTCAAGCGTAGGAGTAAGGGTTGCCACCCCTAAATTCTTAATAGGGAATATAGTGTGAGCTATACCTCAATTGAAAGACAACTTCTCCCTATATATGAATACTATAGTTTACAAATTTTTATTGAGTCCTTGAAGTATTCACATGCTCGAAATGATTTCAATTACTAGCCAAACAATAATACAATCTGTTCTCAAATGTTTGCATGTCCCCCTATGAATAAAAATTGACCTGTTCCGGCACTTTCTCTCAAAACATCCCTGTCGTGACATAATTGGCCTGGCAAGTTTTCAAATTGACACCTGGTATACAGTGCTTCCTAGCACCTCCACACCAAGAGGCACTTTTCTTTTTGACGTTCTTGTTCCTCGGAACAGAGTGCTTATCAATTTTCCCAAATGTCTGTAATTTTTGAATTTTTGGCTGAAAATTGTCTTAAACGATTTGGTTCGACTCACTGATCAAGAATTCGTGGTCGAAATCAATACCGTCAGGCCATCCGTTAACACGATAACTCTCGAACGGAATGAGCTTATGAGTTGAAATTTTCAGAGTAGGTTTGGGACATAAAATATCTCGGTTAAGTTCGTTATTGGGCAAAATCGGCCAAATGGTTTCGGTGCATAAAAAAAACATTTTGTTTACATTACAAATTTCGAATTCATTTTTTTTTATGATGCAGTTTCATCATAAGAATCCATTGATATTATTCTCAACTCTTCAAGCTAATGCTTTCGGAGATATGATTTTTCAAAACTTCAATAATACATCGACTTCTATATTTTCACGGAATGCGAATTATACATTGGCTGTGTTCTATCTGTTTGCGGTAGCTGGCTTTTCGTTCAGTTTGAAACATAAACATCATCAATTTGGTTGATGTAAGCATGTAAACAAAAAGAAATTTGGATTGGCTAAGTTCATAGGCAGAGGTTTTTGGTTAGTGAGTCGAAAATGAATGATGCAAGGAAGTCGAGCATAATTTACGAGTCATTCGAGATTTAGAACGGGATTTCCAACTCATGTACAGGTACACTATATATGATTTCCTACATAAGTATTCTGGTTTGAGTCCTCTCTGGACTTATTACATTAGATTTGTTTCATAAAAAAATGGGTTCAAGCCCTGTGGACAGGAGCTTTCTGGCGCTCTAGTTCAAACAGACAAATTATATCTGCGAAAGTATTGGTTTCTCAGAGTTGAGAATTATATCAATGTATTCTTATGATAGAACTGCATCATAAGGAAATTCAATTCAAATAATAGTTTATTTATCAAGATTAAATGAGCAATCTGAGAACTGCACCATGGAAGAAACCAAATTAAAATAGCTGAAATGAATTTGACTCTCTCTTATAGAACAGGATGAAATGTACGAGTATGAACACAGATCATATAATAAAGCTTAGATAGAATAATTATAGCATTCTGTGAAAACATAAGTACGATTCATTATTGAAATTTAGAACTTCATCTTAGCAGAAATTGAATTCAAACATCATAGAAGAATTTAAATTCAACAAGAGTGCCAAAAATTATCAATCCAAAACCAATAGACGAATTCTACCCAACAACGAACTCATCCGAGATATTCATTCCTCAATTCCAGTTTTGTTTTTAGTGGAGATATTCTGAACTCAATATTATTAACTTACCATTACCATTCCCATCATCATATGGATTGACCATCGGCATGAAAATATCAACCAACAAAAGTATGATAATATTCTAATTCTCATATTGATACCATTACTGGAATGAATTACAATGAGACAACGTCAAAGTTGACATTATAACAATTCATAGAATACCCACAGAATAATTCTATCATTGAAATTTTGAAAAATCATATCTCCGAAAGTATTAGTTTGTTAGAGTTAAGAATGATATGAGTGGATTCTTATGGTAAAGCTGCTTATTAAAAAAAATTTAATTTGGAATTTGTTCTGTAAAAAAAAAAATTTTTTTTTGTTACTCCGAAACCATCTGTCCGATTTTGCCCAATAACGAACTTAGCCGAGATATTTATCCCTCAAACATACTCTGAAAATTTCAACTGTCTAGCTCATTCTGTTCGAGAGTTATCGTGCCTACGGCCGGACCGGCCGGCCGGACCGGCCGGACGGCCGGACAGAATGAATTTCGACCACGGATTCTTGATCAGTGAGTCGAACCAAATCGTTTAAGACCATTTTCATCGAAAAATTCGAAAATTACAGACATTTGGGCAAATTGATAAGCACTCAGTTCCGAGGAACTAGAGCGCCAAAAAAACTGGCTATTTCATTTACTCATTTTTTCGGAATGAATCCTGATAGTTTGAAACACTTGTAGCCAAAATTGGAACGTCATATAAAAATATGACGCAAAGGGATTTTAATTTCTTTCATCAAGTAGTTCTATCATAATAATCCATTGATATAATTCCCAACTCTGAGAAACCAATCCTTTCGGATATATGATTTGTCAAAAATTAGACGAGAGCGCCAAAGCTCCTGCCACAGGGCTTTCCCACTTTCTATTAATATTTCCAAATTTTATTTTTTACAAAAAGTTGGTGCATCAAAAATGATTCAAAATGATATAAAATTTGGACAACTGTGACTTCCGGCTTGAGCAGAAAGCTTGACGATATTGTAGTCACCATTAATTTGATTGTAACTAGATGATATTTTGTTTGAACTTGGTCTTTAAAAATTTGTTCGAATTTTCAGAAATCTGTGATCAAAAAATTAACTGCTGTTTAAATTGAACTAACGATGGAAATTCATTGCAAAATTCTATTTAAAATCAAAATTTAGTTATTCCTTGGCATTTCGCAGCATGATTTAAATTCTTGGGATTCACAGAAGTAAATTTAAAGTGAAATGGAAAGATTTCAATGGCGAAAATACTTAATAGCAACAACTTTGCACCAGAATGAAAACAGGAAAAATTCGAACAAATGTCGAAAAAACAATTTTAAACAGAATATTCCAGTCACAATCCTATTCATGCTGACACTTATGTTTTCCAGTCACCAAAAAAAATTTCCTTAGGTATAAGCAAAAAGTTATAAGCAAAAATCAAGAAAAAATATTTGTCGTAGTTTTCCGACCTGAATTTTCGCACATTAATCCGAATTGTAATCTCAAATAAGTCTACTTAGAGCATATAGAACGAAAAGCTCGAATTTTCCGAGGTAATCAACATTTTTGTTTAAAAATGGTGCTTACCTCGAAAATCGTCAAAGCTGGTCGAGTTTTATATAATTTTTGATGCAAAGACTTTTTGTAAGAAACAAAATTCGGAATGATTAATGAAAGAGAAAAGTCCCACTTGGTGCGGAGTTGTTGGGAAGCACTGTATAATTTACACTTATTCATTTAATATTTTGTTGTGACCAGAAATGAGCAAAATAGTTAATAAAATATATTCAAACACAAACAAATACTTTTTATATTTTTCATTTCAAATACAAAAGGCAAAGCAGTTTCTCATTTTGTAATTAATGAAAGTACTACATGCAAAATGAGGAAATATTTCCAAAATACTTTATTAAAATAAATAAGCATTTATAGTTTTTAACTTTCTACATTTTATTAGTAAGCTGCCAGTTTAAGTGAGTAATTAAAGTAAATGAAGGGTATCGATAAGCTAACAAAATTTACTCAAATATAAGGAAAATTTTAACTAGTTTTTGCACGCATGTTCTAGGAAACAGCGTGCCATTTTGGCCAAATGTCTGTAATTTTCGATTTTCTTTGCCGAAAATGGTTTGAAACGATTAGGTTCGACTCATTGATGAAGAATTCGAGGTAAATTCGATTCAGTCCGGCCGACCGTTGCTACGATAGATTCAGGGTAGGTTGCGCATGGACATAATCGGCCTAACGGTTTCGGAATTAAACCCATCTTGTTTCCTCAATAAATCAATAAATACAGGTCCGATCCAATTGAAACTTGGTAATTAGTTGTAGGATACCAGCGTGCAAAATTTCGTGAGGGTCGTATCAGTAGAACACAAATTTTTTTTTCCTCCAAAATGTATTATTCCAGAAGTTATCTGTCAGATTCCGCTTGAATTCCACACAAATCTTCAAACCACCATTCTAAAATATAGGTACGATTAGGTTCAACTCACTGATGAAGAATTCGTTGTCGAATTCAATTCTGTCTGGACGGCAGTCGGTTGCTACGATATTTTTCGAACGGAAAGAGATAACAAATTTTCAGGGTAGGTTACGCATCCGAATGCGACGGTTAATGGGCACAACCGGCCAAATTGTTTCGGAAACATGGCAATTAGTTGGAGAATGCTGTCGCAAATTTTTGAAAAATTTCGTGAACATTGTATCGCTAGAAAAAAATAAAAATATTTCTTAAAAAAATGAAAAATTTTCTTCAAAAAAATCTAGTACTCCAGTTGAGAGCTACAGAACACCGATGGAGGACAAGAAGTCCGAAACGCGGCTGTTCTTTATCTCGCCAAATCAATTGGTTTTAATTTTATTTCTGAAATTTATGCATAAGTATAAAAAGTATACGAAAATATCAACGATACTTCGACAGATCCACGAAAAATCCATAGATTTACATCGAGAAGTAACGTTCTTCAAATTTCACTAAATTGGCGTATTATCCAAATGCATGTTCGAGATAATTTTTGAATATTTACATTTTATAAATTTTGTTTTCTTCACATGTCGGAACTTTGATGACCATACACTTATTTTTACTTTTATATTTTTTTTTACTTCATGCATATATTTTACTCATTTAAAATGTAAGTGGCCTAGCTGCTCAGTATCTTATCGCACCATATCTCTTGCTGCGTCATTGCAAAGTCATAATAATTATTTTTATAAATAAAGATGCATGCGACAACACAGATATAATATTTCGAACACAAATCCTGTCATAAGTACATGGTCTTTATAAATGATTATGTATAACATCGCAGTTGGCCTTGGGTTTTTATTTGCCACTTCTCACTTCTTGTGTTCTGCTTATATCATAGAATTTCTAAACTGACAGCCAATATTGAATTGACAATTCGTGAAAATTAAGTTTGAAAATTATTTGAATCTGCAATGAATTATGATTTAGAACAAAACACGTTTATTGTGATGTCCTATTACCGTAATGATACATTAATCAATGGTGAATGGATTCTATAGAGGCCTATAAAAATGACTATTCTCCTCAAAATATTTCAACCAATCATACAAATAACTCAGCAACGAACCAATATTTTTGCGCGTATGTTCTGGGGAACATCGCGATATCATTTTGCCCAAATGTCTGTAATTTTCGAATTTTTCGCCGAAAATGGTCTCAAACGATTGGGTTCGACTCCCTGATGAAGAATTCGAGGTCAAATTTGATTCTGTCCGTCCGGCCGGCCGGCCGTAACCACGATAACTTGAGAACGGAAAGAGCTAGCGACTTGAAATTTTCAGGGTAGGGGGCTCATCCCAATACGACGGACATGTTCGTTAATGGGCATAATTGGCCCAATGGTTTCCGAGTAATGATTTTGTTTTCAGCCAATATAAATCCGATCGAATTGAAACTTGGTGAATAGCTGTAGAATATAAACCTGAGCACGTTTGTGAAATTTTGTGAGAATCTTATCACTAGAAAATTAAAAAAAAATTTAAAAAAATATTATTTATGACACGATAACCTGAGAACGGAAAGAGATAGCGGCTTGAAATTTTCAGGTTAGGTTATGCATCTGAATGCGACATTTAAATTTGTCTATAGATATAATCGGCCAAACGGTTTTGGAGTTATACCCATCTGAAACTTGGTTGTTTCCTCAATAACTCGAAAAATACAAAACCGATATAATTCAGACATGGTTATTAGTTGTAGAATGCCAACGCGAAAATTCTTGCGGAATTTCGTGAGGATGGTATAACTAGAAAATTTCAAAAAAATCATTGGAAATAATTGAATAAAGTTCTATACATCAGAAACTATTCGACCGGCATCGCTGAAATTTTGCAACAGCCTTCAGAACCTAACTCTACTGCAAAGTTCCAAGTTTGAACACGATCGGATCCATATTGTTGGAGATCCGAGCAGCCTTTTGTGAGTTCGGTAGCTGGATAGGAATAGCTCAAATTATGCGAGAACCTTCAAAACCATGAATGTCATGATGACATATTTTTTCATCACAAATCTATGGGAGATGATAGTCCTACATTAGGGTCCGGAGCCGGTGAGACCTGGTTTTGAAAGAGATCCTCCTTAGGAGGAGGCAACTAAATATTCAAGGGATTTCTATGAACAAGAGTGAATATCTTTGAAAAATAGCGAAGGCGATTCTTCCTCAAGATATACATATGCGCCTGCAGAGGAGTATATTTGTGAGAGGGGACCTCGGAGGGGACTTTTGAAAGGTTATATGTATTATTTTTAATATGATATCGCTGAAATTTTGCCGAAGGCTTGAAACTTGACTTTAAATTAACCACACTTTCTGAGCTTTTGAGGTGTGTGGCTCATTTGTCGATATTAAATCTCGTGATGGGTAGAGAGGCATTTAGGCCAGTTTTTCTATCACTAATGAGAATATATCTTTATGTTTCACCTGAACACCTTTAGATCTATCAATGGGCATTTATTGGTTAAGAATAAGTAATTGAATATTACTGAAATTCAATTGAATTTCATTCAATATGTTAGTAACTAAACTTATAATTTTCTTTACTTTGAATTTAAATTAGACATTAACTCCAGTAATATTTTTCTATAATAATTATGTATTCTTCTCCCAAAGAAGAATTGAAGGTAGACAATGTGCAAATTTTTTCATCATTGCATTCTATCCTGACTTCACGAAAAAAAAATTGGTTCAAGCACTGACATGAAGTCAGGAGCTTTTGCGCGTATGTTCTATTGTCCATTCTCCTGTATTGGACACTCTTAATCGAATTTACCATGGTGAATTCTAATATCTGTTCTTCTGTATTGGACACTCTTAATCGAATTTACCATGCTGAATTCGATGGTGACCAATTTTTGAATATCAATGCATCGTGAAAATATCCGGATATTTGCACGTGTGCTTTAGGTGAATATTTTTGTTACGTTTTAAACCATCGATTTTATTTATTTAAATTACAGTTAGTATTATTTCTGCCTACAATTAAAATTGAGTGATTTTTTTCGGGAAATAGTCCTTCATACACCCCTCGTGCTTGCCAAATTATCGAATATTCGAGTATTTGGCAAGCGCTCGGGATATAACTACTGAATATCTTGCGAAATATCCTGATGTTCAGATTCTATATTCTTCTCTGAAAGTCCACATCAGAGGTATTATAACAGATTCATGCAGATTGGAAACGGTAACAAGGGAAAGTCGACAGGAAGGCCTCAAGTTTCACAAGAAGTTAACTCCAAAACCATTTGGCCGATTATGCCTATTAACGAACTCAAATGTCGCATTCGGATGCTCAACCTACCCTAAAAATTGCAAGTCGTTGCCTCAAGTTTCTCAAGAAGTTGTTGACGAACTGAAAACGTGAGTTGAACAAAATCCTCAAATGACCCTGAATAAATTATCTTTACAGTCTGGTGTCCCCTTGAGTACACAAAGTATTGAAAAAAACTGAATTTGTACCCTTACAAAACAACGATGGTACAGCAACTTCTACCAATAGATATTCCACGTCGCCTAAAGTACTGCTACCTATCGGTTTCTAAATAATCTTGGGTTATGTAAATTCTCAAAACTACAGATTTTGGCCAGCTGAGAATCCCCACAGTTTTATTGAGACTCCATTACATTCGCAAGAAGTGTGTCTGTGGTTAACAGTTTCTCGTCTTAGAATATGTGGCCAGTTTTCTTTCATGATACCATTAATGATGAAAGATGAAAGGTGCAAAAGAATAATGCTTGAGCCATTCATAAACCAACCAGGTGAAGAACAAATACAGTTGGGTTATTTACAACATAAGGGGGCAACTGCCCACACTACTTCTGCACATCAAAGCTGGTTGCAAGAGTTCTATGACAACCGTATAATAAGTCGAAGACCCAGCAATCCTTTCCAACACGCTCTCCAGACTTGACTCCCCTGGACCTTAGCATCTTTGCATATCTGAAAGATGAGGTTTTCAAAAGACAATACGATAATATTGAGGACCTCCAATCATCAATACCAACATAATATAGTGTTGTATATATTCACAAATTCAAGATTAGGATACTTGTTTTCCAACAGAAAATATTTTCAAAGTACGAATTATAAACAAACTAGAACAGAAATAAATTTGGTATGTCTGTAATAGCTAGATAAGATGATATTTATGAGCAGTGAACACAGATATAACACAGACAGATAGAATTCGCATTCTGTGAAAACATAGAAGTACGATGTATTTTTGAAATTTTGAAAAAAAAATCATATCTCCGAAAGTATTAGCTTGTTGTAGTTGAAAATGATATCAATAGATTCTTATGATGAAACTGCATCTTGAAAAAATTTAATTTGAAATTTGTAACGAGATTCTATAGATGATATTGATTTATTCTCCTTTCATCGACGCATTTCAATATATTTTCTTCCAGATATTCATCTACTCCAATTTAGTCAATTTCTTGCAATACTATTCTTATGGGTGAAATTCGTTTAGATAGGGGTAATTCGAGTCCAAAAAATTACAACATTACAACCATTCAACTTAACTAAAATGTTGTACCTACTTTATTTATGTTTCAAGTGGGTATATTGCGATTGCGACCAGTTTAGTTAATAGCTAAAATCATTGCTTTGAAGATTTTATCTCTTATCACATTACCTCGATAATGAAATTACAACAAAAATCTAGATAATTATAGATAATTATATGATAATTATAGCGCTAATATAATACGCCTCATCGGTTCGATAGTAAAAATAATCGCTACTTCTTCAACATATAAAAACTTCCAACGGATGTCATAGTAGAAATTCAACTCTCAAATAGATTCTGAGAATATTCAACCGTTACTACCAGTAGATAATGACCATATTACAGAGTTTATAGAGTAAACGAACTCATAAATTGTTTTCACAAAAATCGACAGTATTATTCTGAAAACAACTGATAAAATGATGTTGTACTTAGTTGAACTCGGGAATACCAGAGGTACGATGTGAATGAATACATTTTAACGGCATATAAAGACATTTCCTACGATTTTGTTTAAAATCGAAATTTAAATTTTTCGATTTCTTAATATCTCCGAAAACATAGATTCGCTTAAAATGAATAGTTCGATGTAAAAAAACTACATACATATTCGGAATTTTTATGCCGAATTTTGTGAGTATCCATGCAAGGAAACAAAATTGGTTCAAGTAGTGACGTGAAGTCGGGAACTCTTGCGCGCATGCTCTATTGTCTATTCACCTCTGTTGAACACTCTAAACTTAATCGAATTCACCATCGATATAGATTATATAGATATAGACCGTTTTCTCTGCATTTACAAGATATGAATACATTTCGTACCATTTTAATGACAGACTTGAGTAATGAGTCTATGAATCACAGAATTTTTATTTCTGACATATGTATTCTATCGGAATTGAAATTCTTTAAAAATCTAATAATATACGAAAAAACTAACTTCTCGAGTAATTTCAGGAAACGATATTCACGAAATTCCGAGAAAATTTGCGCATCGGTATTCTACTAGTAATTACCAAGTTTTAATTGAATCGGATTCGCATATTTTGAGTAATAGAGTAACAACAAAAAATGGGTATAACTCCAAAACCATTTGGCCGATTATGCCTATTAACGAACTCAAATGTCGCATTTGGATGGTCAACCTACCCTAAAAATTGCAAGTCGTTATCTCTTTCCATTCGAAAGTTATCATGGCAACGGTCGCCCATCCAGCTACTGAACTCACCCAAGGCTGCTAAGATCTCCAACAATTTATATATCCGATTATGTTCAAATTTGGAACTTGGCTGTAAAGTTAGGTTTTGAAAGCTCTCACAAATTTTCAGCGATGTCGAACGAATATTTTCTGATATATAAACATTTTTTCAATGATTTTCAATATTTTTTTTAATTTTCTAGTGATACGATCATCACGAAATTTCGCAAAAATTTGCGAGTTGGTATTCTACAAGTATCTTCCATGTTTGAGTTGGAACGGTTCCGTATTTCTCGAGTTATTGAGTAAATATTAAATATCAACTAAATTTCAGATAGTTATAACTCCAAAATCGTTTGGCCGATTATGCCTGTTAACTCAATTGTCGCAACCTACCCTAAAAATTGCAAGTCGCTGTCCCTTTCGGTTTTCAAGTTTATCTAGAGATAAACAATATTTTTTTAAATTTTCTGGTGATAGGATCCTCACAAAATTTCACATACATCTTTATGTCGGCATTCTACAACTAGTTACCAAGTTTCAATTTGAGCGGATCTGTATTGGTTGAAAACAAAATTTGTACTCGGAAACAGATGGGTCGATTATGTCCATTAACGAACTTGTCCGTCGCATTTGGACACGCCACCTATCCTGAAAATTTCCAATCGCTATCTCTTTCCGTTATCAAGTTATAGTGGCAACGGCCGGCCGGACACAACCGAATTTGATCTCGAATTCTTCATCAGTGAGTCGAACCTAATCGTTTGAGACAAATTATCAATATCTCTAGAATCATTCACAAGAGTCAGCTGGAAATTGATATATAGCATGTTTCATGCAATCAGTGCAAATACAGGACAATTCTGGAAGTCTGGATAAGTGCTCGAAATTTGTCGTTAATGAGTTGCATTGTATCAAAAATTTTGAACGCTTCCATAGATTTCCATGAAATTTTCAAGATGTAAGGAGTTTAGGAAAATTAACAATATTCAGACTTTGTATTTTAGGAATTATTGTGAAAATAAAATTTCTATCTGGTAAACATCTCGCCTGCCGAGATTTTAGCATGAAGCCTGCCGCGCAGGAGATTCAGGTTCGAATCCACTCTGAGTAAGTTCACTACATATTTTATTTGTTTTAAAATTTTAATTCAGTTGATGCCCACTGCATTTCTTCACGTGTTAACGCTTGAAGACGGCTTGAAGGTTCCTGACTTCACGTCAGTGCTTTTCTCGAATTTTTTCAATTCTTTTTCAATGCAAATAATGTAAAATAATGTATCAAATCAAAAAGTTGAATTTACTTGATAGTTTGCGAAAAAGTGTTTTTGTAACTTTTATAAGTATTCCAGACACGAAACAATTCTGCTCTTAGTTGATTTTATGGAATGTTAAGTTGTTAATTGGTGTAGTTTGTTTTGTGTGACCTCCTTACAATAACGCATTCTTGACCCGAGCATTTTACGTAAATAACACTTGAGGCACTGAGGAAACGCTTCAGTTCGCAAGTATCATTGTGTTTTGCAATGTAATTATGATATTGAAATAGAGAATTCTGGGTCGATATTTTCATTATTTTCAGTCAGACAGACATGAGGATTTGAGCAGAGATGAGATACTGTATAAAAACTCTTCCATCCTCTTAACATTTGCCCCGAAAGTAACAAAAAATAATTCGTCAACTTTGGATGAAAATTGTAATTCCAAGCTTAAACTCACGATCAATACATACAAGATGGAACACTGAAATACAAAATGAATACCAACCTCTTCTATGCTCAGCACAATGCACAGACAGTTTGTCGGGCAATTGATGGATAACTTCACTTGTGGAGAACCAGAAATATGTACTGTCAGAATTGAATACCTATTTGAAATAAATAGTTAGTTTGCTTTGAAACTCTTCTGCGACAAGTTGCGGTTCACTATTGTCATTAATAATGTTCCTGCTTTGGCTCGATTGTTCAAATTCATAGCCAGAGCAGTGAACCATACAGGTACTGAACTCCCCCAAGGGCTGCTCGACTTCCAGGAAACAAAATAATATTTTCCCACTATTTCCAACAATATTTTCTGCAGTCATTGTTAGGCATCAATTTTCGCCTAATAACATGGTATGTCACTACAAAATGTTATTATGGCTTTTTGCGCGCATATTCTGGTACAGAAATTTGCCCAAATTTCTGTAACTTTCGAATTTTTTGCCAAAAATTTTCTCAAACGATTAGGTTCGACTCACTGATGAATAATTCGAGGTCAAATTTGATTCTGTCCGGCCGTTGCCACGATAACATGAGAACGGTAAAAGATAGCGACTTGAAATTTTCAGTGTAGGTTGCGCGTTCAAATGCGACGGACAATTTCGTTAATGGTCATAATCGGCCCAACTTTTTCCGATTTATAATTTTGTCACCAATACATATCCGATTGAATTGAAACCTCGTTTCAAACTTGGTAGCTAGTCGTAGAATGCTGACACAAAGACGTTTGTCAAATTTTGTGAGAATTGTATCAGTAGAAAATTTTTAACAAATTATTAAAATGTTTCATTTATCGATAATTCGAGAATGGAAAGAGATAGACCTTGCAATGTTTAGGGTAGGTTGTGCATCCGAATGCGGAGGGGTTTAACGTTTTTTTGGGGAGGTTTTTTAAAAATTTTCATACCAGATACCCACCTTAATTTTCATCACAAAATCACTCCTTACATCTTTTCGGTGTTATTCAGATACACCCTGTATTTCTGAAATATTTCTCAAACATTTCCGATATTCATCAAATATTTCCTATCATTTCGGATTGACCTTCCGACAATAATAATTCATATTTTTTCCTGTCACATAACTACCCAAAGTTGCCCTCTCTACATAGAGATCGTAGTAATTACGTATTTTTCACAATGTGAACTGACTTCGGATAAATAATGAATTTGAGAAGATATTATGTGAATTCAACAATTCCAAGGAACTGGCGACTGTTGAAGAAAATGTTTCCTCTGTTGTTACTGGAAATATTTCACGTATTGGGTGTCCCAATTTCGAGTGCCTATTAGACGTTTCTGGAGAACTGAACATATTTTAAATCTGAAAATTGGTATTATGATATCGCTTGAAAGTCTCTACAGAGCTAAAATATTTTCGAAACCCAAGCACTTCCGATTATACCGGGAGTGAAAGTAAATTTGATGAAAAAAAAAATTTTTAATTTCGCATTCCTGGTATGATCAAGTATTCAATGCTGAATACATTTCTGTTGAAACCATTGTATTCATTCGAATAGTTTTCAAAAGATCGAAAAAAAAAAACCGGAAAAAGTCAAATATGTTTAGTCAGTATTATGTTCATTATTCTTATTTTAAACATCCTGAGCGAGAACCTTTTTTACAACATTGAAGAGGAAGAATGTGGAAAGGTCATGCAACTTTCGAATTTCAGAAATATCATCACAGGGTGTTTCAAATTTTGTGTCGAAAATTATGATAAAAAATTTGCCATAACATCTGTTTTTCAAATTAGAACCATTTTTTTTATAATTGCGTTGGATTCTGCGGTGAAAAATAATGACAGTTATCTAACATGATGATGCTCTTAAATTCAAAATTTCTGAGTTTTCTTCTTTTTTTTTAATTTGGGAGCATAATTATGATAGAAAACTATCATTATTGTTCACCACAGAAGGCAACGCAATCTTAAAAAAAATTGGTTCAAGCACTGTTGTGAAGTCAGGGGCTTTTGCGCGTATGTTCTATTGTCCATTCTCCTGTATTGGACACCCTTAATCGAATTAACCATGGTAAATTATGTTGTCCATTCTCCTCTATTGGACACCCTTAATTCGAATTTACCATGGTAAATTCGAATGGAGAATGGACAACATAATTTACCATGGTAAATTCGATTAAGGGTGTCCAATACAGGAGAATCGACAATAGAATATACGCGCAATAGCCCCTGACTTCACGTGCTTGAACCAATTTTTTTTTTGTCATTTTTTTGAAATTTTCTAGGGGTACGGTTCTTACAAAAATTTTTACCGTCATTTTTTTCAAATTTTCTAGGGGTACGGTTCTTAAAAAATTTTAAACACGTCTTTAAGTTGATTTTCTACTAATAATTACCAAGCTTCAATTCGATCGAATCTTTATTTTTTGAGTTTCGAGAAAATAATATTCCAGGTGGGTATAACTCGGAAACCGTTAAACCGATTATGCCCAAAAACGAACTCAACTCTCCCATTCGGATACGCAACCTACCCTGAAAATTGCAAGTCCCCATCTCCTTTTGTTCGAAAGTTATCGAGGCAACGGTCACCCATCTACTGAACTGACACAAGGCCGCTCGAATCTCCAACAATATTTAACCGATCGTGTTAAAACTTGAAACTTGGCAGTAGAGTTGGGTTCTAAACGCTCTTGCAAAATTTCAGCAATTTCAGACGAATAGTTACTGTTATATAGAATTTTTTTTTTTTTTTAATTTTCAATGATTTCTTAAAAATTTTCTACAAATACTATCCTCACATATTTTGCAAGAATTTTCGCGTTGGCATTCTACAACTAATAACCATGTTTTTCAATTCAATCGGTTCAGTATTTTTCGAGTTAATGAGGAGAAAAAAACAACCAAATTTCAGATGGCTATAACTCTAAAACCGTTTGGCCGATTATGCTTATAAACAAACTCAAATGTCGTGTTCAGATGCACATCCTAACCTGAAAACTTCAAGCCGCTATCTCTTTCTGTTCTCAAGTTATCGTGAGGACAAAAATATTTTTCAATAATTTTCTAGCCATACGATTCACACAAAATTTCACAAACGTGCTTAGGTTCATATTTTACAACTACTCACCAAGTTTCAATTCGATCGAATTTATATTGGTTGAAAACAAAATTATTACTAGGAAACCATTGGGCCAATTATGCCCATTAACGAGCTTGTCCGTCGTATTGGGATGCGCCACCTACCCTGAAAATTTCAAGTCGCTAGCTCTTTCCGTTCTCAAGTTATCGTGGCAACGGCTGGACGGCCGGCCGGACAGAATCAAATTTGACCTCGAATTCTTCATTGGGGAGTCGAACCAAATCGTTTGAGACCATTTTCGTCAAAAAATTCGAAAGTTACAGACATTTGGGCAAAATGATATCGCGATGTTCCCCAGAACATACGCGCAAAAATAGGGTTCCAATTTGAAAAACAAAAGTTATGGCCAATTTTTGATCACAATTTTTGACACAAAATTTGAAACACCCTGTGATGATATTTCTGAAATTCAAAAGATGCATGACCTTTTCACATTCTTCCTCTTTCGAAGTTGTAAAAACGGTTCACGCTCAGGATGTTTGAAATAAAAATAATGAACATAATACTGACTGAACATATTTGACTTTTTTCCAGTTTTTTTTCGATATTTCGAAAACTATTCGAATGAATAAAATGTTTTCAACAGAGATCTATTCAGCATTCAATACTTGATCATACCAGGAATGCAAAACTTGAGAAAAAAAAATTTCATCAAATTTATTTGCACTCCCGGAAGTGCTTGGACTTCGAAAATATTTTAGGTCTATAGAGAATTTCCAGCGATATCATAATCCCAATTTTCGGATTTCAAATATGTCCAGTTCTCCAGAAACGTCTAATAGGCACTCGAACAGGGGGACATCCTGTATAAACTGGTTGGAAGATCCAGCTATTTTCTTGTACGGAAATCAAGTGTTGAAATTTTAATGAAAAATAATGGACAGAGTAGTCCGTTTCATTGTGATAGTTCATTTGAAAAAACAATAAAAGTACCTGAATAACCCAGTAGGAAAACTTCTAAACGAACAGATGTATCTATGGAATTACCCACTTTTCGAAATCGTCAAGAAATAAGCCTACAGAAGACCTTGTTGCACAACTTAAAATTTAAAACTTAAAAGTACTACGGAACCCGAATCACTGTTAAACCTTAATAAAACATAGTGATAGGAAACTAAGTCATTTCATTCGAGAGCTCAACATGTCCTGAGTCAGAATGAAGTTTTCCTATTTCAGATTTCAGTTCTGTAGAGCACTTCCTGATACTTTGTCTCTGCTTCTTCAAAACTACTTTCGGCATTTCTAAGCGAAGAGTTCTTTATTATTCGAAGATAATGATCTGTGATACTGATAATATCTTGTCTAAGATGGAGCATTATGTTGAAAGTAGAAATTGGCAACGTCTCGAAGAATTGTTTTGACATTGACGATATTTCAGGAGTACCAACCTGCCTCAGTTTTAGTTACCTAAACGTGATAGACCTAAATCATGGCCGACCGGGAGACTTTATAAAAATGAATGGAGTATACCTAAAATTATTCTTTCATGATTGAACCTATGTTATGGTATGAGGAGTACATTATCATTGAATGTATTGAAAAGCAGGTTCAAACTACGTTTTCCACAAGCGTTCTATCGGCGCTTACAAATTTTCATTTGTTTACATCGGTATCCTTGATATGGCGTCGATGGAAATAATAATTCAATTGTTTTCCTATATGGAAGAGCTGTTACGTAGGTGCGGAATGCATAATTGAGCAATTATCACCATGATTCACTTGTATTTCCATGTACGGAACGACTTTACCGCCTGTCTAGGACGACTATGAATTGATGGAAGAAGCTATTTGGACACAAAAACCAGTCGGGGCTACTAAATCGATACATTTAACATTCAAAGTGGACATTTTCCTCGACATTTTCGAAATCTCAATGGGTTAAGGAAGACACTTCTAATCGGAGTTTATAGTTTTTAGATTAACGGTGGCATTTTTTAAAGAAGTATATGGCCTATAAAAGACTACACCATAAATATTAAATTCGCGTGAATAATAATGAAGTTTTTCTAATGCGTATTGATTGGGAGAGTGGGAGAATGGCTGAATTCTTACCATTGAATATGATTATTGTTTACACAATATAATAGTAATTTTTCAGTTAGGAGGTATCTAGCTAATTAGTAAATTATTTCCACAATATAAGCATAAAGATATTCAATATTCACATGCCTAAGAATAAAGTACATACTGTGAAGAAAGAAATGGGAATTGAATTTAAAAATTGGTTCAAACCCTGTGGACAGGAGCTTTGGCGCTCTTGTTCAAACTTTGACAAATCATATTATCTCCGAAATTATTGGTGTCTGGGAATTATATAAATGGATTCTTACGATAGAACTGCATCATGAATGAAATTAAATTCAAACAGACTGATTCTACCCACTAATGAACTTATCCCAGATATTCATTCCTAAAATCTACTCTGAAAATTATATTATATCAATTATAACTTAGACAATATTGCAGTATTGTTTTTACTGAAGATATTCTGAACCCAATTTGATGATGTATTTTACCAAAGAATATATTCCCATCATCATAATATGATGATGGAATAATATCCATATTATGGATTATCCACGGGCATTATATTATTACCTTAAAAGTATAATATCATATCATCCTCATAATTTTACGATACCTGAGGTTATTTCATTAGACATTTTGCATTCAATCATACTTTGTTTTATAGAACAAGAGGTATATTTTATATCAAGAATAAAGAACCAGAAATAATTTTGACATTTATCTCTGGTAGGGTAGGAAAATAAGATGACATGCAAGAACACAGATCATATAATAATTCATAGATACAATAATTAATATAATATATAAAATGTTTTTAATAAAAAGGGCCATAACTATGAAACCGCTTGGTGGATTTCGCCCGTTAACGAACTCATCCGAGATATTTATGCTACAAACCTAGCCTACAAATTTCAATCCTCTAACTCGTTTCGATCGAGAGTTATCGTGCCTACGGCCGGCCTGCCGGACCGGCCGGACAGAATTGATTTCGAACACGGATTCTTGTTCGGTGAGTCGAACTAAATCGTTTAAGACCATTTTCAGCCAAAAATTCGAAAATTACAGACATTTGGGCAAATTGATAAGCACTCTGTTCCGAGGAACAAGAGCGCCAAAATGTCCACTTAAATGGATGGTCAAAATTATTTTGTCGTTAAGTTGGCACAGCTGTACTTGATAATCACGTGAAATGTGTCCGTCATCTGTCATTTAGTTCATTAGATGTTACATAGGCACCTTCATAAGAAGCCCGGAACGTAATTAAATGGCAACATGGTCTAGAGACTTACGCCAGATGTACTCTTGTTATTTTATCATGGATGGTTAGGGGGCGTCCATAAATTACGTGAGATGTTTAAGGGGGGGGAGGGGTCGAGTCAAATCTCATCTAATCTTACGTTGGAGAGAGGGGGGGTCTCGGCAAATATCACGCCATTTTTTTTCTGATTGAGACAAAAAAAATTATACTATTTTGGTCCATTTAATCCAGTTACACATATAACTCTCAGCAATATTGATTACTAGTCGTAAATAAAAGTACGAAGTAATTTTTTTTTCTTTTTAGAATAACAATCCAACGCGTTTACGTAAGAAACCCACATTTTGAAAAAATCTCACGTGAGATTGGGGGATGGGGGAGGGGGTTGAATAAAATCTCACGACATCTCACCAGGGGGGCAGGGAGGTACAGAAAATTTGAAAAAACACCTCACGTAATTTATGGACGCCCCCTTACGTCTTAGTCCTAAATGAACCAGTTTTATTTTGTCGGTTAGGTTTACAATGGCCGCTATTTCGTCGTATTGATTTCGTGAATAGGTAAACGGCGTGAATTAGTACAATGCAGTGATACCTATTCTGTGATTAAATGGTGTGTAGTGAATTTTCCTTCAGATTGTTATTTTCTACTTGGGGTGTTACCTGTTCATGGAAACGAAAATGTGATCCTGTAACAATCATAGATCTGCTATAATATTATATTATATCTAGATCTAGATCAATTTGCTACCATGACCTAAAAGTTGAAGATTTGCAGACACCTAAACAAATGTTAAATTTAATTTTTTTTTATATGTCATCTCTAAGTGAAAAGGAATAGTATCTCTCCTAGTAGTATCCCTCATATCTTCAATGAGCCATAAAATCAAAGGGATTACTGGAGTTTTGAATTAATGAATATAAACGAAATCATCCACCTTTTTTCAACTTTTGAAAGAATAACAAATTGAACAAGTAGTTCTCTTCCATACTCCAAATCTTGTTCTGTTTTTAGTGAGTACTATTATGAGGTTGCTGAGATAACAATACGGATAGCAAGATTATTCCAAAAATGACAGATCATATTGTTGAAAATCAATGATGAGAATAGCAATATTTCGAATATTGCTGTGAAAGCAAAATATTTTTCATGGCAATATTTTCACCTTCCATTTCAATTCTAGTAAATTTTTATTCTTCATTAATCTAATGCTCATCTTAATGAAGTTGAATTCTCTCTGTATTAGTCACTTTCTCAAATATTCAAATTATTGCCTACATAGAACTATGCCATTATTGTTGTGTATTTCGTATACCTACCTTACCGTGTCATGATCAAATGAGGTTTTCTTGAGTAGAAGGAAGGTCCTTGTCTGCAAGATAATTGGTCGAATCGACTGGTCGGAATTTCTTTTGTTTTGATTTTATATGGTTCATATGAAAATTTTTGTCTGAAACACTAGATTTCTGTTTCTCCTACCAAGAAAAATTGCAGTTTGTTCCTCATATTTTCAAGCTATCAACTAAAATTCTGTGATGTAATTTTTATGTTTGAAAATATCAACCTCCGCAAGGGACATTGCTTGATGAAGAAACATATCTATGTAAATGATTGAGTCTTTTTGTGCTGCATTGTCTACAGTTTAATTGTATATTCCATGCCAATTTTCAAATGCAGATTGTACATTTTGATAGCAGCACCAGCTATAATTTAATATCCTATATTCTTTATTTGAAGTATTTGGTAGAAGCCTTTGTCACAAGTGTTAATTCAACGGGAAATCCTTATCAATTACAGTGTCATTTAGTGAAGTAGGATTGCTAAATTCTGAGATTAATTTTTAGTGTAAAACAAGTCTGATTAATGTTGTCAGTTGTTTACGAGGTTGTTTACCTATTTGAAAATAACTTTATTCAGAACTTAGTGACAATGATAACTATTTGGATAGTATCGTATCATTTCAGGTGCTAATCTTTCCACTTCTTCCTCTATAGAATGTATGTGTGTTGTATAATTGTTTATTTACGTTCACAAATAATGATTATTTATAATTTGTGATTATATATTTCAGGTGTTTACTTTTTCCTAAGAAGCTCTTTTGGAGATCCACATCATTAATCTTATTGAAATGTTTTGATACCCATTTCATCCTCATATTGAGCCCTTAATTAGATACTCCCAAATACGAAAAGTATCTGACATTTACTTGGCCCCAATCTGAAAAGTTACATACACTTATGTATATAAATAAAAAATAAACATATTTGCATCTTTTTAATTCCATCCAATATCCTGATGAACATTGATGATTTAGAAGCATTGCGTTCTGTATGATTGGCCCACAATTTGGGAATGTAATACCGTTAATCATCATTTAATCCTTAGATTAATCTCTGGTCAAAGATTGAATCCATATCTCTTTCTAAATTGTATTTCAGTTTCAGATATTGTTGAAAGAAGACATAAAAAAGACCTGAATTAATATCACTTATGCTTATTATTCTTTTATACAATGTATTAAACTACTTAACAGCTGTAGGGCTCTTACCTTCAATACAGACTACGTGATCTCTGATCTGTTGAGCAACTGATCCATCAGGGATAAGATCAATCAAATCGTAAATGGCATAAATCGAAGGATGTACACTTTCGAATCTTTGAATCTCCTGTCTAATTGCCAGAGAATTGTTCAAGAAAGGTTGAAAATGTGCTCTGGAATTCATCGTCAAAACTCACATAAACATTGCCGATACAAAACAAAACAAAAACACTAAAACTTAGGTTCACAGAAGAAATACTGTATTCTCCACATTTTTGTTTATACCAAACTTAAATCACAAGAAAGGGAAAAGAGAATCCCATCAGCTAACCAATTTAAATTATTATTCGAGATTAAGCAATTCACAACAACAGATGAGGTTAGGATGTCCAAGTATCAGGTACATTTGTGTTCCGCACCATACACTCCCACTACTCTCGCTATCTTTTGAACACCTATCTTCAATTCTTCAGCGCTACGCTACCTCCTCGCTGGGAGTAACACCATATCATGCGCCATCTGGGGTTTGTCTGCCAAAGCTCATTAACAATGGCATGAGAAAATAGAAATAGTTACAGTGACTTTAACAACAAGATCCAGTGACCAGTTGTTTTTTGTTCTTTACAAGTATGTTCTTTACAAGTATTGGTATAATTGTATATAAATATCCAGTGTATAAGAAAGTATCTTAGGACGGTTACAAAGTTATATCAGACTTAGACCTCATTTTCAGACAAGTATTTATTTGATTATGAATTAAATATCAGGATGGGACATAAGTGTTAAGTGTTCAGAAATGTTGATTATCTATATTAAACGGTTGGAGTTTCTGGTTTATTTGTACTCATGTACCGAACTAAGAAAAATTCTTACCCATTATAAAAACCAATTCAAAAAGTGCCTCGTTTTAATAATATAGACAACACACATTACGGATGTAAGCTTGTTTCCGTATGTTTAATAATCTATGTTTCTTTACGGTAATGGTTGGAATATTTCAATTTTCAATGTTTCATATTCTGATCTATTAGAATTACACAATATTTCATTATTAGTCATTATTAGCATAATTTTCTGAAATAATAGTAAGCATCTAGTCACAAAATATTATATTCGGTCAATTACCTGTAGTTCTAAGGTATAGTTTATTTTACATTTCATGCATTTGAAGTATTTGAACTTACCAAAAATAAATATTAACCTCTTTTCTGAGGAATTATATAAAGTATAAATAGTTTTGTTTTTTCTTGTTTATATTATGTCAATTACGCCGAATCCCTTTAGAATGACGAAATATCGAATGTTCCTTTGTAAGAAACATATCTTATAGAAATGACTTCTATGAAGATATTGCGACCTTGTGAGGAATTATTTTTGAACCTTGTCAAAAATAGTAATTTTGGAGTCCTTTTATTGAATTCTCCTGTGAAATTGACCAATACAAGGTTATGGCAAATCTGGAATCAAGGTATGGGTAAAAATGGGGTTAGCAAAAATTGGAGTGAATTGTCGAAGATTATCTTTGTATTCGAATCAGATAATTTTCTTTGTATTCTCATTGTGGATTCTTCATTATTTTAGTAGCTAGAGTTCCTTTTATCATCATAGTAAGTTTCATAATATTTGGAGTATCTATATGATAGTTTGTAATTTAAGCAAAAACAAGAATACTAGTTGATGGTGGTTCAGAGTCTTGGATTGCGTGGAAAGAAAATGTAAATAAAAAAAATGATTTGCTCCTGCCTCACTTAGTGACTGGAGATTTTGATTCTATATCCACTGAAACACTTGATTATTTCAAAAAAAAGGAAGGAGTTGAAGTAATTCACACACCTGACCAAGATGAAACTGACTTCATGAAGGCATTGCAGGAATTGAGTAAATATGGAAGACAAAATAATATTGAGGTAGGATATTTAACCAGATGGTACATAAGCCACAAGTTTTCTATTGTAACTTATGTTATTAGCTTAATTAATGGTAGAACTTTCGCACATGGCCATTGATCGATTTAGATTTTTATTACAAACGCAGTTTCTTACGAGAAATGCATCGGTACTAGTCTCGACTCCAGGAAATTCCTAGTTCTGGAGATATGAATTTTTGAAAATTGGCTTTTTTTCTTTACTAATTTGACATTTACTACGTATGTTTAGGAGGTTATGTCATGAAAATCATAGAATTTAGATACTATAAACACATATGAATTGATATAATTCCTATATTTATATAATTTTTATTGAAAATTCAGAGTAGAAATACTACTTTTCAATACAAAATAACCCATCTGATCTTATTCAATTCTTATTCCTGATGAATCAGTGATGTCAAGTCTTCCAAGTAGAAAGTACCTACAATTGATTCCAAAAATCCCTAGAATTCCCTAAGTGGATTGAAATCGAAAATTCCCCAGAATTTCCCACATTTTTTCATATGTCAAAAGTGTGAATTTTGAATAGTTCAGGATAAATGGAGTGATGGCGTATTCCATTGGTAGAACTCGTGCGCACTGAGTGCATGAATCGTATTCCATTGGGGAATTTCGTCAAGCATTTTGACACATTTTGACTCATTTTGACGTCCAGTGCAACATTTTTTGCACTCAGTGCGTGCTCAGTGTAGCACTGGTGCTGCCAATGGAATACGCCATAAGAATATTCTTCACGATACCATGGTGTCAGAAGATCATTTACTAACCTTGAAGTAATTTGATTTGATATCTTTTATATCATTGGATAATTAATTTTTCTGTGTTTAGGAGTTTAGGTTATAAATAATGCATGATCGCAACGAAAGTTTTAATGAACTGAGGTTACAATACAGGGAAAATTTTATCATTTCATAAACCGAACTCGGGCAAAATAAAAAATATGATATTAATCGTTGATTTGGTACAAATTTTTGTATTCATGAACTTCAAATGTTCAGGTACAACTTCAATATTATCCATTATTATTTGAATGAAAAATCCCCAGAATGTCCCTATTTCCCTATAATTCCCTAAAACCAAAATTTTTCCCTAGATCTGGGGACAAATCCCCAGACTTGACATCACTGTGATGAATAAGAAATAGTCGCCTTCCCGCAGCACACCATCTGAATGTTGTGTGTTGCCTGACAACCAGGTGGAAGGGGCCAATGCAAATTGTAGGAATGAACGTTTGTCGGCTTAACATGCGCATAGGGTATAATTTCATATTAATATCTGGATTAATTTCAATTTCTACGTAATTTTTTCAAGGATGCTTTTCGACATAACAAATAAATCGTTTTGTGTGCATGTTCTATAGAACAGCTTGCTATAATTTGTCCCAAATGTATGTAATTTTTGAACTTATTGCCGAGAATGGTCTCAATTAATTAAGTTCGACTAACTGATGAAAAATTCGGCAAAAAATTTGATTTTGTCCAGCCATCCGTTGCCACGATATCATTCGAACGGAAAGAGATAGCAACTTAAACTTTTCATGTTGGTTGAGCATCCAAATGCGACGGTTAAGTTCGTTAATGGGCATAATCGGCAAACGGTTTCGGAGCTGAAAATTTATTTTCAAACAATACAAATCCGATCGAACTGAAACTTAGTAACTAGTTGTAGATTGTCGACACAAAGAATTATGCTAGATGCCCTGTGGATGGAATCACTAAACAATTTAAAAAAAAAATATTATAAGTATTTCAGAAACTATCGGTCCGATATCGATGAAATATCGCGAGAGCCTTCAAAACCAAATTCTAAAGCCATGTTCCGAATTTGAACATGATCGGATGTATATTGTTGGTTGTTGGAGCTATTGAAGAGATATACATTTCGGTATAACAAATCAACCGCTGTCTGTTTTACTTCCAGGAACCTCCGCATTCCGGAGATATTCTTAAATAGTCATGGGGATTTTCTGAAAATAAATACAGTTTGTTCTGAGATAAATTCCAACTAAAGCCAAAAGTTTAACATATCATAATACCTATATGAAGATAACATTAAAAATATCGGAAAGTAATTGCTATCCACTCTAACAGTCCCTGTATTTAATCATTGAGTAATCGGTTGAAGATAATGATAAGTTTATATTTGTTCAGTAAAAATGCACATTATTATTTTTGTGATGGGGTTATGTTATTCTGAAATTACTTGCACAGGATATTTTTCAAGATAATTGTTCTATATTTCGGGGATTTATTCTCATAAAATCTTTCCATATCCCCAGTTATAAATGTTTAATCATGTATTCTAATTCTTGCAGATTGAGAGTATTTATGTTTTAACAGAAGTTGCTGGTAGGTTGGATCATCTTATGGCAAACATAAATACACTCTATAGATCAGAAAATATACTACCAGGTATATCACTTTTCTTGCTTTGTAGTGATTCTATATCATGGCTTTTAAAACCCGGTACTTATTCAATAAGTATACCTCAAATACTGAAGGAAAATAAAAATTGGTGCAGTTTAGTTCCTGTAGGATCTTCTGGCATTGTTTCTACATCTGGATTAAAATGGAATTTAGGTAGGGCAATTTGAAATGTGATCAATTGTATGAAGGAAAAGGATTTAATCTTATTGAAACCAATAATAACATGACTTGTTTGTAGCAGCCAGTCAAATCAAAATCAATGATTTGATGTTGGAATTGCTTTGTCGCTCAACCTTTTATACAGATTTAGACCTTTGGGATTATTTTCTCTATCCCACTTGAATATTACTAAATAATTTTCCAATGATGAAGAGGGAGACTCTTTGGTTGGTTCCAACTTCGAGGAACTTGACAATTCTCAGTAGTCTCACTATACACGGTATCAAATCTATTGAACATTACTGTGGAAAGTGTATCAAACTGAAAGGAGATGATAATTAATTAAATAAAGATATTCACCTCAAAGCTGTTGTATTTTCTTCATTAGTTCTGGGGCTTCTGGACTATCTTCATAAACCATTGAAATTGAATGTTATTTTATGAAATGGAAAAATATAAGTCTTTTAGCTCTTCAAAGAATATGAACACTATATGCATCTTGAGCATACATCATACCAGTATTGTATTGAAAAAGTTTGTTTTTAAAGGAATTCAACTTGTTAACTACTGTGTACTAGTTTGTTTTATCAATTCTTATAGAAAATAATTTAATTATAATGAATGCAAATTTATTAGGAAGTCATTGATTAATGCCCATTTCATTGAGGAAGATATTTTCCGAAAATTATCTGAATATATTTGTCTGTAACTATATTTTTGGCACCATGTTAGATTTCATTTCAAAGAATTCTGGAAATAAAATAATGTGAATGGAATGTTGCCGAATTTACTCTACCAAATTTTGGTTTTTAGTTTAACTTGCCCTCAATCAATTTTCAAACAAAGAATTATTCCAGATAAAGCGAAGATGGAATTTGGTGGTTTGGTCAGCACATCCAACGCATACAATGGTTCTCCAGATGTTAAAGTAGAAACAAACTGCTGTCTTTTATGGTCCATGAGTACAAGAGGTTTAATGTGAAGTCTTAGATACACATTGAAATATTTTTATATTGTTGACTTTGATAGAAATAATTATTATATTGAATGTTTAACTTTGTCATTTATTCATAATCTACAGTAAAGGAGGTTTGCATCTGTTGATGGTCGCGAAATGTTTATTTCATAATATATGTAATATATAAATTGCTAGTGAAAGGATCGCCTAGAGGTGGTGAGTGAGATATTTGGGTTGAAGTGTGCGGGTGTATTTTATGGATAGACAGTCAGGCTCAGGCACGCGCATTAAGGCCAAATCACGATGAGTAGAGGGAAACATATATCGGCAATGTAGAGAAATTGATCCCATCACAAATATGAATCATCAATACAGGAGAATTACATATGGTTTATTCATATGAGAAGCACAGTTTTCATGAATTTTGAAACATCGGCCCATATAACATGACCTATATCTACTTAACCGGCGATGCAGAATGTCACAGATTTTTGTTTCGTTCAAAATCAAAATAATAACGTTATTATAGAATATCTATGCAATGCTCACCTCCAATAAGTATTTTAATCCTTCTCCGGTCAAATTCAAAGCATTGAATAAGTATGAGTTAAAGGAAGTAGAAGAGTATGACGAAGATATAACATTGCAATACCAAATAAATATTTGTCATTTGCAAAAAAAATTGCAGAAAAAAACAAAGCACTTATTTTGGCTATAATGGCGTATCCCTATTCCAATTATCACAGCACCAAATGCAACATTTGCAATAACATTTTATAGACACCAGTTAAGGGTTATCTATCGGTTTCCAGACTGTGAATGGATTAAAAAAGGAAAATAAATAACATTTTGTAATGATAATATATGATTACAAATACAGTTTTATCATAATAATTACAAATAAATTAGAACAGATGGTGCTTACAATATTGGAAATAAAACACATGTTATAAACATAATCCTGAAGCTGGCTGCTCGCGTTCTTATGGATTAAAGATGAAAATTTCCTTTTGTCAGGAGAGAAAAGTCTGGAAAAAATCAACCATTTCGATAGGTTTCCTCAAAATATCTTGATAATAAACCTTACCCTTTTGCCAAAGATTTATTCTTCCTCTTCTTCTTCCTCCTCCTCTTCTTCTTCTTCATCTACCTCAACTTCTTCCTCTTCTTCTTCCTCCTCCTCTTCTGGTTCAGGCTCTATTACGGGCTCCTTGAGGTCTTCATCTTCATCTGCAGCTTGTTTACCTTCTTCTTCGCCTTCTGGAGTTTCAGGGTCTCCTGCTTTTTTACCAGGCCTCTCACCGAACCATTTGGGCAATCGTGCTAAGGGAGAAACGTAAATGTAACGTTTTCAAGAAAAATAAGGGAATGAGTAGACATTTCCTACTTTCTACCGGTTATAAATAATCGCTTGTAAATCAAAATAATTTCTTGTAAATCAAATTAATTTTTGGTATAATATAGGAATTATCTGCAATTAAGCTAATTTTTGGACAATACTGAACAATCTAAGATAGATTTGATAACTGGACTTAATTAATTACCTTATAATTAAGAATGAAAAGACAGTAGAAAAACTATTTCTTCTTTGTTGAATACTTATTATGCAGTATTGAAATAATAAACATGAAATATATTAATGTAACTAATTGAAATCGCTGTTGTTAAAAAAATCGAGAGAAAATGGGAGATGCAATAAAATTTATACAGTGCGGTTAGTCATGATTTGATCAGGTCCGTTCAACTGGTCTAGAGAAACAGGAAATATATTTGTTAGCATCGACATACGTTTGTGTAATATAAGGGACTATTTCCCTCAAAAAATTTCAACCAATCATATTAACGCATATGATAAAAATCACTTAGCAACGAACCAAATTTTTTGTGCGTATGTTCTCCAGGAAAACCGCATTATCATTTTGCTCAAATGTCTGTAATTTGCGATTTTTTGCCGAAAATGGTCTCAAACGATTAGGTTCGCCTCCCTGATGAAGAATTCGAGGTCAAATTTGATTCTGTCCGTGCGGCCGTTGCCACGATAACTTGAGAAAGGAAAGAGATAGCGGTATAATCCGATCGAATTGAAACTTGGTCAGTAGTTGTAGAATACAAACCTAAGGACGTTTGTGAAATTTTGTGAGAACCGTATGACTAGAAAATTTAAAATAAATTATTAAAAAATATTATTTATGTCATGATCACCTGAGAACGGAAAGAGATATCAACTTTAAATTTTTATGTTAGGTTGTGCACTTGAATGCGACATTTGAGTTTGTTTATAGGCATAATCGGCCAAATGGTTTTGGAGTTATACCCATCTGAAATTTGATTGTTATTTACTCAATATCTCTAAAAATACAAAGCTGATCCAATTCAAACATGTATATTATCAAAATTTTTAAAAAATCAATGAAAAAAAATCTATATATCAAAAACTATTCGTCCGACATCGCTGACATTTTGCGAGAGCCTTCAGAGCCCAACTCTACTGTCAAGTTCCAAGGTTGAACATGATCGGATCCATATTGTTGGAGATCCGAGTAGCCTTATATGATTTTCAGTAGCTGGATGGGTGACCGGCGTTGCCTCGATAATTTTCGAACGAAGGGGATTCGGACTTGCAATTTTAAGGGTATGTTGCGCGTCCGAATGGGAGAATTAAGTTTGTTTTTGGGCATAATCGGTCCAACGGTTTGGGAGTTATAACGACCTGGAATATTATTTCCTTGGTAACTCAAAAAATATAGACCCGATCGAATTGAAGCTTGCAAACTAGTTGTAGAATACCGACATAAAGACGTTTGTAAATAAGAACCGTAGGTAACCCTACAAAATTTAAAAAAAAATACGAAAAAATATTGGTTCAACAACTGACGTGAAGTCAGGAGCTGTTCTATTGTCCATTCTCCCGTATTGGACAATATAGACAATGACTTCACGTCAGTGCTTGAAGCAATTTTTGAATATCAAGCAGCGTGAAAATATCCGGGTATTTGCACGTGTGCCTTAGAAGAATATTTTTGTGGCGTTTTAAACCATGGAAAACATTCCAAATGATTGTCAAAACGGATGATTGTCAGAAAAGATTTTATTTATTTAAATTACAGTTAGCATTATTTCTGCCTTACAATTAAAATTAAGTGAAATTTTTTTCCTGAAATAGTCCTTCATACACCCCTCGTGTTTGCCAAATTATTGAATATTTTCCGGACTGCACGAAGTATTTGGCAAGCACTCGGGGATATGACTACTGACTATGAACGTAGTGCATACAATATTTGTATGTTATCCTAAGCTCACCCTTAGTATTACACATATATTTGCTGTTACACGAACAAAGCGCTACAAAAAATAATTAAATGTCTAAAATACTTACTCTTCTGTCTTGAATCAAATACTCCAATTTTATCTTTCCACTGCTTTTCTTTTGATTCTTTGAGGATATCGTCCAAACCCTGTCGAAAATGAAATTCCCATGCAACATTTGTTATGCAACCACATTTTCACACAATCAATTAGACATATTCAGCATGGACATAACGAAACATTTACGTAAAACCTATGGACAAGAACGAAAGGACCACGTGAAAAAACACGTAAAGGTCACTTACTCTTGCTCCTGCTCATAAAATCTGAGACTCTGGTATGCCATTTTTTTTCCACATGATCCATATACAAATGGTCAAAGCCCTAAATTAGAGAAATTTAAGCACCAAGTAACATATGTTATCGAGTATAGAAGATAAGTGATGTATGATGTATTTTGGTCTTGGTTTATCAGTGCTTAGAAATTTCAGAGGAAAGAGCTTTGTACCTTAATTGTGACTGTACCAAAACATTCCATATAGGTATTTCACGAGTACTTAATTGTTTGTGTAATCGTGTCATCTAAAATGAAGCCTGATATACTGCAGTGTATGCTGTATAAAGGAATAATTAATCTTCTGGATGTTGTAACTTTTCATTATCATCTGATGATTGCAATATATCTCCTCTCTTCCATTTGAATATGGGTTTGGAGAAATTATTTCGTAAGGGTCCCTTTAAAGTATATTTTGTCAGTTTCCAATCCAGATAGTTCCAGAAAAAGCTACCTATTAGAAGAATAAAGCATTGCTCATTGGGTAATT
Organism: Halyzia sedecimguttata; assembly: GCA_937662695.2. Taxonomy (NCBI): domain Eukaryota; kingdom Metazoa; phylum Arthropoda; class Insecta; order Coleoptera; family Coccinellidae; genus Halyzia; species Halyzia sedecimguttata. The sequence goes on from OW569417.2 coordinate 34,880,491, forward strand.
GAATTTCAACTCTTTAACTTCAGTTGGAGTTAGTTGGGCAGATCTTAGGCGCCTATTCATTAACATCTGAAAGCATTTCATATGATAAAAACCAATTCGTGACGAAAATAATGCAAGGGAATAATGCTATAGCTGATATAACTGTGTCGAGGAAGATCATGAATGGGTTATCTGTGTGAGTTCCTCCTCAGGCAGCAAAGAGGTCACACCAAATATCCTCGCATTTCGTGTCGCCTTGATATCAGTGACAAAACAACCGATAGGGTTGAAAACGAGTGGTCTAAGAGGGAAAATATGGAAAGTGTGAAAAAGAATGTCACAGGTGGATCTAATGAAGCAGTTTATAATGGCTCTTGATATGAACGCACTGACCATCCTGTTTGCATACAGGTTGCAACTGTTGCAAAAGTTCTGAGGAAAACTTAAGATGAAAAGTATGTTGGTTCTGAGAAGATATAACAGAAGTATTAATAGAAGTGTTCTATTTACTCAGCCCTCAGCCAGAGGAATGAGTTGAAAGATTTCACCAGAATATTTAAAACTACAGAGAACCACTACCAAGTAAGATGTAGATCTACTCTACCATCAGAAGGACTGTTCCAAAACACAATCGAGAATATTAAATGGTTCCTTTCTGGGTTGTCTCTCCCAAACTCTAAAAAATATCTATAAAATAAAAAAGAAATAGTATTTTGTGAACTGCTTCTGCGTTAGAAATACAAGATATTTGTCAGAAGTAACATATAAAGAACAATGTTGCCTAACAAACAATAACGAAACAACATGAAATATATTAAAACTATCTCGTAACGTTTCGGAGACGAGATAAGACTTCTTTGTCAGATACTAAGTCGAATCTTCAGGACATTGTTCTATGCATTGCTTCTGACAAATATCTTGTGTTTCTAACGCAGCAGTGGGGTCGGCTGTTGAGGGAGGGCTGACGTACATACATGAACAATTAATTTGTATATTTCATATTCGTGCTTTCCTCTTCAAACTGGATTCAATGAAAATTGAAACATGTTTACCTAGTGACCAACTATATTTCACAATAATTACATTTGCGTTAAGCGTCCGCATAGACAAGGTATACTATGAGCGTCCGAACTAAGCCGGGCTAAATCTCGAACGCCCGAGTGACAACGCCGTTTACCATGGAAACGACAAACGTTCTCACTCAAAGGCCAGCTAGTTCAACGCGATTCTCATTGATGATTCGGGCGCCCACAGTAGCATCCCAGAGAGGAATAAAAGAAGTTTAGTAGTATACCTTGTTTATGGTTACGCTAAATAGATAGGTATTGTAGGTATCAATTCTTTCGTGTTATAAAGTTGCGTAGAGTATTTAAGAACTGACACTGAGGGTGTGTGATCTGGCAAAATTAAACTTTAGTTCGTTGGTTTTGGCGGGCGAGGTAAATATTAAAAACAATGAACAATCTGTGCCCGTGTTGAATGTAAGTCAGGTGCAACCCGGGTATAAGAATCGGGCGGTGTTTATGCGGAAGTTTGACGCAAATGTTTACGAAAAGACAATATGGTAGTGCGGATGTGAAGATAAAAAGGCGTTTTTTGTTTTGTTTGCTCACTGTTCGGTGGAGACGATAACTGTACAAAAGAAGGTGTACGTAATATGAAACATATGGGTGAACACATAAAAAACCACGAAAAATCGGCCAAACATATGAACAAGATTGTAAGCTTCCAGTTATTGGCCACAACACAACTATAATATCGCTTCTGGTTTAAGTAGTGCATATGTCGAAAATATTCGTAAGCATAACGAATTGGTATCAAAAACTGTTACGTCCTGTCAATAATTATCGATAGTCTGAAGTTGTGTGGCAAATGCAATCTTGTACTACGTGGTCATAATGAGTCGGAAGACTCAAATAATAACACAAAAAAAACGAGAATGTGACCGGTTGCTTACGTAATTTAAATTCAATATATCGTCGTTGCGCCTTCAAAACGCGACATGTGCATATATTGTGCAAAATGCGTTAAGTGTATATTTCGATTAAGAACTGCGCAAGATGGATAGGTATTTCGTTAAAAGCTGCCATGTGATAATCACACTAGTTTCGGTTCCAGTTGGATTTGATCGAAAAGCGACAAGTACGAAATCGAAAATATGCTCCTGCAAACACGCTAAGTGTGATGAATGCACAATTTATCAAAATTCACATGTCGCACATTGAAGGCGCAACGACGATATGTAGTGTATGGTTTGGATTCAACGTTTTGTGAAATATGTGAAATTTTGTTTATGTTAATATCGATGCCAATGACAACCGCAGGAACTGAAAGATGTTTCTCTGTTTTAAATTGATCAAGACGTTTCTAAGGAATTCAATGTCGGAAGAAAGACTGACGGCGCTCGCAATGTTGCCCATATCGAACAAAATTTAGTTATAGACATTCCTGACTTCAACGAAAAGGTAATCGAGAAGTTCATCTGCGACAAAAACATAGGGATTGAGTTTAATTTTAAGAAGTAGGAATTTGGTAATTGCCTTTTACAATATATTATATACTTATTTTGTATTCTTGAATCATCACTAGCAGCCACTGCGCAGCAGCAATTCACAAAATAATAAATTTTTTATTCTATAGATATTTTCAGACTTTGGGAGAGAAAACCCAGAAAGGAACCATTTAATTATGAATATACTTCCCAAATTCCATTTGATTTTCACAGGTTTTAGGTGCGGGGTTATTGCAAAATAAAATTTCTTAGAAAAAGGCCAACTAGTTTCAACTTTATTCCAAAGTCTTCTTCGGGGCTCTGAAATGAACCGAGAACTACAGTTATAAACTTCATGCACCAAATTATAAATTACAATTCACTTCAAAACAAATAAACAAGTATACAGTATTCAAGTGAGGAAACAAGTTCGGCGATATGATTCCATATAAAAAAAAATTAATTAACTTTTGACTCAGATTTTTCTCTTTGTTTGATTACGTCGTCAGGGATTTGAATTTTGGAAATGTCAACAACTACTTTCATGCGATACTGTCAAAAGACTGCGTTGGACCATTCCATGGGCTATAGATCCGCGCATGATCATAACAGCAGCGGCACATATTGGGGACAGAGAAAAAACTCCTATCTATCTTTGATCTTTTCAATTAAATACTAGTACCTATGTATATATGTATGTATATGTATTTATGTATATATTCTTGTTTTTAAGTGGAGTATATTCAGAATATACTGAATCCACTTAAAAACAAGAAAGAAAATAACACCGCTTCAGCTGAACATGTAGAAAATTCCCTTCAATCCTTTAATTTCGATCCAGGCTCAGTGGAAATATTAAGCAAACAAAAAAATTTAAAGAAGCGTCTATTACATGAGATGATATACATCAAACAGAACAAACATTCAATAAATAAGAGAATAGACATTGAAAATCGTAATACTGCATACTATACTATATACTGCATCAAAGATAGATAGGAGTTTTTTCTCTGTCCCCAATATGTACCGCTCCTGTTATGATCCGCGCATTTCTAAATCCCATGGAATTGAACTACTCAGTATTTTGACAGTATCCCATGAAAGTAGTTGTTGACATTTCCCAAATTCAAATCCCTGACAACGAAATCAAACAAAGAGAAAAATGTGAGTCAAAAGTTACCTAAATTTATTGTTTGCATGCAATCATCTCACCGAACTTGTTTCCTCACTTGTATTCTGTATACTTGTTTATTTGTTTTAAAGGGAATTGTAATTTATAATTTGATGCATGAATTTTATAACTGTAGTTCTCGGTTCTCTTTTTCAGAGCCCTGAAGAAGAATTCAGAATAAAGTTGAAACTAGTTGGTCTTTTTCTAAGAAATTTCATTTTGTAATATCCCTGGACCTAAAACCTGTGAAAATCAATTGGAATCGTAATCACATAGTTGTCTCAACTTCATTAATACTTCCCAAGGTAGGTATCCTTTAATGATTACTTACAATCGAGAATGTCGTAACAAGAGAACGTTCTGTGACCATGTGGTTTAATCCATTACTTTCTTCTCTGTTTTTTGTTATGTATATTTCTAATATATTGATATTAGTATTCTGACCCTCCTAGCTGGGCCTTCCAAAGCACTAAAGAAAAGCCCTCATAAGGTCCTAAGGGCTTGTACGAATTAGGAGGATCAATTGTGTTTTGTGTGATGGCTTTGTTACAGAGTCCTTACGCTACCTTAGGCACAGCACTGTATTTTTTCCGAACAGTGAATAGTGGCCGCTAACGTAAAAGTTCTAAACTAGAAGTTGAATTGATGGTGTTGAAATTGAATGTTTCTCTGTCTCATTGATCCATAATTGAAAGTGAAAATATTCCTCAACTTACCCCTTCGAAGAGTTTCTTCTTGTCGTCGTATGATCTGGTATCAACACGTCTCTCATATTTGGAGGCTACTTGGATTTTAGGCTGGAAAAAATTTGGTCGTGTTTTTATAATTTTTTAACTGAGAATTATGCTTATACTGGCAGGAGCGATTTTTTTGAGGGGGGGCACAATTTTCATCAATATTTTTATCAGTAATTTAGGTTGAATCTTTCACTAGATCGACCGATATAATATAATCTACTCGGGTGGTAATGGGTGAATAAAGTTTGTACAGTGACTTCGAAATTTTGAAATTGATCAACGGCAGTCAGGTAGGACAATGTCGGCCATTGCCCCCAGCGCCTGGATACTTGGGAAAATATTGTATACATACTGGGTATTTTCCGGTCAGGGCTTCAGGGTCCAAACCTTTCTTCAGGGCTTTATGTCTGAGTTGTTGCTTCTGTCTTTCTTTCAGTTCTTTGAGCTAAAACAAAAGTAATTAATTTCATGTTGAATTCCTCATGTGGTTATATTTACATCGTAGTCTTGGCGTTTCTGCCTTTCTTCCAAATCGTACTTCTCAGTTTCAAGTTTGACAATACATTCCCACAACTCTTGGGCTTTGGTACGGAGTTTTTCTACGCTAAGGTTGTCCATTACCAAGGGTTTGATACGGATGGAAAGAGAGATTTTCTTCTCTTCTTCCAACTGTTCTTTGGTTTTGTTCCTCTCAATCTGGGAGGCGGAAAGGTTGGACTGAAATAAAATTAAGTCTTCATTTCACATCTCAGAGGAGCATCCAGTATAACTCACAGTAGCGTCTCTCTTGGTGATGGTGAAGTTGGGTCCCTTGTTTTTGTTTTGATCCTTAAGCGCCTGCATCATGGCTTGGCGTTTCTTCTCAGCATCCTCCAAACGCCTTCTCTTCTCCTCAATATCCCTCTGTTTCTTCTCTTCAATTTCTCTGACACGACGCTCTTCTTCTTGCTTCTTACGTTCGGCCATTTTTCTTTCTTCTTCAGCCCGGCTGATTTTGCGTTTGGCCTGTTTCTCCTTCAATTTTTTGAGGTCGTCCTCTTCCTTGGCACGTTGTTTCCTCCATTCTGTAATGTATTCACGAAGCTGCTCGTCTAAGTCTGATCTTTTCTGGTCCTGGCGTTTGATGAATTCTGGATCCCCTTCTTTCTCTGATCTAAATGGATAAGACAAATGGTAAGGTTTCTGCCGAAATAACTCTGTATCCCGTTTCTAGAATATCGTGGTGTTTGCAATGGAACACTGTAGGGGACACCTAGAGAATTTTTGGGTGTAACAGTGTTCTGTTGGATTTTGAAATATATTCAATTCTATTTTTATTTGACGTAGATGAGCGGTTTTGGTGAAATATTGCCCCTTCTTGATAGGTGGTGAACAATAGCAAGAAATTTCATTTATCCGCTTATGAATTATGACCAAATGTTGGATGGAGAAAATGATTGGATATTCAAGATTTTCAAAATAATCTTTTCAGGAGGGCAAAAATTCTAAATAAAATAGATATTTAATTCATATTTCGGTAATCCATATACCTATCCGCCTAAAATTAAGTCAATTGGGATGATATTTACGGATATAAGGAAATATCTGGAAATACTAGATACAACTTTGACGCATCTAAATTATCCATAACAATTTTAGGGGATGGGCTATATTGTTTTTGTATTCGTGTAGAAGTACTGATTTTTCCACCATCTTTTTCTTCAAATCTCGCTAACTAACTATTGAAGGACATTGCTCTAAAAATGGATAACAACGTCGGATAATACCCGATTTTTAACAATTTTCATTGAATTTCTCTTACGGTGAATATTGTACTATGGATTTCTTATTTTATTGAAATCTTAAAACTTCAAAATGTAAACGTTGAGAATGCTAGAGGGTGTACGTTTTCTTTGTTCGAATAGTTTTCATCCAAAACCGTCTTCAACGCATGTGTGTCGAGTGTATAAATCGAAAAAATGTGTGCATAAAAATCACTTGTAAAAAAAAGTTATGAAAAACCTCAAAATAATTAACTTCGCAAAAAAGGTTTAGTTCAAAAAGAAAATCATACTTTTACTGATAAAAAAAATAAATAATTAGAACGCGAAAAAGCTCAAAAATTATGTTTAGTTGGACAATGACATCTTAAAAAAAAAGATCTTCTGGCCCATTCATGCCTTTACTTAACGTCGTCGATATTAGATTGAGAATTTTGTCGTATTTTGTTTTATCAAGTGGTATATTCCTCGATAGAAAAAACATCGAGAAATCTGGAATACAAAATACAACAAAATTCAACTGTTTGGTTAGCCTTCTGATTAGAGCTTGGTATATAGAAGATGGATCGAAAAAAATGGAGGTATGAAGAATAGAGTTTTGGGAACGAAGATATTCAAAAGAGGATAAAAATTTCATGACCAGAAAGTTTGTGCGATCCATTTTCTACAGTTGGTAGGTGCGGCATATTGACCAAATCGAGACAAAAAAAGTTTCGAAGCTGATTCAGGCATTGCTCCTTAGTTTTGTCTCAAACTTACTCGACTTTGGTGGTGGTAGTTGTGGTCCTACATGGTACATCACAAAGGCAGGGGAGGTTCACGAGTGAGAAGGAAAAAAAACAAAAATACATATAAAATATCACATCATCAAAACTTAACTACAAAATATTCATAAAATTACTACTATACTATTTCAAAACGTCAACTAACAGGGGTCACCACAACGTCAGGGCTGTACAACATACGGTTTTAAAAACAGGGTGGGGCTTACTACTTACTTTCTGGAAAGAGAAAAAATCTTTATTTAGGAATAAAAATTACTTGTATGGGGCGGAGGCTGAGATGCATGGTGTTGAAAAAAAGGCAAAAATGTGGCTTATCTAAATGAAAAATGGAAATAATAAGAATAAAGTAGCACCTGTATGTGGATTTATGCAATGGCCTCAAGTTTATTTTGATAATCATAAATAACATTTCGTAAATCTTTCAATCTCTCTTGAGAATTCTTCATATTATGGAAAATATATTTCGTAATTTCTGTTATATTGGTTTGTGCGGAAAGTAATTTCATTCATTTTTTTGAAGGATGATTTTCTTATAGTGAGCTTTTTGATAATAAATTTTTTATGTATAAATGTAAAAATGAAGAAAACAAAATTTATACCTGTACATTAACATTATAATGTTCCGTCACCAGCTTTGTTGCTGATAGAATGCTATATGGTTGACTTATTTGGTGATTTTTATTTCGTAGGTATATATTTTGTTTTCTGACTATTTGAAAAAAAGAAGTTTCGAAAATAGTTTTTTCGACTTTCCTTATCTGATAAAGCACTAAACGAAATCTTGTGCGAGAAATCAAAAAGTGTTGAACCAAAAATGGTCTCAAAAAGTTGAATCAGACTCACTGATGGAGAATTCATGGTCAAATCCATTTATATCCTTCCGTTAACAAGATAACTTCCGAAGCATACCAATTAGGGACTTGCAATTCGCAGGGTATGTTTCATTTAAAAATAGGCCGGTTGAGTTCGAAAATGGACAATATCGGCCTTATGGTTTCGAATTTATCCGTGTTTGGAATTTTATTTTCCTGATGTCTCCAAAACTAAAGTCCGATGGAGTTGAAGTTTGTTATTAAGGTGTGAGTTTAAATGATTTGTATGTATAGTTTCTGAGATATAAGCGGCCAAAGTTTGTGAAACGTCGTATTGGGGTAGGATTGACACAGAAAAAAACTATTTTGTTAGTAGAGATAAGACAAAGTACGAAAGTTTTACGGTTTCGAAGTTTATGGTATTATCTACGATATATGGGCTTGTTACTATCGATTTAACAGAACTTTACGGAACCTTTCGACATATTCAATTAGCATTGTTGTTGAGCGTGGTTTGTATTGTTTATAATATTGAATAATTGATTTCGAAAAGTTTTATAAAGGAACTGAATGTATCGAAGGGTAGCAGCCCATATATCCTAATACCGTAAAATTCAAAAATGCATATCTCGAAAACGCAACGTTCACAGTTTACAAGACTTTCGTATACGATAGTCAACATTTTCAAAATAGTACGAGCAGAAAAAGCTCCAGAATAACGATACAGTTTTTGAGATATTCAATAAAAACTTGGTAATCAGTAACGCACCCTGGAAGATGAAGAAAGGTAATATTGAACAGCTAAATTAATCCGAAGTTACTTCAGCTTTTCTGCAATCAACATTGTCGATTAATTACATTCCCCGTGATTAAAAAAATCTGTCGATTGTTTTCAATATGCGGGATTATCCAACATTTTAAAAATTGATATTTCAAACAGAGAAAGTCATCAAGAAACAAGTTACATTTTATCGTCTACAATAGACTGAAACTAATGATTTCTCACCAAAATATTACTTGTTGGTTTTGAAACAGTGCTGGAAAAAAAATGTTGAATGACGATTTTTAGACGATTCCCCGTATATACACTCCAATATACAATCATTAATAAGAATAAGATTATTATTGGACATGTCTATGAAATCCAATCGATACATTTCCATGCCTACTTTGTCTTATTTCGACAAACAAATCCGTTTATTTTCTCTCTCAATCCTATCCCAATACGACGTATTTACGAAATTTGCCAGGTTTATATCTCGAGAAAAAAACATATAAAACTATTCAAACTCACGCATTTTTCTAACGACCCATCCCACTACAACATAATACAATTTCAGCCAATTCGGCCGATAACCAATTTGCCATTTAGGTTTTCTTGCGGGGTTCATTCTAGATTCACATGACACTTGATTTCCATTGGTTACGGAAGCATAGTTTTGAGTACCTATAAACATGGATGAGCGCGAAAAGCTTTCTCAATATTTTTTCCTTGCTATACAGCTGTCAAATATATTAATGACACTGCAATGTAAAAACGGCAGAATTATAAGCAAGTTCTGTGCAAGCAATAAAGAAATTACTTTCCGAAGATACTTATTTTTCCTCCAAATATCTACGGTTATAGAATCACGCTTATCTTCCAGAAAATCCAAATTTTTTCAAAACAAAATGTAGGGTAGGGATTCTACCATTTCATCTTCAGACATTCAGAAATGCTATTTTCAATAGCTTTGATGGTGAAAGAAGCATGTTTGCATAGAATGAGAAGTGAAGTGAAAATTATATCTGCGTTTGAAATCGTGCAAAATAAAAACTTGTGCAAGTTGCAATTGTGTGTGCAGAAACGAGTTGAAAATGCATTGAGCTAATGTCCTGTGATTTTACTTACGTCTCTACGACCTCCTCCTCTTCTTCTTCCTCCTCTTCTTCACTAAAAGACACATAGACAAATATCAAGACAAGTAACATGGACAAATACATGATTTACCTTAAGAATTTGAAGCATTGGTGTAAGCGGAGGGAATGCGGGTTTGTAAGCTCTCGATCAGACTTTCATCAAGAGTTGATCATTGCAGGGAAACAAAGAGTAAGTTAGTTGCAATAGATTTACATTAGACTTATCAAACTGAAAAAAAAATCATCACTGATCTCGATACAATCAGAATATTCTGCGAAAAGATTAAGAGAAATAACAAATTATTGACTCCTGTGTAGTGTTTTAATCCGAAATATTGTTCTAGATCTTCATCTAAGTCCCCAATCTGTTATTAATAATTCACAAAGATCGACAATATTTGACAAAAAAAAAATCAACGTGCAGAGAATGTATTTCACCAAACGAAGGGTAAATACAGGTGCATGTTAATTCGTTCTACTGTAAAATTCGTTAGTTACACTTTTTACTTACGAGTAAACTTCCTCTTCGTCGGACATATTGGCAAGTTATTTTTCTGTAAAAAAAAATTGAGTGAAACCTTCGATTAATGTTACTGTATTGGATACAATTTTAAAACTGGATCAGGTTGGGATTTATCGGTAGAGTCGTCCAAGAAGGTATTTAAATTTATCCTAAGTTGCTCGACAAAAGTCTTGGAAGCAAACAATGAAAACAGATATATTTAGAATATTGGGCTGTTAATGTTCTAGGCGCTCAGGTAATGTTGAAATTTAATTAGTTATTTGGAAGTTTTTCAACTGGTCTGCTTTTCGTCATTTGTGCTGACTTTGCAATTAGGTTGAAATTATTACTAAAGACATTTTAGTTCGTCATCATCTCAAAGATTCTTCAAATCGATCAGCAAACATATTCTCACATTTAACGTCCTAAAGCTAGTGAAATTCAAATAATAATAATTAAAAATTGGTTCATTTACTGACGTGAAGTCAGGAGCTTTTGCGCGCATGTTCAATTGTCTACTCACCTCTATTGGACACTATTAATCGAATTTAGCATCGATATATACCGTTTTCTCAGTTTTTGAAATATATGAATACATTTCTTGCCATTTTGATGACAGTAATAATTTTTAGTCCTAATATTAGCTACCTATTCTACTGGAACTGAAATTCGTTTAATATCTAATAATATACGAAAAAATTCTATTAACTCCAGGTTACGATATTTACAAAAATTAGTGTCGGCATTCTACAAGTCGGCATTCTACAAGTAATTACCGAGGTTTAATTGGATCAGATTTGTATATTTTGAGTTACAGAGGAAATAACAACAACATTTCAGATGAGTGTAACTCCAAAACCTATTGGCCGATTATGTCAATCAACGAACTTAAATATCGCATTCAGATGCACAACCTACCCTAAAAATTGCGAGTCGTTATCTCTTTCCGTTCTCAAGTCATCGTGAGATACATTTTTTCAATAAATATCGTGTGATAAATAATATTTTTTCATATATTTTCTTAAATTTTCTAGTGATACGGTTCACACAACATTTCACAAACTTTGCGTCAGTATTCTTCAAGTAGCTGCCAAGTTTCAATTCGATCGGATCTGTATTGGTTGATGACAAAATTATTACTGGGAAACCGTTGGGCTGATAATGCCCATTAACGAACTTGTCCGTCGTATTTGGAAGCGCCACCTACCCTGAAAAGTTAACGTGGCAAAGGTCGGTCGTACAGAATCAAATTTGACCTGGAATTCTTATCAGTAAGTCAAACCTAATGGTTTGAGACCACGATAACTTGATAACTTGAAATTTTCAGGGAAGGTGGGGCGTCCAAATACAACCGACAAGTTCGTTAATGGGCATAATCGGCCCAACGGTTTCCGAGTAATAATTTTGTCATCAACCACTTTATTGGTTGATGACGATCGAATTGAAACTTGGTAACTAGTTTTAGAATACTGAAACAAAGATGGTTGTGAAATTTTGTAAGAATCGTATCTCAATAACTCGAGAAATACGAATCCGCTCCAATTCAAACATGGTAATTAGTTGTATAATGCCAGCGCAAAAATTGTTGTAAAATTACGTGAGGATCATATAACTAGAACATTTTTAAAAAATCATTGAGAATTCTTGAAAAAAATTCTATATCTGAAACTACTCGTCCGACATCGCTGAAATTTTGCGAGAGCCTTTAGAACCTAATACTACTGCCAAGATATAAGTTTGAACACGATCGGATCTATATTGTTGGAGATCCAAGCAGCCTTGGGTAAGTTCAGTAACTGGATGGGTGACCGTTGTCACGATAACTTTCAAACGAAAAGAAATAGTTAGTTGAAATTTTCAGGATAGGTTTCGTATCCGAATGGGAGAGTTAAGTGTAAAGTTCGTTGTTGGTCACAACCGGCAAACCGTTTCGGAGTTATACCCATATGGAATATTATTTTCTCGATAACTCAAAAAATACAGAACCGATCGAATTGAAACTTGGTAACTAGTTGTAGAATATCAACATAAAGACGTTTGTGAAATTTTGGGAGGACCGTACTACTAGAAAACTTTTAAAAATTACGAAAAAATGTTATGTATCTCACGAGAACTTGAGAACGGAAAGAGATAGAGACTTGCAATTTTCAGGATAAGTTGCGCATTTGAATGCGACATTTAATTTCGTTAATTGGCATAATCGACCAAATGGTTTTAGAGTTATACGCATCTGAAATGTTGATGTTATTTCCTGTGTAACTCAAAATATACAAAACTGACTCAATTAAAACTCGGTGATTACTTTGTGGAATGCCTACCCACTAATTTTCTCGGAATTTTGTGAATATCGTATCCTAGAGTTACTTGAGGCGTCTGTTTTTTCGTATTTCAAATTCAATAGAATACTCATGTCACAATTACATTCTGTGATAAAAGACTATCCCCTCGTTACTGAAGTCTGTCATTACAATAGTATGAAATGTATTCAAATATAATAAAAGCTGAGAAAACGGTATATATCGATGCTAAATTCGATTAAGAGTGTCCAATAGAGTAGAGGAGACAATAGAACATGCGCGCAAAAGCTCCTGCCTTCACGTCAGTGCTTGTTGTTACTGCAGATATTAAGCTGGTCATCATTAGCATATTTGATAAGCAGTTGTCAGTAATGAGATTTGATGGTTCGTCACATTTTTGGAACATTTTTATAATATTTGCTATTTTTTTCGTTTTATGAATTCTTCGTACTTTTAGACCTAAATAATGGATATTTTACAGAGATTGAAATTGTTCTTGTTGTTGTTTGCGATATTATGAATAATGGATAAGATCGAATGGAAAATGTTTTGCCCAAAACATCTCTAGTTTCTTCTATGACGAAATATAAAGAAGTGGTGGACATACTAATGATAAAATATTAAAAATATTATAGTATTCCCCCTATAGTTCATTCTTAAATTGCCAAAAAATAGATCTATTTGAAAATCTAATAAGTAAATAAAATCTAAGTTCATTGAGGCTGAAGTAATTATTTCAAACAGAACAAAATTTAACCTCGTTTTCAAAACGAAGTAAGTTGACGTTAAATAAAATATTTCGTAATAGTTTGGAAAAAATATATAATGAGTTTTTTCTCAGAAAACCTAATCATAAGAAGAGATTTGCTACAAAGATGTTGAACGACTTTTGGAATTGAATTTCAAGTACTTTATAAGGTGAATTGGAAAAAGAATTGTTCATCTACAATGATCAATCTATCTTAGTATAGTACTCTGAAGAAGTTTTAGGTAAACAGGACAGGTATCAACGGACAAGTATCAATTTCACAAATTAGAACCTATTTTATTATTCACTAGACAATAATCCCGACCGAATCCATAAAGATATTTCATTGGCATCCTGTTGTTTTTGAACTACTATGAACTAAAATTCCTCTATTATCGAATTATCCAGAGACATCTGAAGAATATGCAACTGAGAATAAACCAAGGATTCTTGCCAGGCTCTATTTGGCAACGACAGCAAGCATAACAGTTATTTTTGAATCTAAACTAAACATTTGAACTCTTGTAATCTTGAAATAGACTGGGAATTAAATTTAACTGTTTATATTCTAGAAATTATGACAACTTGTAGGTCGTTTCATGAAGCAATTCTGTTATTTTGTGAGGTACGCTATTATCAGAGAACAAATAATAGAATCTGAATAAATAAATAATTTCAATTGAACTACTACTCTTCTACTAATTCACATTTGCAATGGTATACAGGCTGTTTACAAAGTACGGTACATAAATAAAGGTAACATTGCTACATATCATATATGTCTTAAAAATGCTTCGTTAAGGAAATACAGGGTGTGAAAGTGACATAAAAAGATCACAATGTGTTTTCAAAATTCATGATAACTATTTTGTTGTACATTTGTACGACATTTTCAAAATATAAACAAGCAATGTCAAAATTTAGTTTCTCCATAAGTTTTCAACGTTTTTAAGCCCTGTGGACAGGAGCTTTGGCGCTCTTGTTCGAACTTTGACAAATCATATCTTCGAAAGTATTGGTAAGAGTTGGGAATTATATCAATGGATTCTTATGATAGAACATAACAGCAGAAATTAAATTCAAACATCATCAAAGAATTTAAATTCGACAAGAATGCCAAAAATTAATAATCCAAAACCAATAGACCAATTCTACCCAACAACGATCTCATCCGAGATATTCGTTGCTCAATTCTATGATGAACGATATATTTTTTCCTCGAATCCAATCTGAAAATTATATTATATCAATTGAAACTTTACTGGAGATATTCTGAACTCAATGTTATTAACTTACTATTACCATTCCCATCATCATATGGATTAACCATGGGCATTAAATATCAAAATTTGACATATCATGTCTCAGGAAAATAAGTTGACATGTATCAACACAGATCATATTATAATAATTCATAGATGGAATAATTATCGCATTCTGTGAAAACACAGAAGTACGATTTATTATTGAAATTTTGAAAAATCATATCTCCGAAAGTATTAGCTAGTTAGAGTTAACAATTACATCAATGGATTCAATTACATCTTGAGAAAAAACTTATTTTGAAATTTACAAGGTGAAACCATCCGAAACCATCTGGCCGAGTTTGCCCAATAACGAAATTAGCTGAGATATTTATCTCCCAAACTTAATGAAAGAAATTTGCTCTGCGTTTCTATTTGTGTGTATATCTTACAGGTATTTCTTGTATACTTTTACATTGAAAGTGTAGATTGATTCCTCAAGTACAAATTGATCTTCAAATATTGAATATAATAAATTATTAAACTGCTTTTATATTCATGTGTTAATGACTCAAACCAGATTCTGATCATTTTTGTGCGCATGTTGTAAGGATCATTTTGCCCAAATGTCTGTAATTTTCGATTTTCAAACGATTATGTTTGACTCAGAGATGAAGAGTTCAAGGTCAAAGTTATACCCATCTGAAATACTGTTTCCTCAATAACTCAAAAATAACAGATCCAATCAAAATTTAACTTGGTAATTAGTTGTAACGTGTCTTTCAATAGGAACGCCCTATTTTCAAATTGACATTACTCACGCACGGCAGCCATTTTTGACGCTCTTGTTCCTCGGAACAGAGTGCTTATCGATTTGCCCAAATGTCTGTAATTTTCGAATTTTAGGCTGAAAATTGTCTTAAACGATTTGTTTCGCCTCACTGATCAAGAATCCATGGTCAAAATCGATTCTGTCCGGCCGTCCGTCCGACTGTTAACACGATAACTCTCGAACGGATTAATCTAGACAATTGAAATTTTCAGAGTGGATAAAGGATAAATAACGAGTAACGAAAAAAGATTAATTTTTTTTACATTAGAACTACTAAATTCAATTTTTTTTAAGATGCAGTTTTACCATAAGAATCCAGATATATCATTTTCAACTCTAACAAGCTAATACTTTCGGAGATATGATTTTTCAAAATTTCAATAATACATCGTAGTTCTATATGTATTCACTGTCTGTGTTCACTGTTCATAAATGTCATCTTATCTAGCTATTAGAGTCATGTCAATTCGTAGTTTGAAAACAACTATCCGATTCTTGAATTTGTGAATATATACAAGACTGTTTTGAAACCGAAAATGATATTGACTGGTTGCATATAGAATGATTTACGTATAAATTCGGGATGATGTTTCAGAAGATTTAGAATTGGATAATTTTAATGATGTAGTTTATGAAGGCAATAGGAAAGAAGAACATAATGGAATCATCAAAACAAATTACTGTTCGTTGACCATTAAGGTTAATATTACATTTTACTTCCTTAAGTAGTAAGACATGTTCCTATATCCAGTATTTTCATAATGTTGCTAGTTGAAATATTTTGAACTATTAAAATAATTTGTTCGTAAGCCTCTATATCAGGAATAAATGGACCATCTGCTATGATTGTCTCCAGCCTTGCTCTAGACATTTAGATGATACTTTCCTTAGGTATTTCGAGTTGTGAAAACTATGCAATTACTGTTCGTTGACCATTAAGGTTAATATAACATTTTACTTCCTTAAGTAGTAAGACATGTTCCTATATCCAGTATTTTCATAATGTTGCTAGTTGAAATATTTTGAACTATTAAAATAATTTGTTCGTAAGCCTCTATATCAGGAATAAATGGACCATCTGCTATGATTGTCTCCAGCCTTGCTCTAGACATTTAGATGATACTTTCCTTAGGTATTTCGAGTTGTGAAAACTATGCACCGAGTGTAAGTTGCAACAACCCATTCCACGAAGTTGAATCACTGCAGATTGCTCATTCAATCTTGATAAATAAATTTGATGACAATTTTTTTAAATTTAATTTCTTTCATTATGCAGTTTTATCATAAGAATCCATTGATATAATTCCCAACTCTGAGAAACCAATACTTTCGGAGATATAATTTGTCTGGTTGAACAAGAGCGCCAAAAAGCTCCTGTGCACAGGGCTTGAACCAATTTTTATTTGTGATATTGACAGTTGTATTTATCAATGTTCGAACGATTTTAGAGTTATACCCATAATATGTAGTTTTGTTTGTATGTCCTCAATAACTCAAAAAATACAAATCCGATCAAATTGAAACTTCGTTACTAGTTGTAGAATGACGACCCGCAAATTTTTGCAAAATTTCCTGAGGATCTGATAACTATCAAAAAAAAATCCAATTATATTTCAGAAGCTATCTGTCAGATTCCACTGAAATTCCTCAAAAACCTTCAAGCAGCCATTTTATAATAGGTTTTCCGTATTCGGATTTCAGCTCGATCAGCTCCGTATTTCTGGAATTATTTCATTTGAAAATTCAAATTCAGTTAATGCACAATGCATTTTTTCACTTGTTAATGCTTCCTTCATTCATGCAGTATTTCGTGAGGGTGTTTGAGGCGTAAATAGACAATAGAACAGGCGCGCGAAAGCTCCTGACTTCACGTCAGTGCTTTTTAAGAATTTTTGAAATTAGAACAGAAAAAATTATCAAACTTAAGATAAATGTATATTCTAGTCATTCATGCATTGGAGTCATAGTTTTAGAATCAGTGCAAGGGTCATTAGTAAGTACTGCAGAGTCAATAGTACCACAAGTTCATTCGCCATTTTGCAACTTCATTATTTCTAAACAGTTAAAATTTCTAATGCAGCGATTTCTGTAATTAATTTAGTATTCTTTAGCTTCGATTTATTTTGTTGTACCTACATTTATAATAATCTAGGTATATACAGCGCATAGTCATCATGGTTATAATTTGCAAGATATTTGATACATAAAGAATGATATTTGAAATCAGTAGTTAAATAAATAAAATTAATGCCGAATGATTAGGTATGTATTAATTTATAATTTTATTTGCCCTTGTATCAAATATTAAATACTTACACAAGACTTAAATAAATACTTCTGATTTATTGATCTTCGAAAAATAATAGCCAAGAAAAATAGTTAAGTACCTATAATTCATTATTCGGAAAGGAGCATATATAAAAATTGGTTCAAGCCCTGTGTACAGGAGCTTTTTGGCGCTCTTGTTCAAACAGACATATTATATCTCCGAAAGTATTGGTTTCTCAGAGTTGGGAATTATATCATTGGATTCCTATGGTAGAACTGCATCATGAAAGAAATTAAATTTAAAAAAAGTGTCGTTTAAGAGAAATTATCTTTTAAAAAAAGAGCAATCTACAATGCTTTAATGCTTCAAAAATCATCATTACATTTATTTATCGAGATTAAATGAGCAATCTGCAATGATTCAACCTCTTGGAACGGATTGTTGCAACTTACACTCGGTGCATAGTTTTCACAACTCGAAATACCTAAGGAAAGTATCATCGAAATGTCTACAGCAAGGCTGGATACAATCATAGCAGATGGTCCATTTATTCCTGATATTTGAGTAGATAGTGGATTACGAACAAATTATTTTAATAGTTCAACATATATTAATAAAATACTATTCTCTTTTCATAATTTAAAATTTAATAGTTCATACCACTAACACATTCTTTTCTGTATTATGGACCTTAACTCCAGAAGAAATATTTGATACACGAATGTAGATCCATATTTCAGTATTTTTTTGCTAGCAACATTATGAAAATACTGTATATAGGAACATGTGTCTCACTACTTTAGGAAGTAAAAGGTAATATTAATTATTATTAATATTAATATTATTATATTAATATTAATTAATATCAGTGGTCAACGAACAGTAAGTTCTTTTGATGATTCCATTATGTTCTTCTTTCCTATTGCCTCCATAAACTACCTCAAAACAGTCTTGTATATATTCACAAATTCAATAATCGAATACTTGCTTTCCAACAGAAAATATATAACTACGAATTGACAATCTCTAATAGCTAGAAAATATGACATTTATTAATAGTGAACAAAGACCGATTCTGTGTTCACATTCTGTGAATACATAGAACTTATACGATGTATTATTGAAACATCATATCTCCGAAAGTAGCTTGTTAGAGTTGAAAATGATAACAATAGATTCTTATGATGAAACAGCATCAGAAAAATTTGAATTCAAAGGTTGTAATGTAAAAAATTTTTTTTTTTCGTTACTCCGAAACTATTGGACCGATTTTGCCCAATGACGAACTTAACCGAGATATTCATCCCTCAAACCTACTCTGATATTTTCAACTGTCTAGCTCATTCCGTTCGAGAGTTATCGTGTTAACGGCCTGCCGGCCGGACAGAATCGATTTCGACCACGAATTTTTGATCAGTGAGTCAAACCAAAACGTTCAAGACCATTTTCAGCCAAAAATTCGAAAATTATAGACATTTGGGCAAATTGATAAGCACTCTGATCCGAAGAACAAGAGCGCCAAAAATTAACTACAGGATAAGCATGGTAAGTGCCTACCAGTTGCATCGGATATTTGGTGTCAAAAGTTCATAACCCATAGTTTAAGATGATTACAAAATATTGATTTCGTGTCATTCGACGATTTGATATTCAGAATGAAAATGAACTATTTCATAAATAAATTCATAAACGCAAATTAATCAATGATTATGTCTGTAGATTATCCAGGTAGATTAACAAAATCAATCATGGAATTATCGCAAATTCCAACTCATTTTCATCAATTACTGAACGTTAAACGATTCAAATGTTCCATATGAGCAAATTTATGTAATCTAATGAGGAGAGCATTGGGCTATTTTTGGAGCTCAATGAGTCTCCAAAAGTAGGTTGGTAATCCGATATTTATCCGTTCTGAAAATAGCCCATCGTATTGCGTTCTGTTAGTGGGTATACCTGGGTCATGTCGGGAAATCTTGAGACAATTCACACAAATTAAAAATAAGATATGCGGGTGAGTAATGCGGTTGGATAAGATATATTCCGATAGATGGAGCTTAGCATAAGGTTAGGTTAAACATTTTTTACTTGATTAAGCCTGACCCTTAGAGAGGGTTAAAAGTCAAGGTCTTGGGCTTCAAATTACATAGAATTTCGTTAGACAGTTTTTCAAGGCATTCGAAGATTAATCCAAAACCAAACTTCAACGTGCCTATCACTGGGGTTAGTACGGCCACACTAAAATCATTTCGGCGAAACTTACAAAAAAATTGACGAAAAAGAGCAATCCAGGAGCACCACACAACTCTGGGAGCCCGCAGTGACTGGTGAGGTACACATGTTTTGCCTCGGACCTGCCCTTCCCCCTCCTCCAATTTCGCCCACGCTAGCTGGATCTTTTCTTGGATTTTATCTCAGTTTCTCAATTTCGGCCTGAAGAATTTCGGCAATCGAATAATTGTTATGACAGTGACAGTAAAAATTATTTGACCACCTTGTGTTACCACGCTTTTGTTTCAAGCTTTGCACCTTTAACTTTGTTGTACATGGGGAAATTGAATGAACTGATATATGACAAAAATAGTTCTATTCAACCAGAGGATTCTCGGCAGCAGTTTACACCAAAATGAAATATGCTTAGCAGAACAAGAATATTATATTATTAGTGGTTGACTAAATAGGACGGGACTTTTTGCACTGCGATCAATAATAGTCTAGTGCCTTTCAGGTCAAAACTTTTTAGAATTCTCCGAAAATTATGATTGATATATCATTCGATTCGGAATGGTATGTAGATATTTTTTGAGAAAATTTAAATGCCTATCGCAAATATTGCGGAAGTAATAAACAATTAAGTGAAAAAAAGTTTGGTTTTTTGCATATATCTCTAAAACCATTTGAGATTTTTCAAATTTGAAAAAAGATTAAAAAAGAAGAAGAAATTTCCCAAGAAAAACTGAACTCCTGGAATTTTAGGGCCAATATTTATAATTTTCCAGGGGGTTGAAAATACGCCCGAAACGGGTACTCCGACCACTTCGGACCTTTATTGAAAAGAAATTATTCAAACTTATTAAATACCCTGTAGGAGCTTGAATTTTTTTAGTTCTTAATTTTTATATTTAATAAGTATTTATTATTATTAATAATAATAAATACTTATAGTTCAATAAACCCTAATCCGTGATCCGAAACTTTTTATCGCGAGTTTTCAATTGGTTATTCATTAGTTAATTAACAATTTTTTGTAGCAGGAACATTAACATTGCAACTGCGATAATTAGTAAACTGTTAATCTGAAATTTTTTTTTCGTGGTGCATATTTTCAATGGACAAGAATAGGTTGGAAAAATTTAAAAATTGTTAATTTTCGCTTTGTTATCAACAATTTACTTAGGTTAAAAATTATAAAGCTTAATTGAACATTGAACAAAATATTTCATTTATAATATTACTATTGATCCGTTTTCTCATAATCAGTTACTTAAAAAATATTTTTTATCTCTTAATGTTTAAAAAATTGTTATGAACAAATGCGTTGTTTATAAGATAATTTTATTTTTTTTTGGAATCATAATATTTGATGAAAATTTTGGTTAAAAAAAACTGTTCCTTAAAAAAAAAATTTATTGTTTAAAAATGGATTTGTTAATTAACATTTTTTTTACCACTTGTAATTAATATCAAGGATTCATTTTTTTCAAACATTATTTAACTTGGTCTTTGACATTGAAAAAAAATTGGTTATTGTTTAAATTTTCCTTGTTTATTAAATAAACAATTTTTTATAATCAAATGAATTGTCTCTCTGTCTTTTTTTCTATTTCTACTCAAAAAACAAAATAATAATAAATAATACATATCTACGTGACATTCCGTATCCAATGACAACTCAATCCTAATTTTCGAAGAACACTAAAAAGTTTTGACCTAAAAGGCACTTGTTTACTAGACTAATAAGATCTTTTCCACGATCAGCATGGTTAATTCACCCCTTAAATTCAAATTTAGAATTAATCAAAAATGATTTCCAGATGTCGAGTCGAGAATAATTTTACTTCTAGAGTTATAAATACCTACCTGAAATTTCGATTTTATTTGCTCAATAACTCAAAAAATGCGATACCGATTCAATTCAAACATGGTAATTAGTTCTAGAATGCTGACGCCCAAATTTTTACGAAATTTCCTGGAGATCGTATCACTAGAACATTTTTAAAAAATCATTGAAAATCTTTGAAAAAAACTCTATATCTACGAAACTATCCGTCTGATATGGCTGGAATTTTTCGAAAGGCTTCAAAACCTAACTTTACAGCCAAGTTCCAAATTTGAACACGATCAGATGTATATTGTTGGAGATCTGAGCAGCATTGATTGAGTTCAGTAGCTGGATGGGTGACCGTTGCCACGATAACTTTCGAACGGAAAGAGCCAGCGACTTGCCATGTTCAGGGCAGGTTGCGTATCTGGAACTGTTTTGTTTATTGTTGGATATAATCGGCCAAACGGTTTCGGAGTTATAACCATCTGGAATATTGTTTTCTCGATAATTCAAAAAATATAGATCCTATCGAATTGAAACTTGGTAAGTAGTTGTAAAATACTGAGTTTGTGAAATTTTTAAGGATCGTTTCTCTAGAAAATAAAAAAAAATTATTAAAAAATATTATTTACCTCACGATTACTTGAGAACGGAAAGACATAGCGACATAGCAATTATTAGAGTAGGTTGTGCATCCTGATATGACATTCGATGTTAAAAGGCATAATCGGCGAAACGGTTTGGGGTTAAATCAATCTGAAATTTGGTTGTTATTTCCTCAAGAACTCAAAAAATACGATACCGATTCAATTCAAACAGGGTAAGAGGATTTATACAGTACTTGTTTTCGTATATTATTAGATATTTAATGAATTTCAATGCCGATAGAATACATATGCCAGAATTGAGAATTCTTTGATCTTAGATGATTCTCTCGTTAATCAAGTCCTTAAGTACCTACGAAATATATCCATATCTTATAAAAGCTGAGAAAACGGTCTATGAAATCTATGAAAAGATTGATTATCGAAAACACATTAAAGAATACGGTTACAAAATTTTTTTTTCTGCGTCTTCCCAAGGTTCCAAAAATACTTATTTAAATTTTTTCGACCGCTGCTACTGCCTTAGTTTCAAACGTCAATTTAATAATACTTCAAAAAAATCGATAAACCCCTACAGATACCCGCTTTTCAGCTAAAAAAAATGTGTATTCTTCCCAGCCTAAATTCTGAACGTGAGCTTTCTGTACAACGAACAACAGTGTTTCTCGACATGTTTCGTCGCCAAAAATTTTAAAACAATTTTTTTTCACATATTGTTTAATAATTAATCTTTTCGATGGTTGAAATGAGGATTATCGCGGAAAAATTATATTATATTATATATAAAATTCGAGGAATTGATCATTACGGTGATTTTTGGAGAAAACGATAAATATAGGTGAATCTTCGAACCAAGAAGATAAGATCACAACGCTTTGAAATTTCCAGAGTATTTAAGATTGAAAAATTATCGACGATATTCCTTCGTTCTTTCATAATATCCAAATTTATACCAAGTTTCCCAAATTTATAACAAGTTTCCC
Organism: Halyzia sedecimguttata; assembly: GCA_937662695.2. Classification (NCBI taxonomy): domain Eukaryota; kingdom Metazoa; phylum Arthropoda; class Insecta; order Coleoptera; family Coccinellidae; genus Halyzia; species Halyzia sedecimguttata. The sequence goes on from OW569417.2 coordinate 34,903,650, forward strand.
AAATATCTCTAAATCTGCAATTTTTTTCTTCAATTCGAAAAAAAATGTTCATCGAATGCTATTAATAGTCTTATAGGGAATGCTTTGGAGTTTTTAAAATCCTACGTCGATTTTCTGTACGATCATTATTTCCCGACTTATTGATTACTATATAATTCTAAAGGGGCTTTTTGGCTTTGATTGACGAAAGCTCCACTGCAAATCATCGTACAGGATTTTAGTTGAATCAAATTGAAGGACATCAAACTTCCGAAAAATCCTTCATGGTCGAAATAATTTTTGAAACCCATAGACCTTTCTTAAGATAACCAAAAATTTGGAAGTTTTGTGGTATATCCTTTGATTTTTTTGACTAGTTTATTATAGGAATTCGAATTCATTGCAACGGGTAAATTATTTACTTTGATACCCGCCATCGCATCGTATCATGAAATCTAGAAAACTTATTTCCCCTTCTTCTTCTTCTACCGAGGTGCCGTCCCAGGCTGAACTGAGGCCTTCATGCCCATTGTTCTCCCGCTTGCCAAACTCGTGAGACTCAGTCCAAAAAGCACGCTGACAGGAATGACGCGAGCTTAAAAGGAGAAGTCCCTCTCACCGTAGGAATCGTAGCTGTTGGGTTGCCTAGGAGTATGACCCTCAATTCCTTGAGGTTGTTACAGTCGAACAGAATATGTTCAGCTGTTTCTTCCATGCTCTTGCACCAGCGTCACAGAGCGCTATCGGCCAATCCCATCCTATTCAGATGTTTGTTGAACTGGTGACTAGTTAGTAATCCAGTCACCAGGCTCAATTCTCTTCTTTAGAGTGAAAGAAGTTTCTTTACTTCAGACTTTGACGATGGTTTCTTAATGAGAAGCCTTGACTGCCTTAGTCCTACTCCCATGTTCCATCCACTGGAGAAATTCCTGAAGATTCTTGAAGAATGTTTTAACAGAGGTACGACATACTGGAAGTGTGGGCTCAGGACCTATATATGGTATCCGAGCCCCCTGCTTCGCCAGCTTATCTGCCTTAACATTACCTGAAATCTCCGAGTGAGCCGGACACCAGATGAGTTTTACAACGTTACCAGCGCCCAGCCTTCGCAGAGCCTTCCTGCATTCGCCTATACTAAGTAGGAGTTTATTTTCACATCAGATAGGGATTTTAACGTTTCCCTTATGGCGAATCAAGTATACTGCAAATTTTTTGATACTTCATCTTCTGTGCACCTCATATATACAGGTTTTCAAAAGCAAGGTGAAATTTTTAGGGGGGCGATTCATGGGTTCATTTTGAGAAACAAAATTTATATGAACGTGTATTCTAAATGCCTTAAATTCTGAAGAAAAGTTTCAAAAAAAATATCCCTTTGGCGCGCTGATAATCTGATCCGATATTCCAAATGTATGTATTTTTCGAATTTTTGACCGAGAATTAATGGGCAAAATCCAACGAGTGGTTTCAGAGTTAAAGGCATCTATTGTTGTTTTCCCAATAACTCGAAAAATACTGATCTGACCAAATTAAAGCTCGGTAGTTAGTTGAAAAATACCAACCTGAAAATTTCGTGAGGATCGTACGTATTACTAGAAAATTTTGAAAAAATGATATAAAGAAATTCTAGATCTCAAAAAATATCCATAAGATATCCATCAGAAATTCTGCAAGAGCCTTCAAATCCTAAGATTTAACCTTAGATTTGAACTCGAACGGATCTATATTATTGGATATATTGGAAAAATATCGAAATATCACAGCGGTTGGAGTGTACTAGTACTAGTCCATTCACACTCGCGCTATTTTCGTATAGGTATTATTAGATATTGAAATTACTGCTATACAGGGTGTTTTTTTTATCTCACGGCACAATTGTATGATTGAACTGATTAGTGTCCTTACGCCACCTCAAACAAAGCACTGATTATTTTCGAACGAACAGTAAATGTATGTATTCGAATGGGTTATTTCGTCACCACAGACACACCACTGTTTATTTTCAACCCAAAAGTGAAAGTGCGTATTTGAACAGAGACCTTGCGCCACCACAAACACAGCACTGTTTATTTTCGACTCAACAGTGAATGTATGTATTTGAGTCGAAACTAATCGGTTGAGACCATTCTCAGTCAAAAGGTGAACCAGTTTGTTTTGAAAGCTTCTTTTTACAGCCAGAGATATATTCTTGGAAATATATTTTTTTTCCTAGAGCTATAAGCAGCTTTGGGCGAGTTTAGTAGCTGGATGGGTGAACACTGTGGTCACAATGCCACAAACAAAACAAATCTTTTCCTACTTACGTGAAGTCTGGAACTTTAGCGCGCATGTTTTTTTGCGCGTTTATTTTGATGGGGAACATCTCGTTATCATTTTGCCCAAATGTCTGTAACTTTCGAATTTTTTGACGAAAATGGTCTCAAACGATTTGGTTCGACTCCCCAATGAAGAATTCGATGTCAAATTTGATTCTGTCCGGCCGGCCGTCCTGCAGTCCGGCCGTCCGGCCATTGCCACGATAAATTGAGAACGGAAAGTGCTAGCGACTTGAAACTTTCAGGGTAGGTGGCGCAATCCAATATGACGGACAAGTTCGTTAATGGGCATAATCGGTCCAATGGTTTCTGAGTAATAATTTTGTTCTCAACATATATAAATCCGATCGAATTGAAACTTGGTGAATAGTTGTAGAATAAAAACTTCAGCACGTTTGTGAAATTTTGTGAGAATCGTATTGATAGAAAATTATTAAAAAATATTTTTGTTGTCACGATAACCTGAGAACGGAAAGAGATAGCGGCTTGAAGATTTCAGGTTAGGTTATGCATCTAAATGCGACATTTGAGTTTGTTTATAAGCATAATCGGCCAAACGGTTTTAGAGTTATATCCATCTGAAATTTGGTTGTTTTTGTTCCTCATTAACTCAAAAAATACAAAACCGATTGAATTCCAACATGGTTATTAGTTGTAGAATGCCAACGCGAAAATTCTTGCAATATTTCGTGAGGATAGTATTTGTAGAAATTTTTTAAGAAATCATTGAAAATTGAAAAAAAAATTCTATATAACTATTCGTCTGAAATTGCTGAAATTTTGCCAGAGCCTTTAGAACCTAACTATACTGCCAAGTTTCAAGTTTTAACACGATCGGTTAAATATTGTGGGAGATTCGAGCAGCCTTGTACGAGTTCAGTAGATGGGTGACCGTTGCCTCGATAACTTTCGAACGATAGGAGATAGGGACTTGCAATTTTCAGGGTAGGTTGCGTATCCGAATGGAGGAGTTGAGTTCGTTTTTGGGCATAATCGGTCTAACGGTTTCTGAGTTATACCCACCTGGAATATTATTCCCTCGATAACTCAAAAAATAAAGATTCAATCGAATTGAAGCCTGGTAACTAGTAGTAGAAAATCAACATAAAGACGTGTTTGAAATTTTGTAAGAACCGTACCCCTAGAAAATTAAAAAAAAATGACGAAAAAAAAAATTTACCCTTAGAAAATTTGGAAAAAATTTTGAAAAAAAAAATTGGTTCAAGCACTGACGTGAAGTCAGGAGCTTTTGCGCCTGTGTTCTATTGTCCAATTGTTCAATAGAACATACGCGCAAAAGCTCCTCACTTCACGTCAGTGCTTGAACCAATTGCGTTATAGTTTTGCCCAAATGTCTGTAACTTTCGAATTTTTTGACGAAAATGGTCTCAAACGATTAAGTTCGACTCCCCAATGAAGAATTCGAGGTCAAATTTGAATTTACCATGGTAAATTCGAATTAAGAGTGTCCAATACAGGAGAATGGACAACATAATTTACCATGGTAAATTCGATTAAGGGTGTCCAATACAGAAGTATGTGCAATAGAATATACGCGCAAAAGCTTCTGACTTCACGTCAGTGCTTGAACCAATTTTTTTATCACGCCTTTGACACCCTCGCGAAATACTGCATGAACCTTCAAGTTGCCTTTTTAGTTTTAATACGTGAAATAATGCATTGGTTATTATTTGTTACAATTCGGAAATTCACATGAGTTCAAATTTCAGAAGTATAGATACCAGATCGAAATTTTATTTCCACAATAGGTAATTGCTAAAATACAACTCTGATCGAGCTGACATCTGATACTCAATTGTAAAATGGTGACTTGATGGTTTATGCAGGGAATCAGACAGATAGTTCCGGAAATAGAAAATTGTTGAAGAAATAGTTTTTTCCCAGTAATACCATCCTCATGAAATTCTCCAAAAGTTTGAGCGTCATCATTTTACAACCAATAACCAAGTTTCAATTGGATCGGATATGTAGTTTTTGAGCAATATTTCAGATGGGTTCCGAAACCGCTCGGCCGATTATGCCCATTAACGAACTTAACCGTCACATTCAGAAACGTAATCTACCTAGAAAACTGCAAGTCGCTATCTCTTTCCTTTGGAGAGTTATTGTGACATACGCCGGCCGGCCAGACAGAATTGAATTTGATCTCCAATTATTCATTCGAACCAAATTATTTGAGACCATTTTCGGCAAAATTTTCGAAAATTACAGACATTTCGGCAAAATGATAGCATGCGTGCAAAAATCTATAGATTATTAACTATTCAAATTGGATATAAGTTGAGGTGAAACCTTACATTAATGTATTGTGTAATCAAAACTTAGGTGTTGCTAATCAATACCTATAAATGAATCGAGGACGCTAAGCACCTGACGTCAGGTGAGTGCGCTTAATGTTTTTGCGCGAATGTTCTAGGGAACAGAGTGCTATAATTTTGCCCAAATGTCTGTATTTTCAAATTGATGAAGAATTCAAGGTAAAATTGGATTCTTCCCCCCGTCCGTTGAGGGTAGGTTGCAAATACGACGGTTAACTTCGTTAATGGGCATAATCGCCCAAACGGTTTCGGAAATATATCCATCTGAAATATTGATATACAGATCCGATCGAATTGAAACTTGGTAATTAGTTGTAGAATGCTACTGCGCAAATTTTTCCCTTCATAAATGTTATATTTTAGAAACAATCTCTCAGATTCCGCTGAAATTCCGCATGAACCATCAAGCCGCCATTTTCCAATCGACTACCGAATTTCTGCTCGATCGGATTCGTATTTTAGCAATTATTGTGAAGATGAAATTTCGAACTAAGATTTTGTTTCCTCAATAACTCAGAAAATACATATCCGACCGAATTTAAACTTGATAATTAGTTGTAGAATGCCACTACGCAAATTTATGGAGGATCGTATCTCTAAAAAAAAATAGCAGATAGTGATAATATCTACTTCTGAAAATTCAAATCATATAAATCTCAAAATTTTAACTCCTCGATGGCCGAGATGGTAGCGTGCTCGCCGGTCGCGCAAGCTGTTCGGGTTCGAATCCGCGCTGAGTGAGTTTATCATTATATTTATCAGAACATTTGAATTCAGCTGATGCCCCATGCAATATTTCACGTGTTAACACTAAAAATAAGGCTTCCAGGTTCATGCAGTATTTCGTGAGGGTGCCTGAGGCGTCAACAGTCAAAAGAACAGGCGCGCAAAAGCTCTTGACATCACGCCAGTGATTTTTTAGATATTTGTATTATTCAATAATCGTTCTGGCAGCACTGGCAGCCATTTATATCACCTAGAACTTGTTAAATAAACAGCAGCACCGATAAGTGAAGCATCCATCACAATATTTTTGGGCGAAGCAAGGCTGGCATCAGATTTAACATGAATTAAGCGCCAGTACTCATATCATCGTTCATTATCTTAGAATATAAGAGCTATTAAATTCATACAAACAAATCTAGATAGAACTAAGATGCTAATTCTCACTTTTGGAAACAAATCCAATTTTTTCATTACCATAAACGTTATCGTCTTTGGGAAATCGAAATATTCCGATCTCACAGATAGAACTTACATGCGAGCCCCCTTATAAGGTGGCTCATGGTTTAGAGTTTCTCTCTAAAACATAAACCTATACTTAAAAGCTAACTGGGCTATTTTTAGGCAATCCCCCACCATGGTGCAGCAGCCGAAATGAGACGATCAAAAATATTGGGAAAAGTCTACAGAACAGGATATCGTTGTATGTAATACACATTCTATTTTCATTTTTTATTTGGTGGTGCTGAAATTTCCATCGTTGATTCCGTGATCAAGTGATATCCTAACTATTAAATTTTCATAAAACATTCATTTGAACACAAAAACGTTTCGAGGTATCATATATCAGCTAAAAATTGGTTCAAGCACTGACGTGTAGTACGGAGCTTTTACGCGTATGTTCTATTGTCTATACTCAGCTCTATTGGACACTCTTCATCGAATATATACCGTTTTCTCATCTTTTATAATATATGAATACATTTAATAACTTTTTAATGTCATACTTCAGTAACGAGAGAATCTATGATCACATAATTTTTGGCGCTCTATTTCCTCGGAACTGAGTGCTTATCAATTTGCCCAAAAGTCTGTAATTTTCGAAATTTTTGATGAAAATGGTCTTAAACGATTTGGTTCTCCTCACTGATCAAGAATCTGTGGTCGAAATTCATTCTGTCCGGCCGTAGGCACGGTTACTCTCGAACGGAATGAGCTAGACAGTTGAAATTTTCAGAGTAGGTTTGGGGGATAAATATCTCGGCTAAGTTTGTTATTGGGTAAAATCGGACAGATGGTTTCGGAGTAACAAAAAAAAAAATTTTTTTTTACAGAACAAATTCCAAATTACATTTTTTTCAATATGCAGTTTTACCATAAGAATCCATTCATATCATTTTTAACTCTAACAAACTAATACTTTCGGAGATATGATTTTTCAAAATTTCAATGTATATCGTATTTCTACGTTTTCACATAATGATAGAATTATTCTGTGGGTATTCTATAAATTGTTATAATGTCAACTTATTTTCCTGAGACATGAGGTTGTCTCATTGTTGTCATTCATTCCAGCAATCGTATAAATATGAGAATTAAAATATAATTTATCATACTTTTTGTTGGTTGATATTTTCATGCCGATGGTCACCGAGTTTTAATTGGGTCAGATTTGTATATTTTAAGTTATAGAGGAAATAACAACAACATTTCAGATGAGTATAGCTGCAAAACTATTTGGCCGATTCTGCCGATTGAAATGTCGGATGCGCAACCTACTCTGAAAATTGGAAGTCGTTATCTCTTTCCGTTCTCAAGTTATCGTGGGATACATAATATTTTTTCGTAATATTTTTCAAAAATTGCTAGTGGTACGATTCTCACAAAATTTCACACACGTCTTTATGTCGATATTCTACAATTAGATACCAAGTTTCAATTCGAATGGGTCTGTATTTTTTTAATTATCGAGAAAATAATATTCCAGATGGGTATAACTCCGAAACAGTTTGGCCGACCAACAACGAACTTAACACTATTTAGCGGGTTCTGACGGATAGTTTCTGAAATATAAAATTTTTGGGGCAAAAATGTTTATTATTTTTTCTAGTGATACGATATTCACGAAATATCGCAAAAATTAGCGCGTAGGCTTTTCACAAGTTTTATCAAGTTTTAATTGGATTGGATTTGTTTATTATGAGTTATTGAGGAAATAAAAAAAATCTGATGGATATAACTCCAACACCATTTAGCCAATTATTATGCCTAGTATAACGAACCTAAATGTCGCATTCAGATGCGCAGCCTATACCCTGAAAATTTCAAAGTCACTCTTTCCGTTCGAAAGTCATCGAGGCAACGGCCGGACAGATTTGAATTTGACCTCGTATTCTTCATTAGTGAGACGAACCTTCTTCATGAAGAAATTCCCCGTGTAAAACACAAACTTGACGTGAAGTTTCTTGATGTAAAACTTCATGAAGATCTTCACGAAATTAGAACTTGTACTATTTTATCAACAAGTTTCGCGTGAAGTCAGGGGTACCAACATCTGTTTTCATGCCATAAATTATCAGAAAAGCCGTAAAACATTAACCGGTGGTTGTTGTTTGGAAGTTCTAGTTGTGTTATGTGGTAGAAAACGAGTGAAGTTCGGAATCCAGCCACAGCTGCTTTTTCTGTTGTCTGGATATTTGCTAGTTTAGAAGTTTACAGTTGGTATTACTGTTATTTGACATTAATCTTCATGAATTTCTTCGTCTGTGTAAAACTTATTATAATTATTTGTGCTCCGTGGTGTAAAACCACACACAAAAAATTCTAAAACTAGCTTAATGAGACCACTTTAGGCAAAACATTCGAAAATTATATACATTTGGGCAAAATGATATAGTACGCTGTTGCCTAGAACATGCACGCAAAAATCGATGTATGAATTCGTATGTTAGTTACCTATGGACTCCTAAACGGCTCTACCGATTTGAGGAATTTTTCAATCGAGCTGAAAATGGTCTTAAACGTTTATTTGGTTCGACTCACCTATCAGGAATCCGTGGTCAAAATCGATTCTGTCCGGCCATAACCACGATAACCTCCGAACGGAATGAGCTAGACAGTTGAAATTGTCAGAGTAGGTTTGGGAGATAAATATCTCGGTTAATTATAATTTGCGGATGTAAGTAAATAGGGCTTTTCGGAAAGTGTGATCGGTTTAACTCGATCAGTCCGTTCACCAATCAGCGCGTCCCATTCTAATCTATGGAACGCGGTGATTGGTAAACGGACTGATCGAGTTAACCCGATCACACTTTCCGAAAAGCCCTAATCTAACATGAGGTGAGTCATAGACCTACGTTTTGAATTTAATTACGAAAATTCTTGAAAATTGACGCACAGAAGCCAAATTGAAAAATTAGTTCAAGCACTGACGTGAAGTCAGAAGCTCTTGCGCGTATGTTCTATTGTCCATTCTTCTGTATTGGACACCCTTATAATCGAATTTAACATGGTAAATTATGTTGTCCATTCTCCTGTATTGGACACTTAATTCGAATTTACCATGGTAAATTCTTGCAAAATTTCGTGAGGATAGTATTTTTTGAAAAATTTTAAGAAATCATTGAAAATTAAAAAAAAAGGTAAATTCGATTAAGGGTGTCCAATACAGAAGAATGGACAATAGAACATACGCGCAAAAGCTTCTGACTTCACGTCAGTGCTTGAACCAATTTTTTTTTCGTGATTTTTTTAAAATTTTCTTGGGGTGCGGTTCTTAAAATTTTTTTTTTCGTCATTTTTTTCAGATTTTCTAGGGGTACGGTTCTTACAAAATTTTAAACACGTCTTTATGTTGATCTTCTACTACTAGTTACCAAGCTTCAATTCAATCGAATATTTATTTTTTGAGTTATCAAGGAAATAATATTCCAGGTGGATATAACTCGGAAACCGTTAAACCGATTATGCCCAAAAACGAACTCAACTCTCCGCTTCGGATCTCCTTTCGTTCGAAAGTTATCGAGGCAACGGTCACCCATCTACTGAACTCACACAAGAATGCTCGAATCTCCAACAATATTCAACCGATCGTGTTAAAACTTGAAACTTGGCAGTAGAGTTAGGTTTAAGCAATTTCAAACGAATAGTTACTGATATATAGAATTTTTTTTTTTTTATTTTAAATGATTTATTAAAAATTTTCTACGAATGCTATCCTCACCAAATTTTGCAAACATTTTCGCGTTCGCATTCTACAACTAATAACCATGTTTGAATTCAATCGGTTCAGTATTTTTCGAGTTAATGAGGAACAAAAAACCACCAAATTTCAGAAAATTTCAGATGGCTAAACTCTATCCACACTAAGTGTGGATTCATGCAGCCCAAATTAAGGAGTATCGAGTAACAATTAACAATTACAAATAGTGAGGAAAAGTTGAACTTCACATATCTGTATGAGAGTGTTCATGCAGCCAAGTAACAATTATCAATTAACAAATAACAAGTAAGAGTTCGCCAACTTTTAACTTTCTACTTTAATTGAACGAGATTTCGTACTTGTACGCAACTCGTGCGCAGCTCAACGCAGATTAGACAGTCCGATGATGTAAATATAACCTTACTCTGTAAAATATTCAATTTATTTGATGTGTATTTATGTGTGGGTTCCATGTTATAACATTGGAAAATAGTTATTTTTGTATCTAGTGCGCGAAATGCTACTTTGGTGATCGAGAACTGATTTTTTTAACGAGGCGCAGCCGAGTTAAAAAAATAGTCGAGATCACCAAAGTATTTCGCGCATGAGATGCAAACAAAATTTTTTCTACAAACGCCAAAAATATTGTTCTAAAATAAGTAACATGCATAGCTTAATATGAAAAATAGTATTGAACTGGCTTAAAATGTTTTTCCAAATCAAGTAAATACTGTAACTATGAAAATAAAATGGCATTTGTTTGTTGATTGAGGAACATAAAGGTTAAAATATAAAAACTCCATATAGTTTACATGCAGTGTGCGAAGTAAGTACTTCGCACACTACTTCGCGCACGGTGTCATGGTAACGAAGGAAAATGAAAAAAAGGGTCACTTCGCATATTGTTTCCAATGCGCGAACCTTGTCATTTTTTGACGTTTGTAGAAAAATGAATTTTAAACACTTGTTTTCAAATATAGAGGGAACAGGGAAACTATTTTGAGAAATTAATACCTCCGATCTTTGACTTGTGGGTTTTTATTTCTTAATTGTTAATTTGAGTGCATGAATGCTGCATTTTTGTACGTGGTAATTCATAATTGTTATTTGATACTTTATACTTGATAATTGTTATTTGATGCTGCATGAATCCGCACTAGAGTGTCAATACAGGAGAATGGACAAGAGAATAACATACGCGCAATAGCTGACTTCACGTCAGTGCTTGAACCAATTTTTTTTTTCGATGATTTTTTAAAAATTTTCTACAGCTACGATCCTCACTATATTTTGCAAGAATTTTCGCGTTGGCATTCTACAACTAAAAACCATACTTGAATTGGATCGGATTTGTAATTTTTTCAGTTATTGAGGAAATAACAACCAAATTTCAGATTGATATAACTCCAAAACCATTTGGCCGATTATGCTAGTTAACGCACTTACATGTCGTATTCAGATGCGCAATCTACCCTGAAAACAGCAAGTCGCTATTTCTTTCCTTTCTCAAGAAATCATGAGATACATAATATTTTTTCGTAATTTTTTTAAAATTTTCTAGTGGTACTGTCCTCACAAAATTTTGCACACGTCTTCATGTTGATATTCCACACCTATAGTTACCAAGCTTCAATTCGATCTATATTTTTTAAGTTATCGAGGAAATAATATTCCTGATGGGTATAACTCCGAAACCGTTGGGCTGATTATAGCCAACAGCGAACTTAACTCTTCTTTTCAGATGTGCAACCTATCCTCAAAATTGCAAGTCCCTATCTCCTTGCGTTCAAGAGTTGTCGAGGCAACGATCACCCATCCAGCTACTGAACTTACACAAGGCTGCTCGGATCTCCAACAGTATAGATCCGATCATGTTCAAACTTGGAACTTGGTAGTAGAGTTAGGTTCTGAAGGCTCTCTTAAAATTTCAGCGAAAAAAAATCCATTCAGCTCTAAAACTACTTTTATTCTATGTATAATTGTGTCCATAACAAGAAAAATATGAAAAACACCAAATAACAAATTTAAAATAAAAATATCATAACAGCAAAATAAAATGAGCAAATATGTTAGCATTTAAGTACAACACAAAGCTTTGGATGACTTAAAACTTAAGAAAAAGTACATTTTTTCAAGTGAATATGAAGAGAGAATTAAAAGCATTTCTTTGAAGCTTTCAGAAAAATAAAAGCTTTCATTTAATGAAAATATATATCATTATTCTATAGATAAGAACGAAAACTACAAATGGTCCTTGAAAATATTCTACTTTAAGCTATATTATGATTAAGTCGATTCTATTGTGGGATACTGCCATCCTACGAAATCAATGAATTAAATTCACTGAAGATTATAACATCATCGCTTGTTATAGAATAGGAAGGAAGAAAGATGGCTTGAGTATTGTTCTAAATAAGAAATTACACTGTATTAAGCATCTGGATTACTAACAACAATAATTCATTTAAACAGTATGAAATCTTTCTTTACAGAACGTCTCATAAGTATATATTTTCAGCAAAAAAGTTACAATGAACACACATTCTAAAATGGTTTGTTAACCTTGAGGTACAAGAAGTCAAACTTTTGGAAGAAAATAAATATTTTGTTATTTCTCGAAAATTATTTGGAACTCTGATTTTATTTTTTATGTATGGAAAAAAGATAAAAGGACTGAGTAAATGATTACATAAGTTGTTCCGTCAGAGGTCAGAATATGAAGGTATGGAAGCGCCACAACTGTACATTTATTCAATATAGATAGGTGGGAAAGTTGCTGATTATTTATAAGATATTCTGAATTGGAAATTTTCATGTTTTTGTCTTAAGAGACTTCAACACCTCCACATTTTCTTACCCATTTGAGTGATCTGCCCCTCCACAGAAAAATTTAATGAGCCCCTTGTAGTTTAATGATATACTTATGAAACGCCCTTTTGTGTTTCATCCATCACTTGGCTCAGGAAATATACATTTATTTTATAATTATAATGAGAGTGATGATTATATGAATAATTAGGAAGAGTATCAAGATAAATGAATGTGATATTATTAATTGAACGAATGGAACAGTTGGACAACAAAAAATTGAAATGTACCCAAAAAACATTCTTCTGGTTAACTGGATAAGATAACTGGGGACAACGGGAATAATTCACTGGTGCTCTCAATCAGTGCAAAAATAAATGTTTGGCTCGACTTAAGAATCTGCATATTGTCAGCAATAATTCTATGATCAATCTTACTACAAACATTTGTTTTCTAAAAGAAATATGTTCTGATGTTAAGGATACTCATGGATTTCTGTTCATTCATCAATATTTATTTATACATTATCAAATTCAATTCAATGAATTAAAAATTGATTTTGATGAATATCTGTTTGTGGAATGATCCAAATTATTTGATGAATTGATATGAAAATGTATTATTGCAGACATATGATATTATCTCAGTATTTATATTCAACAATTTTAACTTTGTACTGCATAAATGGAACATCTATAATCAATCTAAAATTCAACAATTTGGAAAATTTATATCATTGCTTAAATCTACATTCTACCCTATGTTAAGTATAGTAGCATATTAGCACCCATCAAATCAATTTCTGCATTTTGTATCGAAAGAATATTCCAGCAGATATTTTGTGTTTCACTTCAGAATAAAATCAATTGACACTATACAGTGTGTCCAAGATGAGTATGGGACAGTGTTTTTTATATCTACCATAAAGCTGATTAAAAAGTTCCAGAATTAAGGATAGTTCCAGAGATATCTGAGAAAATCCAAAATAGGTTTATTATATTTCCTGGCATTATCTGGAAACTAATACTAACATAAATTGAACATTTATTTGAATTATTAATTTTGGATGATAGTTAAAATAAGTTAAGAACCTATTTGAGCGTTAAAAGGAGTATTATCATATAATTCAGAATTGAAAATGGCTTCAGATTTTGTCATAAAAATATCAGGTTCGTATTTCAAAAAATTATGGTGATGATGGTCCGCCAAGGAGGAAATGTCGGATAACAAAAATATTGAGGCCATAGAATAGAGCAGAAAAACCAACAATATAAATGTGCAATTTATTTTGAAATTCGATTACAAATAAAGTCTGGAGTAAATAAAACTATTCTAAACCGCATGTTGCTTTACCCACCTCGTATATCTTGCCGTTTCCCAGACCCTAATACTATACCATCTCTATCTTGGAAAAACTGTATACTTGATTATCATTATCCAAACAATTCAGATTTAAGAAACAGTTTTTAAGGATATAATAATGTTCTATTGTTATTCATTCAAAAGGAAACACTATAAACACTGCGTTTTCAAGAAGAAAAAATAATTTTTCATAGAAAATTCGGTTCTGAAAAATTTCGACGCCATATGCAGAAATAGCTCTTTAACAATGTTCAATCCAACACCTCATTCCTCTCACAAAAACCTCATATACAAAGAACATGCAGAATGGGTAAAACTCGACCTTGATGGAGCAAGGTCACAACATATGTGTTATGATTTGTTAGACAAAAGGGACATTTCTTCTTCTTTTCCTTGCAATTCATTGTGCAGGTCTGTGTTGCTTAAACTTCCGTTAATGTCTTTCTGTGGACTTGTATTACTGAATATCGAGGCGTTCCTAGAAGTTGCGACTTTTGAATTAAGATTTTCTGCTTCCCCCTGAGCTTGTATCACGTTTTTTGATATTTTTCGTGGGGTGGCAGCACCAGTGCTCCCATCATCTTCAAGCGAATGCAAAAGCTGAAAACATTTAAATTAGCAAACTGACCAAGAGATGTCAAATTAAAAGAGAATTAAAGAAATTTAAGGAGAGTATCAAAAATAAATATCAAAGATTCTTTGAGATCAAGTCATAATACAATTGTTATAAACAGTGGGTGAAATTACTTGACATGGTGTAAAAGAATGGGTCACTTTACCAGACTCTTTAAAATTTACAAATAACGGTATGCAAACCTCCTTGCTGTCATATATGTCAGATTTTCTTTAATGATGAGTATCATTATAACAATTGCTTTGACAGTTTCCCCATCAGAAATTGTCTAGCTCTTTTCGCTATTGATATTTATGTTTACAGTGAATACAATTTGCAGTCTACCAAGTTGGAAAAGATAAAGAATAAATTGTCGAAAAATTTCTCACTGTAAGAATTAATATGTTCAGGTTATACACCATATATTCTTTCAGACTCTATAGTGGAAAAAATGCCGATATCACAGAATATTTTGAACAAAATTCAAGATTACCTAAATTCTTTACTATAAATCTTCACGATCATTGTAGTCTTGATATATTGGCTCTTCAATTATAGAAACCGATGTAGTACTGTCTGTTATCAGCTTATCTGACAGTGTTTTAACAAACTGAAAATGAATTTAAGGATGGGAATTAGGTTCTAACAAAACTTTACCAGACGATCATTTGAACTGCAGATCCGAATTATGGAATTAAGGAAATTGAATAGAAACAGAACAAAGGATTTTTCCCATTGTGGCAATATATTTTACCTCCGAGGAATTGATTCCGTCCAAGGTATGATACACCAATGAGTTTCGAAAATAATTTAAAAATACTAATATCGTTAAGTTGAACGGTCCACTTTATGGCCCTGCCTCATCTGATTTTGCTACTGCAGGAGAAGAAAGTTTGAATGAATTGTTGTCTTCTGACAAAACATTCAAAGCGAAATTAAGCAACATGGAGTATTGGTTGTGCTATTTTTTTTCAGTTGCTGTGATCAAATCAAAGTTTCGCCCATAAATTAATGTAGAAAGAAAATAAGTTGTAGTGTCAACTATAAATGGTGAAGACCAGTCAATGGGCACATGCATTTCACTAATTAGTGACAATTCATATATTACATATATTGTGGTCTAAGCTGTATTTCGTCCCTGAACAGTTGGCTTTAGTATAGGTTAGGAGACTATCCGATTTGAACAAATTCGACAATTGTTATTAAGTTAAAAATTTACCTTATTAAATGGTTTCTTTCTGGGTTTTCTCTCCCAAACTCTGAAAAATATCTATAAAATCAAAAAATTATTATTTTATGAATTGCTTCTGCGTAAGAAACATAAGATATTTGTGAGGAGCAAATGTGACAATTCTCGAATTTCAGAATAGCTATCAACAAAAAATAATCCTGGAGATTTCTGTTAAGTATCCGACAAAGGAGTCTGATTCATTGTTCGCTTGATTGCTTCTGACAAATATCTTGTGTTTCTTACGCAGAAGCAATTCACAAAATAATTAATTTTTTATTTTATAGATATTTTTCAGAGTTTGGGAGGGAAAACCCAGAAAGAAATCATTTAATAATGAATATACCTCCCACAGTATCCTTTAATGATTACTTAAAATTTACTGTTATATATATTATTAAATAATTGGCTTTCTAAATGAGGAGCAACTTTTCAAAACGCATTTAGTCCAAAAACCATTTTATTCGGAATCAACAAAAAACGATTTTTTCTTCCACCCTGGCTTATAATTTGAGTATGTCGAGTTTGTTTCATAGAAATTCACATCTAAAGTTAATAACTAATCAATATTGATCAGATATACACAGAAAATGTAAAAAATGTTTGGACTTAATGCGTTTTGATTCATCCCATTGTATATAATGCGTTTTGTTGTGGTTGAAATTGAACATAATGCAGTTTATTGCGATTTATTATAAATTTTAAGAAAACTGTCTGCACAGTAAGTGTTGGCCTGTAACCTAATTGACATCAGCAAATCGATAAAAATTTTTTTTAGTTATATTTAATTTGTTTTAAAAATACAAACGTAAACATAATTCATGGTGATGCGGCTTAAACACTTTGGATTTGAATTACACAGGGACATAATGCCATTTGGAAGATTTTATTTACATAGGGCTATAGAGCAATATAAATCATTTCTGAATCCGCTGCAAACTCAATTTCGCCCAAATTGGACATAATGCGTTTTGAAAAGTTACTCCTCAAATAATAAGTACATCAACGATAAATTCATACAAAAGGATATGAATCAAGCCTATTTCAAAAACATTAGAGATCAGTCCAGTTGATGATTTACTTAAATTGTCTTTCTACCTAAGTAGTGTATCAAATAGTGGTACAGTATATTTAGATCTGAATTTCATGTTTTCTCCTTGCACTATGAAACAATAACGAAAGTTTACGGTTTAAAAACACATGCTTGCATTATCTTTCCTCCAGATTTAGACAAACGTTTTGGAAGCAATCGTACATAAAACACACATCTCTCCATGTGAAACATTTGAAGTTCGTATTGGGACAGCATCAAATGCTTTCAAACAATATTAGATTCGATCTTTTAACACTTATCCAGATGACTAATGGCGATCATCAGTTCGGTTTGGGTAAATGGATATTTACATTAGATATGAGAGATGAGGTGCATGAACCACAAACGGTTGTCCTGATCTGTATACGGTTTCAAAGCAATCCATGCAAACATTGACGACTTCTGATATTTACCTCCTATGCTTCGAGTTGCATTGGAATGTACAATGAAATAGCTCGTAACCGAATATCTAATCAAAAAGCTAAAAAAAAACAAACAAAGTAGATTCCAGACTTCAGAATGAATTGAAAAGGTCAGGCAAAGAGAAATAGTTACTTTATTATTCAATCAAAGATAATTCACCAATATATATTTTTTTTTTTATAGGCATCGACTGCTATGGTCATTAGCCTAACCACATTCATACCAGACAATCACAATCACACCTCCACCACATCCATGCCCTGAGCGGGATTCGAACCCGCGACCTCCGGCACCACAGCAGGTCTTTATACCCACTGGACCACCGGAGCCGGCTCACCAATATTATTTCCAAAGAGATGACTGTGACGTAGTATGAGTTGTGGAAGTTAATTCTCGTTACTAAGAGATTGAAACAATTTACAGTCAGTTACCTTATCAACTTCTTCATCGAACTGTTCACCAGATGTCTGATTGTCCTTCTGACATTTTTCCATTAGCGTTGCTCTCTTAGCAGCAAGATACAAGCTGCGTTTGATCAATAGGTACAAAACTTCTGTACAGGCTCTTACTGTGTAGTCGGGTTGGAATGAATGTTTCAATAGACTATCAATGTTTAAGGATTCTAGACTGCCCAAGGTAGATGTTGGAATAGAGGGTGATTCGGCTGTAAATATTAAATATAATTGAATTTGACATATACGTTCAGTACATAACTAAATCATCAATTGAAATTTACAGAATCAAAACACATCAGAGATGCTTACCAACACCAATAGCTTGAATAAGAGCCTGCGTTCCAAAGTATGTAAAAGGTCCACCTTCGAAAGTGAGGTTCTCCTTACCAACAGTAACTTCTACACGACCCTCAAGAACAAGCACAAAATAATCTGCGGATTTTGCTTGTTGGTATATGACACAGCCTGGATCTTGGCGCCAATTCTTATTTTTCTTTATGAGGCAAACAATGTCCTGTTTCAACAGTCTCTTCAATATTGTTTCGGACAAAACATTTGGATGGAAGGATTCTACACCTAAACAATTCAGAAACAAATTATAAACGCACCTAAAATAGTTACAAATAAAAAAATAACACACCATAAGAACAAGTTAAGCTTACATACTGAGTCTACAAATCGGAGTTTCGCCAAACAGATATACAGGGTGAGTCTTTAAGTTGTATATTAATTTCAACCATAGATCATCAAATGAAACACTTTTTTAATTTACCATTTTCCGATTTCGGCTCAGGTAAAAAGATACAGGATGTTGAAATTTAAAAAATAAATCAGTGCTTATCAATTTGACCAAATGTGTATAATTTGCGAATTTTTGGGTGAAAATGGTCTTAAACGATTTGGTTCGACTCACAAGAATCTGTTGTCAAAATCGATTCTGCCCGACCGTTAACACGATAACTCTCGAACGGAATGAGCTAGACAGTTGAAATTTTCAGAGTAGGTTTGGGAGATAAATAGATGTTGGTGTGACACATATTCTCAAATGTATTATTTTGTTCCTACTTAAGTTACAAAGTTGTAACTTTTTACCTGAGCCGAACCCGGAAAAATTGTAGATGAAAACGTATTTTATTTGATGAGTGGAATCTATGGTTTAAATTAATGAGAGACTTAAAGATTCACCCTGTATATGATAATGAAAACGTGGTTTCAATACCTCAATCGTGAAGTCAATAGACTTGTATTAGGATTGACCGAAGTTTGGCAGAGCCTGACGTCTTTGTAACATATCTGGGTTGTGTTCGACTATTAACTCCGTAGAGTAATATTTACTAAATTGCGTGCGAAAACTGAAAGATTGGGTAAATTTTACTCCATGACTGTCGTTCGAAAATGTCAGAGTATTCGACTCCGAGTTCATTTTACTCCTGTCAAAATTGATAATACTCATGGGACAGAAAATCTCGTATCTTTTGGCGATTTCCATTGACACGCTCGGATCACTCGGAGCTGTCACTCTGTCATATTTGACACATATTTTCGGTTCAATTGGACAGATGCATGACAGATGAGATCGATTTCGAGTGCTCCGAGCGGGTCAATGGAAATCGCCATTTGTCTCACTGTTTTATGAATGTTCTGTGAGGTATTTTCATAGTTTTAATACAATATATATTTATAATTAGATTTTTTTTTATTGTTGGTGACGTCCATGATATAAACATTGAAATAATTATTGCAGGAATTTGGACCAATTTTTTAATTCATTATCCTTTTAGTACATTGCCAACGTTTCGAATCTGTTGTGATTCTTTCTCAAGGCTCGTATCTCATCGGATAGAATATCGTCAATTTTATTAAAATAATTGTCTGAGTAATTCTCGTTTTAATTTTGATTCTATTTAATTAGGAAAAAGAATTAAAATTAAAACGAGAATTACTCAGACAATTATTTTAATAAAATTGACGATATTCTATCCGATGAGATACGAGCCTTGAGAAAGAATCACAACAGATTCGAAACGTTGGAAATGTACTAAAAGGATAATGAATTAAAAAATTTGTCCAAATTCCTGCAATAATTATTTCAATGTTTATATCATGGACGTCACCAACAATCAAAAAAAAAAATCTAATCATGAATATATATTGTATTAAAACTATGAAATTACCTCACAGAACATTCATAAAACAGTGAGACAAAGAATATCGTCAATTTTATTAAAATAATTGTCTGAGTAATTCTCGTTTTAATTTTAATTCTATTTAATTAGGAAATAGAATTAAAATTAAAACGAGAATTACTCAGACAATTATTTTAATAAAATTAACGATATTCTATCCGATGAGATACGAGCCTTGAGAAAGAATCACAACAGATTCGAAACGTTGGCAATGTACTAAAAGGATAATGAATTAAAAAATTTGTCCAAATTCCTGCAATAATTATTTCAATGTTTATGATTAGAGTTACATATATGTGAGAAAACAATAATAACAGGTTCTTTCTTAAACCAACGTAACCTATATTCTGATATTGGCACCTTCTGTCACTGTCAGAGTAAACTGCAGGGTAAATCTGTCAAACCTTCAAAAACTCTACTATACTCCTACTCCGTGGTGTTAATTATTCGAACACAACCCTGAATTAATGCCGATAAATTGAACTGAATTGTAATTAATTCATTTCTAGCTCTGTCAAATCATTTCACAGCTATTTTTATCATCATATTTTCCGTAATTTGGTAAAGCTCTCGTATGCATTATCGATCTTTATCAGCTATCAGGACAACAACTAATCTAAATCATTCGTTACTGACGTCACTCAGCGTTTTCGATAGTTTCTACCCCTATAAATCGACGAACTACTGGAAAATCCCATAGTTGGAAGGTTTCTTCTGAAAAAACTATACGACTCAAAGTTGTCAAAGAAAGAATTCTGCTGTGCTCATATTTTATCTACTCATCCTTCAGCCCTATTTCAAATGGAAATGACCATCACAGCCAAATAAAGCAGAAGGGATCTTTTAAAAATACAAAATCTTCGACCTTTTATCTACTCACTTGTACTTAAGAACTGGTAGGCTGCTAGTGTTAATTGAGGACTTATACGTATCTTGTATAAGTCTGTCTTGCGATCAGCAAATATACTGAAATCTTGTCTTGTTCGATCTGCTATACGTTTTCTTTTAGATCGGTTATCCGCTGCGGAAAGGAAGATGTATAAGTCATTTAGAAGAAACTTATTTTTATAAAAAAACATTAAGATGTCGATGATCAAATATCACATATTCTAGAATGTTAAAGAACACTTACTGAATACATCGGTTTCATCCATAATTTCGGACTGAATAAGCTCTTCAATTACATCTTCAAGAGTAATCAACCCAATGGTTTCATAGAATGGATCACCCTCCCCCTCGTTATTCACTCTATGTACAAAAGCCATGTGACCTTTATTTCCTATAAAAAAAAATGGAAACATAAATAATATTGTAAGAATATAGGAACAAACTTTTTAAATACCTTCTTTGAATATTTTGAACATGACATCCAAGGTAACATCTTCGAATACGAAATTGCAAGGGTTCTGATAAAATTGGCACAAAGTTTTCAAAGGAGTGTTATCGTCTGGATCAACAAACGCCAAGTCCTTGATGTACAACATGGTGACTAAATTCAGGCGATTACCTTCGAAAACGGGCACCCTTGAGAAACCTGGAACAAGGAAAAACCAGTAAGTACAAAAGATTAGATTCGACCCACTGATGAAGAATTTTAGGTAAATTCAATTATGTCCGTCCGGCCGAACTTCCGTTGAGATTTTCAAGGTAGGTTGCGCATTCGAATGCGACGGTTAACTTCGTTAATAGGAATAATCGGCCAAACAGTTTTGGAGTTATACCGGTCTGAAATATTGTTTCCTTGATAACTCTTAAAATGTTAATTAGTTGTATGCCGACAAGCAAAATCATGTAATTCTTAGAATTGTAACAACACCTCGTTGACAGAGATGTTAGCGATGTTAGGTATTTTCAAAAATTCAGATCCGATCGAATAAAAATCTAACAGTCGGTTGAAAAAAGCTTGAAGGTTCATGTGGCTAGACAATAGGAGATGAGCGCAAAAGCTCCTGACTCCACGTCAGTGCTTCTCTCGATTTTTTTTTCGAAGATTTTGAAACTCATGTTTAGTGTCTATTATTGCGTTGAAATGCAATATTTTCTTTATTTTATTATTTGTGGTTGAGCTTACACATAATATTATGTAAAATTTATTGGGTGAGCTTTTAGCTAACCCAATTCCCTATTGTGTATAAATATTTATTCACAATAAACATCTTGTTCTTCGGAACAGAGTGCTTATCAATTTGACCAAATGTCCGTAAATTTCGAATTTTTGGCTGAAAATGTTCTCAAACGTTTTGGTTCGACTCACTGATCAAGAATCCATGGTCAAAATCGATTGTGTCCGGCCGGCCGTCGGTTAACACGATAACTCTCGAACGGAATGAGCTAGACAGTTGAAATTTTCAGAGTAGGTTTAGGAGATAAATATCTCGGTTAAGTTCGTTACTGGGCAAAATGGCCAGGTGGTTTCGGAGTAACAAAAAAACATTTTTTTTACATTACAAATTTTGAATTCAATCTTGTTCAAGATGCAGCTTCACCATAAGAATCCATTGATGTCATTCTCAACTCTAACAAACTTATACTTTCGGAGATATGATTTTTCAAATTTTCAATAATTATTCTCAATTCTATATGATGTCATAGAATACTCTAATTATAATTTCCTGATGTATATAAATCCAACATGAGATGAGTCTTAGACCTACGTCGCAAAATTCTCGAGAATTGACGCACATAAGCCAAATTGAAAAAGTGGGAAAGCCCTGTGGACAGGAGCTTTGGCGCTCTTGTTCAAACTTTGACAAATCATAACTCCGAAATTTTTGGATTCTGCGAGTTGGGAATGATATCAATGGAATCTTATTCAATTTATTTTATTTTATGATACAGTTCTATCATAAGATTCCATTGATATCATTTTCAATTCTGAGAAACCAATACACAATACACAATGATCTGGCAATTAAGAGCTGTCAAAGCTTTGTGAAACCCACCGTTAAGCTCTTAAAAAAACATCCATGATTCGAATCTTTTCATCTCTTGGATTTCAATAAAATCAAATAATCCGGGATAGGAAATGTTACACTTTCCTCCCATGTAATGTAATATGACTATCAATTATAAGCTCAACTGAAGGTACGTGATATTTTACCAGAAAAATAATGTTATTTGTTGTTCAAAGCGTAATTGAGATTAAATCTAAAGTTCCAGATTCAATTTTCCGATCCACCAACAAATAGAAACGAATACAGTGAATGTTTTTCAGAGGAAAACCTTCACCCAGGGTTGGGACTACTAATCGATTCGACGAAGGTGAAAATATTCAACGGCGTCTATCGAGAATCCACAACCTGCGAATCCTTTCCGGATTTCGCCTGTAGGAATTGGTTTGAAAGGACAAACATAAATAAACCTACGAGTTTAGCATTTCACGAGTAGAAATACCGCTTGAATAGCTCAATTTTTCCGAACCATCGAAGTTATGAGATCATTATCACGTACGTGAATGTCGAAGCAGATAAGACATTTTTCTTTTTTGGAGCGCTGGTTATACTGAAAAGAGTGCCCATCAATTTACCACAATTTGTCTGTAATTTTCGAATTTTTGTTCTCAAACGATTAGTTTCGACGAAAGACGCCGAAATATTGATAATTATTATAAATACTATATTAAAAATTGGTTCAAGCCCTGTGGACAGGAGCTCTGGCGCTCTTGTTCAAACTTTGACAAATCATATCTCCAAAATTAATGGTCTCTGGGAATGATATAAATGGATTCTTACGATAAAACTGCACCAAGAAAGAAATTAAATTCAAACAGAGCGATTCTCCACAATAACGAACTTATCCGAGATATTCATTCCTCAAATCTACCCTGAAAATTATATTATATCAATTAAAACTTAGACAATATTGCAGTTTTATTTTTACTGGATATTCTGAACCCAATTTGATTATGTATCTTACCAAAGAATATATTTTCATCATCATATGGATTATCCATGAGCATGATATTATCACTTTAAAAGTATAATATCATATCATCCTCATAATTCTACGATAACTGAGGTTACTTCATTGGTCATTTTGCATTCAACCATACTTTGTGTTCTAGAACAGGAGGTGTATTTTATATCAAAAAAACGAACCAGAAATAATTTTGACATTTATCTCTCATAGGAAAATAAGATGACATATATGAACACAGACCATACATAATAATTCATACATAGAATAATTAAGTAGGTACAGTATTCTGTGAAAACATAGAAGTACGATTCATTATTGAAATTAAGATTCATTAAAAAAATTTGAATCTCCGAAAGTATTGGCTTGTTAGAATTGAGAATTATATCAATGGATTTTTATGGTGCAACTGCATTTAAAAAAAATTGAATTTAACATTTGTAGTGTGAAAAAAAAATTCGTTTTTTTGTTACTCCGAAACCATCAGGCCCATTAGCCCAATAATGAACCTAACCGAGATATTCATCTCCAAAACCTACTCTTAAAATTTCAACTGCCTAGATCATTCTGTTCGAGAGTTATTGTAGAAACAAAATATAAAAATATTTTTTTTTGCACTTTACGCAACCCTATCAATACAAATCTTCGCATGCATATAAAGGTCATTATTCTACAATTTGATAATAAATTTCAGATAGATCGAGTGATCGGTTTCGGAAATATTCGTAAAAAATGTTTTTACTAAAAACGGCCATAACTCCGTGGATTTTGCCCATTAACGAACTCGTCCGAGATATTTACGCTCCAATCCTAACCTGCAAATTTCAATCCTCTAACTCCTTTCGTCCGAGAGTTATCGTGTCAACGGACTGCCGGAACGGCCGGCCGGACAGAATCTATTTCGACCACGGATTCTTGATCAGTGAGTCACAACAAATCGTTTAAAACCATTTTCAGCCAAAAATTCGAAAATTACAGACATTTGGGTAAATTGATAAGCACTCTGTTCCGAGGAAAATCGATTCTCATCAGAAATGAATACATACGTCATTTTTTTCAAATTCCATGACCATAGAAGATATCGATAATTCAATGTCATCGTCTAGACTTTTGTGTAACCACCGAAGGTGGTCACTTTTGAACATTTAATTTGATCATAAATAGCATGAAATAAATATTATTTACCGAGAGTAATCAACAAATTTGTTGGTTACAATCGATGAATTTTGCTTTCTTCCTATTTGTGATGTATTGCATTTGGCATTTCAGCGTGTACTTTCTACCTATTTAATATGATATTTGATTTGTTTGCTTTGTTACATTTATTTAATATTTGTACCAGTTCAATACAAATGTCAACTTGACATCCGTTTACTTAAATTTAAGGTCGAAAATAATTCCAGCCTCTACGACTCAGGTATTATCTGTTGATAAATTATTTTTTTTCTCAAAAACCGTGAGTTTTAGCAAAAAATTACAAGAGACCTAATTTGTTACGAATGGATCAAGCTATCCAAAATTTTTTATTGTGGCTTTTTCTACCACTTTCAGTCATAGAGGGACACCAGCAAAAACATGATTGAATGCATTCTCAACCGCATAACTTATCTGCTTGATTTAATTTTTGTCAGTTTTTAATTTTTAAGAAAAAATTCAAAAACTGCTTTTCGGGTGCCATCTTTAGGAGGCTGTAACTAAGCAGTGGGGGGGGAACTCAAAAAAGAAAAGTGTATATGAAAGAGCCACCCTATATACACCCTGTATACATTCGTATTTATTTTATATTTTTCCTACCTGATTTCATAATTTCCGAAACAGTCTCAAAGTCCAAAACGGCCTCATAATCCAACATGAAAACATCCTCAATTTTGGTCATAACTTCGGAAACTGTCTTCTTTCTCAACTCTAAAGCACCACTGATGATATTCACTTCATCTTTGTCTAAATCGTTGACGCCTGTTGTGACCTAGAATAAAAAATAATTAAAAATATTTCGAAAAGCCCACGTGAATTAAAACTAATTTCTATCGAAATTCCAAGTACAATTTACGATAAAATTAGTAGCGGAATACATATAATTGCTACAATTTCATGAGATACTTGAACTGAAAATGGTTTAAATTGTTTTCATGAAATAGTTCAATAAATATTGAAATTGAAAATAAGGTTTTTTCGAGTGACTATTAATGCGCTTGGCGAAGAGCGATAACTCGGATTGTTTAAATATTTATGGGTAAATAAACCAAAAAGATAAACATAGGATACCTATAGGGGAAATTGTGATATGTTGTGATTTTTTGCCATATCCTCCATAACTCGCGAACTATTGATCGTAAATCATTGCGGTGAAAATGTTTGGATTAGCTTCATGATATTATATACAGTGCGTTTCAAAAAATACGCACCAAGAGGAAATTTTCTCGCCTGTAAAGTTTTTTGAAATTTGGGTTTTATATATATATATTATACCCCAAGCTGTTGAGGAGAAACGATCCACTTATATGGTTGAAAATTTGGGGTTAAAATAATATTAAAGGATACTGTGAGGTTTTTTTCTGGGTTTTCTCTCCCAAACTCTGAAAAATATCTATAAAATAAAAATTAATTATTTTGTGATTTGCTTCTGCGTAGACACAAGATATTCGTCAGAAGCAATCAATTGAACAATGTTGCCTAACAAACAACAACGAAACAACATCAACGAAGAAACAACTATATCGTAACGTTTCGGAGTCTATATCAGACTCCTTCGTCAGACGCTTAATGAAAATCTTTAGAATTATTTTGTTGATAGTTATTTTGTGAAAATCAAGAATTGTCACAAGAGGGAGGGGTCCGCGAGGTCTGGGGGATCGGGAGTTGAACCTTTTATTTCATTTTTACTTTATCTTGTTGAGAACCAATTGATAGTAAAAACTATTTTTCTGCTAATGTAATATATGTATTTCCTGGTTAAAATGTTTAGTATAGGCGAGTGAAAATACTCTGGATCGTAATAAATCGAAATAAGTAGTATCGATACAATCGTATCGCTTCGAAAGTATCGATACATGAAATATCGAGTGTTCACGTATTAGTGTACATTCTCTGATTTACTTACTTTCCTTCATTTCTGACAATTTTAAGTACCTATCTAGACTATTCTCGGATGCGTTAAATATATAAGATTTATAAACGAAATCCCAGTATCTGTTATAGTCTAAGATCCGAACCTAAATCGACCTTCACCAAGCTGATAATAGAATGAAACATATTTTATAATAAATATAGTATATTAGAAAATATACTAAAAATGGGTTGGCTGAAAAAATCCTGGACATACTATTTGTATTTATTTAAAAAAAATGATTTTTAATTAAATTTTGCAGCATCAAGATAATAAGAAACTTTTTATACTGTCTTAAAGTATAAAACGTATAGAATGTGCAGCCGTTGAGTTGCCTATTATTTACCTGGACGAACTACTGGGTTGCCAGGTAGAAACAGGTATGTCTATATTGTCTATGGCAGTTACTTTCACTTGATCAGATAATAGAAAAAAAATTATATCATCATGAGAGTTGGTTTATTGCGAACACGTCGATATGGGGTTGTCTGTTTCGGTCCTTATAGGGGTTTGCGAATTTTAAATATTTAAATTTCAACGTGAGTGGAAATTTGTGACAGAGAGATCCAAGGTAAGTATACCGTGTAATAATAAAGGACCCAACATTGCAGTCGCACCTGATGGGACCTCAAATATAAGAAAGTGCGCATGCTCGGTATTTATACTGTAGTAAACAGTGAGCGTTATTTTGGAGCAACTGACATTTGAGTTAAGTTATTAAATACATAATAATCTAATATAATACTAAATTATGAAACAATACATAATCAATTAAATCAATATGCATATATTGACTTAACATTATAATAAGATATATTTAATAGAAAAATGTTTGTACCTCAAAATATGATAACATAAATAATAAAAATATTAATCACTTACTTTGAAAATGTTATGCTCTTTCTGGGACAAATTATGGAGAAACAAAGTGGATTGGCCAAAATTCAAATTAAAAAATAACCCAAAAAATAGACTAAAGATCTTGTATTGCGTATAAATTTTAATACAAAACAGCATAAATACAAAAATTCAACTCTGTATCAATTCAATATCTGATTCATCAGACGTGTAATTGAGACTCTCGAATTCATGTGATTACTTACATTCGTTCTCATTTTCTTCCATTTCGAAAATGTCTTAGATTTTAAAAGGAGTTTGATCTCCGATAAAACCTGTTGGTTTTGAAGAATCATCCAAATGCCAACCGTAGTGTTCATGGTTTAACTTCGCTCATATAGAATCAGTTGCATTAAGCCACATAGAATTTACATATATTGTCCCATCAGGTGCGACTCCAATGTTGGGTCCTTTATTATTACACGGTATACTTACCTCGGATCTCTCTGTCACACATTTCCACTCGCGTTGAAATTTAAATATTTGAAATTCGCAAACCCCTATAAGGACCAAAAATTTTGCAGACAACCCTATATCGATGTGAGGGGCTGAGGAAGGTTACGCCCTTGATCTCGCTAATTATTTTTGGAATATCATAAGAAATTAAATTGAAAAATCTGAAAATCTGAAGAATAGTTATCCAACCCTCTAAAATTGCTTTTGAATATATTCATTCAAATAGGTACCACTAAAAACGCAATACAGGCCTCATCTAAACCAAAGATACCTGTTAAAATGATAAATTGAAACCGATTTGACAGGCGCATAGAATAATACAGTTGCGAATTATTTATTTATTTAATGCGCCTGTCAACTCAATTTCAATTTCACAGGTAGCTTTGTTTTAGATGAGATCTGTATTGCGTTTTTAGTGGTATTTGAGTTCATAAATTCATAAGCGATTTCAGAGGATTCGAGAATTATTCTTGAGATGTGAAATTGAAGAATTTAATTATTTATTTAATTATTTAATTTATGATGTTCCAAGAATAATTAGCAAGATATTCTCTTTGCGCATCTAATTTCTCAAATATAATTCGGTTATCACCAAGATTGTGAGGTTTTCACTGTAGAAATCAGAATTTATGAGGAACATTAAATTAATATGAACTTTATTTGAATTGTGGTAATGTTAATTTAATTGGAATTACTTTCCGAATAATTTTTCAAATTTCCTCAAAGCCCAAAGCTACCTATAGCGTGCTGTCATCAAAATATTAATATAAAAATTTCAGAATTTCAATATATAATTTGGCAGTTTGGTAAAAAATGAAATTCTGAGCAACATTTCTTCAAGAAACTTTTTGATATTGTTCCGGATTTCTACGTCTTTTGGTCATTTATATTTAAAAAAATCAATTTTGACTGGATTGTAGAGTAACACGATCAATGACATACGTCAAAAATCATCGTTTCTTGAGCACCAACTTTTCCGAAAACCCAAATTCCAAAAAACTATACAGGCGAGAAAATTTCCTCTAGGTGCGTACTTTTTGAAACGCACTGTATATGTTTTTAGGTTCTTATTGCGCGTATGTTCCGGGGAACATCGCGTTATAGTTTTGCCCAAATGTCTTTCGAACTTTCGAATTTTTTGACGAAAATGGTCTCAAACGATTTGGTTCGACTCCCCAATGAAGAATTCGAGGTTAAATTTGATTCTGTCCGGCCGGCCGTCGGGCCGTCCGGCCGTTGCCACGATAAATTGAGAACGGAAAGAGCTAGCGACTTGAAATTTTCAGGGTAGGTGGCGCATCCCAATACGACGGACAAGATCGTTAATGGGCATAATCGGCCCAATGGTTTCTGAGTAATAATTTTGTTTTCAACCAATATGAATCCGATCGAATTGAAACTTGGTTTGTAGTTCTAGAATATGACCCTAAGCACGTTTGTGAAATTTTGTGCGAATCGTATGGCTAGAAAATTATTAAAAAATTATCAAAGAATATTTTTGTTGTCACGATAACTTGAGAACGGAAAGAGATAGCGGCTTGAAGTTTTCAGGTTAGGATGTTCATCTGAACACGACATTTGAGTTTGTTTATAAGCATAATCGGCCAAACGGTTTTAGAGTTATAGCCATCTGAAATTTGGTTGTTTTTTCTCCTCATTAACTCGAAAAATACTAAACCGATTGAATTGAAACATGGTTAGTAGTTGTAGAATGCCAACTCGAAAATTCTTGCAACATTTCGTGAGGATAGTATTAGTAGAAAATTTTTAAGAAATCATTGAAAATAAAAAAAAAAAAATTCTATATATCAGTAACTATTCGTCTGAAATTGCTGAAATTCAAGAGCCTTTAGAACCCAACTCTACTGCCAAGTTTTAAGTTTTAACACGATCGGTTAAATATTGTTGGAGATTCGAGCAGCCTTGTGTGAGTTCAGTAGACGGGTGACCGTTGCCTCGATAACTTTCGATCAAAAGAAGATAGGGAAGGGTAGGTTGCGTATCCGAATGGGAGAGTTCAGTTCGTTTTTAGGCATAATCGGTTAAACGGTTTCCGAGTTATACCCACCTGGAATATTATTTCCTCGATAACTCAAAAAATAAAGATTCGATCGAATCGAAGCTTGCCCAGCTAGCAAAATAGACCCCTAAAAGAACGAAATGGTTTCATAACTGTCGGATAGCGCCGCTTGAAAGGATAACATTATTTTTTTAAGCGTCTCAATACGACAATTTGATCATAAAATAGATGGATTTCTATAATGCTGTTGTATATACGTTCTCACAACTCATATCATACGACAAATTTTATAACAGTTGCATAACGTACTATAAAATTCCTATAAAATAATTTTAAAACAGTGTTATACAGATTAGAATACGGTTGCATAGCTATTGTATTACTTATAATAGTGACGTTAAAAGATGGTTATAAAGGAAGCTGTATAAATAGTTGTATTAGAGTTCTTTAAGAAAAGTAATAAGATTGTTGCTTTACGCAGAAGTTGAACACTACACAATAGATATAAAACTATTTTATAATCATCTTATAACTAAAACATTATTCTCTCTTATGAAGACCTTATAGAATAAAAATGTGGATAGGAATAAATTTAACTCATGTTCTACGTTATAAAATTATCTACATTTACCTACAAACATATAAACATAACCCAATAGTAATAGAAAAATTACGCGGGTTTTCTAGCAGTTTTCGGTTACGAAATGAATTCGGCAATATCTGAGTGGAAACGTCTGATTCGTTTCCCAGTTTGTGGGAACAATCGTCAACTCTTTTCTATTATTTTCCTCGGTTTCTACTATCTTGAACATCTTTCAAATATATGAATACCGGTATATTTAAATCCAATAATTTGAGGTTAGTTCACGCTTGGAAAGAATCTGTATAAAGAAATTATTCCAAACACAATATAACTAAATAATTGTTTAGTGTCGCACCGAACGCATGTTAAGCGATAATTCTGTTCTATTATGTAGTTTGCCAACGCGCTAAAGGATAACACGGAAATCTAACGTACAGTGTTGCTAGCTTGGCAGTTAGTAGTTTTTCCGACATACATAAAATCAGTAGCAATAAATAGGCAAACTTTTTATTTTATTATGATACATCTTGTAGTTCAAGATGTTCTAAATGCACCTACAATGTATGTTTTGCAATTCAATCATGAAAAGTCATATATATTTGACACGGATTGTCATAAGGGTTCATTGTAACTTTTAACAGTAATCTTGTGCTAAAGAGAGTTTCGTCATATAAACAAACACAATATTGCGATAGATCCCTTTATTTTTACTAAGAAAACAACTTTTTTTTAAATAATAACTGAATAATTATCACAAAAAAATCTTGTGTAGCCTACACTTTATGCAAAACAGTGACGTGTACTTTTTGCACACAATGTGTTGGACCACTCACTATACTCTTGGTCCAATCCTCATCCTTTATATAAATATCTACCTATTATTTCTGTAATAAACAAAATGCTGTGGGAAAATATTTTGAATATATTATTAAATCTGGCAACGGTTAAAAGTGGTCAAGAATCAAACTGCACCATGATTCCTGAGACTGTTAAAAACAATTTTATGGCGCTGCATTAAACAACATAATAAAACTTTAATATCGTATACAGCTCAGAAGAAAACAGAATCATTGTATAAGGTATCTAATTTGTATTCTACCATATACGCCATATTTATTAAACGTTCGGCTGTTCAGAAACCGCCGCCATTGTGAAAAAATCATATAGAAACGAAAAAGGGGTAAAATAAAAATAGATTTTTTAAAGAAATATGAGATTTTTTCCGCTTTTACAACAGCCACAATACATGCTTTGTTTTAAGTTGAAAATTCAACAAATAAAACATTTTTTTTTATTTTTCATTTTTCAATAATACCAATAAAATGTACGCTAAACTGAGGCGCTTTAATTTTTTACCAACAAAATATATATATATTGTCAGAAAAGTTAGCTGCGCAAATAAATTTGGCCCCCACAGTAGCGATATAGGTCTTCAATATTTTCAATTTGATTAACAGGTCCCATCTCCATCACCCACCGCCATAATAATGCCTGATATTGGATCTTACTCCTCTGTCAAACGCGAACGTTTACACATACCTAATAAAATATTCTTGTGATAATTCTATTCCGAATTTCAACGGTAGAAACCAAAATTATTGTATTAGCTATTCTGTCTGCATTATAAAATACTTATAAAATACTTTCTTAGTAGTTCTATATGTGTCCGTTAAATACTCTTAAACAGCAGAATAAGAGTACTGCTATACAATAGTTATATAGACATCCTAAAACGGTTGTGTAGTTTACTAAAGGATGTCCTAAAAGAACTGAACAGTTGTGTAAAGTGGGGCCCTTTTTGGTTGTAAAGACATTGTATAGTGGTTTATATCCACATTATATGATTTTCACGTTTCTATAAGATATGCTGTATAGCAGTTCTTACAACCTTTATAAAATTATTTTTGCTAGTTGAAAAATTTGGACATTTGTATCTTTGATAGGTAATATTAGTTCAACATGTACGTCAACACTGAAATTTTCTTCCACTCTTATGGGCGTAGAAGAGTACTTAATCAACAAGTTCAAAAAAATTGGTTGGCGCTGACATGATGATTATTAAAGTTTATTGTTGAATGGAAAGATGTTTACTCCGATCTTTCAACTATAGCTAAATCGATATTTCACCCTGTATTGTAATGATACAATTTTTTAATTAATTGTTAATTTGATTTCTCACATTTTTTGTTTGTGTTTTTGTTCATTTCATGGATATTTGTACATTGGAGCATGAATCCTCATTTGTTAATGTGGAACAAATTTTTTCAAAAATTAATCATTCTTATTAATGTGTAAAATTTTTCTCACTTTTCAATACTCTGAAAACAGTTTTTGTACCAAGATTCATGGAAATTGAGGAGAAAAATAATGCAACATAAATATCAAATCATTCAATTGATATATTTAGAATGTAAAAGGCAAGTCATGTGAAATTATCGACGTGTAATCATTTGTCTGCATAGGTATAGGATTTAAGAATTGGTATATCGAGATTAACTTGTCCAAATCTGTTTTGAGAGTATGGAAATGTCCGCAAAATTGCACACGCTGATATAAATACGATAATTATCTGCAATATACAAACATGAGTGAGTCGAACATAATCGTTTGAGACCATTATCGGGAAAAAATTCGAAAATTACGTTTCGGCAAAATTATAGTACGCTGTTCCCAAAAACATGCGCGAAAACAATAAATCATTGTGTGAAATCCGCAGCGTATTTCCCCGTGAATATGTTTAATTCCTCCTCCTGATATGAATGGGACCTATTCATCCGAGCACTCAAAAGTATACAAATAATGTCGTAGAGCGTAGACGGTTAATTGACAAAAAATAAACAAATTAATTCCTGAGTAATCTTCCTGTGAGCCATGAATGGAAATGTATAATTATGTATTACTTATATCTTCGGTGTCACGATGAAACGAACCTGTCTCGTGAAATCAGTTTATGATGGAATATCAATTATCATCAAAGGCGTTCTTTAAAAAAACCTTGAAAACATGGATCTTGCAGTGTGGAAGAGCATACTTTCGATTATTGAGATTGAAAAAAAAAAAAAAAGGAGAGATGTCAAACCATCATATAACTAAATTCTATCATTCTGCTTATTATACCTTTCTTTTATAACCCTTAGACTAAGTTCATGTTGTTTATTGTTTGGTTCATCTATTGTTATACTACATAGATAATTTTTTTTTATATAACATTTTTATAGGGTACACACTAATAATCTAGCAGTTTTTTATATTGCACGCACAATTTCATGAAAGCAAAAAAACAAAAACCAATCCATAGACAGTCCTTACAAGGGCTACATGGCGTTTTTGTTTGTTTGCTTGGTATTTATACCTGTATATTTCCTTTGTAAAATTTGTTATTTGTTACCTTGTGAATAAACAATATTCTATTCTATTCTATTCTATTCTATATGGTGTATTCGAAAAAATTAATAATAGGGAACAATCGCGCCAAGAACGTTATCATTAGTTCTTATTCGAATAGTATCCAATAAATGCTTTCCTGACATTACCTATTTTTAGGAAATATCGCCATGCCCAAATATTATTATCAATAATTTGTTGACTGTTGAGGAAGATCATTCCTAGTCTCGATTAGAGCAGATGCCAATTACGCCCGATTGTCCACTGCAGGGACTATGTTCCTCAGCATTGTACCTAACATGTCCAAACATGTAGTTCATGAGCAAAAAGTCTCCTCCCATGAAGAGAGCGAATTACACGACATGCTCCTGCAGAATGTCTTCAATGTATCCGTGTGCATTCAACGCACCATCGATCACCATTAAATCTGTTCGTGCCCCCAAACAAATCCCACCCTAGACCATCACTGAACCTCCACCAAAAGAGACAGTGGGAACGAAGTTGTGTCCTCCTCTACCTAGTACCTCTTTTCCATCAAATGAATTACCGCAAAATCGACTCTCACAAGTCTCACATGTAAACAGAACGTTTGACCAATCGGCATCATTCCAGTTGAAGTGCTGTAATTTCTCTCAAAATTAAGATATCGTAATGAGAAAAGAAAGAAAATGTTCAGAAAAGATGAGGCAATATCTGAGTGTTCGTAAACATTCTCGTTTGTCAACGATTTACTCCACAGGGTGTTCTGAATAAAAGCTTACATTTCATTATTTTTGTTCACCACTGTATATAACAAAAATGGAATTAACTGAGGATGGCATCTGAACAGGTATTTTTGCAGGGAATCAAGCTATATTAAAAAAAAATTGCACAAATTTTCCAAAGGGTTCAAGAGAAAACTACAAACTTCGTTGAGATTTTGTCCGTCGCACTAATTTTGACGGTGTGCATATATTCTGAATTTTGAAAATATTGTTTCAAATTCATTAGAATACGTCCAATAAACCATATCTTGCGAATTTCGAGCCAGTTTTGCGTTTAGATATCGATTACAAATCAATTTAACACATAAAACCTTCATTCAGAAGGGAACACAAAAATCTACTTCAGCATCTGTGATCTGAAAATATCTGTTACAATTCATCAGAATACGAACAATATACTATATTAGATTCTCTTCGACCACGGAATGGTTTAAATATCGATATAAATACATCTAAATAACTGTTTTCCAACCTCCTCTAAAACTGACATTTGATCATTTTCAAAATTATGTTTGAGTAATATTTAATCCGTAAAAAAATGTGAATCTGAAAAATTCTTCTAGATTATATTTACGTTTTCAGCAAAAACTCGAATCTTGGGTAACCGATACCCTATATCTAGATGAAGACATCGTTTAATTTTTATTCAATTCTTTAAAATAAGTCCGTAAGTATCATATTTAAGTCGTCCCAACACGCTATAGGTATTGAATATCGATTTAAAGTAATCTTTCGAATAAAATTCTCCCCACTTATAAGAATGACATGACATATCACCATTGATTGAGTTCAAATACTACATCGAGTAGAGTAGAGTTTTTGAAGGTTTTACAGATTAACTCTGGAGTTGACTACTCTGACATATAATATTCGAACGGATCCGGTTTTCATTTGGAGTCCGAGTGGAGTGACAGAATGTTGGTATTAAAAATTGGTTCAAGCCCTGTGGACAGGAGCTTTTGGGCGCATGTTCATCTTCCTTGTGGCCCGTACTGACCAGAGAAAGAAAAAAAGCAGTATCATGTTGAATACCTTAATATTATTGATTATTATATAATAATCGATGAAAATACTGAGAGAGACCCAGGAAATTTGACACATTTTGTCTTATATCTCCAGAAATTGAAATCGTATAGAGCCAAAATTTTGCACAATGTTGCAAAATACTACAATTGACGTTAGTACAAGTTTTTGTTGCAATCTGATGAATAGTTCACGAAAAAAAAATTTTCTTTTCGAAAAAATTAAAAGAAATATTTTTTTAAAAATTACCAACATTTCGATCATAACAGAATTTTGCCAAAAGTTGCGCGTTTATATCCTCGAACTGACTACCAAGTTTCGATTCAACATCTTCTTTAGTTCCTGAAATATCAGGGAAATAACCTCAAAATTTTAAATGTCTATAACTCCTAAACCGTCCGGCCGATTTTGCCCGTTAACGAACTTAACCGTTGCATTTTGATCAGAAACCTACCCTGAAAGTTTGAAGTCGATAGGACCTTCGGTGCTCCTGTTATCGTGCCTACGGCCGGAAGGCCGGCCGGCCGGACGGCACCCAAAAATCTGACACCGGATTCGTGATCAGGGAGTCCGAATTAGTCTATTAGCCAATTTTCAGCTCGAAATTCGAAAATTACAGACATTTGGACGAAATGATAGGACGATGTTCCCCTAGAACATGCGCCCAAAAAATGGGTTCAAGCCCTGTGGACAGGAGCTTTCTGGCGCTCTAGTTCAAACAGACAAATTATATCTACGAAAGTATTGGTTTCTCAGAGTTGGGAATTATATCAATGTATTCATATGATAGAACTGCATCATAAAGGAAGTTCAATTCAAATGATAGTTTATATCAAGATTAAATGAGCAATCATGAGAATGAGAACTGCACCATGGAAGAAATCAAATTAAATCTGGCCAATTTTGTCTAATAACGAACTTAACCGAGATATTCATCTCCCTAACCTACTCTGAAAATTTCAACTAGCTAGCTCATTCCGTTCGAGAGTTATATCTATGTCTATGGATGAAAAGCAGTCTCACTACTCTCAGATCTCTTACTTCATGTTCCGTTCCGAAATGTAAGACTTTTCTGAGAGAAACTCATTTCGGAGCAAACAACCTAGATTTTTCTCACTTCGCTCACAATTCTTCGATTGATTAGATAATGTCATGTCTCAGGAAAATAAGTTGACATTATGACAATTCATACATAGAATAATTATATCATTCTGCGACAACGTTGAAATACGATTTATTATTGAAATTTTGAAAAACCATATCTCCGAAAGTATTAGATTGTTAGAGTTAAAAATGATATCATTGGATTCTTATGGTAAAACTGCTTATTGAAAAAAATTTTATTTGGAATTTGGTTCGTAAAAAAAAATTTTTTTTTTGTTACTCCGAAACCATCTGTCCGATTTTGCCCAATAACGAACTTAGCCGAGATATTTATCTCCCAAACCTACTCTGAAAATTTCAATTGTCTAGCTCATTCCGTTCGAGAGTTAACGTGCCTACGGCCGGCCGGACAGAATGAATTTCGACCACGGATTCTTGATCAGTGAGTCGAACCAAATCGTTTAAGACCATTTTCATCGAAAAATTCGAAAATTACAGACATTTGGGCAAATTGATAAGCACTCAGTTCCGAGGAACTAGAGCGCCAAAAAGAATCTATTATTATTATTGTTTTCTTCGCATATATTTAACTCTAATAATAAATATTATTGTCATCAGTATTGAAACTATTAAATTACCTCAACTTGAGTACTCACAGAATATTCATAAAACAGTCAGACAAAGATTAGAGATTTTCCGTCCCATGAGTTATGCATAGACATAAAATAACATGGACTGGTTGTGAGAAAGAGACCATTGAAATCAGCATTAAAAAATTGGTTCAAGCCCTGTGGACAGGAGCTTTTTGGCGCTCTTGTTCAAACAGACAAATTATATCTCCGAAAGTATTGGTTTCTCAGAGTTGGGAATTATATCAATGGATTCCTATGATAGGAATGCATCATAAAAGGAATTAAATTTAAAAAAAGTGTCGTTAAAAAAAAATGCTTCAAAGATTATCTTATAAAAATCTAGAACAAGAGGAGTACCAGAAAAAAATTTGACATTTATCTCTCATAGGAAAATAAGATGACATGTAAGAACACAGATCATATAATAATTCATAGGACAATAATTAAGTACAGCATTCTATGAAAACATAAGAAGTACAGAAGTACGATTCATTATTGGAATTTCGAAAACTCATATCTCCGAAAGTATTAGCTTGTTAGAGTTGAAAATTATATCAATGCATTTTTATGGTGAAACTGCATCTTAAAGGGAATTAAATTTGAAATTTATGTTGTAAAAAAAATTTGTTTTTTCGTTTCTCCGAAACCATCAGACCAATTTTGCCGAGTAACGAACTTAACCGAGATAATTATCTCTCAACCTACTCTGAAAATTTCAACTGCCTAGCTCATTATGTTCGAGAGTTATTGTAGAAACGAAATTTAAAAATAAAAAAAATTTTTTTGATACCTTATTGTAACCCGATCAAAACAAAACTTCGCATGCATATAGAAGTCATTATTATACAATTTGATGCTTAATTTTAGATGGATCGAGTGATCGGTTTCGGAAATATTCATAAAAAATGTTTTTACTAAAAAGGGCCATAACTCCGAAACCGCTTGGTGGATTTCGCCCGTTAACGAACTCGTCTGAGATATGTACGCTACAAACCTACCCTGCAAATTTAAATCCTCTAACTCCTTTCGTTCGAGAGTTATCGTGCCTACGGCCGGCCGGACAGAATTGATTTCGATGAGTCGAACCAAATCGTTTAAGACCATTTTCAGCCAAAAATTCGAAAATTACAGACATTTGGGCAAATTGATAAGCACTCTGTTCCGAGGAACAAGAGCGCCAAAAAAGACAGAATAGTTAAAGGCAAACCACGGTATAAGAATATATTCTTATAATTTGGCGATTGGCAAAACCACAGAATACAAAACATTGGTTTCCTTTATCCTTTGACCTTTCTTGTATACTGTATTGTTTGGTTTCGTGTATTGTGCATGTGTTTTGTAGACAGAATAGTTGAAGACCAATTTTCATTCAAATTCGAGCCTCGTTTCTGAATACAGTTTCTGATACTTATAATCTGAAAATATTTCTCATAAATTTCCTTACTGTAATTCATTCAGCTTTTTCGATACTCATTCAAAATAATCAATATTTCTCTTAAATTAAAAAAAGCACTGACGTGAAGTCAGTACTCTTTGGCGCGCGTGTTCACGGTGGCTAATTTGAATTGAATGAAGAGTACTTCAAGCTCAGTGGATAGAGCGTGCCGGAGATCTACCCAAAGGATAGTGGACACCATTCACTGTCGAATCAAAAATTAACAGTGCTGTACCTAAGCTGCTATAAGGATAGAGTAACAAAGTTGAAAACGAACACAACTGACTCTCCTTAGTCGCACAAGCTCCTAGAAGATTCTGAGGGATCTCCTTGGGAAATACTTGGGAGGGTCAGAATAATCATAATCATGTTTATAGCACGCGCGCCAAATGCAGATTGACTTAACAATGAAAGAAAAAGTGTAAAAAAGCATTGACGTGGGGTCAAACGAGATCCTATCGAGTTCAAATCTAGAAGTTGGCTGCAAAATTAAGTTTTGAAGGCTCTTGCAAAATTTCAGCGATATCTGAATATCTAGTCGTACGATCCTCAAGAAATTGAGGCGTTGGCATTTTTCAACTATCTTCTAGTTCTAATTAGATCGGATCACTATTCTTGGAGTTATTCGAAAAACAATATCTTAGATGTATATTTCCAAAACACTAGGCGCATTTCGCCTAAGTGACGTTAACGTTAACGAATATAACCGGCGAATTTGGACTCCACACCAACCCTGCAAACTTCAACTCTCTTACTCATTCCGTTCGAGAGTAACCCTGCCCACAGATTGTTCATCAGTGAGTCAAAACTAAACGTTTGAGGCCATTTTCAGCCGAAAATTCGAAAATTACATACATTTGAACAAGCGCGCCAAGAATTAGTATTTGAATGTACCATTTTCAGTTCCGATTATTTATCTCGTTGATGCAGCGCTGAAAATTGAATGATCGATTCCAAAGGTTTATTTAGTATTTGTAAAAATAATAAAACAGCCACCTACCTACCGTAAATTATATCGTTTATCTTTGGCGGTTGTTATATAATTTCATATCTATATCTCAATTAGAATCTCAGATAAGAAATCAAATAAAAAGTACCAATTTAACTTCAAACATATAATTTGTCGATCTTCCTATTATCATGTAATTTGAGTGTTTAATGGAGGCAATGCAATTCTCATGGAATTATTCATGAGTTTAGAAGTAAATAGCTTAATTTGAAATCTGATGAATAAGACTAGGCGCGCATATGCGATTTTCTGTCGTGCGATCATTTAGTCGCAAAAATGGAACACATACTGTTAGTGTGGCATTTAACAATTATCAAGTAACAAGTATCAAATAACAATTATGAATTAACAAGTATAAAAATATACCATTCATGCACTCAATTTAACAATTATAAGTAAAAAGTAAGGCTGCGCACAAGTCTTTAAAATTCCATATTCAAATGCGATATTGAGGTACCAAAAGATACAACACAAGAAATAACACAAATATTTCACGAAGTACGGTTATTTATGTCATCGGACTGAGTAATCTGCGTTCAGCTGCGCACGAGTTGCGTACAAGTACAAAATCTCGTTCAATTAAAGTAGAAAGTTAAAAGTTGGCGAACTGCTACTTGTTATTTGTTAATTGATAATTGTTACTTGGCTACATGAACACTCTCATTGAGATATATGAAGTTCAACTCTTACTCACTATTTGCAATTGTTAATTGTTTCTCGATACTCCTTAATTTAGGCTGCATGAATCCACACTTAAATACGAATGCGCGCATATACGACCAAATAATCGCAGCGCCTAAACAGATGCGACCAGTCCCATTTTTGATGCGGCGCGATTGTCGCAAATTGAAATGAGTCAAACGTACATCAATGAACCTGCGCGCACTTGCGACAATTCAATCACGATTTAGTTGCTGCCGAAGTCGAGTTGAGAATGATATCAATGGATTCCTATGATAGAACTGCATCATAAAAGAAATTGAATTCAAATCGGAGTGCCAAAAATTGTTAATCCGTAACCACCAGACCGATTCTACCCTAAAAAAAACTTATTCGAGATATTAATTCCTAAAATCTACGCTGAAAATTATATTATATCAATTGAAACATAGCTAATATTTCAGTTCTGTTTTTACTGGAGATATTTGGAATCCAATTCGATTAACTTACCAAAGTATATATTTCCATCATCATATGGATTATCCAAGGGCATTCTATCTTCACACAAAAATCATAATACCTTATAATTCTACGATAGCTGAGGTTATTTCATTGGTCATTTTGCATTCAATCATACTCTTTTTAGCGCTCTAGTTCCTCGGAACTGAGTGCTTATCAATTTGCCCAAATGTCTGTAATTTTCGAATTTTTCGATGAAAATGGTCTTAAACGATTTGGTTCGACTCACTGATCAAGAATCCGTGGTCGAAATTCATTCTGTCCGGCCGGTCCGGCCGTAGGCACGATAACTCTCGAACGGAATGAGCTAGGCAGTTGAAATTTTCAGAGTAGGTTTGGGGGATAAATATCTCGGCTAAGTTCGTTATTGGGCAAAATCGGACAGATGGTTTCGGAGTAACAAAAAAAAATTTTTTTTTTTACAGAACAAATTCCAAATTAAATTTTTTTTCAATAAGGAGTTTTACCATAAGAATTCATTCATATCATTTTTAACTCTAACAAACTAATACTTTCGGAGATATGATTTTTCAAAATTTCAATGATAGAATTATTCTGTGGCTATTCTATGAATTGTTATAACGTCAACTTTGACGTTGTCTCATTGTCATTCATTCCAGTAATGGTATCAATATGAGAATTATAATATTATCATACTTTTTGTTGGTTGATATTTTCATGCCGATGGTCAATCCATATGATGATGGGAATGGTAATGGTAAGTTAATAACATTGTCATTCATTCCAGCAATCGTATAAATATGAGAATTATAATATAATATCATAGTTTTTGTTGGTTGATATTTTCATGCCGATGGTCAATCCATATGATGATGGGAATGGTAATGGTAAGTTAATAATATTGAGTTCAGAATATCTCCACTAAAAACAAGACTGGAATTGAGGAATGAATATCTCGGATGAGTTCGTTGTTGGGTAGAATTCGTCTATTGGTTTTGGATTGATAATTTTTGGCACTCTTGTTGAATTTAAATTCTTCTATGATGTTTGAATTCAAATTCTGCTAAGATGAATTTCTAAATTTCAATAATGAATCGTACTTCTATGTTTTCACAGAATGCTATAATTATTCTATCTAAGCTTTATTATATGATCTGTGTTCATACTCGTACATTTCATCCTGTTTTATAAGAGAGAGTCAAATTCATTTCAGCTATTTTAATTTGGTTTCTTCCATGGTGCAGTTCTCGTTCTCAAATTGCTCATTTAATCTTGATAAATAAACTATTATTTGAATTGAATTTCCTGTATGATGCAGTTCTATCATAAGAATACATTGATATAATTCTCAACTCTGAGAAACCAATACTTTCCGAGATATAATTTGTCTGTTTGAACTAGAGCGCCAGAAAGCTCCTGTCCACAGGGCTTGAACCCATTTTTTCTAGAACAGGAGGTATTTTATATCATGAGTCTATAGCTCAATCCTTTCGAGAGCTATCGTGTAAATGGACGGCCGGACAGAATCGATTTAGACCACGGATTCTTGATCAGTGAGTCGAACCAAAACGTAGAAGACCAAAAATTCGAAAATTACAAACATTCGAGCAAATTGATAAGCCCTCTGTTTCGAGGATCAAGAGTGCCAACAAATTTCCGACAACGAACCTGACGCTGAGGATGACCTCGAAAATAGTGTTTTAGACACAGATAAAATCATTGTAGGAATGGAAAGAGGCATGCTCTTTATAATAAGCAAATGAAAGAGTATATCGACCGGAATGTAAAAAAAACCATAGGGTGAAGTTCATCCCATGGTATTGAAAATATTTATCGTATTAACGGACGGACGGACTGAATCGATTTATACCACGGATTCTTGATCTGTGAGTCGAACCAAAACGTAAGGCGAATTGATAAGCACTCTGTTCCGAGGAACAAGAGCGCCAAAAACCACTAACGTAAAGTCAGTACTCTTTGGCGCGCGTGTTCACGTTGGCTAATTTGAATTGAATGAGGACGGTTTCAAGCTCAGTGGATAGAACAAGCCAGAGATCTACCCAGAGGGTAGTGGACACCATTTACTGTCGGGTCATAAATTAAGAGTGTTGTTTCTAAGATGGCATAAAGATAGAATAACAAAGTTGACAAAGAACACAACTGACTTTCCTTAGTCGCACAAGCTCCCATGAGCTTCTGAGGTATCTTCTTGTGGAAGACTTGGGTCAGTATAATCATAATCATGCTTATAGCACGCGCATCAGAGCAAATTGACCCCACTGACCCCCATGAAGTCAATATGCAATAGGCGCGCGTGCTATAAACATGATTATGATTATGAAGTAAGTTAGGGTTGGTTGAGTAGTGTGAGGGTAGACTATGCCTGGAAGACGAGCACATCATATGTGACTTCCCGGATTAGCTTTGATGAACTAGAAGTCCACAAACTGAGACTGAGGGAACTGGACAAATACTCACTCACCAGACCCATCTCCCTTATGAAAGAATGCGAATTAAAAGAAATAAGAACATATCATGGACAAAAAGGGAGAATAGCGAGGCATCAGTATCGATGAAGAGCGATCTTGACATCCATATTCCACAGGCTTTAAAGGCTCCCATGAGATAATTTTTCTGGATCCTTGACGATTGCATGTTCAAGCACGAAAGATCTCGTGAGTCGCAGTACAGAATGGCTAAATGAAGGCCACATTATCACCTCTCAAATAATCTAATCTTTATCTGTGTGAATACATTGATTGCAATTTTCGGAAGCTACGTAACCAGAATCGTGCAAACACATGTTTCCATCTCATCATCATGATCAACGTTTAGAATCCGCCATCACATAAAGAATCGAAATAATGCAGATGTTGGTAAGCATCTGATTGAATAATCTCATCGTTCACAAAATTGAACTGATGGCCAACTCAATCGATTCCTGGCCCGCCATGAGTGGCATACTTCCTATCAAGCAATTACTTCTTCGCATGTCATTATTATTACCTATTGCCGAATCCTATTTGGTTCGTCAACCAACGTATTGTTTCGACCATATTCAATTCGAAACGAACGGTGCTCACTGCGATGAATATTCATCTATGCAAATGAGACTTTTAATACGGCATTTATAATACTCATGAAGTATGTATTGAAATAAATCCGGTGTGCGTGGTGGCTTTGAATAACAACATACTATTTTTGCGATTCCTTCGATCTCCATTTACATTCAACAACATAATATTTTCGCGATTCCTTCGATCTCCATGTAGATTCAGTATAGAAAAGTTTTCAACTTCGAAATTTGAATTTTTGGCGCGCTTGTTACCCTGAACTTAGTGCCTATCAATGTGTCCAAATTTGATGAAACTGATGAAGAATATGGAGTTAGAGCCATCTGATATTTTGTTTTCCCAATAATTCGAATAATACTGATCTGATCGAATTGAAACTTGAAAAATATCTACACGAAGACTTACGCGAAAATTTGAAAAATATATTGAAACAAATTCTGTATCTCAGATAGTCAATCATAGAAAAATTATAATTAATACAAAGTGA
The DNA here is from genome assembly GCA_937662695.2 of Halyzia sedecimguttata. Classification (NCBI taxonomy): domain Eukaryota; kingdom Metazoa; phylum Arthropoda; class Insecta; order Coleoptera; family Coccinellidae; genus Halyzia; species Halyzia sedecimguttata. Next base: position 34,948,404 of record OW569417.2, read on the forward strand.
ATGCAGTCGATCAGCAAAATTTACATACAACGATATTAAAAGAGCTGAAACACACGGAATATGGGTAACTCAAAAATCGAATATAAATGCTCCTCGTCTAACAGAAACGTATTAGACTTATCGAAATTGAGCCAAATAGGTATTATGTAACTAACAATCATTTTTACCACCGGAATGTGAAATAAAATTGGTTCAAGACCTGTGGACAGGAGCTTTGACGCTATTGTTCAAACTTTGACAAATCATATCTCCGAAATAATTGGTCTCTGGGAATGATATAAATGGATTCTTACGATAGAACTGTATCATTAAAGAAATTTAATTCAGAGAGACCGATTCTCCCCAATAACGAACTTATCCGAGATATTCAATCCTCAAATCTACTCTGAAAATTATATTATATCAATTAAAACTTAGACAACATTGCAGTTTTGTTTTTACTGGAGATATTCTGAGCCCAATTTGATTATGTATCTCACGAAAGAATATATATATCATCTTATGCATTATCCACTGGCATTATATTATCACCTCAGAGTACGATAGCTCTCATAGGAAAATAATATGACATGTAAGAACACAGATCATATACGTACAGCATTCTGTGAAAACATAGAAGTACGATCCATTATTGAAATTTCGAAAAATCATATCTCCGAAAGTATTAGCTTGACAAGTATATAGTTGACAATGATATCAATGTATTTTTATGGTGAAACTGCATCTTAAAAAAAATTGAATTTGAAATTTTTAATGTAAACAAATTTTTTTTTGGCCGATTTTGCCCAATATCGAACTTGCTCAAGATATTTATCTCCAAAACCTACTCTGAAAATTTCAACTGCCTAGCTCATTCTGTTCGAAAGTTATTGTAGAAACAAATTTCAAAAAATTTTTAATTTTTTAATTTTTTTACACTTTTCGAAAACCCGATCAATATAAAACTTCGCATGCATATAAAGGTCATTATTCTACAATCTGATGCTAAATTTCAGATAGATCGAGTGATCGGTTTCGGAAATATTCATGTAAAATATTTTTACTAAAAACGGCCATAACTCCGAAACCGCTTGATGGATTTTGCCCGTTAACGAACTTGTCCGAGATATTTACGCTTCAAACCTACCCTGCAAATTTCAATCCTCTAACTCCTTCCGTTCGAGAATTATCGTGTTAACGGCCGGACAGAATCGATTTCGACCACGGATTATTGATCAGTGAGTCGAACCAAATCGTGTATGAACATTTTCAGCCAAAAATTCGAAAATTACAGATATTTGGGCACATTGATAAGCACTCTGTTCCGAGGAACAAGAGCGCCAAAAATCGATTTCGACGGCGTCGAAGATTACGGAATCGAATATTATGTCTGTGATCGAATTTCGCCATCAAAATACCAAAGGGAGTTTGCGTTCTTTATTCTTTCGTTGATAAACAACATTTTACACTTCTACTTCTAGGTTATAAATTTCCGTAAATTTGAGTGTAATTTGTTTCTGAAACAAATATGTCTATGAAATGAACATCAATCATGAATTGGGTTTGAGGCCAGCAGAAGAAATAGAAAGGCAATGGAGTGCTGAAAATGAAAACCTGATGAAACATAGAATAAATATCTCTATTTACTTTAAATGTCACTTTCGAAGGAGGTTGTAAAACAGTTATATAGATGCATTCATATCAATTATAAGTCGAATTTAAGCGAGTAACCGGAGCAGAGCGGTTAAGACCAATCTCCTGCTAAACATAACCGATCGGTTATAATAGCAAGGGATTGGTCTTAACCGCTGTTCCGGTTACTCGCTTAAATTCGACTATAGTAGGTATATTCGACCAGTGTTGCCAGATGGCCGAAGCCATTTATCTGTAGTTGATTAGCAAAAATCTGTATGATCATAGAAACTTTGTGTTTTTGTAGATTTGGCATCTTATCTGTGGTTTAATTTATCAATTCTTTCAAGGGCTCAGGAAATCTTTCGTTTTATTTCAATTTTAATGACGTCAGCATCTTCCACTTGAAAATTCTACATTTTTTGATACTCCTATATAAATGCAATGCCAACAGCCAATAGGTATGGCTAAGTGCAGAATCCAATGAAATACATATTTGTAATTAATGGAGATCATGATTATTAAATAATATTGTTCTCTCATGCGTATGAAAATTGTCTTTACTTTTTTTTTTAAAACAAGGATGTATGTACGTGTTTAGTTACAGAAACAAAATCCTAGGATAAAATAATTTAACAATTCTTTGAAATCGGCGGCGAAGTCGGATATCTACTAATCTCGATCAACTAGTGCAACGTGTGTGAAATATGTGGGAACTACCTAAGTCCCGGGATTCCCCCACCTATTCTGAACTCTATGTTAACCGCCAAGATATCGATATTCTTTATTTTTTCTACCGTGTTCAATTTTAAAATTCATAATTTTTTAAACTAAATCAACTTAAAGTATAAAATGGCATTTCTTATCAATATGAGAGAATTCTGTATAAAAATCTGTGTTCGGAGGCAATCTGTATCTTACATCGAAAATTTGTATAAATACGGAGAAATCTGTATATCTGGCAACACTGTATTCGACGTATTTCAATGTATTGGAACAGATATTTTAATTGTATTCTTGATATTTACATAATCAAAATTGAAATTATGGTCAGATAGAAGCGAAGGGATAGTTTATATTGCGACTAATTCTTGGAGTATGTTCGAGCATTTATGACTATCCCATTCAAATAATTTTATCGGAATATGGAATAGAAGTTTGAATCAAGGAAATCCTGGAAAATTATCGCAGTATGTATTTAAAACAATATTTTGTAGTATCGTTATACATCCTTTGCTGCTATACACGCAATAACACCTTTTAAACTGTGTTTCCATATGTCTAATCGGTTGATAGGTCTGTTTGCTCCTAAGGTAATTTGCTTATAAAAGGTTGTAATAATTTTATAGTTACAGAATATCACATAAACAGGGATTCAGTTTTAAAGTTATTGTAAATGTTAAACCTAAGCAAATTATATGTTGGGAATACCTGTACCTATATGAAATATTGGAAAATCTACCAATTGAATATTTTTTGGGGTTAAATGTTGGTAAAGTTTCAAAAGATGACCAGGATCCTATAACTAGAAACCTTTAAACATATGATTAAAAAAATATAGTTCAAGTACTGACGCGAAGTCAGGAGCTTTTACGAGCATGTTCTATTGTCTACTCACCTCTATTGGACACTATTTATCGAATGTATCCATATATACCGTTTCCTCAGCTTTTATAATATATGAATTCATTTAATACCATTTTAATGACATACGTCAGTAACGACAGAATCTGTCATAACATTATTTTTGCGCGTATGTTCTGGGGAACATCGCGTTATCATTTTACCCAAATGTCTGTAATTTTCGAATTTTTCGCCGGAAATGGTCTCAAACGATTGGATTCAACTCCCCGATGAAGAATTCGAGATCAAATTTGATTGTGTCCGGCCGGCAGAGTGACAGAAGGTGCCAATATCGGAATACGTTATATTGGTATTATGAAACAACCTATTATTATTATTGTTTTCTTCACATATATGCAACTCTTAGACGGAGGTTACACGGTCAATCTGGTATCACATCAATCATGGATTTATGTCAGATTGACGGAAATTGGTTCTATATGCGTAGATTGATGGACTGATGATCCGGATTGATGGTAATACTGATGCGAGACTGATACCAGACTGACGGAGCACTCGAAATCGATCTCATCTGTCATGCATCTGGTCCAATTGAACCGAAAATATCTGTCAAATATCGCACATGTATTTCAAAAGTGACACAAGTCAAAAAACGAGATTTTTGCTGTATTCCGTTTTGTGATCATCTCAGAAAGTGAGGATTTGTGTTCTCAGTTCACCGCTCACCGCTCACTTTCAGATGAAAGTGTTCCTTTTTAAAAGTGAGCGGTGAACTGAGAACTCTCACTCTGAGATGAAAACAAAACGGAATACAGCAAAAATCTCAGAATCCTCCTTTTTTGACTTGTGTCACTTTTAAAATACACGTGCGATATGACTCCGAGTGATCCGAGCGTGTCAATGGAAATCGCCATCTTCAATCTTCAAATTGTTTTCTATTTAAAATCAATATAATTTGTACTATTGGCATTATTTTTACTGGGTTGGGTGCTTAAAAATCTCCAGACAACATGTGTTGAGTCTGACACGAAAGTGATAAACATTTTCTCTACCAAGTCACCATACTAATTTTCCTTGATAAATAAGTTTATTTGTTACTGCTGAAAAGTAAAAATATTTATAATCCCCTTCTATTAACCGCAAAACCTGATCACAACTTTCCCTTTTTTTGGCACTCTTGTTTCTCGGAACAGAGTGCTTATCAATTTGCCCAAATGTCTGTAATTTTCGAATTTTTGGCTGAAAATGGTCTCGAACGATTTGGTTCGACTCACTGATCAAGAATCCGTGGTCGAAATCGATTCTGTCCGGCCGGCCAGTCCTCCGTTAACACGATAACGCTCGAACGAAAGGAGTTAGAGGATTGAAAATTGTAGGGTAGGTTTGGAGCGTAAATATCTCGGACGAGTTTGTTAACGGGCGAAAGCCACCAAGCGGTTTCGGAGTTATGGCCGTTTTTAATAAAAACATTTTTCATGAATATTTCCGAAACCGATCTCTCGAACTGTCTGAAATTCAGCATTAAATTGTAGAATAATGACCTTTATGCGAATTTGTATTGATCGGGTTGCCGTGAAGTGTAAAAATCTTTTTTTTTAAGTTTCATTTTTTTTTTCTACAATAACTCTCGAACAGAATGAGCTAAGCAGTTGAATTTTTCAGGGTAGGTTTGGGAGATGAATATCTCTGTTGAGTTCGGTTTAACTTACAAATTTTAAATTAATTTTTTTTTCAGATGCAGTTTTACCATAAAAATCCATCGATATAATTTTCAACTCTAACAAGCTAATACTTTCGGAGATGATTTATCGAAATTTCAATAATTAATCGTACTTATATGTTTTCACAGAATGCTATAATTATTCTATTTATGAATTATTATATGATCTGTGTTCATACTCGTACATGTCATCCTGTTCTATAAGTGAGAGTCAAATTCATTTCAGCTATTTTAATTTGATTTTTTCCATGGTGCAGTTCTCATTCTCAGATTGCTCATTTAATTCTTGATTGATGAACTATTATTTGAATTGAAATGCCTTTATGATGCTATCATAAGAATTCATTGATATCATTCCTAACTCTGAGAAACCAATACTTTCGGAGATATGATGTGTCAAAGTTTGAACAAGAGCGCCAAAGCTCCTGTCCACAGGGCTTGAACCAATTTTTCTTTCATATCTCTGGGTTAAATTATTTTACTGGAATACAACCAAAGTAAATCCCTATTCTTTAAAATAGGTCCATTTGTACTGCGATAGGCATTCAGTTTCGATTCAAATCATTTTTTAAATTTAAACAGAATGAAGTTGTATCTTCCCAGATTCACGTGTCATATGTTTATGTAAATATCATAGAGGAACATGAAGTTCATGAAAGACAGACATACGATCTATGGAGAGCACAAAATATTATATGACATAATTTAGAGCCACGTCAAAAATCAAAAACTGTTGACAACTTGTCTGGTCGAATTTAAAAATAGTGGACCAGTACACCCCCATCATTGGAATATTTCGGTAATATCTTCACCAATATAGATCCGATCGAATTCAAATCTAGAACTTTACTGTAAAATAAAGTTTTAAGGCTCACTTAGCCTTCAAAATTCAACTATATCTGACGGATAGATTCTGAGATACAGATTTTTTTTAAATATATTTTTTTTTAATTTTCCAGTCATGCGATCCTGGCAAAATTTTGCAGAAGACTTCGTGTCGGTATTTTTCAAGTAATAACCGTGCTTTGATTCGATCAGATTGGTATTTTTCGAGTTATTGGGAAAACAATATTTTAAATGGCTATAACTCTAAAAACCACTCGGTGGATTTCGCCCATTAACGAACTTAGCCAGCGCATTTGGACACCAAACCTACACTGAAAATTTCAACTCTCGTTCTGACGGCCGGCCGGAAAGGCCAGTCGGAACGGCCGGCCAGACAGAATCAATTCTGACCTCGGATTCTCGATCAGTGAGTCGAAACTAATCGTTTAAGACCATTCTCGATCAAATATTCGAAAATTACAAGCATTTGGACGAATTGATAGGCACTCTGTTCATCGAACAGCGCGCCAAAAATGATTATTTTGACAGATTTTCACATTATACCGTATATAAGGAATACAACACACAAATCTTAATTCATGTGAAATATATGCTGTCGATTCCAATTAAATATTTAAATAAACAATAATTTAACCCCATAGTTATGTCATACTATATCCATTGTCTGTTGCTAAAAAATTCTATGATCAGTAGTTCGTGGGTTTCAGAACAATGGTGATGAAAAAGTGAGAAAAAAATGTGGACGAAGGAGAGAGATAATTGGTTAATGAGAAAAGAATAATATTTTGTGCGAAATTCACCGCAACTTTTTTCCATTCTATTCAAGACAATTATTTTTAATCCTTTCACGAAGCCGATTTTTCTCAGAACCAAAAAAAGTATACCAACGGATTGAATAAAATAGTCAAGGGCGGCCACGCAGCAAAAATAGATTACTACTCGACGACCCAGAAAACTTATTAGTGATGATAGAATGACGTTACTCATGAGAGCAGAACTGACTCATTCACGTCATTGGATCGTAGACTGACAAAAGACTTGTTCTATAAGCGTTCGTATATAGGAGATTTCAATAACTTCCCGCGATGGAAAATTTTCATGCTGATTTCAATCTCACAATACTGATATATGATGGATTATAGAGATCGAGATAATTTCAGATTTTCTCCGAAGCGATATACTAAGTTAATAAGAAGATAAGTAAAAATCAGGGGAGTAATCTGTTCGAAGCACTCGAAACACAATTAGAGCATACAGCGTATTAAATTGTTGCAGTATTTTTTTTCTACTTACAGAGGTTTCAACTTATCATGTAAATATGAGAAAATCGACTCATATAATACAAATATTTACTTCCTAAATCATTGTCATTACAAGGATATTAAACGAATTTTAACATGGTAATTTTTCCGCATTATTCCATTACTTTAGAAAATTCGTATTTTAACGTCGAAACAGTGATGCCACGCTAAGAATTATTCGCAAGTATTTCCAAAATATTAGAATACTGATTTATCGTAGTTTAAACCACAGAACTGTGGTTCGAATATTTTTGAAAGCTATCAAAATCAACTAGGGTACATTTAGGTTATATTTATAGGAGTGGTGTGAATTTGTTGTTGGTTATGGGGGTTAAAATAGAAAAACAAATTGACGCTTCTAACGATAACGTCCCCCGTTTCAAAATATTCATTGCAGAGAACATTTAATTAGTGCCGTCAAGAAATTTTTTTTTGGTTCAATATTATTTTGAATGGTAGTTATTTTAGCTTCATATGGATAATTCGGATTCCGAATTATACAGTGTAGCCAAATGGAATAAATGCAATATCTTGGTTACTGTACACATCTATGGAAAATCCCGACACGCCAAATTTTAATTTTAAATTGTCATTCTTCTTCGAAAAAATGCGAAGCCTACCTACCACCCCTCCGAAAGACAGGTACAACCCCCAATTTTTCAAATAGGAAGTATGGGCTTGTGATACATCGTTTGAGAGGTCCCATAATTCTCTATTCAAAAATGTTTTAATGTTTATTGCAAAAACCAAATTACAAAAAAATAAAATCAAGTGATAAGCGAAATTTGGTAAAATATTAAAAACTAAGATGTAATACAAAATGCAGCAAAAAAATTATGAATGTTAATGAAGTAGATGTTCAAAGTGCTCACCACGAACGCCTTGGCAACATCCTAACCAGAGTATTAACCTCAAATAAAAATTTCTTTCAACATTATTCAACATCTCCGGAGTGATCGACCTGAACGCAAGCGTTATTCGATCTTTTAGGTTTTAGGTCATTTAAATCAAGGGGTTTAGTATTGTACACAATGCTCTCCACATATTCCCATAAAAAGAAATATAAGGGGTTAAGAACAGGGGATCGCGCTGGCCATTCGATCGTACCAAGCCTATCCACCGATTTGAAAATATTGCGTCGAGGTACTGCCGGACGTTGCGTTGGTAATGGGGTGGTGCTCCATCCTGTTGGAACCGTATCGTATTCCGTGGAACTTGGAATTTCCTTGAAAGAGATATAAATTTGCCAACGTTGAAACGACATCATTTTGAAGTAGTGCTAAATATTATCGCCATTCAAATTGCCCTCAATGAAAAAGGGGCCTATGATATGGTTTCGAACATCTCCCAAACATTAACCTTTTGAGGGAATTGCGTGTGTTCCTCTCTGATCCAGTGGAAATTTTCGATAGAACAGCAACGGCAATTTTGACGATTAGCATGGCCGTTGAGAGAAAAAGTGCACTCATCAGAAAACATGACTATCATTTGTTCACAAAAATAAGCTCTTTTATCAGCTTCGTCTTCCAAGAGTTCCTGGGTAGGTATCATTTTATAGGGATGCATTGTATTTGGTTTCAATATGTTTAGAATCGATGTATGGGACATTGAATATTGCGGAGGCATCTCTACTTGATTTATGTGGATGTTCTTCAAAGTCAAGCATCACATGTAATTCCAAATCCTTTTTTGATCTGCCTTACATGCCCAAACTAGCGAAACTGCTCCTCTATTTTACTTATTGCCCCTTGAGTTGTATGCGGCAAATTCGGATATTTCTCATTAAACAAGCTAGACTTAAGGCTGGTTTATGCTGGCTGGTAACTTTAACTTAATCATGTATATATAATATATATAGACATTTATTTTTAGTGTTATGCTTTATAATCAGACTAAATAATCCGTTAACTTATTAATTATTATTATTAATTATAAGTAAACGGATTATTCAGTCTCAGTATTAACTATAGCGTTAGAAATCTATGTTTCAATTTTTGAGTTAGGGAATAAGTTAAAGTTACCAGCCAGCATAAACCAACCTTTACTTTTTTATGTGTTCAGGTGTTATCTCCTTAACCAATCATTTGTAAAATTGTTATTTTGTGCATTTCCGCTAATCGAACCATTATTAAAAATTGGTTCAAGCACTGACGTGAAGTCAGGAGCTTTTGCGCGTATGTTCTATTGTCCATTCTCCTGTATTGGATACCCATAATCGAATTTACCATGGTGCAAAAGCTCCTGACTTCACGTCAGTGCTTGGACCATGGTAAATTCAATTGAGAGTGTCCAATACACGAGAATGTACAATAGAACATACGAGCAAAAGCTCCTGACTTCACGTCCGTGCTTGAAACAATTTTTTTTCGTAATTTTTTTAAATTTTTCTAGCGGTACAGTGCTCACAAAATTTTACACACGTCTTTATGTCGATCGAGTCTATATTTTTTGAGTTATCGAGGAAATAATATTCCAGATGGATATAACTCCGAAACCCTTGGGCTGATTAAGGCCAACATCGCACTTAATTCTCCCATTCAGATGCGCAACTTACGCTGAAAATTGCAAGTTCCTATCTCCTTCCGTTCGAGAGTTATCTAGGCAACGGTCACCTATCCAGCTACTGAACTCACACAAGGCTGCTCGGATCTTGAACAAGATAGGTCCGATCGTGTTCAAACTTGGAACTTGGTAGTTGAGTTAGGTTCTGAAGGCTCTCGCAAAATTTCAGCCATGTCAGATGAAATGTTTCTGATATACAGGGTGTTCCTAAATTGAACGTACAAACGAAAAGGGGAGATTCCTTAAGTGAGTTTAAGAAAAAAAAGTCCCATAAACATGGGGTCGCAAACGTTTCGTTTTCGAGATACAGAGTGTTGAAGTTTGAATTTTTTTCAAGTTTTTTTCTCATAGTATCTACACTTCACAAGATATTCAACTGAAATTTGACATAGATATTACATTTGAGAGATCTCACCACGTGACATGGCAATTTCGATAGAAGATCTACAGGGTGATATTTTTTCTGGAACACTGCCACCTGTTCTTCTGCATACATTTTTTTTGGTGAGCAACTGTTAATTTGAAAAAATGTAAAAAGAAGCTTTGTTCTTATACTAAACTTTTCGGCCTCTTGTAGTTTTGTCATAACTACCAACGATTTCGAGAAAAAAAATTTTGAACGATTCTCTCGAAATCCTCGTGAAAATCCAAATAATGACAGGAAGGCCACTTTGTAAGCTGTGGTGAATGAATTCAGTGTCAGTTTTTATGGAAATTTTCCTGATCTGTAGCGATGCTTCATAAAGATTCGATAAACTCGTATAATCAACACAAAAAATGTATTACATCAAGAAATGTGAAACTAAAAAAAAATCATAATAAGAAAACTAAGTAACCGCAAAGGACTGAACTACAGCAAATGTTGAAAATGTCCTCCCCCAACTCTTATACAAGCTTCTGTTCTTCGTCTCATAGACGATCAAACTCTTTCAAACACTCCCGGAGTATTCCTAACTGTATCAAATTCGCCTATTATACGATTTCTCAGTTCTTCTACGGTGTTCACGGGTGTCGAGTATACTAGAGATTTCAGGTGGCCTCATAAAGAGAAATCTAAACTATTTAAGTCTGGGGATCTGGCGGGCCATGACTGAGGACCCCCCCGTCCAATCCACCTGTTTTCATAATTTTCGTCCAAATACTCCCTTGCCAAAACTGAAAAATGAGCAGGAGCACCGTCATGCATAAGAGGTATATCTTCCAATAACAAGGGCAAATCGTTTTCTAAAAAATGTCTGTATGATTGACCTGTTAGTCGACCTAGCAAGAAGAAAGGACCAATCAAATCATCACCAATATTACCACCCCACACATTTAGTGAAAATTGCTCTTGAAAATGGGTTTCTACATATCCATGCGGATTTTCCTCAGCCCATACGTGTTCATTATGAAAATTGATAATTGAAGTCCTTGAGAAGCAGGCTTCATCAGTGAATAGAATTTGGCAATCAAAATAAGGATTCATCAATAGTCTACTGAGGTACCACTGACAAAAACTAACCCTCGGATGAAAATCTCGAGGCAGAAGAGCTTGCACCCTCTGAATGTGATAAGGATATAGCAGAGAATCCCGCAAGATCCGCCAAACAACTTGATGACTTGCATTCAAACGTACAATAATTTTTCTTGTACTGGTTCTTGGATGTTGTTCTATTTCTTTCATAACTGCCTCTTCGAGTTGTGGTGTTCTCACACTGCGTGGTCTCCCAGCATTAATTCTTTTCGTGGAAAAAGATCCAGCTTCTGAAAGACGCCTATGAATATCAGAGAACATTCGATGATTTGGTATCACTCTATTGGGATAGCGTTCCATGTAAAGACGCCTAGCTTCTCTTGCATTTCCATTTGCAAGACCATACATGAAATGCATATCAGTCATTTCGGAATTCGTGAAATTCGGCATGTTTTGATATTGAAATGTGTAGAGGTTTTAATTTCTGATCAAATATTGTTGTGACAGTCATAAAAATCGTAATGAAAATAGTAGTCTAACTACATTCAAAAAAATAAATAGCCACAAATGCAACCACCTTCACTTTTTAAAAAAACAAACGTTCAATAATTTGATGTGTCAAAACTGGCACTGAATTCATTCACTACAGATTACAAACTGGCCTTCCTATCATAGTTACGAGAATTTCGAGAGAATCGTTCAAAATTTTTTTTTTCGAAATCGATGGTAGATACGACAAAACTACAAGAGACCGAAAAGTTTAGTATAAGAACAAAGCTTCTTTTTACATTTTTTCAAATTAACAGTTGCTCACCAAAAAAAAGTTCTGCAGAAGAACAGGTGGCAGTGTTCCAGAAAAAATATCACCCTGTAAATCTTCTATCGAAATTGCCATGTCACGTGGTGAGAAGTCTCAAATGTAATATCTATGCCAAATTTCAGTTGAATATCTTGTGAAGTGTAGATATATGAGAAAAAAAACTTGAAAAAAATTCAAACTTCAACACTCTGTATCTCGAAAACGAAACGTTTGCGACCCCATGTTTATGGGACTTTTTTTTCTTAAACTCACTTAAGGAATCTCCCCTTTTCGTTTGTACGTTCAATTTAGGAACACCCTGTATATATAATTTTTTTCAATGATTTTCAACGATTTTTTAAAAATTTTCTACGATCCTCACGAAATTTTGCAAGAACTTTAGCGTTGGCACTTTACAACTAATAACCATGTTTGAATTGGATCAGTTTTATATTTTCCGAGTTATTGAGAAAATAACAAGCAAATTTCAGATGGGTATAACTCCAAAACCGTTAGGCCGATTATGCTTGTAAACAAAATCAAATATCGCATGTAGATGCACAACCTAACCTGAAAATTTCATATCACTATCTCTTTCCGTTCTCAAGTTATCGTGACATAAAAAATATTTTTTAATATATTTTTTTAATTTCTGGCGGTACAATTCTCACAAAATTTCACAAACGTGCTTAGGTTTATATTCTACAACTATTCACAAAGTTTCAATTTGATCGGGTTCAAATTGGTTGAAAACAAAATTATTACTCGGAAACCATTGGGCCGATTATGCCCATTAACAAACTTGTCCGTCGTATTAGGATGCGCCACCTACCCTGAAAATTTCAAGTCGCTAGCTCTTTCCGTTCTCAAGTTATCGTGGCAACGGCCGGACAGAATCAAATTTTACCTCGAATTCTTCATCGGGGAGTCGAACCAAATCGATTGAGACCATTTTCGTCAAAATAATCGAAAGTTACAGACATTTGGCAAAATGATAACGCGATGTTCCTCAGAACATACGCGCAAAAATTGAAGTTAATGAAATTCAAACAAAAATTAGAACAATTTATAAACTAATTATCATCACAAAACAATTTGCGAAGGTGTTCTAAATAAATTAACATTGCCACAGAAAGTGATTTACGTAGTTTTCATGGTGCCATCTGGAAAAAACAATGTTATGGTTTTTGTTTTCATTTTCTTTCTATCACATCTCGGGGGCAAATAAGTTTAGTATTATTGTATTAAGATTTGGGAATATTCGACGGAATAAGTATTATAATGAATTTCTGTAATCACATGATTTTATTTTTTTTCTATTTTGAGTATTGCAATAAACTTGAGAGTGATAACATTTCTGAATAGAGAATGACGCGACCTTTCAAACGATGCATCACAAGCCCATATTTCCTATTTGAAAAATTGGAGGTTGTACCTGTCTTTCGAAGGGCGTTGAAGATAGAGGTCGCATTTTTACGTAGAAGTATGACAATTTAAAATTGACTTGTTTCTGGATTTTCCATAAATTTGTCCAGTAACCAAGATTTATTTGGTACACTGTATGCATGTTGTGAATTATGAAACAGTTTCATGCTAATTGTTGTTAATGGACTGATTAAAATTGAGCTTAGATCTAATATAATATCAAGGTCAAAGGAGTTGAGTGACCGAAACCATAGAGCAATATTCCAGCATGAAATCTGTGTACCACAGAATTGAAAAAATAGTTATTGACATAAAAGAATTTAAAAGGACCAAAAAAACTTGTCATCAATTCAAAATAACGCCATCTACAGGAGATATATCGAAGATCTATTCATAACGCTCAAAAAGTTACATTCATATAGTATAAAGAATTCGAATTTAATGTAGCTGAACAATTTCGTTTATGATATGTTTCTCTGCCAATATGTGATATAATACAGCATTGTGAACATATTACTTCAGTAAACTCGTGCTCATGAATTGGCAAACATGTCAACACCTGTTTGACGGTTTCCAGAATAATCCCATTTGAATAGATGAATGGAAAATTCAGTCTTAAATGGTTAAATATTTCACAGACATCGGCGAATTGTCAGCTTCACATCTATTCTGCGTAAACAGAAATTGAAGATTTCCTGATTCAATAGTCGTTGATTTTTTTGATATATTTTGGGGGCAGGGTAGGATGAATTTCATAGTATTTGAGTGACTTTCTTTTTCTTTTGTTATAACGCAGGAACAATGATACAATAAGCTAATATAATAAAGGCTGTCCCGGATAAGATGGTGAAATGTTTTAATGCGGGACAGAAAACACCTAGATGATCCCGAAAAACCCCCATTTGTAGTATCTAGGAGTTCTAGATTCTGATTTACAGGGTGTTTTTTAAATTTGTGGCAGGGTAGGATGAATTTCGTAGTATTTGAGTGACTTTCTTTTTCTTTTGTTATAACGCAGGAACAAGGAGACAATAAGCTAATATTATACAGGGTGTCCCGGATAAGATGGGAAATATTTTTATGCGAGACAGAAAACACCTAGATGATCCCGAAAACCCCCCATTTGTAGTATCTAGGAGTTCTAGATTCTGATTTACAGGGTGTTTTTTAAATTTGAATGGAAATTAAAACCACTGTATCTCCTGAACGGAATCACGGATCAATCCGAAATTTGGAATGAAGATAGCTTTCATGAGGTTCCAGAAAACTGCAATCATATATCATTCGATTTGCAGGACCGTATCACATTCGTACAGATCTAAAAAGTTCGCGAAATCACCCTGTACAAAGAATTTCATGATTTCTTCGATATCTGCGTAAACTGTAGCATTCATTTATTCAATTACCCAAATGATATTGTATGGCACTATCCAGGTTGCCGAAGACTGATTTTTTTTCTTGATAGTCACAATAATTTTTTCTCTCTTGTCGATATTTAACATCCTATTCATGTCGTAACGAAGTGAATTCTGAATCTTCATGAATTTAATCAATTGAATATACATTATTGAATGTTAATTTCAGTTTTCATTTGATGGAATACATCATTTTTTTGTAGCGTCAAGGATAGGTCTTTAACAATTATTCATTTTAAGTCATTTAATTAGCAAGGATAAACTATGAACAAGAAATATGTGAAATCAAAAACTAAGCGGTTCTCATTGTCTTTTGAAGACCTTCCATTTGTTGAAGACCCATCCTCGAATTACGCATATATCGAAGAAATCATTAATTTCATTGCACAGGGTGGTCACTGTCCAAATTTATGTGATACAGCTCTGCAAATCGAATGATATTTGATTGCAGTTTTCTGGAACCTCATGAAAGCTATCTTCATTCCACATTTCGGATAAATCGGCGATTCCGTACAGGAGGTACAGTGGTTTTAATTTCCATTCAAATTTAAAAACGTAGAACTCCTAGATACTACATATGGGAGTTTTTCGGGATCCTCTAGGCTAGGCGTTTTCTGTCTCCCATTGAAATCCGGGATACCCTGTATAAATCCATAGGAATATATTAAAGAAAATCTTTGAAGTGGAAGCAGATATTAAAGTTTTTGAGTTTTTTTTGGACATTATTTAATTATTTAGTGACGTATATCATTGTACGCTTCATACATTCGTGTTATACAGGGTGAGGGTTTGAGTTGTACAATAATTTCAACCATAGATTCCCGCACCACATGGAACACTTTTTTCATTTTCTTTTTTTCCAGATTCGGCTCAGTTGAAAAGATACAGGCTGTTGAACTTTAAAATAAGAATAAGTTTTTATTTTGTACCTTTGACATGGTTTTTCCGAAGTGAATGTTAGTGTGAAATTTTCTACAGCTATGACACATATTCTCCCATTCTATTTTATTTTTTGCTGTATCCACTGGTCTCATATGTCTCTCTCAGATTCATAAAAATAAATGAAATCAGTATAAAAAAGCAGATTAAGTATATATTGAGTCATTTCAAGAATATTCAATCATTTTAGAAAATTTATTTTCATCAATTCTAAAACGCGTTTTCGAGATGTTCTTCATTGAGTGTTGTAAAATCTGATCAAAATTTCACTAATTTTATGGATCAGTCTCCAAGCTAGAATCCTCGAATCAAGCTGTAAGTTACGTTCGTACCCTTTTCTCGTTAACCATCAAAGTCATAAATAGTTTATGCTGACAACACTGCGATTTCTTTGATTTTATTTAAATGGAATACACCCATCAACACTATCGAAATTTCCAAAATGGGAATAGGCAATGATGAAATTATGTATAATCATATAACGGAAACAATTGTATATTGAATTAAAATCAAATTGAAATCATAAGAATGAGTAAATAAGTTTCCTCAAACAATTTCCTAATTTCAAGCACCAGATGATACAGCTTTTTGGTTATTCTATAAAAAAGATATATAGAAAAAGAACATGTGTTTTGAAGGTGGATACAAAGTGCAAGAGTGTATTAGCACATTGTGACTTCTTACCTGAGCCGAATCTGGAAAAATGGAAAATCAACAAAGTGTTGAAGTTGATGAGAGGAACCTTTCGTTTAAATTAATGTACAACTTAATGACTCACCATGTATAATAGACTTCTTATGAATAATATGATGTACCGTGGCTTGCGTCAAATTGAGTGAAAATTATTTGGATAACAATAAGACGAAACGTGCAGAAGCTCCTGACCTCACTTCAACGTAAACTGTGATTAAGATGGGTGGAAAATTTATGATCGTTCGCAGAGATTTATTATTTGGAAATAATGAACGAAATTTTCAGGATTATATCATCAAAAATTTTAATGGAATTGAAATGATGCAAATTTTATAATCATTCTCGAGATCCCTGTGGGGCACCAGCGCTCGTACTGCACTCTATGTAATAGCTTTTCCTGAAATCTGAATTTATTAGGCGATCCGATAACTTCAGCGAAAGTGAAGATATTTGGTTCGTCTGTCTGAGGAGATACTTCCATTTGGCAGGAAATACAGGAAAGGTTGGTCCGTGTAACCTACATGCGATCGTGTCGTATCCGAAATAAAATTCATTCAGTTATTTTCGTTGCTGGCAGACAGTCAAGATATGATGTTGATAGACAAATTAATATTATGTATTTCCGATAAACCGCCAGAACAACCGCGGAAAATGGCTTCATTATTTTTTCAAATAATAAACCTTACTACTCATAATTTAAATATCGAATGAAAAAAAAATTGGTTCAAGCTCTGACGTGAAGTCAGAAGCTTTTGCGGGTATGTTCTCTTGTCCATTCTCCTTTATTGGACACTCTTAATAGAATTTACCATGGACAACAGACAATAGAATTCACCATGGTAAATTCGATTAAGAGCGTCCAATAAAGGAGAATGGAAAAGAGAACATACGCGCAAAAGCTTCTTACTTCACGTCAGTGCTTAAGCCAATTTGTTTTTCAATGATTTTTAGAAAATTTTCTAGTGCTACGATCCTCACGAAATTTTAAAAGAAATTTCGCGTTGGCATTCTACAACTAATAACCATATTTGAATTGGATCGAATTTGCATTTTTTGAGTTATTGAGGAAATAACAACCAAATTTCAGATTGATATAACTCCAAAACCATTCGGCCGATTATGCTAGTAAACGAACTTAAATGCCGTATTCAGATGCGTAATATACACTGAAAACTGCAAGTCGCTATTTCTTTCCGTTCTCAAGGAATCATGAGATGCATAATATTTTTTCGTAATTTTATAAAAATTTTCAAGTGGTACGGTCCCCACAAAATTTTACACACGTCTTCATGTCGATATTCTACAACTAGTTATCAAGTTTCAATTCGATCGGGTCTATACTTTTTGAGTTATCGAGGAAATAATATTCCAGATGGGTATAACTCCGAAACCGTTGGGCCGATTAGAAGATCAGAATTTTATATTAATAGCCCTCTACTAGTTAACGAGGACTAAAATGTATATTTTTTGACTTGTCCTATACACTTTGGTTGTGTAAGAGGATCAATAAATATTATTATTATTATTATTATTATTATGGCCAAAAGCGAACTTAACTCTTCCATTCAGATGTGCAACCTATCCTGAAAATTGCAAGTCCCTATTATCTCCTTTCGTTCGAGAGTTGTCGAGGCAACGCTCATCCATCCAGCTACTGAACTCACACAAGGCTGCTCGGATCTTCAACAATATAGATCCGATCATGTTCAAACTTGGAACTTGGTGGTAGAGTCAGGTTCTGAAGGCTCTCGCATTTCAGCGATATCGGACGAATAGTTTCTGATATATTGATAGATTTTTAATAATTTTCTATGATTTTTTAAAAATTTTCTAGTAATACGAACCTCACAAAATTCCTGAAGAATTTTCGCGTTGCCATTCTACAACTAATAACCATGTTTGAATTGGTTCGGTTTTGTATTTTTCGAGTTATTAAGGAAATAACAACCAAATTTCAGATGGATATAACTCCAAAACCGTTTTGCCGATTATGCTAGTTAACGAACTTAAATGTCGTATTCAGATGCGTAATATACCCTGAAAACTGCAAGTCGCTATTTCTTTCCGTTCTCAAGGAATCATGAGATACATAATATTTTTTCGTAATTTTATAAAAAATTTCAAGTGGTACGGTCCCCACAAAACTTTACACACGTCTTCATGTCGATATTCTACAACTAGTTATCAAGCTTCAATTCGATCGAGTCTATACTTTTTGAGTTATCGAAGAAATAATATTCCAGATGGGTATAACTCCGAAACCTTTGGGCCGATTATGGCCAACAGCGAACTTAACTCTTCCATTCAGATGTGCAACCTATCCTGAAAATTGCAAGTCCCTATTATCTCCTTTCGTTCGAGAGTTGTCGAGGCAACGCTCACCCATCCAGTTACTGAACTCACACAAGGCTGCTCGGATCTTCAACAACATAGATCCGATCATGTTCAAACTTGGAACTTGGTGGTAGAGTCAGGTTCTGAAGACTCTCGCATTTCAGCGATATCGGACGAATAGTTTCTGATAAACTGATAGATTTTTAATAATTTTCTATGATTTTTTAAAAATTTTCTAATTATACGAACCTCACAAAATTCCTCAAGAATTTTCGCGTTGCCATTCTACAACTAATAACCATGTTTGAATTGGTTCGGTTTTGTATTTTTCGAGTTATTAAGGAAATAACAACCAAATTTCAGATGGGTATAACTTCAAAACCGTTTTGCCGATTATGCCTATAAACGAACTCCAATGGCGCATTAAGATTCTCAACCTTACCTGAAAATTTCAAGTCGCTATCTCCTTCCGTTCTTAGGTTATCGTGACGTAAATAATATCTTTTAATAATTTTTTTCAAATTTTCTAGCGATACGGTGTTCACAAACGTGCTCAGGTTTATAATCTACAACTACTCACCAAGTTTCAATTCGATCGGATTAGTATTGGTTGTAGACAAAATTATCACTCGGAAACCGTTGGGGCGATATGCCCATTAACGAACTTGACCGTCCTATTGGGATGCGCCACCTATATACCCTTTCAAATTTCAAGTCGCTATCTTTTTCCGTTCTCAAGTTATCGTGGCAACGTTCGGCCGGCCGAACGGACAGAATCAAATTTGACCTCGACTTCTTGATCAGGAAGTCGAACCCAATCGTTTGAGACCATTTTCGGCGAAAAATTCGAAAATTACAGACATTTGGGCATAATGATAACGCGATGTTCCCCAGAACATACGCGCAAAAACATTCGTGTAACGTCAGGAGTTTAAGCGCGTTCCTTCATTTAACGATCCGATTCCTTTAATGATCAAAATATTTTACCGATTTGTTATACCGTACAGGGTGTCTCAAATTCGATGCTCACTGACCGCATCTTGAGTGGGGAAAAAAAATGTTCGCCAAACTTTTTATGTTCTGGGGAACATCGCGTTATCATTTTGCCCAAATGTCTGTAATTTTCGAATTTTTCGCCGAAAAGGGTCTCAAACGATTGGGTTCAACTCCCTGATGAAGAATTCGAGGTCAAATTTGATTCTGTCCGGCCGACCGTTACCACGGAAAGCGACAGCGATTTGAAAGGGTAGGTGGCGCATCCTAATACGCTGTAAAAGTTCGTTAATGGGCATAATCGGCCCAATGGTTTCCGAGTAATAGTTTTGTTATCCTCCAATACAAATCCGATCGAATTGAAACATGGTGATTAGTTGTAGAATACAAAACTAAGGACGTTTGTGACATTTTATCACTAGAAAATTAAAAAAAAAATTAATCAAAAAAAATTGGTTCAAGCACTGACGTGAAGTCAGAAGCTTTCGCGCATATGTTCTATTGTACATTTCAAATTCTACTAATTGTGGGTTTTGTGACTCTTGATCATTATTCCCGTGTACTCTTCACATATCTTTCGATATTATTGAATATGTAAGGAGGCAATCAACGATATCGCTCGGTGCATATTCTACTCGCATCGGATGCCAGCCCCAACGCTCAGATAAATAGTAGGTCGCCAGTTCATACTGGACCAAAACTCTAAAATATTTATAACTCGCCTAAAATATATTTTTGTGCGAAGATTCCAGACGTTTAGCTTCAATCTTCAATCAGGAACGATCGTCAGCATAAAACATAAAAATGTTTAAGTCCTAAATATACGGACCAACTAGATTACGCGATTTAATTAGGTGAGCATCAGTAATTGACGAAAATCGATGCTGAGCATATGAAAAATGAATCCTCGCATAGAACAACACGTATAGATCACTCGCTGAAAACATACAATAATTTAAACAAGCCTCCAAGATCGTCCGATTTAACGACGACAGATTTTAACCTTAGCTGTTTTTCATTTAATACAGCTCAAGAAACTATATGAACTGCTCGTCAAATGTTTAGGGTATTTTCTTTTATATACCGGGTGATTGATTTAACCTGGAAATTTGTTTTCACTTGAAAACTACGCATCGATGAGAAGGAATTATGGAGAAAAAATGTAATATCTCTAAGGGCGTATCCGGTATTACTGAATTTCGCCCTCACCTCCTGTAGGCGGGGAAGGGTTACCCCACATACTTTGAAATATTAAGCGGCAACCCTTATTTTTGGCGCTTTTATTCCTCGGAACAGAGTTCTTATCAATTTGCCCAAATGTCTGTAATTTTCGAATTTTTGGCTGAAAATGGTCTTAAACGATCAAGAATTCGTGGTCGATATCGAGTCTGTCCGGCCGTCTGGCCGTTAACACGATAACTCTCGAACGGAAGGAGCGAGACAGTTGAAAGTAGGTTTGGGAGTAAATATCTCGGTTGAGTTCGTTATTGGGCAATTTTGCCCAAAAAAATTTTTTATCTGTCTGTGTTCACTGTTCATACAGGTAATCTTATCTACTTATGATAGACGTGTCGAATGTATTTCTGTTCTGACAAACAGAGTATGATTGAATGCAAAACGACCAATTATTATAGAATATTATAATTACCCCTATCCTATATGACCTTGGATAATCCATATGATGGTGGAAATATATAATTTGGTAAGTTTATCGAATTGGGTTCAGATTATCTTCAGTGAAAACAAAACTAGAATATTTTCTTAGTTTCAATTGATATATACTAACTGACAAAGAAACTGCAACACCCAGAAGGAGCTGTTTAAATTTTATTTTTTTTTTGCTAAAACATAGATAGTATAGCACGGAGTAAATGATTCGGAGAAAAAAATGGGTCAAGCCCTGTGGACAGGAGCTTTGGCGCGCTGTCCAAATTTATACACAGAGCTGTCACCCATCCAGATACCGAACTCGCCTAAAGCTGATTAGCTCCAGAAAAAATGCAGAATACTTTGTATGAGAATTTAACAAAATGAGAAGTAGAAAGATAGTATTTCTCATGAGAAAGACTTTTTTGCATAGCTAACTATTTTCCACTCATTGTTTGTAAATTGCGAGACTGGTTCCAGAATCAATATGTTCATTGTTTGATACTTGGTGATTAATATTTAAAGACATATACTTAATTTATGTTTATTAAATGTCTCTGTCATTCTTACATACCGTAATAATCTGATACAACAATGCTATGCGATATAGGTACAATAGGTATATGTCCATTGAGGTTAGACCATAGAATTATTATTATATTATTATGTTGAACACCTTCCCCTCAAAGGTTTAAACGCCCAGGAGTTTTAAAATTGTTCCACAACGGATTATATTGCTGTTTTATTTCTAGTCATTATTTCTACTCTTGTTTTCCTTACAATCATTTGGTGATAATTGGTTTGGGTCTAATTCAGTTTCTAATGTATATTCATTACTACGGGGTCTGGTATATGACAATTTTATCTGTTGAGTATTACGTCATAATAATTGACCATTTACTTGCTTCTTCACCCGATAAGAACTAGGTTCTTTTGACTTTCCCAAGACAATAACCTTTTCCCAGAGTGTATCACTTGATGTTTTTATTACAACTTGGTCCTCTTTCTTAAACTAAATATTTTTTTGAATTTGAGGTTGTAGCTTATTATTGGTGAAAGATCTCCGAGGTGTATACTTTGTAAGATTTGTACTAGTGATTCTACTAATCAGAGCCGTGTTATTGTAATTCATTATATGGTCTCTAAAATCTAAATTTCCCTCAATAAGTCCTGGGATTGTGATAAACCATAAGGTAATACCAAATATCTATAAATACCAAATGGTGTCACTCAGAAGAATTTGTAAGATGACCTGTGTAATTTCAAATCCTTAGATGAGTTAGATTTACGAACTAAAATCTGTGTTTATATTTCATTATATTTTCCTCTAGGAATTATGCTAATGTTCACACCTGTATCTAATTCAACATTGAAATTATTACGTTCATCATTGAATAAGTTCATCCCATGCTTTCCTACAACTAATAATATATATAATAATATCTGGTTCATCAGAACTACCTTCATCTTTCTCGACATTCTTAACATTTTTAACATTACAAGATATAGTAATATGATTTAACATACCGCACTTCCTACACTTTTTACGAAGTGCGGGCTCTCTGCTCTGCTCGCTGGTTCACCAAAATTCAATTGCTTTCTCCACTGTCAATTTTGGAACTCTCAGTAATGCCTCTCTGGTTACAGGATGATCTTATTATAACTATTTTGTCTTTCAGTGCTTTATCTTCTGCAGTTTGATTTGAGTCGGTTTCATTATAATTACATGTTCATACTAGATACTTGCATTCAGTAAGGAAATGTTCACATTGTTCATTTTCTTTTTGCACCTTTTACAAGTAATTATACCTTTCAAAGCACTCATTAACTCTTGGGTTGACATATTTCTCAATAGACTTCATAGTATATTCATCTTTGTTCAGTTCTATCTCTGGGATCACGAATGTGGACATAATTCTTGCAGCTTCTGTACCAATAATGTTTCTGAGTATGGACAACTTTATTGGATCCTGAACTTCGTGCTGTTCGATCGCTATTAAATAATAATCTATGAAGTGTGAAGGATGTTTTCAAAATTTTCCATTCCGTGGCAGCATATTGTCCCTATAAATCGAAATCTGGGGGTCGGCCCCGTGTATCCAGCCATGTTAGGTTATATAGGAATATTTGAATCTTGAAATCGATATTTATTTCATACCAAGTTATGTTATATTTCATATTCTACAAAAAATCTACAAAACTGATTTGTTTATCATGGCACATGTCAGACATGATGACATTAACTTGAACATATAGAATATAGACATACGATCACAGAACAGTAATAATAAAGATCTATGCAAACACGTTATGATTACATCCTTCTATAGCTTGTATCCTTTTTTTGACGTTTGTCAAAAATCAAACAAACTGTTGATTATTTGTTTGGTCGAATATAAAAACAGTGGACCAATACACTGAGATCGTAGGAATATTTCGATATTTCCGATCTTTCGCCCATAGAGCATGTTTGGGACATCATAGGTAGAAGGCTTGGAAATTTACTCCAGTCCCCACGGACTTTGGTGGCTCTGATACATGAACTACAGCTACCTGTAGTTTATGTATCAGAGGGGGGATAGTATCCCTCAAGAAGAAATAGACCATCTTATTGCATCAATGCCAAGACGTGTTGGGGAGTGGATAGATGATCACGGTGGACAAACACATTATTGACAAATTTATTAAAAAAAATTGTAAATTTTCGTTTTTTCTTCAAATTTCAATAATTTACTCCTTGCTATACTATCTATGTTTTACCAAAAAAAATTAAAATTTAAACAGCGCCTTCTGGGTGTTGCAGTTTCTTTGTCAGTCAGTATACATTATTCTTTCAGATGATGTGTTCAAATAATATTGGTTGAATGGCTGACCTGATTAATTCAAGAACATAATCATTTTATCAATTTCATTTATGTAGGGCAACTCGGGAACGAAAGCGCGTTAAAAAGTCAATATGAATAGAACGGTGACCGATATCTTAAATACATAAATCTTTCCGATAAAAATGAAATCATTTCATATTTTCTCGCTGATATAGAACAAAAGAAGACACATTCAACTCTTTCAGAATTGACATCTTACGCCAAAGACATATAATAATATGCACTGGTTGTGAGAAATAGACCATTGATATCATTATCAACACTGGAAAATGTGGGTAAGCTCGGTGGACAGGGGCTTTGGCGCTCTTGTCAAACTACTATGGCGAGTAATTTAAACTTTGACGAATCATATCTCCGAAAGTATCGGTTTCTCAGAGTTGGGAATAATATCAATGGATTCTTATGATATAACTATGACTCACCTCATAATTATGTTGGATATTCATACATTAGCAAATTATAATTAGAGCATTCTATAAAATCATCAAATAACGATTAATTTTTGATATTTTGAAAAATCATGTCTCCGAAAATATTAGTTTGGAGAATGATATCAATGGACCATTACGATGAAACTGCATCTTAAAAAAAAATTGAATTTGAAATTTGCAATGTAAAAAAAAAATTTTTTTCGTCCAATAACGAACCTAACCGAGATTTATCTCCCAAACCTACTCTGAAAATTTCAACTGTCTAGCTCATTCCGTTCGAGAATTATCGGTTTAACGGCTCCGATTCTGACCACTGGACACCCAAGTATTGTATATTGAATAATTAAATAATTGATTAAACACAAAGTTTCGAATTCATATGATGAATTTGTTATCAGCAAATATCCTCTTTCGATAATTTCATCCAAAATAGGTATCTTGATACAAGTTGACTACATGTAAACTTGATATCGGAACGTGCTGCACTAAATTTCAAATCAGTTTCGATAAGGAAACTGATGCAGCATTCACAACTATACCAGATCGTTGTAAAAGTTACAACTTATGTTCTGATCTACATCTATAATTTTTTTCACATTTTCACGATCTCTGTTCTTTCATAAATTGATCATGGAACATTGCAATTATTTAGAATATTGGTTGGTTGGTGCTCTAAAATACAAAGAACAACAACAAAATTCATTTATTTCGAAAAATCATTCTCATACAATTATGAAAATAACTGTTCAAATGAAAAACGACATATGCCCAAAAAACAACATACATAATGCAATCTCTGCATAGAGGAATAATACAAATCAATTTGTCAGAGTTTAAAACTCAGAGATTTTATAAGGCTCCCGTTCTATTTAAAGTTTGAACAATTTGGTTTTGAAAACTTTGAAACATGATACTTGTCTTAGATCATTCGGGAGGGAATTGAATAATTTGATTGCCATATATGAACATTCTTTCTCAGTTGAAATTAGTTTATGTTTGGAATACATAAACAAATTATGACGAGTAACATAAGTCTGAGAGCTCTTGAACTTGGAAAATTTTTCAGGATTCTTAATGAAAAAATTGGTTCAAGCCCTGTGGACAGGAGCTTTCTGGCGCTCTAGTTCAAACAGACAAATTATATCTCCGAAAGTATTGGTTTCTCAGAGTTGAGAATTATATCAATGTATTCTTATGATAGAACTGCATCATAAAGGAAATTCAATTCAAATAATAGTTTATTTATCAAGATTAAATGAGCACTCTGAGAATGAGAACCGCACCATGGAAAAAATCAAATTAAAATAGCTGAAATGAAGTTGACTCTCTCTAATAGAACAGGAGGACGTGTACGAGTATGAACACAGAGCATATAATAAAGCTCAGATAGAATAATTATAGCATTCTGTGAAAACATAGAAGTACGATTCATTATTGAAATTTCGAAAAATCATATCTCCGAAAGTATTAGCTTGTTGGAGTTAGAAATTATATCAATGGATTTTTATGGTGAAACTACATTTTAAAAAAATTGGTTCAAGCACTGACGTGAAGTCAGAAGCTTTTGCGCGTATGTTCTATTGTCCATTCTTCTGTATTGGACACCCTTAATCGAATTTACCATGGTAAATTATGTTGTCCATTCTCCTGTATTGGACACTTAATTCGAATTTAATTTAATTCCTCATTTTAATTTAAATTAATTGCTCAATTGGTATTGACCATATTTGGCTAAATTTATTGAAAAAGGAGTTGGAACTTGGAAATTTCTATGCGAAGTAAAACTATGTTAGCTATGATTTTTAAATACTGTCAATGTGACAATTCTTGAATTTCACAAAATAACTATCAACAAAATAATTCTAACGATTTTCATTAAGCGTCTGACGAAGGAGTCTGATATAGACTCCGAAAAGTTACGATATAGTTGTTTCTTCGTTGATGTTGTTGTTTGTTAGGCAACATTGTTCAATTGATTGCTTCTGACAAATATCCTGTGTTTCTTACGCAGAAGCAAATCACAAAACAATTAATTTTTATTTTATAGATATTTTTCAGAGTTTGGGAGAGAAAACCCAGAAAAGAACCTTTCAATAATGAAATGTTGTGTGTTCGTGACATTCTTACGATAACATCTTTGTAACCGCTTGAGCCCTAAGTATCAAGGTTACACCGGATGAAAGGTAAAATATCGCAGTTTTGGAATTTAATTTATTATTAGTACGTTCTCGTGGAAAAAAATAAATTATTTTAAAAGGTGCCCCCTCCCCTACCATTTGTTTTAGTATGGTACTTATTTCACCAGGGTTTCAAAGTACTCGAGCTCCTTAATCAAACCGTTAAATTGCATTGCTCTATCTCAACTGATCTCTAGAATATTTGCAAAATAAGGAAAATAACCATCTCTAACTTCCATCAGAAGACCCGGAGGAGAGTTTAACAATAGGAAGTCTGACACCCTAATGGTACCTTATCACCTCCTTTCCGGTGTCGGTGTAGCGGCCCCGGGCCTTGTATAGATTCCAATTTTGTGACTTCTGCAAAAACTTCTCCTGTGGTGTTAAGAGATATAATATAAGTAGTGATTCGAATTTGTGATAATGGTTGGTTCTCAAAACCATAAAGTGTCATGTAGTCTACATAAACAACATATTTTCTCCCCTTGCAAAAATAGTTCATTTTTCGAATCACTAATCCTCTAAGTATAAGTAATTATATCATGTACATATACTCCATTCACTTTTATGAAGTCTCCCGGTTGGCCATGGTTTAGGTCTATCACGTTTCTGTAACTAAAACAGAGGCAGGTTGGCACTGCTGAGATATCGTCAAGGTCAAAACAATTCGCCGAGACGTTGCCAATTTCTACTCTCAACATAATCATAACATAATCTTCAATCTTAGACAAGATATTATCACAAACCATTATCTTCGAATAATAAAGAACTCTTCGCTTTCGAAATTGAAAATGCCGAAAGTAGTTTTGAAGAAGTAGAGACAGGGTATCATGATATACTATACAGAACCGAAATCTGCAATAGAAAAACTTAATTCTGACATGTTGAACTCTCGAATGAAATTACTTAGTTTCCTATCATTATATTTTATTGAGATATAAGAATGACTGGGGTTTCGTAGTACTACTACATTTTGGAACTGGTGTATTTCGAGTTGTGCAACAAGGTATTTAAATGTCTTCTTGGGAAAAATGGGTAATTCCATAGGTACGTCTGTTCGTTTATAAGTTTTCCTGTCGGAGTATTCAGGTACTTTTATTCTTTTTTGGCGCTCTAGTTCCTCGGAACTGAGTGCTTATCAATTTGCCCAAATGTCTGTAATTTTCGAATTTTTCGATGAAAATGGTCTTAAACGATTTGGTTCGACTCACTGATCAAGAATCCGTGGTCGAAATTCATTCTGTCCGGCCGCCCGGCCGGTCCGGTTTGGCGCGATAACTCTCGAACGGAATTAGCTGGACAGTTGAAATTTTCAGAGTAGGTTTGGGGGATAAATATCTCGGCTAAGTTCGCTATTGGGCAAAATCGGACAGATGGTTTCGGAGTAACAAAAAAAAATTTTTTTTTACAAAACAAATTCCGAATTACATTTTTTTCAATAAGCAGTTTTACCATAAGAATCCATTCATATCATTTTTAACTCTAACAAGCTAATACTTTCGGAGATATGATTTTTCAAAATTTCAATGTAAATCGTATTTCTACGTTTTCACAGAATGATAGAATTATTCTGTGGATATTCTATGAATTGTTATAATGTCAACTTGTTTTCCTGAGACATGACATTGTCTCATTGTCATTCATTCCAGCAATCGTATAAATATGAGAATTATAATTTCATACTTTTTGTTGGTTGATATTTTCATGCCGATGGTCAATCCATATGATGATGGGAATGGTAATGGTAAGTTAATAATATTGAGTTCAGAATATCTCCACTAAAAACAAAACTGGAATATTGGTGTATTGGAGTGGATTTGAGGAAAGATATATATTATCGTTCATCATAGAATTGAGGAATGAATATCTCGGATGAGTTCGTTGTTGGGTAGAATTCGTCTATAGGTTTTGGATTGATAATTTTTGGCACTCTTGTTGAATTTAAATTCTTCTATGATGTTGGAATTCAATTTCTGCTAAGATGAAGTTCTAAATTTCAATAATGAATCGTACTTCTATGTTTTCACATAATGCTATAATTATTCTATCTAAGATTTATTATATGATCTGTGTTCATACTCGTACATGTCATCCTGTTCTATAAGAGAGAGTCAAATTCATTTCAGCTATTTTAATTTGGTTTCTTCCATGGTGCAGTTCTCATTCTCAGATTGCTCATTTAATCTTGATAAATAAACTATTATTTGAATTTAATTTCCTTTATGATGCAGTACTTTCATAAGAATACATTGATATAATTCCCAACTCTGAGAAACCAATACTTTCGGAGATATAATTTGTCTGTTTGAACTAGAGCGCCAGAAAGCTCCTGTCCACAGGGCTTGAACCCATTTTTCAAATGAACTATCACAAACTAACGGACTACTCAATACATTATTTTTCAATAAAATTCTCACTTGATTCTTGATTTCCATACAAGAAAATAGCATAATTGAATATACCAACCAGTTTATATATGTAAAATATTTCTAGTATCAACAGAGGAAAAATGTTCTTCTACAGTCGCCGAAACTGTGGAATTATTGAATTCACATAATATCATTAATATCTTCTCAAATTCATTATTTTCCCAAAGTAAATTCACATGGTGAAAATACGTAATTACTACGACTTCTATGTAGAGAGGACAACGTTGCGTAGTTATCTGACAGTAAAATGACTATAACCTAATATTTTCAAAATATACATGGTGAAATGTGCCAAATTTTCATGGCCAACCGGCAGCCTTTATAAAAGTAAATGGAATATACATACAAATTCTAGCTAAATTCAGTTTTTGAGATATCAAAAATATTTGTTCTACGACTCTAGTGATATGATCTGGAAATTCTGCATAAACATTACAACTACTCGATTAAGACTGTATTTTTCGAGATTTGAAGAAAACAAAATTGTAACTGTTTATATTCCAAAATTGTAACTGTTTATATTCCTGGACTGAATAGTGAATCCTGCCTATTCACGAACCTTCTAAATTTCAAGGCAGAAAATACTCCAGGTTCATCAGTAGATCCAAATCCAAATCATTGAAGCCATTTTCGGCTAAAAATTCGAAGATTACAGACATTCGGGAAAAATAATATCGCCTTGATAATCTCGCCGAATTCGATTCTGTCCGGCCAGCCGTAGACACGATAACTCTCGAACGGAGTGAGCAAGACAGCTGAAATTTTCAGAGTAGGTTTGGAAGATAAATATCTCGGTTAAGTTATTGGGCTGAATCGGGCTGATGGTTTCGGAGTAACGAAAAAAAAAATATTTTTTTCATTAGATACTAATTTAAAATTCAATTCTTTTTCAGATGCAGTTTCATCATGACAATCCATTGATATCGTTTTCAACTCTAACAAGCTAATACTTTCGGAGATATGATTTTTCAAAATTTCAATAATACATCATAATGTTTTCACAGAATGAGAATTCTATCTGTCTGTGTTCTATCTGTGTTCACTGTTCATTCATGTCATCGTATCTACCTATAAGATACATGTCAAATTTATTCCTGTTCTACTTTGTTTATACAATTCGTACTTTGCAAATATTTAGTGTTGGAAAACAACTTTGTGAGTTTTTTTGTGAGTATATACAAGACTGTTTTGATACCAAAAATAATATTGACTTGTTGCATATTGAATAATTTATGTATAAATATTGGGGATGATGTTTCAGAAGATTTAGAATTGGATCATTTTAATGTTGTGTTTTATGAAGGCAATAGGAAAGAACAACATAATGGAATCATCAAAAGGAATTACTGTTCGTTGACCACCGTGGTTTATATTACCTTTTATTTCCTTAGGTAGTGAAACATGTTCCTGTATACAGTATTTTCATAATGCTGCTAGCAAAAAAATGCTTAAATATTGATCTACATTTGTGTATCAAATTTTTTTTCTTGAATTAAGGTTCATAATACAGAATGAATGTGTTAAATGAAGTATTAAATTATGAAAAGAGGATTGTATTCTATTAATATATTTTGAACTATTAAAATAATTTGTCTGTCAGCCTATACTTACCTATTCAAATATCAGGAATAAATAGACAATCTGCTATGATTGTCTCCAGCCTTGCTCTAAACATTTCGATGATACTTTCCTTAGGTATTTCGAGTTTTGAAAACTATGCACCGAGTGTAAGTTGCAACAACCCATTCCACGAGGTTGAATCATTGCAGATTGCTCATTTAATCTTGATAAATAAACTATTATTTGAATTTAATTTCTTTTATGATGCAGTTTTATCATAATAATCCATTGATATCATTCCCAACTCTGAGAAACCAATCATTTCGGAGATATGATTTGACAAAGTTTGAACAAGAGCGCCAAAGCTCCTGTCCACAGGGCCACTTTTTTAGTTACTTGCTAACAACTAGATATCACGTAATACAGACCTCTTCTCCACAGAATTTTACCAGAAATACCAAAGTTTTTAATTCGCGGAAAATTTCATGTATCAACTGGTGAAACTTTCCGCATTCACTGCGTAAATTCATATAGGAAATTGCAACTAATCTTGAAGCGAAGTTAGTTCACTTTGCATTCCATTTCGTTAAAATTTTCGCTATGCAACTGAAAGATGATAGGAAATGACGCCTTATAATTGATAAGAGCAGGAAATTGGATGAAACGAAAAATTGGAAATATGATACTAATTGTAGCGATCGTTGGTAGTGTTGGTATATCCTTTCAGAGATATGACGCGTGGTATTTATAGGTACCTATATAGTTGTTATTTCGGGAAGCACAGAAACGATGAAGGGATATCGCTGGAACATTTTAACTGCCCATGTGTCATATCTTCTATAACGCTGACCCTGGGTTATTATTAATCCAAGAATAATTATTGATTACCTATTGCTTCCAGATTGAGTTGTAGGTACCTACTTCATCCCTTGTCACTTCTCGTTCCCCCCGTTGGTAGATGACCCAATAGGTCTCTTGCATGTAACACGAAATCCCATATGTTTGTGTTTTTCCGAATCTACTTCAATACCAGATCATCATGTATGGCCTCATCCACTTTCATAATTTGTAGAATTTGAATATTTCGGCATCGAAAATCGGTAAATCAAGAAGCAAATTCAAATGAGGTGAAACACTTCTGAATCGTTGCTATGACGGCTGACGTAATCAAAATATACCATCTGCTTGTTACAGCCAATGACGACAACGACCCCTTTATAGGGTGCTGTGTTACGTTGGAATAAAGAGTGAAAGGGACACGAGAAGAGAGTGAGAGTAGATATGACGGGTTACATCATGCAAGAGACCTATTTTTTGTGCCGCAACCCTCTTTCGCGGGCAAATAAGGCACACGTAAGTTACGCTCACTATATATCAGCGGATTAATGCTTCTCAGATGTAAAACGTTAACATATTACGTAGAATGAATTCAGTTTCAGATTTTTTTTTAGAAAATTCGAGGTGGGACATACACATAACCAAACTTATAAAGTGTGGAGAAGCCAAAATAAATAAATTTAATATCTTGGTTACTGTACATATTTATGGAGAATTCCGAAACACGTCCAATTTAAATTGTCATTCTTTTTCGTAAAAATGCGAACCCTACTTTCAACCCCCTTCGAAAGACAGGTACAGCCCCCAATTTTCAAATCGTAAGTATTGCCAAACAGGTTTGGGCTTGTGATACATCGTTTGAAAGGTCTCGTCATTCTCTATGCAGAAATGCTATCACTTTAATGTTTATTGCAAAAATCAAATTAGAAAAAAATTAAATCAAATGATTAGCGAAATTTGGTACAATATCGAAAACTAAAATGTAATACAAAATGTAGCGGAAAAATTATTAATTTTAATGCTGTAGGTGTAGATGTTCAAAGTGTTCAGCGCGAACGCCTTGGCAACATCCTAACCTCAAATAAAAATTTCCAATTTTTGTGTTCGGGTGTTATCTCCCTAACCAATCATTTGTAATATTATTATTTTATGCATTTCCCTTAATAGAACGATTATTCAAAATTGCAGTTAATGAAATTGGGTAGTTCTCACGAAATGTTCCACTTTGGTGTTCATGACAGCTTTCTGCTATATAAAACTGGTTTAATCGTTTAATTCTCTATATTATATCCTTTTGAAATGTAGCAATCACTATAAAGAATAAAAAATTGCAAAATTTCAAAAATTTTAATTTTCAACGCTAGTTTTCTTTCCAGAAGAATTGAAAACCTCACCTCCGTGACTGTTCCTCTTAGTTATCGCATTGTCCTAAACTTAAAATTATAGCATTAATGGAATTCTGGCACAGCGTATTTCTAGTTCATTATCCACAATTAACTAAATAATGATGACATGATAAAATTCCAATAAAAAAATTATCGGTGTCCGAATTATACTTATATTAGTCGATGTTCCTGCATTATCTATCGCCTCCGTGAAGCGACATTGTAATTTGACTCTTAAATCGCAAGATGACGGTATCTTCATCGTGGACCACCTGGAATATCGGTTGATGCGCAGGTAATACTGACCACTTGAGATTTGAACTTCAAAGTGTAACTTATTGGTTAAATTCTTACCCAAGTGATAAAGACGTGTATGGGAAATTTGGGATTCTCACTTCCGTGAAGATGAATTGTAAGGTAGGAGATTATTTTATTCAATTATTTGTTATCTGAATATACTTAATACCGAAAGTTATTTAATGAGTTAAAATATTGTTTTGAAGCCTTTTTCTTTAAATGAGATTTTCTATAAAAAAGTAAAATTTCTCACCTCCGTGAATATAGTAATTCACGGAGGTGAGGTACTCTTCACGGATGTGATAATAATATTCTGTTCCTCCTTTCAGGACATGAATTCTAACATTATTAAAAAAAAAAATAAGAAAAAAGTTACTGCATCTCATGAAGAACAGAAGAAAAAACAACGAAAATCTATGAGAAGACATCATGAAGCCCGACAAAATGATCCTGAATTATACGAAGAAGAAAAACGTAAAGAACGAGGGCTATTATAAAAGAAAAAGGGAAGGAAAAATATTCTGGATATGTCCGAAAGAGAAAAATTGGTTCAAGCACTGACGTGAAGTCAGGAGCTTTTGCGCGTATGTTCTATTGTCCATCCTCCTGTATTGGACACTCTTAATCGAATTTACCATGGTGAATTCTATTGTTCGTTCTTCTGTATTGGACACTCTCTTAATCGAATTTACCATGGTGAATTCTATTGTCTGTTCTCCAGTATGAGACACTCTTAATCGAATTTACCATGGTGAATTCGATTAAGGCTGTCCAATACAGGAGAATAGACAATAGAATTCACCATGGTAAATTCGATTAAAAGTGTCCAATACAGGAGAATGGACAATAGAACATACGCGGAAAAGCTCCTGACTTCACGTCAGTGCTTGAACAATGTCTTTTTTATATTAAGGATATATGAAATTTTTTTTTTTCATTTAAAATTTAACATTATTTCATTTCCGTGAATTTTGTCTCACATCCGTGAATGCCGGTTTCATGAAAATCTCATTATTTCACAAAATACCAACGAAAGTGTGTAACCTTAGGCATAAGATTAATAAGAATTAATTTTTGGTTTAGGATATCTAAAAATAAATTCGATTATTGTTAATTTATTTTTTTTCAAACTAAAATGCGAAAGGGGAACATTTGGTGGGAATTACCCTTCAAACACAAATTAGACTAGTCATAAACTACAACTTATCAGCACAAAACAATTTGCGAAGGCGTTCGAAAGAAACTAACATTGCCACAGAAAGTGTTTTACGTAGTTTTCGTGGTACCATCTGGAAAACACAATGTTATGGTTTTTTCTTTTTTTATTTTTTTTTCCATCACATCTTGAAGGCAAGCAAGTCTAGTATTATTCTAATAAGATTTGGGAATATTCGAGGGAATATTATAAAGAATTTCGGTAATCACATGATTTAATTTTTTCTATTTTGAGTTTTGCAATGAACATAAAAGTGATAACATTTCTGATAGAGAATGACGCGACCTTTCAAATGATGTATCACAAGGCAAGGGTTGTACCTGTCTTTCGAAGGGGGGTTCGTATTTTTACGAAGAAGAATGAGATTTTAAAATTTTAATTTGACGTGTTTCGGGATTTTCCAAAAATATGTACAGTAACAAAGATGAATAGAATTTAATTTGAAAAAGTTATTGAGGAGTAAAGAGCAGTTTGAAATTTTGAAAAATCATATATCCGAAAGTATTTGTTTGTTAGAGTTGTGAATGATATCAATGGATTCTTATGATGAAACTGCATCCTAAAAACAATGAATTTGAAATGTGTAATGTAAAAAATAATTTGTTTGTTACTCCGAAACCACTATGCCTATAACCGAGCCTATAACGCCCATAATGAACATAACCCAGATATTTATCGCCCAAACCTACTCTGAAAATTTCAACTGTCTAGCTCATTCCATTCGAGAGTCGATTTTGACCACGAATTCTTGATCAGCGAGTCGAACCAAAACGTTTAAGACCATTCTCATCCAAAAATTCGAAAATTAAGGACATTTGACAAATTGTTAAGCACTCTGTTTCGAGGAACAAGAGCGTCAATACGTGCAATATTTTCATCAATTGACAGAGAGTTATCAACAATTACTCCCAATTTTTGGCGCTCTTGTTCCTCGGAACAGAGTGCTTATCAACTTGCCCAAATGTCTGTAATTTTGGAATTTTTGGCTGAAAATGGTCTTAAACGATTTGGTTCGACTCACTGATCAAGAATACGTGGTCGAGATCGATTCTGTCCGGCCATCTGGCCGGCCGTTAACACGATAACTCTCGAACGGAATGAGCTAGGCAGTTGAAATTTTCAGAATAGGTTTGGGACATAAATATCTCGACTAAGTTTGTTATTGAGCAAAACCGGTCAGATGGTTTCGGATTAACAGAAAAAAATGTTTTTTACATTACAAATTTCAGAATAATTTCTCAAGATGCAGTTTCACCATAGGAATCCATTGATGTAATTTTTAACTCTAACAAGCTAATACTTTCGGAGATATGATTTTTCAAAATTTCAATAATAAATCGTACTTTTGTGTTTTCACAGAATGCGATAATTATTCTATCTATGAATTATCCTAATATGATCTGTGTTGATACATGTCAACTTATTTTCCTGAGACATGATATGAGGAGCAACTTTTCAAAACGCATTATGTCCAATTTGGGCGAAATTGAGTTTGAAGCGGATTCAGATATGTTTTCAATTGCTCTATAGCCCTATGTAAACAAAATCTTCCAAATGGCATTATGTTCCTCTGTAATTTAAATCCAAAGTACGTAAGCCGCATCGCAAAGAATTATGTTTACGTTTGCATTTTTAAAGCAAATAAAAAATTACCAAAAACATTTTTTATCGATCTGCTCATGTTAATTAGGTTACAGGCCAACATTTACTGTGCAGACTGTTTTCTAAAATGTATAAAAAATCTCAACAAACACCATTATTTTCAATTTCAACCACTTCAAAACGCATTATATACAATGAGATGAATCAAAACGCATTAAGTCCAAACGTTTTTTACATTTTCTGTGTATATCTGATCAATATTGATTTGAATGAGGTTAGTTATTACCTTTAGATGTAAATCTCTATCAAACAAACTCGACATACTCAAATTATAAGCCAGGGTGGAAGAAAAAATCGTTTTTCGTTGATTCCCAATAAAATGGTTTTTGGACTTATTGCGTTTTGATAAGTTGCTCCTCATATGTCAAATTTTGATATTTAATGCCCGTGGTTAATCCATATGATGATGGGGATGGTAATGGTAAGTTAATAATATTGAGTTCGGAATATCTCCAGTAAAAACAAAACTGAAATATGTTCTAAAGTTTCAATTGATATAATATAATTTTCAGAGTGGATTTGAGGAAAAAATATATCGTTCATCATAGAATTGAGGAACGAATATCTCGGATGAGTTCGTTGTTGGGTAGAATTGGTCTATTGGTTTTGGATAAATAATTTTTGGCACTCTTGTTGAATTTAAATTCTTTAATGATGTTTGAATTTAATTTCAGCTATTATGAGGTTCTATCATAAGAACCCATTGATATAATTCCCAACACTTTCGAAGATATGATTTATCAAAGTTTGAACAAGAGCGCCAAAGTTCCTATCCACATGGCTTGAACCAATTTTTTTACAGATTCTGTCCAGCTTATAAAACTTTATTCGAAATAAGTATATATTGTTCAATTAGACATGATCTCTCGGTCGCACAGTGCCAAATTGCCACTGTTTTTTCTGGATCATCAATACCATTTCGGCATAGTCCAATAAGTGAATTTATTGCAGCGTTTACGCTTGAATTCTGCCGCACATAATTGAAGGCTTGCTGAATCCTTAAAAATACATCATAAACAATTGGCTGAATGGTTGGAGATGATGAACAATTCAGCAAGTGCGACAATAACAAATTTATCTGTCTAATTAATAATTGAGGGACGCTTAGTATTATTCTGCTGATTGTTATCCTTGTTATTAAATCAAAAACAGTACGTCGTACTGCGAAATAAAAGAGAGATCTTCTCTGAAAATTTAATTTTTTATGATAAAGTTCTATCATAAGAATCCATTGATATCATTCCCAATTCTGAGAAACCAATACTTACGGAAATATGATTTGTCAAAGGTTGAATAATTACTCGCTAGTAGTTTGACAAGAGCGCCAAAGTCCCTGACTACAAAGCTTTCCCACTTATTTTTTTCGAATATCCAGTAACGTGCTACCTCAATGGCAGATAACGCCTATAAATTTCCATGAAAATACCTTATTGTCGAAAATGGTCACAAACGATTAGGTTCAACTAACTGATGAAGATTTCGAGGTCAAATTCAATTCCGTGCGGCCGGCCGTCCGTTGCCACGATAACTTTCCAACAGAAATAGATAGCGACTTGCAATTTTCAGGGTAGATTGCGCATCCGAATGCGACAGTTAGGTTTGTTGACGGGTATAATCAGCCTAACGGTTTCGAAGATATTCCCATCTGAAATTTTGTTGTTACATCTTCAATAGCTTGAAAAATACCGATTCAATTCAACTTAAACTTGGTAATTAGTTGTAGAATGCCGACTCGTAAATTTTTTAGAAATTTCGACAGGATAGTATCACTAGAAAATTTAAAAAAAATCATTGAATAGAATTCTGCATTTCAGAAACTATCCGTCCGACATCGCTGAAATTTTGGGAGATCCTTCAAAACCTGATTTTACATACCTAACAAGACACACGGTAAAATATTATATATCATTATACATGTTCACTGATTTTACAGCCAAGTTCACACTTTGATCTCAATCGGATCTATACTTTCGGAGAAATTGAAAAAATATTGGAAGCCGAGTGTGTGATGTCACGATAACCTGAGAATGGAAAGAGATAGCGACTTGAAATATTCAGGGTAGGTTGTGCATCTGAATGCGACATTTGAGTTTGTCTCTAGGCATAATCGGCCAAACGGTTTTGGAGTTATACCCATCTGAAATTTGGTTGTCATTTCCTCAATAACTCGAAAAATACAAAACCGATTAAATTCAAACATGGTTATTAGTTGTATAATACCAACGCAAAAATTCTTGCAAAATTTAGTGAGGATCGTATTACTAGAAAATTTTTAAAAACTCATTGAAAATTATTGTATTCTATATATCAGGATTAATGAAAAATGGCGATACCGTTGATAATAAATCAACAAGTCGAGAGCGTTCCTGCCAATAGGGTCTTCATAATGGATTCGTAAAATTAATATACTTTTGCATATATTTCACTAGTCAAATAAACTCCAGGGGATGCATTGATTTGTCGAAAATCAAGAGCAGACGAGTTTCTGGCTTCTTGGCCTTCATCAGTACTCTGTAGCTTCTCAACAAATTCAACTAAACTGAACCGGGTTGAGCCTCTCAGAGGCGGCTTGGTCGATCATACCTAATCGCCCACGCCACCTATGAGATAAAACACGGAATTCAGCCTTTCTCCACCAGTGAAAATTTGAAGCGCGAAATCATATGCCACCATTCGCTCGAGTTTAATCGAGAACCGTGTCCCGCAGGGCTCAGACAGATTGAAAATCCCATTGGCAGGAACGCTCTGGACTTGTTGATTTATATATCAGTAACTATTCGTCCGAAATCGCTGAAATTTTGCGAGTGCCTTCAGAACCTTACTCTGCTGCCAAGTTCCAAGTTTGAACACGATCGGATCTATATTATTGGAGATCCGTGCAAGTTTGAACAGGATCGGATATACAGGGTGAGTCTTTGACCACTGCATTAATTTTAACCAAAGATTCCTCTCATCAAATGAAACACTTTTTGGGCGCATGTTCTAGGGGAACATCGTCCTATCATTTCGTCCAAATGTCTGTAATTTTCGAATTTCGAGCTGAAAATTGGCTAATAGACTAATTCGGACTCCCTGATCACGAATCCAGTGTCAGATTTTTGGGTGCCGTCCGGCCGGCCGGCCGGCCGGCCGTACTTCCGGCCGTAGGCACGATAACAGGAGCACCGAAGGTCCTATCGACTTCAAACTTTCAGGGTAGGTTTCTGATCAAAATGCGACGGTTAAGTTCGTTAACGGGCAAAATCGGCCGGACGGTTTAGGAGTTATAGACATTTAAAATTTTGAGGTTATTTCCCTGATATTTCAGGAACTAAAGAAGATGTTGAATCGAAACTTGGTAGTCAGTTCGAGGATATAAACGCGCAACTTTTGGCAAAATACTGTTATGATCGAAATGTTGGTAATTTTTAAAAAAATATTTCTTTTAATTTTTTCGAAAAAAAAATTTTTTTTTCGTGAACTATTCATCAGATTGCAACAAAAACTTGTACTAACGTCAATTGTAGTATTTTGCATCATTGTGCAAAATTTTGGCTCTATACGATTTCAATTTCTGGAGATATAAGACAAAATGTGTCAAATTTCCTGGGTCTCTCTCAGTATTTTCATCGATTATTCTATGAACTCTTTGAATTCCACCGAAAACAAATTCAAAGACATAAACATAAAGAATCAAGTCATAGTTTAGACGTCGAAAGAAGGACGATGTTGATCGACTTGAAAAGGTACCTATTTCAAGAAATGCAATAATGAAATGCTTAATTTATGGATATAATATTATCTAAGTATTGTTGGGATCGGGCAGTTGGAAAATTTTTTAATAAAAAAATTTGTACCGACGTTAAATCAAGCATTCTACACGAGTGTGCAAAATTTCAGTTCGATACGATCTCAATTCCAGAAGATATTGCTTAAAATTCACATTCCAGCGTGTTTTGACGTTCTATGGTCACAGAAAATCGTCACAAAAATCTATTTACCTCATTTGACGGCTGTTTGTCAAATCAATTAATTCCAATAATTGATGTCAGATTTCCTACATACCAAGTTCAAACACATTTTATTATATGGAAAACACTTATTATGATCACGTTCTACAGGAATTGATACTAAATAGAAGCTAGATGAAGATTATTGTAATGGCAAATTTGAGTTCCAGAATAATATTAAGGTATTCAACATGATACTGCTTTTTTTCTTTACTGGTCAGTACGGGCCACAAGGAAGATGAACATGCGCCCAATAGCTCCTGTCCACAGGGCTTGAACCAATTTTTTTCATTTATCATTTTTCCAGATTCGGCTCAGGTAAAAAGTTACAAGCGTTTAAAGATTTCACAATGTGCTAATACACTCCCGCATATAAATTATCTATGACATTGTTGGCGGACGAGAATAAGGCATGGTAACGTGGTTTACAGCTTGATTCGGGATTTCAACGCTCAGGGACGAATCCATAAAAGTAGTGAAATTTCTGGAGTTTTCCATTTTAAAACATTCAATGAAGAATATCTCGAAAACGGTGCTTTTTAGGGAGAAATGACGAAGAATAATATAATGTTCTAAATCGATGGAATATTCTTGAAATGACTCAAGAAAAACTTTATATGCTTTCTTTATGCTAATTTCGTTTAGTTTTATGAATCCACGAGTTCATAACTAGAAAACCATTAGAAGTAGAAAATAACTAATATTTGGAAAATATGTATCATAGTTAGGCTTGTTTCACATGCATACGGTTCCATTCGGTTCGGTTCGTTTTCGGTTTCAACCGAAAACGAATGAAGGCCTTTCACACATATACGGTTCATATTAGGTTTTATGTTATCTTCCGACACGGGCTCACAATTCCAATTTTTCCGCGACGTCAGATTCATCAAAGCCATTCAAAATTGAACACATACATCTTTGAATGCATCCTACGTCTTTAATTAATCTTTTTTCGGAAGTTTTGTCCCGCAGCACTGGTTTAGATTCACTGCCTAGATCAGTCGATCCACATTTGGTAAACCATCATTTTCTCATGAATACTGAGATAGCAACAATATCCCGAAAATATGTATGTTTATATTTCTATGTTTGAACAATTCGTGAAAAATTGAAAGATATCTGCTCGATTTGAGGTTAAAAGCACAAAACGAGACAGAAAACATATGTAAATATTTATTACTTTATGGTTAAAACCGAAACTAAACCGTATTCGTGTGCACGCCCCGGTTGATCTGTATTCCCTACACACGAATCCAAACCTGATAGAAACCTATTCGTGTCGAGGGAGTATTCGGTGCTGTACGGTTTCTATTCGGTACCGAATCTAAACCGGAGCACCGTTTCACACTTGTCGCCAGCGACCGAATTGAAACCGAAAACGAAACGAACCGAATGGAACCGTATGCATGTGAAACAAGCCTTATAGGAAACTTTACGCCAACATTCATTTTATTCGAAAAAAGGATGTCAAAGCTACAAAATAAAAACTAATTTTTTTCAAAATTTCAACAGCCTGTATCTTTTTACCTGAGCTGAATTTGGAAAAATGTTAAATGAAAAAAGTGTTTCACTTGATGAGAGGAATCTTTGGTTAAAATTAATGCAGTGGTCAAAGACTCACCCTGTATATTGTTGGAGAATCGAGCTGCCTTGTGTGAGTTCAGTAGATGGATGGGTGACCGTTGCCTCGATAACTTTCGAACGAAAGGAGATAGGGACTTGCAATTTTCAGGGTATGTTGCGTATCCGAATGGGACGGTTAAGTTCGTTTATGGCATAATCGGTTTAACGGTTTCAGAGTTATACCCACCTGGAATGTTATTTACTGGATAACTCGAAAAATACAGACTCTATCGAATTGAAGGTTGGTAACTAGTTGTAGAATATCGACATAGACGTGTTTTAAATTTTATAAGAACCGTACCCCTAGAAAATTTCAAAAAAATTACGAAAAAAAAAGTTGATTCAAGCACTGGCGTGAAGTCAAGTGCTTTTGCGCGTATGTTCTATTGTCCATTGTCCTGTATTGGGCACTCTCAATCGAATTAACCATGGTGAATTCTATTGTTCGTTCTCCTATATTGGGATCAATACAGGGGAATAGGCAATAGAACATACGCGCAAAAGCTCCTGACTTCACGTCAGTGCTCGAACCAATTTTTTTGAGTCGATATCAAGTGTGAATCGATATACTTATTTAACCCGTTTTCGCTGCCAACTGGAGTCTGCAACGAATAGCAATACGCATACGCTGCAGCCCTCGGATCAAGCATAATGCGGATAATTTGTGCTCTAATTTGTGCGGCTAGAAATGTCGTCATTTGAATGATTTTAACATCATTATGTGACTCATGAGAGAGATTTCATGAGGAATTCTTTCTAGAATATCGTCATTTATAGACGCAAACCTTGTAGGTACGGAAAATATGACATTGCCATGAAAAAGGTTTAGTATTAGAAGAGGGGTTTCCATTTAAATAGTCGGATCAAATTAGACCAAAAAAAAATTGGTTCAAGCCTTGTGGAAAGGAGCTTTCTGGCGCTCTTCTTCGAACAGACAAATTATATCTCCGAAAGTATTGGTTTCTCAGAGTTGGCAAATACACTTCTCGCAAAAATTAAAGGAACAAAAAAATTTTCGAAATATTTTGGCAATTTTCAACAGGCTGTATTTCAGTGAAAAATGACCGTACAGAAAATAAAAAAACATAGCTTTTCAAGCTTGAAGACTCTAGCTTACGAATTTCTTGGTTAAAAATTTTTTGGAGCCCCGGTAATCATGCGATTCTTGGATAAAGCACAAAGGAAAAATTTTCAAAATTTTTAAAATTTTTTTTTCGCTCTACGGACATGGAAAAATTTTTCCGACCTAGACCAATGCATAGGTCGTATAGCCTGTTCATTCAGCTTCAATATGCTTTTTGCAAGAGTCAAATACGACCATTTGTCTTCGAGATATCGAATTTTGAATGCAAAAGGATCCTTTTTCACTCAACTGCCGATATCTCTGAAACTACTGGTCGCCCAGCAAGCGGACAGGGAGTTTCGTTTTCTGCAGAATATTTCCGATAAAAAAGTTTGTCATGGTTGTTTGAAAAAAAATTTTTTCCACTTGAAACGTTAACGTGAAAAAAGAGCAAAAAAATGCCATTTTCCCTTTTTTTGGTTAATCGACTGTATTTTCGACAATATTAGAGGAAATGCTTAGGTTAGAAGAAAATTTTACTGTCTAATGTACCCCAAAGGCCCCCCTAAATCGGTAGATCGATCGGTTCAGCGGTTTCCTTGGAACGATTGATTGAAATTTTGAAAAAATTAAGGGAACAAGATTTTTGTTCCTTAAACTTGACCTAATCTTTTCAAAAATCAATAATTTAATTTTTTTTTTAATTTACTCGATTTTGAGTCTTCTAAAGATTGATTAGCAAAAAAAAAATCCAAAAAATTTTTTTTAAAAATTTCGAAAATTTCCAAAAAAATTTTTTTTTACGATTAAAAAGATTCTGTAAAATTTCCTTTAGAAAATATCGAAAAATTAAAAACAAAATTTTTTTTCCATTTTAAAAAATTCAAATAAATTTTTTTTTGGAAAATTTAAAAAAATAAAAAAAAAACAAGAGGCCATTTCTGACTCACCTCGCTAAAGCTATGGACACATTCAAACCCTTTTTTTCCTTAAAAAAATTTTTATTGAATAAAATTAAAGTTGATACCCCTAAGGTGCCCACGGTACTTGTGCGAAATTCTGAGCGATACATTTTTTACGTTTTCTGCAGAGCCATTACGTGTTACTTAAACTTTTCGACTTTCTTGGTAAAAAAAGCCAACCAACAGTTTTTTTTAAAACTAATCATTTTTTGGATTTTTATTTTGCTAATCAATCTTTAGAAGACTCAAAATTGAGTAAATGGTAAAAGAATTGAAATTATTGATTTTTGAAAAGATTAGGTCAAGTTTAAGGAACAAAAATCTTGTT
This sequence comes from Halyzia sedecimguttata, assembly GCA_937662695.2. Lineage (NCBI taxonomy): Eukaryota > Metazoa > Arthropoda > Insecta > Coleoptera > Coccinellidae > Halyzia > Halyzia sedecimguttata. The sequence goes on from OW569417.2 coordinate 34,992,570, forward strand.
CCCTTAATTTTTTCAAAATTTCAATCAATCGGTCCAAGGAAACCGCTGAACCGATCGATCTACTGATTTAGGGGGGCCTTTGGGGTACATTAGACAGTAAAATTTTCTTCTAACCTAAGCATTTCCCCTAATATTGTCGAAAATACAGTCGATTAACCAAAAAAAGGGAAAATGGCATTTTTTCGCTCTTTTTTCACGTTAACGTTTCAAGTGGAAAAATTTTTTTTCCAATCAACCATGACAAACTTTTTATCGGAAATTTTCTGCAGAAAATGAAACTCCCTGTCCGCTTGCTGGGCGACCAGTAGTTTCAGAGATATCGGCAGTTGAGTGAAAAAGGATCCTTTTGCATTCAAAATGCGATATCTCGAAGACAAATGGTCCTATTTGACTCTTGCAAATAGCATATTGAAGCTGAATGAACCGGCTATACGACCTATGCATTGGTCTAGGTCGAAAACATTTTTCCATGTCCGTAGAGCAACAAAAAAAATGTAAGAAATTTAGAAAATTTTTTCTTTGTGCTTTATCCAAGAATCGCATGATTACCGGGGCTCCAAAAAATTTTTACCAAGAAATTCGTAAACTAGAGTCTTCAAGCTTGAAAAGCTATGTTTTTTTATTTTCTGTACGGTCATTTTTCACTGAAATACAGCCTGTTGAAAATTGCCCAAAAATTTCGAAAATTTTTTTGTTCCTTTAATTTTTGCGAGAAGTATATATCAATGTATTCTTATGATAGCACTGCATCATAAAGGAAATTCAATTCAAATAATAGTTTATTTATCAAGATTAAATGAGCAATCTGAGAATGAGAACTGCACCATGGAAGAAATCAAATTAAAATAGCTGAAATGAATTTGACTCTCTCTTATAGAACAGGATGACATGTACGAGTATGAACACATATCATATAATAAAGCTTAGATAGAATAATTATAGCATTCTGTGAAAACATAGAAGTACGATTCATTATTTAGAAAAATCATATCTCCGAAAGTATTAGCTTGTTGGAGTTGAAAATGATATCAATGGATTATTATGGTGAAACTGCATCTCAAATAACAATTGAATTTGAAAATTGTTACTCAAAAAAAAATTTTTTTTCGTTAGTCCGAAACCATCTGGCCTATTTCGTCCAATAACGAACTTAACCGAGATATTCATCTCCCTAACCTACTCCGAACATTTCAACTACCTAGCTCATTCCGTTCGAGAGTTGTTGTAGACATTTTTTTTTTTAATTTTCGAAATTTTTTTTTACACTTTGCGGTAACCTGGTCAATACAAAACTTCACATGCGTATAAAGGTCATGATTCTACAATTTGGTGCTAAATTTCAGATAGATCGAGTGATCGGTTTCGGAAATATTCATAAAAAATGTTTTTACTAAAATCGTCCATAACTCCGAAACCGCTTGATGGATTTCGCCCACTAACGAACTTGTCCGAGATATTTACGCTCCAAACCCACCTTGCAAATTTCAATGTTCTAACTCCTTTCGTTCGAGAGTTATCGTGTCTACGGCCGGCCGGCCGGACAGAATCGATTTCGACCTCGGATTCTTGATCAGTGAGTCGAACCAAATCGCTTGAGACCATTTTCAGCCAAAAATTCGAAAATTACAGACATTTGGGCAAATTGATAAGCACTCAGTTCCGGGGAACTAGAGCGCCAAAAAGGAGCGAGGTTCCCCGCTGAAATTTCATTATAAATGAAATCTAAAAAGTCCTGATCGATCCGATACCTGGGAAAACATTTACTCGGGGTCAAACGTCACAAAAACCGGTCTTTCGCGATTTTCAGCAAAACGGTTTGTTTTATCATAAAATTAGACCAGACAGAAATTGTAGATCAGATCATTATCCACAAATAAAATAAATAAATAAAATGTCCAAATACTTTTTGGCGCTCTTGTTCCTCGGAACAGAGTGCTTATCAATTTTCCCAAATGTCTGTAATTTTCGAATTTTTGGCTGAAAAGGGCCTTTCGACTCACTGATCAAGATCCGTGGTTTAAATTCTGTCTGGTCATCCGGCCGGTTTGGAAGATAAATGTCTCAGTTAAGTTCGTTTTTGAACAAAATCGGCCGGATGGCTTCGGAGTAATGAAAACATTTTTTTTTTTACATTACAAATTTCGATTTCAATTTTTTTTAGATGCAGTTTCATCATAAGAATTCTGTCTGTGTTCTATCTGTGTTCACTATTCATACATGTAATCTTATCTACCTATAATAGACATGAATGTATTTCTGTTCTAACAAAGTATGATTGAATGCAAAATGAACCATTATAGGATATTATACCCCTACCCTATATGACCTTGGATGATGGAAATATATAATTACGTAAGTTTATCAAATTGGGCTCAGAATAGCTTCAAAAACAAAACTGGAATATTAGATAAGTTTCAATTAATATAATATAATTTTCAGAGTAGATTTGAGGAAGGTTATTTAATTTTAATTTAGTTTCTTTTATGATGCAGTTCTATTATAAGAATCCAATGATTTCATTCCCAACTCGGATAAACCAATAATTTCGGAGATGAAGTGTGAACAAGAGCGTCAAAGCTCCTGTCCACAGGGCTTTCATATTATTTATATATATATATATATATATATATATATATATATATACAGGGTGAGTCTTTGACCACTGCATTAATTTTAACCAAAGATTCCTCTCATCAAATGAAACACTTTTTTCATTTACCATTTTTCCAGATTCGGCTCAGGTAAAAAGTTACAAGCGTTTAAAGATTTCACAATGTGCTAATACACTCCCGCATATAAATTATCTATGACATTGTTGGCGGACGAGAATAAGGCATGGTAACGTGGTTTACAGCTTGATTCGGGATTCCAACGCTCAGGGACGGATCCATAAAAGTAGTGAAATTTCTGGAGTTTTCCATTTTGAAACATTCAATGAAGAATATCTCGAAAACGGTGCGTTTAAGGAGAAATGATGAAGAATAATATAATGTTCTAAAACGATGGAATATTCTTGAAATGACTCAAGAAAAACTTTATATGCTTTCTTTATGCTAATTTCGTTTAGTTTTATGAATCCACGAGTCCATAACTAGACAACCAGTAGAAGTAGAAAATAACTAATTTTTGGAAAATATGTATCATAGTTATAGGAAACTTTACGCAACATTCATTTTATTCGAAAAAAGGATGTCAAAGCTACAAAATAAAAACTGATTTTTTTTTCAAAATTTCAACAGCCTGTATCTTTTTACCTGAGCTGAATTTGGAAAAATGTTCAATGAAAAAAGTGTTTCATTTGATGAGAGGAATCTTTGGTTAAAATTAATGCAGTGGTCAAAGACTCACCCTGTATATCAATTGAAACCAATATTCCAGTTGTTGTTACTGGAGATATTCTGAACCCAATTTGATAAACTTACCAAAGTATATACATATTTCCATCATCATATGGATTATCTATAGGCTATATACGATAGCTGAGGTTATTTAATTGTTCATTTGGATTCAATCATACTTTGTTTGACATGTCTCTTATCTGTAGATGAGATGAAAATGATGAACACAATCATGAAATTCATAGATACGGACGTTATTTTCGATTACAGCATTCAGTGAAATCATAGGGTTGATAATGATATCAATGGATTGTTATGATGAAACTGCATCTTAAAAAAAATTTAATTCAAAATTTGTAATAAATGTATGTAATTTCGCTACTCCGAAACCACCCGGCCGATTTTGCCCAATAACGAATTTAACCGAGATATTTATCTCCCAAACCTACTCTGAAAAATTCAACTGTCTAGCTCAATCCGTTCGCGAGTTATCGTGTTAGAATCGATTTTGACCACGGATTCTTGCTCAGTGATTCGAACCCAATCGTTTAAGATTATTGTCAACCAAAAATTCGAACATTGCAGATATTTGGGCAAATTGATAAGCACTCTGTTCCGAGGAACATGAGCGCTAAAAAGAACAATTTTTTTACTCAAAACAAAAGTGCTGGGCTAACTTTTTTCACCGGCACAAATTCTTTTTTTCTTATTGAAAAGTGCTGGTGAGTCTCACACACATGATAATAACCCTGTGTGACAGTCGCAGCGTTCTACGTACTAATAACCGTGAAAAGTGAAAATATCAGTTTAAAATCTTTTCGTTACACGAATACGAAGGTATAATATTTGAGAAAATAATCAACCAACAGAAGCACCTAAATCTCCTCGAAGTAGGTGGATGGCGTAATCGTGACCTTACCAATATATCCTTGAACAAATAGGAAATACCGTATCTGCGAAACTAAAGGGATTGACCTACTCCCCTCCCCACCCCTCCCGTCGAATAGAGAACTTTATGGCGTTGCTTATTACGGAGGCATTACGAAACGCAGTTTCGCTATTTTATCTGTTATATAACGACATTTTCGATGAAGAAAAAGTGGGAAAGCCCTGGGGGCGGGAGCTTTGGCGCTCTTGTTCAAACTTCAAACTGATGAATTATATTACCGAAAGTTTTGGTTTCTCAGAGTTGGGAATGATATTAATGGATTCTTATAATAGAACTGCATCATAAAAGAAATTCAAATAATAGTTTATTTATCAAAATTAAAGGACATCATCATGGCAGTCTGCAATGATTCCACCTCGTGGAATGGGTTGTTGCAACTTAAGGCCGGTCCAAACGCGCCATTTTGCACAACCTTTTGTCTGCGCAGTATCAAGACGGAATGAAAACGTAGCAATTTTTAGTGCGTCCACACGTTGCAGAGATATCTCTATATTTCGCACAGTTTTAGTGATAACTCCTGTCAATTTTGGCATGCTATTACCACAGTAACCGTCTACATGCAGCGCCAAATCCGCGCAATTCACGGATATCTATGCTGTCTAGTTCAGACCGGCCTTTTACACTCGGTACATAGTCTTCACAACTCGAAATACCTAAGGAAAGTATTATCCGAATGTCTAGAGCAAGGCTGGAGACAATCATAGCAGATTGCACATTAATTCTTGATATTTGAATAGGTATAGGCTGACGAACAAATTATTTTTATAGTTCATTTAATTTTTTGAAAGATTACATTAAAGTAATCATTAAAGGATACTGTGGGAGGTATACTCATTATTGAAAAAAACCTTTCAATATTAAATTAAAGTATTTTATATTCTTGTTTTTCTTTATTTGAAAACTTATCTCATTATACGACAAAATATATTGATAAAATACAATCCTCTTTTCATAATTTAATAGTTCATACCACTAACACATTCATTTCGTATTATGAACCTTAACTCAAGAAAAAATATTTGATGCACAAATGTAGATCCATTTTTCAGCATTTTTTTGCTAGCAACATTATGAAAATACTCTATATAGGAACATGTCTCACTACTTAAGGAAGTAAAAGGTAATATTAACCTCAGTGGTCAACGAACAGTAATTTCTATTGATGATTCAATTATGTTGTTTTTCCTATTGCCTTAATAAACTACATCAATAAAATGATCCAATTCTAAATCTTCTGAAACAGCATCCCCAATATTTATACATAAATTATTCAATATGCAGCAAGTCGATATTATTTTTGGTATCAAAACAGTCTTGTATATACTCACAAATTCAAGATTCGGAACCTTGTTTCCCAACACAAAATATTTGCAATGTACGAATTGTATAAACAAACTAGAACATGAATAAATTTGACATGTATCTTATAGCTAGAGAAGATGACATTTATGAACAGTGAACACAGACAGATAGAATTCGCGTTCTGTGAAAACATAGTACGATGTATTTGAAAAATCATATCTCCGAAAGTAGTAGCATGTTGGAGTTGAAAATGATATCAATGGATTCTCATGATGAAATTGCATCTTAAAAAAAATAATTTGTAATGTAAAAAAAAAAAATTTTTCGTTACTCCGAACTCCGATTTTGCCCAGTAACGAACTTGACCGAGATATTCATCTCCCATTCCTATTCTGAAAATTTCAACTGTCTAGCTCAGTTCTCTTACTTCATGTTCCGTTCGGAAATGTAAGACTTTTCTGAGAAAAACTAATTTCGGAGCAAACAACTGAGATTTTTCTCACTTCGCTCACATTTCGGAATACACTTTATTCTCATAATTCTTCGATTGATTAGATAATGTCATGTCTCAGGAAAATAAGTTGACATTATGACAATTCATACATAGAATAATTATATCATTCTGTGAAAACGTAGAAATACGATTTATTATTGAAATTTTGAAAAATCATATCTCCGAAAGTATTAGCTTGTTAGAGTTAAAAATGATATCATTGGATTCTTATGGTAAAACTACTTGTTGAAAAAAATGTAATTTGGAATTTGTTTTGTAAAAAAAAAATTTTTTTTTGTTACTCCGAAACCGTCTGTCCGATTTTGCCCAATAACGAACTTAGCCGAGATATTCATCTCCCAAACCTACTCTGAAAATTTCAACTGTCTAGCTCATTCCGTTCGAGAGTTATCGTGCCTACGGCAGGCCGGACAGAATGAATTTCGACCACGGATTCTTGATCAGTGAGTCGAACCAAATAGTTTAAGACCATTTGGGCAAATTGATAAGCACTCAGTTCCGAGGAACTAGAGCGCCAAAAAAACATGAAAGTGCAGGGGTAACTTTTATCCAATTTCGCGAATCCCCAAAAAATCTGAAGAATTTTCGTGAAATTAACAAAGGCACAAGTTTTTTTCATTTATTTTTGAGAAGATAATGTTGTTCAACAATACAATAACAAAGCCTATACAGAACACAAACTGGTTCTCCTTACTCGTTCAAGCTCTTCTAGAGCTTATGAGGGGTCTCCTTGGGGAAGACCTAGGAGGATCAGTATAATAATATACAATACAATACTTACAACACAAAATTTTGAGCGCGTAGTTCAGGTCAACAGAGTGCCTATCAATTAGTCCAAATATCTGTTTTTTTCGAATTTTTGGCCGAGAATGGTCCCAAGCGATTAGTTTCGACAGACTTTCTGGCCGTCATCACGATTATGCTCGAACGCAATTAGTTAGAGAGTTGAAATTTGTACAGTAGGTTTGCAGTCCAAATTCGCCGGCTAATTTCGTTAATGGGTAAAATCCACCGAGTGGAAAAAACGCGAAAGTAAAGGGCAGATTTTTTTCCAATTTCGCGATTTTTCAGAAAATCCGAAAAATTTTCGTTAAAATATTAGCGACACTAAAAATTATTTCATTCATTTTTGAGAAGTTAAAAAAAAAGTGCGAGCTAACAGCACTGCTGAGCGCTCTTGTTCCTTGGAACAGAGTGCTCATCAATTTGCCCAAATGTCTGTTATTTCCGAATTTTTGGCTGAAAATGTTCGTAACGATTTGCTTCGACTCACTGATCAAGAATCCGTGGTCGGAATCGATTCTGTCCGGCCGTCCGTCCGGCCGTTAACACGGTAACTCTCGTACGGAATGAGCTACACAATAGAAATTTTCTGAGTAGGTTTGGGACATAAATATCTCGGTTAAGTTCGTTATTGGGCGAAATCGGCCGAATGGTTTCGGAGTAACAAAAAAAAATTTTACGTTACAAGTTTCGAATTAAATTTTTTTCAAGATGCCGTTTCATCATAAGAATCCATTGATATTATTCTCAACTCTATACATATGATGATTTGATCTTTCAAAATTTCGATAATACATCGTACTTCTATGTTTTCACAGAATGCGAATTCGTTAAGAGCAATAATAGTCTCCAAACTTAAAGTTTTATTGGAACCTCAATTCAATTATCAGGGTGACATGTTTCGGCAGTTCTGCTATACTGCCATTCCCAAACCAACAATCTGAAAAATACTCTAATTGTAAATTTCGCAGACAACTAAGGTCAATTAAAAGCTGAAACATTCTAAAATCTGAAGGAATTAAAACTATCTTGAACAGTTGTGAGGTTATGTGAAAATGTACAAATAAACAACAAACAAAACAAATTTAAATTGAATTTTAATCTTACATTTGCCGGTTCCTTAGTGATATAATAAATGAAAATCATCAAGTCATTAAGGTAAAAGATTGAGAGGTTAAAACTGCAAACAACGGAACAAACTTCATATTTTAAAAACATGAGTGACAGTGAGCTCAAAACTCTGAATGCTATGTTGACAAACAAAATAAAAGATACCTAAAAATTATTAGCACCCACTAGAGGAAGATTTTCAAATTTGTCACTTCGGCCCATTACTCCACAAGGAAAAAAAGAGCATGATTTGGAGTAGTTCCTGTGTATTTAGTTGTTTGTGTTTGAGTTGTCACTCCTGATTGTTGAAGTTATCCGATCCCGATCATCCGGAGAATGTTATTAATATGTAGTTTGTTCCGTTGTTTGCAGTTTTAACTATTGACCTCTCAATCTTTTACCTTAATGACTTAGTTTAAAATTCAATTTTAATTTATTTTGTTTGTTGTTTATTTGTACATTTTCACATAACCTCAAAACTGTTTAAGATAGTTTTCATTCCTTCAGTTTTTGGCGCTCTAGTTCCTCGGAACTGAGTGCTTATCAATTTGCCCAAATGTCTGTAATTTTCGAATATTTCGATGAATATGGTCTTAAACGATTTGGTTCGACTCACTGATCAAGAATCCGTGGTCGAAATTCATTCTGTCCGGCCGGCCGTCCGGCCGGTCCGGCCGTAGGCACGATAACTCTCGAACGGAATGAGCTAGAGAGTTAAAATTTTCAGAGTAGGTTTGGGGGATGAATATCTCGGCTAAGTTCGTTACTGGGCAAAATCGGACAGAAGGTTTCGGAGTAATAAAAAAAAAATTTTTTTTTACAAAACAAATTCCAAATTAAATTTTTTTTAATAAGCAGTTTTATCATAAGAATCCATTCATATCATTTTTAACTCTAACAAGCTAATACTTTCGGAGATATGATTTTTCAAAATTTCAATGTAAATCGTATTTCACAGATTGATATAATTATTCTATGTATATTCTTTGTATGAATTGTCATAAAGTCAACTTGACAGAAGGGAATATTGTAACTTCAAGAATATTGGGATTGAAATACTCGTATTTTAGCGATGCAACGGGGACCTCACCCAAAAATGTTTGAAAATATTACGTAAATATTGAAAGCATAATTCTGTAGTTCGAGAGAGGAGAAAATTTGATGAACGTAGATCAGGAAATTTTTGATCGATTACAAGGTAATTTATTATTACTTATCTAATAAACTATTATTTGAATTGAATTTCCTTTATGATGCAGTGATATCATATGAATACATTGATATAATTCCCAACTCTGAGAAACCAATACTTTCGGAGATATAATTTGTCTGTTTGAACTAGAGCGCCAGAAAGCTCCTGTCCACAGGGCTTGAACCCATTTTTTATTTCAGCTTCTAATTGAACTTAGTTGTCTGCGAAATTTTTCAATTAGAGTATTTTTCAGATTGTTGGTTTGAGAATGGCAGTATAGCAGAACTGCCGAAACATGTGACCCTGATAATTGAATTAAGGTTCCAATATAACTCGAAGTTTTCAGACTATTATTCCTCTTCAACGTTTTTCAGTCCTACTTATTTCTAAACGTTAAAATACAGTTTAGAATGTTTTCGTTACACAAATCCGAAGGTTTATTAATGAGAAAATAATCGACCAACAGAGGCACATAAATCTGGAGGATGGCGTCATCGTAACCTTACCAATATATCCTTGAACATATATAACCCTAAAGGCGAAACTAAAGGGATTGTTCCATCAGGATTGACCTACTCCCCTCCCCGTCTAATAGAGAACTTAACGGCGTTGCTTAATACGGAGGCATTTCGAAGCGCAGTTTCGCCATTTTAAATGCTAAATCAATGCCCCTTTTGTTTCCGGCCTGAAACCCGATGCAATCTGCAAATGCGACTCAGGAAACCCCATAATTGCTGCGATAATATTGTTTTTATTGTTGAAATGCCACGTCAGCCTATTCCCGAGTTCAAGTGATCGGGATCCGAGACAGGTTCCCATGATATTTGATGAACTCTCGTCCAATGAAAATTGTCGAATTTTATTGCTTAGAATTCTAAGGCAAATCTGATCCTTATTAAAACTGCCATTTTCCGTTCCCCACGAATCTTATTTCAATCATTTTAGAAACAAGTTGAGCTGTTCAAATTTATAGCCATCCAGGTACTGAGTTCGCCCAAAGCTGCTGCTTATCTCCAGGAAAAATAATATTTCTAAGAATATAAATCCGACTGTTAACACAAACATTCACAAAAAGTGGGACAGTGCCCTGTGGACAGGAGCTTTGGCGCTCTTGATTAAACTTTGATAAATTATATCTCCGAAAATATTGGTAAGAGTTGGGAATTATATCAATGGATTTTTATGATACAACTTCATCATAACAGAAATTAAATTCAAACATAATAAAATAATTTAAATTCAACTAGAGTGCCAAAAATTATTAATCCAAAACCAACAGACCAATTCCACCCAACAACGAACTTATACGAGATATTCATTCCTCAAATCCACTCTGAAAATTATATTATATCAATTGAAACTTAGCCATTATTCCTGTTTTATTTTTACTGGAGATATTCTGAACTCAATATTATTAAATTACCATTACCATTCCCATCATCTGCATCATCATATGGATTAACCATGGGCATTAAAATATCACCCATCATATTATAATCCTTAAATTCTACGATAGCTAAAATGAAATTGACATGTCATGTCTTATAGGAAAATAATTTGACATGTATGAACATGATCATATAATAATTCACAGATAGAATAATTATAGCATCCTGTGGAAATATAGAATTACGATTTATTATTGAAATTTTGAAAAATCATATCTCCGAAAGTATTAGCTTATGGTGAAACTGCATCTTGAAAAAAATGAATGAATTTGAAATTTGCAATGTAAACAATTTTTTTTTGTTACTCCGAAACCATCTGGCCGATTTTGCCCAATAACGAACTTAACCGAGATATTTATCTCCCAAACCTACAATGCAAACTTCACCTGCCTAGTTCATTCCGTTCTAGAGTTATCGTGCCTACGGCCGGCAGAATCAATTTCGATCAATGATTCTTGATCAGTGAGTCGAAGAAAATCGAAAAAAACTTCGAAAATGACAGACATTTGGGCAAATTGAAAAGCACTTTGTTCCGAGGAACAAGAGCGCCGAAAAACTGTTCCACTGTTTGGATGAGAATGGAAACAAACGATTAGTTTCAGGGACGGGCCGAAGCCAATTTTTTTTTGAGGGAAAAAGCATCGAAAAATTTCCAACTGTGAATTGAAGCATTAGATAACCGAAAGTGGAGGGGGAGGGGGGTAGTCAGTTCAATTCCGAAGAAATATGAATGAATAATCCAATGATGACGAAATTTTTCCAACTGCTTCAAAATTTTTCCAGCTACGTACTTACATATTAAGGATGCAAAATTCAATAGAAATACAAACTTTTTTAAAAAGCCGCTCGACAGTGAGAAACAGTTCAAATTGGTACCAGATGGTTTGTTTTATGACATACTCCAGTCGGAGAAACTGAAACTACCCGCTTTGGTATAACGCAAAAGAAAATAAATAATTTACGTGGAGGATGACACCCCCCCCCCCCTTAGGCCCGTGCCTGATTAATTTCGACTTAAATACATATGTACCATTCAATGTAGGGTCAAAAATAAAAAGTGATGTGTTTGTGGTGGCGTAAGGACCCGAATACATACATTTACTTTTGGGTCGAAAATAAACAGTGCTTTGTTTGTGGCGGCGTAATGTATAGCAGTGGTTTTATTTTCAATAATTTATTCCGAGAATGATTCCAATGATACAAATCAGTCGAATCTTACGGTTGTGCAATTTTTGGCATCAAAATAGGCGTTTGTTTCAGCGATTACCTCCATTGAGGCAAATCTTTCTGGCAGGCATTTTTTAGGTCCGCGAACAGGTAAAAGTCGATGGAAGCCAAATCTGGGTAATAGGGAGGGTGCGGAATAGGGTGGAGCGATACTATACAAGAAAATTTTATTTCTTGAATTATTAAATGTAATAGCAGAAAAACGTTACATTAGTGGTCCAAATACAATATGCCAAAATATTTTTAAAATCGATTAATATATTTTACCGTCTACCATCCCCTGAAGTTTTATTTTAATTTTATATATTTAATTTATTATAATCAATATCTGTACTTTACATTATTATTATCAATAAGATTAAAAAATCTTGATTCGAGCCAATATAATGCTGTGCCAAACAATTTTTTTATTTTATCGAAATCTTAACCAATCTCTGAAAGTATAAGGGTTTCAATATTTAGCAATATTAAAGATGTTTTTGGCGCTCTAGTTCCTCGGAACTGAGTGCTTATCAATTTGCCCAAATAACTGTAATTTTCGAATTTTTCGATGAAAATGGTCTTAAACGATTTGGTTCGACTCACTGATCAAGAATCCGTGGTTGAAATTCATTCTGTCCGGCCGTCCGGCTGGATGGTTGACCACTCTGACTATAGATTCAAACAAGCATGCCAAAGCTCCTGGCCACAATGCTTTTCCAATTACTTTCAATTACTTTTTTGGCGCTCTATTTCCTCGGAACTGAGTGCTTATCAATTTGCCCAAATGTCTGTAATTTTCGAATTTTTGGCTGAAAATGGTCTCAAACGATCTCTTCACTCACTGATCAAGAATCCGAGGTCGAAATCGATTCTGTACGGCCGGTCCGGCCGGCCGGCCGGCCGTAGGCACGATAACTCCCGAACGGAATGAGCTAGACAGTTGAAATTTTCAGAGTAGGGTTGGGAGATAAATATCTCGGCTAAGTTCGTTATTGGGCAAAATCGGACAGATGGTTTCGGAGTAACAAAAAAAAAATTTTTTTTACAAGGCAAATTCCAAATTAAATTTTTTTCAATACGCTGTTTTACCATAAGAATCCAATGATATCATTTTTAACTCTAACAAGCTAATACTTTCGGAGATTTGATTTTTCAAAATTTCAATAATAAATCGTATTTCAACGTTGTCACAGAATGATATTATTCTATGTATGAATTGTCATAATGTCAAATGATGTTCCTGAGACATGACATTATCTAATCAATCGAAGAATTGTGAGCGAAGTGAAAAAATCTCAGTTGTTTGCTCCGAAATTAGGTTTTCTCAGAAAATTCTTACATTTCGGAACGGAACATGAAGTAAGAGATCTGAGAGTAGTGAGACTGCTTTTCATCCATAGACATAGATATAACTCTCGAACGGAATGAGGTAGGTAGTTGAAATTTTCAGAGTAGTTTAGGGGATGAATATCTCGGTTAAGTTCGTTATTGGGCAAAATTGGCCAGATTTAATTTGATTTCTGCCATGGTGCAGTTCTCATTCTCATGATTGCTCATTTAATCTTGATAAATAAACTATTATTTGAATTGAATTTCCTTTAGGATGCAGTTCTATCATATGAATACATTGATATAATTCCCAACTCTGAGAAACCAATACTTTCGGAGATATAATTGGCTGTTTGAAATAGAGCGCCAGAAAGCTCCTATCCACAGGGCTTGAACCCATTTTTAGTAGATAAATTACCATTACGTATTTTTTACCCCACTCCCTTCTTTAGAAACAACTGTTTACAGCACTTTCCCACACCCCACCCAAACCCCACCACAAGTTGCAAATTAGACCAATCGGTAAGCAGTTAGCTAATTGTCATAATCGTCGTAGCATTTGAACCAGTTTTAAGTGATTTACCGGTTGTTGTCATTTCTGAGTTATGCACAGACCAAAAATACCTGTACCTTATGCACTGCAGTATGAAGCGGAGTTTGCACTCCTGATTTATTAAATTTAGATCCTGGGAAAATGACTCATTGAGATGGCTTTACTGAAAATCCCACTGAAAATCCCACTGAAAATCCAAAGGAAATTACTCGGTTTATACAAAATGTGTTTCGCCCTTGTGGTTTGAAATTAAACTGAATTCGTCGTGCAAAAATGGCGCAAAAACCGTTTGGGAATTAATTCAGCGAAGTCCTTCATCCGGAAAATCTTCTTATACAGGGTGACCCAAGGGTGCGTACATGTTCCATAACTTTGTTTATATCCAAGCTATCGACTTGGTTTTTTTTTTTTTCAAATGATATGTGCGGCAATCAGCACCTATAGATCATCTATATACAGGACGTCCAATAATGAAATACACACATAAGGTCGGTTTTTTGGCAACACCCCATTTTGTTACATTTTTGGATTAGCCATAAGTTGTCGATATAACGCGACCAAGTGTCATTGACTTATCTGCATTAGTCTTTGACCTAAATTTATGTGTCAAAATAGCATCGTGCATGGACCCACAGAAAAATTCATAACTTCAGAACCATTTAACATAACTCAACCATCTTTTTTCCAGTCGATTCCTTAAACTTCAGCGCATCTTTTGAAACTCACACGAATTCTAAATTGATATTTCAACGCCTACTACGATTTTTTTTAATGCCAAATTACAAATTGCAATAACTCGACTTTTACAAATGCAAAACCCTGTATTTTATTGCACCATTGCATGACATTTTATAAGAGCTACAGTGTTTGTGGGGTCTACTTCTTGAAGTTTACGAAATATGTTGCAAAATAATAAAGTGGATTGTTTTTGAGGAATCTAGTAGACCACTGTCGTAAAATTTGACACATCCGTGTACTGTCAATAATTTTTAACTGATATTTCAATATATATTAACAATATTAAGAATCAGATGTACTGAAATAGTAATTTACGTACAAGTCCGGAAAATAGGGTTTTTTTGGACGAATAGACAAAATTCTAGAAGTCTATGAGTCCAAAAAAACCTTTTTCGGGCGTGTTGCGTACAATATTTTTTCGGCAACCGTGTAGTATAACAGATCAATGAGACGACACATTTCTTTTTTATATATTTTGATTCTTATTCAAATTAAACAGAACAGAAAATATAACATGTGAACTAATTTTATATGAACTGTCTGGAACTGTCAACCGTTTTCTCAGTGCCATGGTAACTTCATTTATCAAAAATATACCTACCAAGATTTTCATAATGTATTTACAATGACCAAAACGACGTGATTCTTCCGGCCTAGTCCGGGAAGTACGTACTTCCCGGACTAGGCCGGGAAATGCTTCTTTCTCAAAGAAAAAGCGTCCGGGAAGTGGGCACTTCCCGGAAGGTTGCCGAAAAACGATATTTTCAGTTTCAAATTAAATGGCTATATGAAATGATATTCTTGTTATTCAAATCCGGCAGTTGTTAGTTTTATCGATGCTGCAGGAATATCCTCAGGTAAGCACTAGGGAAATAGCAACGGAAACGGATATTTCACAAAGTAGTGTGAACCGAATAATACTGAAACATAAGTTCCACCGTTTTCATCTGAAGCTGCATCAAGAATTGTATGGTAATGATTTTGAAAATAGAGTTGCGTTTTGTATGCAAATGAATTGCATGATTGACGAGGATTATAATATTTTAAACAAAATTCCGTTTTCTGATGAAGCAAAGTTTGAGAAAATTGGGTCGGTCAACACCGATCCTATAGAGTTCTTTCTATGGAGGTACGCGAAGGAAAAAGTTTTTAGAGATCGTCCGACAACTGCAGGTGGTATGAAAAATGGGATCACGGAACCTTCAGTTCAATTGATGGAGCAATACTTGTAGATAGAGTTCGACACTGATTTACAAGAAAATTTGCAGCTTGTGTGGATCATAATGGCGGCCTATTTAAGCATTTATAAGTATCCTTTCCTCAAAATGAAAAAAACCTTTCAGTAATCCTCAAAATGAGTTTTTCACATGGTTTTCTGTTAATCACATTTTGTGAATATTATTTCTTTTCCTGGAGCTAAGCAGCCATTGGCAAGTTCAGTACCTGGATGTGTAACCGCTCTGGCTATAAATTTGAACAAGCGCGCCATAGCTACTGGCCACAGTGCTTTTCCAACTTGTTATTTATATAGATTTAGGGAAAAAAATCATCTGCACCAAATTATAGCGCCATGGTACTAGCGCGCAAAAAGAAGTGACCTACCTTGACCAATTCGTTGAGGCGTTCCCTATTGTAGTAGTTGCCAATCTCCTCACCAAGCAGCCAATCCAGGAACTTCGAGACAGGGTAGGACATCGGGAACGTCAATATCATCACAAACTTGGTGATGTAGATCGTTTTGGCCCCGATGGCCAAACCGAAGCGAGAGCAAATTGCCTGTGGCGAGATTTCACCGAACGTCACGATGGCTATCGTTGAGGAAATCACGGCCACCGCTCCTGAGGTCAGACCGTCCAGAAGGATTGTGAAGATGTTGTTCACGAACACGTTGGCCAGCAATATGCTGCACAACAGGTAATTACCGTGCCTGCGCACGGGGATGATGGTTTTCGCGTATTTCTGCTCTCTAGGGGTGCCGGTGTTGCAGAGGATCTTCAGCTCCGTCATGTCCATGGACATCAGACCAAGGTTGAGGCCGGAGAAGAGGGCAGAAAAACTCAAACACGTCACAATGATCACGATGGCGACCCAGAGCGGGAGCAACGTCTCGTACGTAACTACCTGAAGACCTGGATCCTCTCCTTGGTGGATGAAGTTGGAGGCAGAGTGATAGTCGCCCTTCTTGACGCATAGGTAAAAGAATACAGCGTCTTCCGGAAGGGGAGGAAGCTTAACCGTGAACAATGCTGTTGTTGGACTAAACAGCGTCTTATTGGCCTGAAAAAATATATCGGAATGAGGATGGGCATTTGGAATATTTTCAAATATACAATTTTTACGCATCATATTATGAAGCGCAACGTATAACACGCTCCCAACCATATAATTACTCGATGTTCTGAGAAATTATTTCAGTAATAATTTGTAAAAAAAAAAAGGAAACAAGCCCTTTGGACAGGAGCTTTGACAAATCATATCTGCGAAAGTATTGGTCTCTGGGAATGATATAAATGGATTCTTACGATAGAACTGCATCATGAAAGAAATTAAATTTTAACAGACCGATATTCCCCAATAACGAACTTACCGAGATATTCATTCCTCAAATCTACTCTGAAAATTATATTATATCAATTAAAATTCAGCTAATATTGGCAGTTTTGTTTTTACTGGAGATATTCTGAACTCAATTTGATTATGTAATTTACCAAAGTATATATTTCCATCATAATTTGGATTATCCACGGGCAATATATTATCACCTTAAAAGTATAATAGCATATCATCCTCATAATTCTACGATAGCTAAGGTTATTTCATTGGTCATTTTGCATTCAATCATACTCTGTTTTCTAGAACAGGAGGGGTATTTTATATCAAGAACATAGACAAAGGATACCATGGAGTGGCCCTCACGTAACTTGATCACACAGTTCGTTGCGGAATACATAAGAGTTAGAGATGTTATGAAGTAAAGGCAAATACATGGTATACAAACAATGGTGTTTTTATACCATTTTTTTAAGAGAAATATTGATTATTTTGAATGAGTATCGTAAAAGCTGAATGAATTACAGTAAGGAAATTTATGAGACATATTTTCAGATTATAAGTATCAGAATATTCAGAAACGAGTCTCTGATTTACATAAATGAAAATGTTTTGACTTTAACTATTCTGTCTACAAATCACGAAAACACATACAGAATACACAAAACAAAACAATACAGTATAAAGGAAAGGTCAAAGGATAAAGGAAACCAATGTTTTGCCAATTGCCACACTATAAGAATATATTCTTATACCGTGATTTTGCCTTAAATTATTCTTTTTACAATGCTGATATCAATGGTCGCTTTCTCACAACCAGTCCATGTTATTCTATGTCTATGATCAAGAAAAACGAACCAGAAATATTGTTGACATATCTCTCGTGGGAAAATAAGATGAAATGTAAGAACACAGATAATTAATAATACATAGATATAATGATTAAGTATAGCATTCTGTGGAAACATAGAAGTAGGATTTATTACTGAAATTTAGAAAAATCCTATCTCCGTAAGTATTAGGTTGGCAGAGTTGAAGATGATATCTGGATGGATTCTCATGGTGAAATTGCATCTTAAAAAAAATTTAATTTGAAATTTATAATGTAGAAAAAAATTTTTTTTTCCGTTACTCCGAAACCATTTTGCCCAATAACGAACTTACCGATATATTTATCTCCTAAACCTACTCTGAAAATTTCAACTGTCTTGCTCGTTCGAGAGTTATCGTGTTAACGGAGGGCCGAATCGATTTTGACCACGGATTCTTGATCAGTGAGTCGAACCAAATCGTTTGACCATTTTCATCCAGAAATTCGAAAATTACAGACATTTGGACAAGTTGATAAGCACCCTGTTAGAGGAACAAGGACTGTGGTATTATTGAATTCACATTATATCTTACGTAATTACTACGACTTCTATGTAGAGAGGACAACGTTGCGTAGTTATGTGACACGAAAATGACTATAGCCTAACATTTTCAAAATATACATGGTTTAATGTGTCAAATTTTCATGGCCACCGGGAGGATTTATAACTGTGAATGGAGTATAGTACGATCTAGAAGTCACGTTGAAACACAACAACCGATCATAGAGTCGAACATTGAATCGTAGAAAGTTTTTTGGAACGCCTTTAGTTTACTGCGCATGTGTCGGTTGTTCATTTCACCCTATCGGTCCCAGTAGGAACAAACTAAAACCCTAAAGGGATCATTGTACAACTTCCAGTTTCTTGTATGAAGGTTGATAAATATAATGATGAATAAATGGACTCACTTGTACTCCTTTGACGATTTGAAGCTGGCAAACAGACCCTCTAACACCCTTTTCAGGAGTGAAGGAGATGGTCATGTCTTCTTCGAAATTGATTCCGAACAGCCGTATTGTTTCTTCCACGTTCGCAAGTAGTTTCGGCACACCTTCTTCCATTTCCATGTCCTTATGTGGGATGTCCACACGGAGGCCGAGTACTTGTATTTCCTTATCATCGTTTAATTCGCGCCTGCATCTGTGATTCCTGCAAAGAAATATCATTTGGAACCAGAATAAAAAAAATCGAGAAAAGCACTGACGTGAAGTCAGGAGCTTTTGCGCGCATGTTCTATTGTCTATTTACGCCTCACACACCCTTACGAAATAACGCATGGACCTTCAAGCCGTCTATTTAGCGTTAAGACGTAAAATAATGTATTGTGCATCAAATGAATTCAAATGTTGAAAATATAGTGAACTTACTCAGCGGGGATTCGAACACAGATTTCCCGCGCAGCAAGCGAGCAGGCTTAAACCTAGGCAACGAGAAGTTGTTACAATTCTGAGATTTACATGATTTGGAATATCAGAAGTAGATAATAGTTCGCAATATTATTTTCACAGTAAGTGCTAAATGCAAAGCGGATAGAGCTGAAATCCGGTAATCGTTTTTAAATTGCTCATGAAATTATGCAAAAATCGGCACAACTAATTATCATGTTTCAATTCGATCTGATCATATTTTTTATTTATTGAGGAAACACTATTTCAAATGGGTAAAACTCCAAAACCGTTTGGTCGATTATTCACATTAACGAAATTAGGCATCGCATTCAGATGTGCAACCTAACCTGAAAATTGCAAGTCGCTATTTATTCCCGTTCGAAAGTTAGTCGGACCTAATCATTTGAGACCATTTTTGGCAAAAAATTCGGAAATTACTGACATTTAGACAAAATGATAGCACGCTGTTCCCTAGAATGTGCGCGCAAAAAGAGACATAACATGAACTTATGAAGTTATGTGAGGCAGTATATTTAAACTGGAAATCTTCTATTCACAACTCTGCCGACTAATAATCGAACTCAAAGATACATCAAAATACACGTAACCTCTTTATAAAATTGTTTATTTGCCCCCCAACAGCTTATTCATTCGTGGACCATAGAGTGCTGACAATATCGAACGCGAATTTGCTAACTTCCACCCGATATGTATCAAAGAGTGGTGAAATATTGGCCACAAAGAATTGTTGGCTAAAAACATGATCGCGGTGGTCAAGAGATCCTATTCAACAGTTAAATGACTGTAACCTGTGCACTGTACCTGGAATAAATTTCAATAAATGTCAATTATTGTGTTTCATTTAAATACAGAATTATTGATATGTCCTCATTGAACAATCCGACTGTTCAAGCTTTTCCTAATACTTTATGAACGTGAATGAACCCGATTAGCGAATAACACAAATCCGAGCATAAATCCCAATATAATTGTTGGCAAAAATCGTTAGATATCCTTGAAAAAAGTATTTGAACAACAGGGACAGACATAGATACCGCCTACTTGTTTGGAATAATAACCGTTAATTCATAAATGTGTAGCAGGGATGCCCAAAGGCAGCATATTCAGCAACATAGAAAATTGAGTCTTCGATGTGAGATGCTGTGGACATAGCCTGGAGTAATTTCTTCATTTTCTTCTCCATTATATCAATACCTCATAATAGTAGATGCTTGGTTGGTTCGCTTCCGTTTGGCTGAATTATTTCACCTGTTTTTCGGGATTTCGAACGGTGGTTGAATGATACCATCATTGAATAACTTTCCCAATTCCTTATAGTATTTTATTCTGAATATGTATCACTGATTCATACAAAGAAATAGTGTTAATACCTTATTCTGCAATGAATAGTTTGCCAATTATGAGGAAAGGGAAATGCAAATGTAAGCAAAGTAAAAGCGCTCACGTGAGGTCAGGAGCTTTGGCGCGCTCGATTATTTTTTAATGATGTCGGTGATTGATAACACCTTGCACTTCCGTAATGTATGGTTTCTAGAGATCCGATATATCGAGAAAACACAATTTCAAATCGCTATATTCTGGAAATTGCTTGAAATAAGCATTCGAATAAATACCTTAATTCAGTAAATATTCAAAGGAAGCCATTATATTATCACCCAAAAATTATAATAGCCTATAATCCTCATGATTCTACGATACCTGAGGTTGATTCATTGGTCATTTTGCATTCAATTATACTTTGTTTTCTAGTTCAGGAGGTATTTTAAATCCCGAGTAACGAATTTTGAATAGAACCAGAAATAAATATGACATGTCTCTTCATAGGTACAGATACGGACGTTAATGTTGGATTATAGCATTCTGTGAAATCACAGAATCACGATTTATTATTGAAATGTTGAAAAACATACCTCCGAAAGTAAAAGCTTGTTAGAGTTGAAAATGATATGGATTATTACGATGAAACTGCATCTTCAAAAAAATTGAAAGACGTAGCTCACATAGTTTGTCGAGCCTCAAGGGGGTGGTAGGTGGTAGTAGGGGTAGTTGGTAGTTTACACGAAATATTTACATAACTTTTTCAAATGAAATTGTGCCGCGTTCTGCTTTAAGGATATGCTTAATGGAGAAAAAATGAATCGAAAGACGTACTCCACATAGTTTGTCGAGCCAGGAGGGGGTGGTAGGTGGTATTAGTGGTACTTTACACGAAATATTTCCATAACTTTTTCAAGTGAAATTGTTCCGCGTTCTGCTTTTAGGACATGCTTAATGGAGGAAAAATGAATCGAAAGACGTACCCCTAGTAGTAGTAGTTTGTCGAGCATCAAGGGGGTGGTAGTAGGGGTAGTTTATACGAAATATTTCCATAACTTTTTCAAATGAAATTGTTCCGCGTTCTGCTTTTAGGATATGTTTGATGGGGGAAAATGAATCGGAAAACGTACCCCGCATAGTTTGCCGAGCCTCGAGGGGGTAGTAGGGGTAGTCTATAAGGAATATTTCCATAACTTTTTCAATTGGAATTGTTCCGCGTTCTGATTTTAGGATATGCTTAGTGTAGGAAAAATGAATCGATAGACGTATCCCTCATAGTCTATCGAGCCTCCAGGGGGTGGTAGGTGATTGTAAGGGTAGTTTGTAAGAAATATTTCCATAATTTTTTCAAATGAAATTGTTCCGCGTTCTTCTTTAGGATATGTATAATGGAGGAAAAATGAATTGGAAAACGTACTACGCATAGTTTGCCGAGCCTCAAAGGGGTGGTAGTAGGGGTAGCTTATACGAAAAATCTCCATAACTTTTTCTAATGGAATTGTTCCGCGTTCTGATTTTAGGATATTCTTAATGGAGGAAAAATGAATAGAAATACGTACCCCGCATAGTTTGCCGAGCCTCGAGGGGGTGGTAGTAGGGGTAGTTTATACGAAATATTACCATAACTTTTGCAAATGAAATTGTTCCGCGTTCTGAATTTGGGATATGCTTAGTGGAGGAAAAATGAATCGAAAGACGTGCTCCCCATAGTTTATCGAGCCTCGAGGGGGTGGTAGGTGGTAGTAGGGGTACTTTTCGCGAAATATTTCCATAACTTTTTCAACTGAAATTGTTCCACGTTCCGCTTTTAGGATATGCTTGATGGAGGAAAAATGAATCGAAAGACGTACCTGCCCCACATAGTTTGTCGAGCCTCGAGGGCGTGGTAGTAGGGGTAGTTCATACGAAATATTTCCATAACTTTTACAAATGGAATTTTTCCGCGTTCTGCTTTTAGGATTTGCTTAATGGAGGAAAATTGAATCGAAAGACGTACCCCACATAGTTTGTCGAGCCTCGAGGGGGAAGTTATGGAAATATTTCGTGTAAACTACCCCTACTACCACCTCCTCGAGGCTCGAAAATCTATGCGGGCTACGTCTTTCGATTCATTTTTCCTCCACTAAACATATCCTGGAATCAGAACGCCGAACAATTTCATTTGAAAAAGTTATGGAAATATTTCTTTTATACTACCCCTACTACCACCTCCTCGAGGCTCGACAAACTATACGGGGTTCGTCCTTCGATTCATTTTTCCTCCACTAAGCATATCCTTAAATTAGAACGCGGAACAATTCCATTTGAAAAAGTTATGGAAATATTTCGGATAAACTACCTCTACTACCACCCCTTCGAGGCTCGGCAAACTATGCGGGATACGTTTCTCCATTCATTTTTCCTCCATTAAGCATATCCTAAAATCAAAACGCGGAACAATTTCATTTGAAAAAGTTATGGAGATTTTTCGCATAAACTACCCCTACTACCACCCCTCCGAGGCTCGGCAAACTCCGCGGGGTACGTTTTTCAATTCATTTTTACTCCATCAAGCATATCCGTAAAGCAGAACGCGGTACAATTCCATTTGAATAAGTTATGGAAATTTTTACACAATTTCTTACAAACTACCCCTACTACCATCTACCACCCCCTCAAGGCTCGACAAACTATGTGGGGTACGTCTTTCGATTCATTTTTCCTCCACTGAGCATATCCTAGAATCAGAACGCGGAACAATTCTATTTGAAAAAGTTATGGAAATAGTTCACATAGTTAATGTGAACTACTACCCCTACTACCACCCGTCGAGGCTCAGCAAACTATGCGGGGTACGTTTTTCGATTCATTTTTCCTCCATTAAGCATATTGTAAATGCAGAACGCGGAACAATTTCATTTGAAAAAGTTAGGGAAATATTTCTTACAAACTACCCCTACTACCTCCCACCACCCCCTCGAGGCTCGACAAACTATGTGGGGTACGTCTTTCCATTCAATTTTCCTCCATTAAGCATATCCTAAAAGCAGAACGCGGAAAAATTTCATTTGAAAAATTTATGGAAATATTTCGTATAAACTACCCCTACTACCTCCCACCACCCCATCGAGGCTCGGCAAACTATGCGGGGTACGTCTTTCGATTCATTTTTCTTCCATTAAACATATCCTAAAAGCAGAAAGCGGAATAATTTCAGATGAAAAAGTTATGGAAATATTTCGTGTAAAGTAACCCTACTACCACCTACCACCCCCTCGAGGCTCGACAAACTCTGTGGGGTACGTCTTTCGATTCATTTTTCCTCCACTAAGCATATCCCAAAATCAGAACGCGGAACAATTTCATTTGAAAAAGTTATGGAAATATTTCGTATAAACTACCCCTACTACCACCCCTTCGAGGCTCGGCAAACTATGTGGGGTACGTTTTTCGATTCATTTTTCCTCCATTAAGCATATCCTAAAAGCAGAACGCGGACCAATTTCATTTGAAAAAGTTATGGAAATATTTCGTGTAAACTACCCCTACTGCCACCTACCACCCCCTCGAGGCTCGACAAACTATGTGGGGTACGTCTTTCGATTCATTTTTCCTCCATTAAGCATATCCTAAAAGCAGAACGCGGAACAATTTCATATGAAAAAGTTATGGAAATATTTCGTATAAACTACCCCTTTTACCACCCTCCCAAACTATATGGGTGATGCCATTCTATTCTATTTCCTCTGCGATCTAAAGCAGAGTACTCATTTTCAATAATTTATTCGACGTAATTCCGTCGGTAAATCACTGAAACTATATTGACCAGACTTTTGCCTCGGAGTATACTTGTGGATGTGGCTTCATACCTGTTACAAAAATTTTCATTTTCTCTACCAGTGGCGTTCATACGAGTTTTGCATTGAAGATTTTTGGAGAAAAAATACTACGTCACTGCTTTCTTTTGAAACAAAAATTACTTTTGAAATCCCCAATCATTTTTGAGCAAATTTGGTCTCCCGGATTTTTTTGTCTGACGCAGGGTTTCTGCTTAAAAAATAAAAATCGTTTAACTTCAGGATCAATTCCTCAAAAATCTGATGTGGTGTGGACATGTTTGTGCATCGACTGAAAGCAAATTAAGAGATCTGATGTTTTACAAAATGAATGAGAATCCACAAAATATGTTTTATTGTCAGATTCTCTGTTCTTATTATTCATCTTATTATTATTATTCTTATTATAATTAAATTAAGATTGCTTCATATCGCAGTACCAAAATTTTATCACCCTATATCTGAAAAAATAAGACTTTTAGGACATACGTTCATAGGAAGTTTTTTTCTTGAAATGAGTCAAAGAATCACCCCCTTAAATATTAGCATGACTTTAAAGAACACCCAGTATAAATGGGAAGATTTAATGGTAACTCTGCAAGAGGAGCATAGAAAAATCATTCTGCTGGTATCTGCCGACACGTGTTTCTGCTAATTCGCCTCTGTAGGACACTTGCCGGCAGGTACCAGCAGAATGATCTTTTTCTGCTCCTTTTGCGGAATTACTCGTTAAACCTTCCCATACAAATATAATTCTCCGCAATATCCATATATATACAGTATATACATCAATAAATATAATAATAATATAATAATAATAATATATAATATACAGGGTATTAGTGAATAAGTGCGACAAACTTCAGGGGGTGATTCTGCATGAAAAAATATTGACAGTTTGCTATATAACTTTTGTCTGACCATTCATTCCTCTGAAACCTCTCGAGAATTGCAAATGAAATTTCCATACGGGTAAACACCTCAATTTATTCAATGAAAAAAAAGGTATGCCGCTGAGATATTTCAAACTGAAAATCATTTTTGAATACCTATCAAAGCAATAAATTAATAGTAATTTTTTAAGAATAAGTAACACCCCGAAAACGGAACATTTGCGAACAAAAGTTATAAGCAAACAGAGAGAGAGAGAGAGAGAGAGAGAGAGAGGGGGATATGTTATGAAGGATAGCATGGTATAGAAACAATGATGAGTATCGAAAAAACTGAATGCATTACAGTAAGGAAATTCATGAGGCATATTTTCAGATTATCAGAAATATTCAGGATTTACATGAAGGAAAATGTTTCGCCTTTAACTATTCTGTCTACAAATCGCGAAAACACATACATACACAATACACGAAACACCAAACAATACAATATACATAAAAGGTCAAAGGATAAAATAAACCAATGTGTTGCCAATTGACACAGTATAACAATATATTCTTATACCGTGGTTTTGCCTTTAACTATTCTGCCTTTTTGAAATGGTGATCAATTCTCTCTTTCTCAAAGCCAGGCCATGTTATTCTATGTCTATGGATGATTCGAATGCCCATTAGAAATATAGGTCAAATATCTATGATATTATTATTATTATTATTATTATTATACTGATCCTCAATATAGGCAGGTATAGTTCTCTGATGAATATCCATAGAGGACCATACTTTCACATATACACAAAAATCAAAAAAAGATCAATATATTTGTATGGGAAATTGATGCTTTCTGAAAGTTCATTGGATTGACGAATTTATCCGAATGCATATTATAAACAAATTTCTGAATATGCCTCAGTATTATTTAGAATCCTGTATTCTAGATACATAGAATAATTAATAATTAATTAATTAATTATTATTCTCTATTCTATGGATGGATCTTTGATAACCATGGAGTGCGGTAGTGTATTTTACAAATCAATTAAATCTATCTATCATTAACTGAACGGGAGTACTAAAATGCCCGACGCCCCACGTCAGTGCTGATTTAATTTTTTACCAATCAGTTCAAAGGGTTTTTTATCAATAATAAACTAAAACTTATTTCTGGAGAACCAGTCCACATACCTACTGACATAAAACTGGGAATAAATCAGTGTTCAGTGTTGTCAGTTCACGAGTTATAAAATAGTGGTGGCAAAAACGTGAAAAAATTTAGTAATTGGGATAGACTAACTGGGGGCTGAAAAACTATGGTCCATGACCTTGTGATTTGTGAAGTGCCATATTTAATAGACAGAATAAGGAACACTACATTTCAATTTTGAATGGAAACCATTCGAGGAAAATTTGTAGTGTTTTGTACTTGTCATTGGTAGTTATTGTCATTTATTCTTATTACAGCTGAATTGAGCAAATGGAGAAAGTGAATGTTCTATTAAGATTTCCTCATGCTGAGTTGGAGGTTAAGTCAGCTTCGAGTTGTTGAATTAAATCATTCCAAGACCCGATAATTACAATTAGACATATTTCCACCTACTACTTGGTTCCCTTGTCGCCGAAGCTCTTCAAGGTAGGTCGAGGGGCAAGGTCATAGTAAATAATAAACCTAATACCTAGGTGGTACAAGATTATGTAGCTATTTCTTACATCGGTATTCATACAGACATGCATACATAACTCTGGAATTAAGACTGCGATCACTTCGCAATTCGCATGTGAATAACACAGTAGATATTTTTAGTTTTTAAAATTTAAGAATGTCGACAATCACGGAATGAGGTTTGAAAACATCACCAATATATTCCGATATGCTCTCTTCAGACTCGATAAATCCAGCTTCTACCAGTTAAGAAATGATTGATTTAGTTTTGTACAGATCGAGATAAACGACTCACACCTGATAATTCTTACCTACATCTTACGAAATTATGTCATAAGGAACTCACCTATTTTGATCGTCTTTCACATTCAATTGGGGGAGATCTATGCTAATATTGTTTCCTTGATGATACCATTGATGTATTGCACTGTTCCAAACAGAAATCGGAATTTTTTCCCTGTTATCAGAGGGTGTTTGAGGGGGCAAACACAGATAAATTTTTCCTTCAACACTTTTCGGCACTATAAGTACGTATCTGCCTGACTCATATTCACTAATTTGTACATCACTTATGTTATAAGACACATCTAAGTTTTCTGTGCACAATGAATTTCTTACAGACGGAATTTTCGTTGCTCTGATGCGTAATCCATTGACAATATCTCTACCATGTACATCAAACACAACTTTATTGTAATCTGCATTGTGACTTAATGGATTTATTGTCACTACTTTAATTGAATAGAATTGTGGTCTAACAATATTAAATTCAGCACTGGCACTATTTCCTAACAAGAATAAACAAAATAATTGCGCAAGGCGATATGGCCCCACTGCCATATTATTCGCGACTGAAATAAACAAAGAAGTGACAACGAGTGGCACCTAACCTCAACTTGACATTTGATGGGACCACTGAAAATTATTTTCTTCGTTTTATTTTCATATGAGTCCTACACATATATGAAACTTCTGTACCGATTTTTTTAAAGAATAGACTACGGAGGGGAAGTAATATTAACTCTCTCTTATAGGGAGAGTTGAATTCATTATTAAATAGTATGTGAAAGTAATCAATGAAAATTTAATATGTCGTGTTGTCGTGAGAAGGGTGATGATCTACGTAGGAAACGTAGGCCTGAGGAACTTACAGTATAACATTTATTTCAGGGATAGTGTTTCCATTTTTAGTAGGGGAGCCCACGTAGCTAATTCGGGATTTACTCGAGCGTCATAGAGAGCTATTGGGTTGTCAAGCTTAGATGATAAGAAGAAAAAAATGTTATATAATATATACCTGTTCATCGGTGGGGTGAGCGGATATAAATTTTCAAAAAGGTAAAAAAAAAACCGTTACGTGGACATACTCGAGCGCGTTAGATATTGATATAATCTGTGTCCTACGTATTTTAAAAAATGTACAGATATTAATCTGATCGTTTCCATGATGGAGGTGATCATACGTAAGGGTTGAAAGTGAAATAAAATTTTATATCGAGCTCGTCAGATTTACAAAGGGGGTGTTAAGTGAACCTTAAAAGATGCTCTTGTATAATAATCTGACGATTGGGATGTAACGCAAACTCATGGTCATTATTAGAATATGCAAAAAAAAGTTGCCATTTAGAAATACTCAAGCGCGTCAGATTAAGATATATGTGGTTCATCAATATGGCCTAGACGTGCTGTCTCCTAATCTGACGATTGTCTGGAGGGATTCGCTAAATCTGACAATAAATTTTTTTTTTTTTTTTTTTTTTTAAATCATTGAACTTAATTAATCGAAAAGCTCAGGAAATAGCGTGCAAATGAAAAAGCTTATGTTGTTTTGAGGAGAATATTTATAAAAATAATAATTATACAAAATTTAATTTGGAAATACGTTGTAAACAAGATCATACCGCGAACGAGTCTGTGTGACCAGCTGTTATGGCGCCATGGCAACAGAAACCGGAGTGGGACGGAGTGAGAGAGCAATAGATAGAGATAGAGTGAAAGGAGAATAGAAACACGGAGAGGCCAATATAGGCATGGCATAACTGCACGCATTCAACTTTATCAATTAATTTTTATTAGTTCGGCTTGTGAAAATTGTCAGATTATTTATTTTTCGTAATTCTTGCATTATTCCCTTCAAAATTAAAAAAAAAAAGTTACCACGCTCGAGAATGTCAAGATGTCGTTTTTTTTACAACTTTGTAACCCTCCCCCATTTTTACGTCACTCTCAAATTGTCAGATTAATGAAATATACACATTTAAGCTTGTAACTAACTCACCCTACCTTAATCTGACGCGCTCGTGAATTTCCGATGATCAACTTTTTTTTACTAATCTGATGATTTATCCTTGACGGGCGGCCATATATATATGGCACATGTTTGGTGGAAAAACTTAACCAGGTACAAGGTATCCCCCTATACAGGGTGAGTCTTTGACCACTGCATTAATTTTAACCAAAGATTCCTCTCATCAAATGAAACACTTTTTTCATTTACCATTTTTCCAGATTCCTCAGGTAAAAAGTTACAAGCGTTTAAAGATTTCACAATGTGCTAATACACTCCCGCATATACATTATCTATGACATGGTTGGCGGACGAGAATAAGGCATGGTAACGTGGTTTATAGCTTGATTCGGGATTCCAACGCTCAGGGACGGGTCCATAAAAGTTGTGAAATTTCTGGAGTTTTCCATTTTAAAACATTCAATGAAGAATATCTCGAAAACGGTGCATTTAAGGAGAAATTATGAAGAATAATATAATGTTCTAAAACGATGGAATATTCTTCAAATGACTCAAGAAAAACTTTATATGCTTTCTTTATGCTAATTTCGTTTAGTTTTATGAATTCAGGAGTCCTTAACTAGAAAACCAGTAGAAGTAGAAAATAACTAATATTTGGAAAATATGTATCATAGTTATAGGAAACTTTTCGGCAACATTCATTTTATTCGAAAAAAGGATGTCAAAGCTACAAAATAAAAACTGATTTTTTTTCAAAATTTCAACAGCCTGTATCTTTTTACCTGAGCTGAATTTGGAAAAATGTTAAATGAAAAAATGGGTTCAAGCCCTGTGGACAGGAGCTTTCTGGCGCTCTAGTTCAAACAGACAAATTATATCTGGTATTGGTTTCTCAGAGTTGGGAATTATATCAATGTATTAATATGATAGAACTGCATCAAAAAGAAAATTCAATTCAAATAATAGTTTATTTATGAAGATTAAATGAGCAATCATGAGAATGAGAACTGCACCACATTTTCAAATTTTTTTTTTACACTTTGCGGTAATCTGGTCAATACAAAACTGCACATGCGTATAAAGGTCATGATTCTACTGTCTTCTACAGTCTGGTGCTAAATTTCAGATAGATCGAGTGGTCGGTTTCGGAAATATTCATAAAAAATATTTTTACTAAAATCGGCCATAACTCCGAAACCCCTTGATGGTTAACGCCCATTAACGAACTTGTCCGAGATATTTACGCTCCAAAACCACCTTGCAATTTTCAATCCTCTAACTCCTTTCGTTCGAGAGTTATCGTGCCTACGGCCGGTCGGCCGGCCGGACAGAATCGATTTCGCACTCGGATTCTTGATCAGTGAGTCGAACCAAATCATTTGAGACCATTTTCAGCCAAAAATTCCAAAATTACAGACACTTGGGCAAATTGATAAGCAATCTGTTCCGAGGAACTAGAGCGCCAAAAAAACAAGTTTCGTATGACAATTGCCCAAAACAGGTTTAAAGTACCTACAAATAGTAGGTATTCCATAAAACATGTATAAAATAATAAATTACCTTGTAATCGATCAAAAATTTCCTGATCTACGTTCACAAAATTTTCTCCTCTCTCGAACTTTGGAATTATTCTTTCAATTTACGTAATATTTTCAAACATTTTCGGGTGAGGTCCCCGTTGCATCGCTAAAATACGAGTATTTCAACCCCAATATTCTTGAAGTTACAATATTCCCTTCTGTCAAGTTGACTTTATGGCAATTCATACATAGAATATACATAGAATAATTATATCAACCTGTGAAATACGATTTACATTGAAATTTTGAAAAATCATATCTCCGAAAGTATTAGCTTGTTAGAGTTAAAAATGATATGAATGGATTCTTATGATAAAACTGCTTATTAAAAAAAAATAATTTTGAATTTGTTTTGTAAAAAAAAAATTTTTTTTTTATTACTCCGAAACCTTCTGTCCGATTTTACTCAGTAACGAACTCAGCCGAGATATTCATCCCCCAAACCTACTCTGAAAATTTCAACTCTCTAGCCCATTCCGTTCGAGAGTTATCGTGCCTACGGCCGGACGGCCGGCCGGCCGGACAGAATGAATTTCGACCACGGATTCTTGATCAGTGAGTCGAACCAAATCGTTTAAGACCATTTTCATCGAAATATTCGAAAATTACAGACATTTGGGCAAATTGATAAGCACTCAGTTCCGAGGAACTAGAGCGCCAAAAAGTGTTTCATTTGATGAGAGGAATCTTTGGTTAAAATTAATGCAGGGGTCAAAGACTCACCCTGTATATTAATCTGCCGCGCTTCAGTAAATCCCAAAATCCCCGCTTGGGCTCCCCTACTTTTTTGATTTATGGATGAAATAATTTCGAATATTATAATAATAATAATATTTGAATATCTCTGCTGTAGAAAGTCTCCGTTCAAATAAAATTATTATTTGAAGAATTCATTGAGCGATGATGTTTATACGTATACATTGCACAAAGGGCCTCATCCCCTCGCTCAGTCCCTAAATCCCCACTGATAACTGAAACTGAAATCCAACTTGATATGAGCCAATGCGTTTAAAAAATATCAAAAATTTCATTTAAATTCTCCTATGTACCTATTAATTTACATTCTTCCCCAACACACTTCTTCAGTTCATTTTTGAAAACATCCTTAGGGAAGGAGAAATTATCCAAAGATGTAGGTTTTTAGGAGAGATATATTAGATTTTCGTGTTTCGACATTATCTACTAGAATACTTTTTGGTAAAAATGTAGTCGCTTGTGCCAGCATGGGTGGATTAGTCGCAGGTGCTGGCAGCGGAAAGAGGATATTGATCTTCTTCCCCGAAAGTACTAAGATATAGTCTCCTTGGCTGGAATTTGCGTTTCTCCAATGAAAATAGCTGTTCTGTAGTTTTTCCATCAGCAAGATCATCGAAATTGATGGATATTTTTCTATCTACATAATATCTGTATACGCAGTATAGAATGATACCAAGGATCGTCAAAGCTACCACCGATATAGCTATTATTACAATTATTACAATTCCATCAGCAATGACACCAGAGTTATCAGGTACTTCGTTATGTGCTTTAGTCTTGTTGGTATTCTCTGGAATCATGTTTTTATTGGTAACTTTTTCATGATCCGTAGTAGTTGATATTTCATCTTGGACACAAGTTAGACTATCAGGTAACATCCTCAGCCCTTCTAGACAAGCACAAGATATTTTCGGAGAATGTTTATTGATTTGAGGTGCAGGTAAGCACAAATGGGAACAATGGCCATTAACTGCTTGGCAGTGATTTTCACCATCCGGCTGACGATACGGATGATAGACATGTATCACCATGGGATTTTGTACCTGCAGTGATGATGTCATAGATTGAACTTCCTGACCAGTAAATTTGTTGGCTTTGAACACAGCTGCTTTGTCCCAATCAGTCCAGTAGACCCAATCTTCAAATGTTGTGATAGAAAATGGATGACGCAGATATTCCGGTGTATTCAAAATTATTCTTCTGTTACTTCCGTTATAATCACAAGATGAGATGAGGTTTAATTTTGCATCAACCCAATATATTCGCTTTTTCATTAGATCTAGCGTTAAACCATTCGGCCATTTAACATCATAGGATACTATAGTTTGACGATGAGATCCATCCATTCCAGCTCTTTCAATCTTTGGCTTGGCCCCCCAATCTGTCCAGAACATCCAGCCGTCTAATGGGTTCAGGGCAATTGCTCTGGGTTCATCCAGGTCATCTTGAATCAATACTTTTCTCATTTTACCATCAAAATTAGCTAATTCGATGCTGTTCTTCCCTGTGTCTGTCCAGTATAGGTGATCATAAATCCAATCTACAGCTAACCCATCACAGGTTGTGATGTCTTGAATGATTACAGCTGATCTATCATTACCTTCATCGATTGGGGCTTTATAAATTTTTTTA
The DNA here is from genome assembly GCA_937662695.2 of Halyzia sedecimguttata. Classification (NCBI taxonomy): domain Eukaryota; kingdom Metazoa; phylum Arthropoda; class Insecta; order Coleoptera; family Coccinellidae; genus Halyzia; species Halyzia sedecimguttata. The sequence goes on from OW569417.2 coordinate 35,025,764, forward strand.
TCTGTTACGTCACTCCAAAAAATCATTCCAGTTCTAAACACGAAATCTAAAGCTGTTGCCGAGTTGGTGTCATCAACTATACTAGTCATTTCATGATGATCAAGAGATATTTTACGTATGTCTCTTCGTCTGGCAAACAGTAAGGAAGCATGGCCTTCAATAGCTTTGCATTTTGTCAAATTTCTTGGATCCCTTAGATAGCCTTTTTCACAATCACATTTGTAACTTCCATTCTCGTTTATACAAACTTGGGAACAGCTGCCAGGTATCTCACATTCATTGATATCTCGACAAGTTGAGTTATTGATTAACTTATAGCCTGGTTTACATTCACAATGATAGCCTATTGGCATATCTACACATATCTGAGAGCATCCTCCTCTGTTAATCGAACACTCATTCACACCACATTTGTCGGTAGGTTCATCTTCCCAATTGGGACAATCTTGTTGATTGTTGCAAACTCGGGATAAAGTTATGCAGCTACCACCTCCACAGTCAAAATGAGTTTTCGGATTACATTTAGCGACTGTTGAACCACAATCTAGTTCATCACTTCCGTCTGCACAATCTGAATGACCTGAGCAATGAAGATGGCCGTTGATGCATGTCATATCCCTACATTGGAACTGATCTGCACGACACGTCATATTTGAACAGATACTGAAAGATTCATCTGCTCCATCCCAACAATCTTTATTACCATCACATAACCACTTATTATTCATGCATGTTATTTTATCACTGCACTGAAATTCATCAGGACCACAAATAGGTAATGAATTTCCGTTAGTACAATTAATTTCGTCTCTACCATCGGAGCAGTCTATTTCCCCATCACATCTCCATTTCAAATAGATGCATTGGTTTTCATCACATCGGAACTCAGTAATTGGATCACAAGTTCTTGTTGGACAATCTTTCTCATCAGACCCATCTCCACAATCGTCTACCGAATCACAAATCCATTTTTTCTGTATACAATCACTATTGGCACAGGTGAATTCATCTGATCTACAAGTTTCATTGCAGTTCCACTCATCGCTTCCATCATTGCAATCTTTGTGCCCATCGCACTTCCATATTGAAGGAACACATTTACCGTAGATTGAGCTACAAGTAAATTGATCAGGCCCGCAGCTTCTATTTTGGCATACGTGTTTATCTTCATCACTACCATCACTACAGTCTTGATCTCCGTCACATTTCCAGCGGATTGGCACACAAATTCCATGGATCACACATTTGAATTCATCCTCTGCACAGGTAGAATTTTTGGAGTCTAAGCAAGCAACTGAGTCTTCATCTGAACCATCATCACAGTCTTTTTCACCGTCACAAATAAATGAGATATCTATACACTTATTATTCGCACAAGTAAACTGTCCCAGAGAACATGGCATTACATTAATGGTAGAGGATTCAACTGTTAAGTCTACGATTACATTGACCAAAAATGACATGAAACACATCACAATAACCGAATTTATTTTAATGTTCATTATTTTCAACATGAGATACAAGATGAATTTCTAAATCTGCCCGGCAAACTTTACACTACGTATACGTTTCGTCTGAGGTGTTGAGAGAACAATGCATGAATTAAAGGATATTGTTGAATTCACATAGGTAATAATATATAATATCATAACCTTTCCGAAATAATCATTATGATACCTCTGTATGAGAAAAGTTTTTTCGTTGTACTTTAAAGAATTTGTACAAACTAATATAATATGATTATATTATGTTATATTTCAGTTCAACACCAAAATATCAGACTGGTGGAAGTGTTTCAGGAAACTGCGTCAAAAATTCGTTGTTCGTTTTTTCTGATGTGAATTTTTGCTAATTTACATTTTTTTTATTATCATCATTTTCACAAAATGCAAAACATTATCACACCGTTTCGATTATCATCCGCCGTATAATTAGAAATCATTCATGGTCAAAGTTCTTTAGATTTGAATATCCATAATTAGGTATATAATTTATTCGATTATTATAATTTTTCTCCTTTTCATTTTGCTAACGCAAATGTTTCCTATTTCAATTTATATTGATTGTTATAGATTGATCTCATGTTCGATGTATCCTAAATGAAAAACAATTAGAAGTTATCTCTGGTTGATTCTTATTTGGTATTCGTCATTGACTCATTGGTCATCAGAGGTCAATTGGAAGGCTCATTCGAAATAGTGTAGGTATCAGAGCTAGCTCGCCCGTCCATATAGGCAAAGATTAAAGAGAAGACTACTCTTTAATCTTTGCATATAGGCAACCACGAATATAACAAAATTCGTTCAAGCACTGACGTGGGTCAGGAGCTTTTGCGCACATGTTCTACTGTGTACTCACCTCTATTGGACACTCTTAATCGAATGTAGCATCGATATAATATACAGTTTTCCCAGTTTTTATAATGTATGAATACATTTCATATACCATTTTAATGACATACTTCAGTAGTGAAGTCTATCCATCTATGATCACGGAATTTTTAATTCCGAATTCTGACATATATTATGTGTTCTATTGGAATTGAAATACGAAAAACTGACGCCCAAAGTAACTGCATATTCACGAAATTCCGCGAAAATTAGTGGGTCGGCATTCTACAATAAGTGATCACCGAGTTTTAATTGGATCAGATTTGTACATGTATTTTGAGTTATAGGGGAAATATCAACAAAATATCAGATGAGCTATATCTCTTTCCGTTCTCAAGTTACCGTCAGATACATAATATTTTTTCGTGAATTTTTTAAAATTTTCTAGTTGGTACGGTCCTCACAAAATTATGTCGATATTCTACAACTAGACACCAAGTTTCAATTCCATCGGGTCCGTATTTTTTGAGTTATCGAGAAAATAATATTCCGGATTGGTATAACTCCGAAACCGTTTGGCCTATTATACCCAACAATCAAATTAACTCTCCCATTCGTATGCGCAACCTACCTTGAAAATTTAAAATCCATATCTCTTTTCGTTCGAAAGTTATCGAGGCAACGGTCACCCATCCAGCTACTGACCTCATACAAGGCTTCTCAACAATATAGATCCGATCGTGTTCAAACTGGGGACTTGGCAGTAGAGTTAGGGTTTTTGATGGCTCTCGCAAAATTTCAGCGATGTCGGACGAATAGTTTCTGATATATAGATCATTTTCAATGATTTGTTTAGTGGTACGAACCTCACGAAATTTTGCAAGAACATTTGCGCCGGTATTCTACAACTAATTGCCATGCTTGAAATGGATCGGATTTGTATTTTTCGAGTTATTGACGAAATAACAACCAAATTTCAAATGGGTATAACTCAAAATCCGATTGGCCCATTATGCCTGTTAACAAACTCAATTGTCGGATTCAGATGCACAACCTATCGTGACATAAATAATATTTTTAAAATTTTCCAGTGACACAATTCTCACAAAATTTCACAATTTCACATACGTCGATCAGTGTCCTGTCCTGCCAGCGTTAGATTTCGCGAAGGCATTCGATATACCTTGGACCGTGAACTGCTTTGTGCTGAATTGAGCTACTATGGATTTGATGATACTTCTTCGAAATTTTTTAGATCTTATCTATTCAGTAGATATCAGAAGGTACGTCTGCTACTTGCTCTGAATAAAGCCCAGTTACATCGGGAGTTCCACAGGGCTTCATTATTGGTCCCCTGTATTCTTAATTTATATAGCAGATATTTATCGTGTTGTAAAATTTGTTGATATATATTTTTATTGTGATGATGCTCAGGTCCGGCTTTCTTTCCATCCCTCTTTAGTGAATCAGGCTGTTCAGCAGATAAATGAAGATTTATCGGAAATTATAAAGCATTGTACGTCAAATGGTTTGAAGATAAATACTAATAAAAGTTTTTATATACCCTTCTTTGCCGGATCTTCGCTTCCGTCCGTTATGATCAAATTGAGTGGTGAGCAGATTCCATCCTCAAGCTGCTGTAGAAACCTCGGAATCATTTTTGATTGTCAGCTAAGATTTAGGGAGCATACGTCTCTCTATTGTTGGAAATGTCTTTCCTTGCCCTGCGATATTATACCGACAAAGACATTTTTTAACACGCTTTTATTAGCTTGGGTTGTATCTGACTATGTATGTAACGGAATCTTTGAACTTAATTTTCACCAGTTTCCAGAAGTCTGATTAATTTGAAACTTTGCATACGTATCAAGAACCGATGACAATGCAATAATTTGATAACAGTTTCCCATTATCCTTATTATCCACAAAAATTGATTATTATTTATAGCATATTATCTCATACCGGGAACCTCCGCCAATTTGCAACGTGATGTTTCAGGTCCAGTTAATACTGATGCGATATCGCATGAGCGACAAGCGCAGACAGATACTCCGTCGTATTCACGAAGCATTCAATCTCCGTTAAGTCCTAACTGAGGTCCTCAGTTAAGAATAAATTTGAATCGCAACCTCAGTTAAAGTATTTAACGGTGGTGAAACTGGCCTGTTTCACGTTGATTTTCACTTTAGGTAACTGAGGTTCCGATTCAAATTTATCCTTAACTGAGTACCTCAGTTAGGACTTAACGGAGATTGAATGATTTGTGAATACGGCGGACTATCTGTATCTCATGTACAAAATCTCACAGAGTGGAGCCTGTCTATCGCAAGGCGATTTGTCGCATGCGATATATCATTTTGGGCTCATATTCTAACAGTTCTAACATGTTCTAACAGTTTCCCATTATCCTTATTGGGACCGCCAGGATTAATAAAATTTTGAATGAAATGATGAGATTGCGAAATAATTTGTGAGACATTTCAATACCACATGTCAACAAATAACTAATTGATAAATCGAACTAAAAAATGAAAAATAAATAATAGTTTAAAAAAACTAAAAAAACACGCTTTTATAGCTAACCGAACTAAAAATTAGAAAATAATTTTTAATTTCAGAGAGTTTATAATACAGTAGTAGAAGATCGAACAATCAATCAGAATTTATCACCTCAAAATAAAATTATAATAAAGTTTAAGTTATTAACAAAAGAATTCAATTCAGAGTAAAAAGCGTGGGGTGCATTTTACTACTTTTCATAACTCTCTTCTCATAGATAGTTGCCAATAGAATGGTTGCTACATTTACTTTATCAAGCACCCCACGCTGTTTACTCTGAATTGAATTCTTTTGTTAATAACTTAAACTTTATTATAATTTTATTTTGAGGTGATAAATTCTAATTGATTGTTCGATCTTCTACTACTGTATTATAAACTCTCTGAAATTAAAAATTATTTTCTAATTTTTAGTTCGGTTAGCTATAAAAGCGTGTTTTTTTAGTTTTTTTAAACTATTATTATAGACCTTTACTCACGTAAATATCTCACGTGAGACTCTGGTGCAGTCCATACTGAAATACGGCTTGGTACTTTTCTATCCTTGTCTTGATTCTATCGCAAATTATAGATTACAGTAAGTGCAAAATTCTTGTTGCAGGTTCATTTTTGGCTTAAGGAAATATGATAGAGGAATTGGGGACTGGATAAATAGCATTGGGTGGTTCAAAAGTTGAAAACATTTTCAAATTTCAAATCTTGGTTATGGTTTTTCGAATTTTTCATTCTTCCATTCCTCCCTATTTGAAGGATAAGTTGGTATTAAGACGGGATGTCCATGATGTTGCGATTAGGCATGGTCGAAGGCTTATATGTTGCCTAGATTCGGATCATCTCTTTTACCTTCAATGCTAGCTGTGAAGGTGCACAACGAGTATTTGTTGCTTTTTGGGGTGACCGCTTTGTACTCACTGAGAAGTAATTTACAGCAACATTTGTTATATTGTCAGAATTTATAATTAATTTTTGTAATCCTAGTTTTGATGGAGAAAATGTATTTCATTTCATTTTGTTTCTGTAATTTCTCAGGGGTTAAGAGGAGTAGCTTTTGGCTAGACCTCGCCCTTATGTTATGTTTATAACAAATAAAAACACTATTATTATTATTATTATTAATATTCTACAACTAGCTACCAAGTTTCAATTCGATTGGATCTGTATTGGTTGATGACAAAATTATTAGGTAGTCGAAAACTGTTTGGTCAATTTATGCCCATTAACGAACGTCGTATTTGGATGCGCTACGTTTGCCCTGAAAATTTCAAGTCGCTATCTCTTTCCGTTCTCAAGTTATCGTGACAAGGGCCGGTCCTCCAGAACATAACACCCGAAAAAATATTCTTCAACTTTTCAAAGAAATTTTAAATTAAAATACAGTTTTAATTGTATGTTGAATGTAATTGGATGTATTTAGTTCTAGTTATTGTTTCTGATCTTCGGAATTTGAACCATATTTATTGCTTCTTCCATAACTAAATGTCCTACAAGATCTCAATAGATATCATCAGTATCAATTTGAGGTGGTTCAGTAAAGAAGAAGACCTGAAATCATTCAGAACATTCATTCTAGTAGAAGTAGGTACATATATAAATATATAATAAATGTTCAATTAATCCATTACCTACATGATTATTTCTCTTCTTATCCACCCTGTTTGCTTTTCATAGAATATATCTTTGAAAATGTAACATAACATATTTTATAATGAAATTCTGCCAATGTTGTATGAGGGTACAACCAATCTGTTCCAGAAACTTTTGAGAAAATTCTGGAAAATATATATGGTAGTAGAAATTCCTATTTCATCTCATGGAAGAATTTGCAGTACCTACTTCATTTATACTTGAAATTTATCATACTGCCATTCAATTACTGATAATTCTAATACATAACATTATATTACTTATATTATGTTACAATGTTTAAGATGAGGTAATAATAATCATTTGGATGATCACTCACTTGACTGTTAAACGTTTTCAATCGTACATTCAAAGGTGCTGTGGTATATTATAAGTTCTTGACAGTTCATTGAATTGGAGCATCCTATGCTGAGGGTGAAAAATGTTTCCTTATCTCGAGTGTGATAGGGTCATAAGTCATAACAAATTTGAATAATTGAAGTGATTTGACTTTTCTAGGGTTCTTATTTCAATCTGATCCTGCTTTTGTAATTTCTTATGAATAGCTTATCATACAAGCTTATATTCATTTTACTCATGTTTCGAGGAGAATAAAAACGTGATAGTATTTTTTACATGTATTTGCACAAATTACAAATAAAACAATTCTGGAAATTACATAAAGTAGGATAACATATTATGTACATAAAAAAGTTGATTACAGGAGCACTCACTTAGGCAAGAACTTGAAAATAATACTACTGTATCACTAAAGTATTTGCAAAAAAATATCTAAAATAATATAAATTTAAGCGAATTGCCAACTGATAGCATAAACAGTTCTAATATGATGCTTATAAATTATAAAGTTCCTTAAATAATAATCACAGTTACCATAGAGTTCTTAATAACAAATTTTAACCACACTAGATATGATTGAGCTTTTACACTTTTTGATGAAATCTATACAATAGAACTATAAACCCTAAAAATGTTTTATTGAAAATTAGGAACCTGAAATACAATTTGATCTAATTCAGTGTATAGAAATTATCTTAAATTTTCTTTCAATTTTCCTAATTATTGATTTACATTTTTATCCATAACCACTGGGAACCAAAAACAAGAAATTATTCGAGAAAAACAACAATGTTTTTGATCGAAAACTCACAAATACATGTAATTTAGTGACTAATTGAAATTAGTTCTATTCATGCACCGGATTTTCAAATATCACAGAGAAAGCATAATAAAACAAATTTATCTCAACTATTACTGCAGAATTATAAATTCAATTTTCAACTACTTTTAATAAATTAGATAAATTAGAAAAATTCATTCACAACTACTACTACAATAATTCTTTGGGCAGAAACTCTAACTTGAGTCTGATACAATTAAACATTGAATATTTAAATATATGCTTCAGTATATCTTTAAAAATTGATACACACTTAGTACTTTTTTGGCAACAACCATAGAAGAAAATCTTATCCAAAAAAAGCTATATATAAGAGAGATATTCAAGATCTGCTGTTTTGAAATTCTCTGCTAGAATACTTCTTGGTAAAAATTTGGACTCTTATAATAAACTAATAAGGAAGGTCGTTTGTGTTGGCACTGGTAAGGGGATGTTGAGCTTCTTCCCCGACGGTACTAAGATATGGTCTTGTTGGCTGAAATTTGCCTTTCTCTAATGAAAATTGATCTTCTGTGGTTTTTCGATAAACTGGGTTATCGAAGTTCATGGACGTTATATTTCTATCTGCATAATGTCTGTATACACAGTAAAGAATGATACCAAGGATCATCAAAGCTACCAACGATATAGCTATTACAATTCCAGCAATAACACCAGAGTTATCAGGTACTTCGTTATGTCCTTTAGTCTTGTTGGTATTCTTAGGAATAATATTTTTCGGTTGAATGGTTTTGTTAGTAACTTTTTCATGATCCGTAGTAGTTGATATTTCATCTTGGACACAAGTTAGACTATCAGGTAACATCCTCAGCCCTTCTGGACAAGCACAAGATATTTTCGGAGAATGTTTATTGATTTGAGGTGCAGGTAAGCACAAATGGGAACAATGGCCATTAACTGCTTGGCAGTGATTTTCACCATCCGGCTGACGATACGGATGATAGACATGTATCACCATGGGATTTTGTACCTGCAGTGATGATGTCACAGATTGAACTTCCTGACCTGTAAATTTGTTGGCTTTGAACACAGCTGCTTTGTCCCAATCAGTCCAGTAGACCCAATCTTCAAATGTTGTGATAGAAAATGGATGACGCAGATATTCCGGTGTATTCAAAATTATTCTTCTGTTACTTCCGTTATAATCACAAGATGAGATGAGGTTTAATTTTGCATCAACCCAATATATTCGCTTTTTCATAAGATCTAGCGTTAAACCATTTGGCCATTTAACATCATAGGATACTATAGTTTGACGATGAGATCCATCCATTCCAGCTCTTTCAATCTTTGGCTTGGCCCCCCAATCTGTCCAGAACATCCAGCCGTCTAATGGGTTCAGGGCAATTGCTCTGGGTTCATCCAGGTCATCTTGAATCAATACTTTTCTCATTTTACCATCAAAATTAGCTAATTCGATGCTGTTCTTCCCTGTGTCTGTCCAGTATAGGTGATCATAAATCCAATCTACAGCTAACCCATCACAGGTTGTGATGTCTTGAATGATTACAGCTGATCTATCATTACCTTCATCGATTGGGGCTTTATAAATTTTTTTATCTGTTACGTCACTCCAAAAAATCATTCCAGTTCTAAACACGAAATCTAAAGCTGTTGCCGAGTTGGTGTCATCAACTATACTAGTCATTTCATGATGATCAAGAGATATTTTACGTATGTCTCTTCGTCTGGCAAACAGTAAGGAAGCATGGCCTTCAATAGCTTTGCATTTTGTCAAATTTCTTGGATCCCTTAGATAGCCTTTTTCACAATCACATTTGAAACCTCCATTCTCGTTTATACAAATTTGGGAACAGCTGCCAGGTATCTCACATTCATTGATATCTCGACAAGTTGAGTTATTGATTAACTTATAGCCTGGTTTACATTCACAATGATAGCCTATTGGCATATCTACACATATCTGAGAGCATCCTCCTCTGTTAATCAAACACTCATTCACACCACATTTGTCGGTAGGTTCATCTTCCCAATTGGGACAATCTTGTTGACTGTTACAAACTTGGGATAAAGTAATGCAGCTGCCACCTCCACAGTCAAAATGAGTTTTCGGATTACATTTAGCAACTGTTAAACCACAATCTAGTTCATCACTTCCGTCTGCACAATCTGGATGACCTGAGCAATGAAGATGGCCGTTGATGCATGTCTTATCCCTACATTGGAACTGATCTGCACGACACGTAATATTTGGGCATAAAATGGAAGATTCATCTGCCCCATCTAAACAATCTTTATTACCATCACATAACCATTTCCTTTTTATGCACGTTATTTTATCGCTGCACTGAAACTCATCAGGACCACAAATTGATAATGAATTTTCATTGGTGCAATTCATTTCATCTCTACCATCAATGCAGTCTTTTTCACCATCACATCTCCATTTCAAATGGATGCAATGGCTTTCATTACATTGGAACTCAGTTGTTGGATCACAGGTTCTTGTTGGACAATCTTTTTCATCAGACCCATCTCCACAATCATCTACCGAATCACAAATCCATTTTTTCTGTATACAGTCACTATTGGCACAGGTGAATTCATCTGATCTACAAGTTTCATTGCAGGTCCACTCGTCGCTTCCATCATTGCAATCTTTGTGCCCATCACACATCCATATTAAAGGTACACACTCACCAGAGGTTGAGCGACAGGTGAATTGATCAGGGCCACAGCTTCTATTTTGGCAGATTTGTTCATCTTCATCACTACCATCACTACAGTCTTTATCGCCGTCACATTGCCAGTGGATTGGCACACAAGTTCCATTGATCACACATTTGAACTCATCCTCTGCACAAGTAGAATTTTTTGTGTTTGAGCAAGCAACTGGGTCTTCATCTGAACCATCATCACAGTCTTTTTCACCGTCACAGAAAAATGAGATTGCTATACACTTATTATTATTTGCACAAGCGAACTGTCTTAAAGAACATGGCATTACATTAGTTGTAGTGAATTCAGTTGATATATCTGCAATTCCATTTGCCAGACATATCATCCAACACAACACAAACACGAAAATACCTTTCATGCTCATTGTTTTCAACATGCTAACCGAGGATCTCTAAACTTGCTGCTATACTTTATCCTTTATTCGTCACCTCCATGAATATCTCCATTAAAGAAAAAACTAATTTCCCAACTCCAGGAAATTTTTCATGCAAATTTCACCAATTAATTCATCATACTAGTCGAACACTATAAACAAAAGCATTAATTATTGCGATTTAACATTGGAAACAGTAATTCTTACATCATAATGTATCTCTGAATAGATATTGGGACTTATAGAATTAAGAATTCTTATTAGATTTTCTTTAAGAGTTCACGAAGTTCGTAGTAAGCTGCGATATTTACCAGCAAGGACAAAACCTTGGACACATAGACAAGATATACTGCTTGGACACTAATAATTAAATATCATCATCTACAACGTCAATCAGGTGATGTGAATTCCTGCTGGAGCTCAGCCTATTGGGAATGCTGTTGTTAATAGATATCTGTCAATATGGTGTTACCAGCCAGGTAAAGTTTGTTTCAATATTGAAATGTAATAATCATTGATTATACAACCAGAATTTTATTTGTTTGATTTTCCCTTATCCAAGATATTCCCGACAAATTCCAGGAAAATGTATTTTTTATCAATAACATTCTATGTACTGTTTATGAAAATGAAACATAGAATTAAAACTCTGGCACACCCATACCACTGCCGACTGATTCAAAATTTCGCATTTTAGATGGAATGGGCGGAAATAAAATAAAAAATGTTGAGATGTAAACACATTCAACTTTAAAAAATTGTCCATGGCTTAAGTTTCTACATAAATAATTCGATATGTACTTAAATGAATATGCTTTTATATGAAGCAATACTAATAATCATAAATCCTTAGCATATAACTATTCTTTAGGCTGTATTTGTTAGATTAGAATTCTTTGATTGTAAATGTAATTGTCATTGAGCAAAAAATTTTGAAATTTGGTAAATTCCTGAAAAGAATATTTTTATTCGATGGAAATATCAATTATTCAGTGTTCTGTGAAACCTGTAATCATAGACAAGATATGCCTGTAATCTGTAATCCAAATTGTCAAACATTGACATCATCTGTGATTGATATTGTCTGTTTTTCCCAGAAAAATATCTATTTTCGTTTTTTCCATTCCTTTGACAAAACGATAACACATTAACATAATTTTAATTCAAATCCACTGCAAATCTGAGGACCTTGAAGTCGTAGAACATAACCGTTTTCTAATTATTGTAAAATTTGCAATGACGATTTTTCTCAGAAATTGGAATAGATATACAAATATTTAATCCTGGTCTAGGTTTTGTATCATAATTTAACAGGTTTTTCATCGATCCTTGAAGACTTTTGGATGATCAAAGGACCAAAATGTTTAAATTAGGAAATGTTAATAAACCCGAGCTGATTGTTTTCGATTTGGGTAAGCAACTTAATATTGAATTAGACTTTAGAGATTAAAATTGTAAATTTTGTTGATACTACTTGCGTTGCGAATTCGCATGCTTCGAAATTATTTCTGGAATCAAATACATAGGTAGCTGAATTAATTTTTTTTCATGATTATCTATGGTATACATACATACAACAGTATTTTCGATCTAGAAATTTTGAATTGAATTAAAAATCATATATTGTTAGTTAATTATAGTTATTCATCTGATTGGGCTCTAGACTCAAGTAAATGAGCAATTGAGAAATATAATTTTCTTAAGCTTCTTCCTCTTACAGATTTCACCCTATGGCCATTCTGGGTAGATACTCATTATACACTTCCATTTGTCAAAAAGTATTATATACAAGGATAAGTGGAACAATTTGATCAGATTTTTGATTTCCAGACCTGATGGTACTGTTGTCGATGCAGGAGGACAGAACATTAAGCCATATCCTCATTCAACAAATGTTTTGAAGAGTCTCATTCAAAATGGAATAAAACTTGGTGTAGCTTCCCGAACCTCTGAAATTAAGGGAGCTCAAGAGCTCATTGATTTTTTTGGCTGGAATGAATATTTTTCATTTATGGAGATATTCCCTGATCGTAAAACTGTTCATTTTGCAAGGTGAATAATATAATTAATTTGAAATATTCAATAGAAGAATTCGTTAGTTGAACATAATCTAGTGTACACAAAACTAGCTAAAATATTCATAGGATTTATTCAGCATGATTTTAAAGCACCAAAATTATCAAAAGAACAATCTTGCAGAGAAATAGCATGCATAAAAGTTGTTGAGTATTGAAGTTACAAAACTTGCCTACAAAATTGTTGCAATAAGGATTCAAGAATTTTACAGTAATAATAACAATGCACTCTGTTCACTCGAACAGCATACAAAAAACTATGGAGATTGTATTGCACTTAGGATGTTTCACTCGTTCATTCTGTCCGCTACTACAAATTCATGATGCCAGTTGGTCAGGTCAGAAATTAAAACCCCTACTTTGCAACTTGTTCAGCTTTAGTAATTTACAAATCTTCTATTCTGTTGAAAAAAAAAACGTCACGTTTGAAAACATCATATAGGTAGAGATGCTAATGTAGATCTTTTTTTTAAGATGATGGAACTATACGTAACCTATCTTGCCTTCTACTCTCAATATTTTTCATCTTTGTTGTGGGATTCTAGTTGAAAAAATTCAAGAACACTTAATTTTATTTATCTTGTCCATATATTACGTTTGTTCTACCAGTTGTTGAATATTGTAAGGTTGCTATTAAAGTTGGAACACAATAAAATCATGGTATACAAATGTTCGTATAGAATAGACATTGTGAACAATGCACAATTTCGACTACAAAAGAAGAAACAAGCAATTTGTAAAATGAACCTTCACATCCAACCTATTACTTGCTCTAGCCCTACCATTACTTTGGCTCACAACTGCAAGCAGAATTGTTACCTACCAGCAGCACTCCCTTTTCATGTTGATGGGACAAATGATTCTGGGCCATTCTAAAGTTGTGGAAGGGAGATTTGGCTTAGAATTTCAGTGAGATGCTTCTACTGGTAGCACAAACGATTTGTCTTACAGTTCGCAGTATTTACTTCAACTGCATAGGAAATGTTCAGTGTATTGCTATAGGTATGGGCTTACCTAGCTAATAAAATTCTTCCTTCATGAATTTCACTTTAAATTTTGTTTCTTGAGCTCAACGTCTTAAAATTTCATTATAAAATCTTCCAGGTATGTCAGGGCATACTTTTTACAATGGTTGTGAAACATTGTGCTTAGATTGGATAAATTTTTGTTGAACCATGTAGATCAATAGTGTGTAATCTGCAAGAACAAAAAGTTTAAATTTCATATCGATCTCTAGGTGATTTGGATGCATAGATAGAATTTGAATGGCCCTTGTGCTGAGATTGCTTGTTCATTTAAATTTTTACAGATTAATCAAACTCAATGAGAAATAGATGAGTAAAAATTAATGTGACTAAGGCAGTATTTAGAGTTGCTTTATGATTTGCCTATTTGGATGCATGTGCTATGGAACTGGACTGAAAATGTATGATAATACGATCTCTATTCTTTCAGGATCAAAGAACAAAGTGGAATAGCATACACAAATATGCTGTTCTTCGATGATGAAAAACGAAATATAGTTGATGTGGAAAAAATTGGTGTAACAAGTTATCTTGTTAAAAATGGTGTAAATAAGGATGTGATACTCAAGGGGATTAAGAAATATGAGGGTGCAGATGCGGGATGTTCCTTCACCTAATTCTACAAGAAAATGGATTGTATTTTTGTTCTAGTTATATTTATATTGATATTTTAACAAGAGGAGTAATATTAATGTTGCTGTAACCAAAAATATTTTTGTATGTTGAATAAAATAAGAAATTTTTTTTTCAGGTGTTATTAAAACCTTTCAATGATTGAAGGACCTTGAACTTTTGATCTATTTATTTCAATAATTTACTGTTTCCTACAAGAAATCTGTTATATATAGGCTGTTTTTAAAAAAATTAATGCGAAAAATTTTAAGAGGTGGTTCTTTAGCTGAAATGAATGGGCTTCTTTCATATAATTGTTTGTTCAAAGTTCCCTCCCCTCCAAGTTACTGCCCTTTGAAATTGGTTTGAATTTAGTTCTGTCTGGTCGTTTGTACAGAGGATGTTTATTTCCATGTACAATCTCATCTGAGTAGGGCAAATAACAGGTAGTTTCAATGTTTTCAAAACGCCCCCTACTTAGGAGGGTGAGAAATGAAAGTCTTCCTGTTCAAACCAAGACCTCTACGAGTACAGTTGTGAGTTGTGAAATATAAGTCATAAAATTTAGTCATCGTGTATCTTTCCAACCTTAGATCTACAGTCCATTGAATTCAACCAGTGATAACAATTCAACATAAAATCTGTCGCTCAGTGTACAGTTATTCGCCCCGCAGAGGATATTCTCCAATAGAAATAACTCCCCTTTTTCGCGTATGTTCTGGGGAACATCGCGTTATCATTTTGCCCAAATGTCTGTAATTTTCGAATTTTTGCGGAAAATGGTCTCAATTGATTGGGTTCGACTCCCTGATGAAGGCTTCGAGGTCAAATTTGATTCTGTCCGTCCGGCCGTTGACACGATAAGTTGAGAACGGAAAGAGCTAGCGACTTGAAATTTTCAGGGTAGGTGGCGCATCCCAATACGACGGACAAGTTTGTTAATGGGCATAATCGGCCCAATGGTTTCCGAGTAATCATTTTGTTTTCAACCAATATAAATCCGATCGAATTGAAACTTGGTAAATAGTTGTAGAATATAAACCTAAGCACATTTGTGAGAATCGTATAACTAGAAAATATAAAAAAAAACATTAAAAATTATTATTTATGTCACGATAACATGAGAACGGAAAGAGACAGTGTCTTGAAATTTTCAGATTAAGTTGTGCATCTGAATGCGACATTTGCTGAACCAATTTTTGTTTTCTTCATATCTCAAAAATGCAGAACAATTCATGTTAAATAAAATAATATTTGTTTCTATCATAAATTAACGTGGAAAGTCAGAATTAGTTTGGACAGGTTAAAAACAAATATAATATATAGATACTAGCTGACCCACGCAACTTCGCCTGCGCCAAATCCGTTATTGCGGTTGCAATTTTATTTCCAAATACGAAAAATCTTAAAATTAAACCTAGAACTACAGTGACTATATTCTCAGAATATAGTCACTGTACCTAGAACTCGATTGCAGCGCCTCCTACCGGGACAATTGAATTTCTAAGTTATCCAGGGACCCACTCAAACACATAATTCTAAAAAATACCTAGAACTACAGTGACAATAGTGAATATAGTCACTGTATAGTCAGTGAATATAGTCACTGTACCTAGAACTACAGTGACTCTATTCTCACAGTGGCGACAAGGGGTCATAAATCTGTCAAAAGTCCGCCATGTTTCGTCAAATCATTTTGGCGGTATTTTTGAATTACATATATATGGGTATATGTATATTTACACGTTCGAGTAGCAAATGCCACCTCGATCGGTATTGTATTTTAGGAATTATTATTAAAATAAGATGATCTGGTTTCTGTATATTTTTCCTTTAGTAGCTCAAAAAATACAGATTGGATTGAATCGAAACTTTAGTAATCATGTTGTAGAATGCAGACGCACAAATTTTTGCAAGATTTCATCAGGATCCTATCACTAGAAAAAAATATATTTTTGTTTCTTCAAATATTCTTCCTGTGTTAGACGTGAATAGACAAAAGAACATTGCGGGCAAAAGCTCTTGACTCCTCATAAGTGCATTTCTCGAATTTTTGGTCTCAATTTCTGTAGGAAGTGACATTACGGTATATGAATTCGATTCAGTGTATGTTGTTTTAAATTATCTAAGTCATAATATGAATTATTATTTAGGAAGGTAGATATCGCAAATATAGGTAGGAAGAGTTTAAAATAGATAGAATTAATTGATGAATTTTGATTTTCCTTCCTGATTGCTGATCGTTTTACAATATTCGTATAACTATGTAGTTTGAAATTAAATTTTTTAATCTAAGATATATTATTTTTGATTTACCACAGTATATTATTTCCAATATTCATGTTGCACCAAAAAAAAAAAAATAAACTAGTATTTACAACTATTTATAATCTACGGTTGAATAGGACAGATGACAGATGCAATAATTCGGCAGAATGTGCAACTCCATAGAAATTTTAGCTCATCATAATGGAATTATTATATCCATATGTGTTCGTTATGAAACTTCATAGACTGAATTCTAATAAGGAGAGAATTAAAAGTTCTGAAGATTGTGCTATTTTTTATTTCTTATTCAAACTACAGGTAGAATATAAAACAAATACCATTATAAATTCAATAAAATTGAATAAAAGCTATAACACAAGTAAATAATGAATATTTTTCAACTATATACTATTACTTCGAATGACCAGCCATAGACTTACTGGCCATAACTCTTAAAAGATTTATTTTTTTTCGTCCTTATTTTTAATCTGTAGACAATAAAACGTTTTATAATTTTGTTTTTTAGATTATGACAATAATTAAGAATATCCGAGTCGATTTAATTCAATTTATCGACATTGAATTGTTTCAGGTCAATATGTTGATTTTCAATGAATTTTATATAAAGAACAAAGTCAGATTCTAATTCTATTAAAGGTTGCTTCGTTGCAAAAGAACAATGTATGAGGCCTGAATCTTTTCAACTGTGAAAATTTGGAGAATCTTGTATGGATAGGGGGGGTCTTTGATCCAACAGAGGCGATGCAGGTGTTACACACTCTCGAAGTACTTCTGATACTTGTTATGAGGTATCCACATACGTTGAGCTCACTACCACTCCATTGTATATCCTTATGTTCAATGTTTCTTGGAATTTTAGGTTCATCGTATTTTTGGACCTTTGTGGTAATAGTGTCTAAAAATCCTGATAAAAACTCTCTGTCATCCTCGTCGTAACTACTATTAGTTGGGTTTTTCAAATACTAGCAGAGCATTGGGTACTATCTGCTTGCTTCTCAGAATTGAAAACAAATTTTCCAAACGAAGTGATATCCCTTTTCATTTACCACAGCTGAATTTTAAACATATATAGTCACTGTACCTAGAACCCGATTGCGGCGCTACCTACGGGGTTCAATTGCGAATACGAACTACCCACTCAAATGTATCTGGATAAGAAAAGTGAGAAAAGGTGAGAAACAAAGATTAAAGATCTTTGGTGGTTTAATCTTTGGTGAGAAAGACAGGAGACCGGCTTCGTTCTCATCCCTACTCCCCTAATGTAAAAATTAAAGTGAAACAGGCCTATTTCATATCCGTTAAGTACGTTAACTGAGGTTGCGATTCATATTTATCCTTAACTGAGGACCTCACTTAGAACTTAACGGAGATTGAATGCTTCGTGAATACGGCGGAATATGTCCTTGCTGTGGAATTGAAAATGTACCTACTTACTGTAATGGATGCCAAAATTACACTATAAAGGAAACCTATGGACAGTAGGACAATCCCGATTTCAACAATGATCTGTTACTGTGTATTGAGTATTAAATTAAATATTGTAATATCATTGAATTTCAACGCGACAACGCAACGTTTGGCATTTGAGATTTACATTTCATGATTGAAAGGAAAGCAGAGAGTACAGTAGAGTAGGAGCAGAGTATTCATCTGGTAGGAGTATATTATTTTTCTCCGAAAAGTGTGTCTATTCTCTATCGATTCAACGTGAATTTTCAATAAAGAATTTAACCACGGGATAGTATAGAACGTACAACGTTTTTGGCGCTCTAGTTCCTCGGAACTGAGTGCTTATGAATTTACCCAAATGTCTGTAATTTTCGAATTTTTCGATGGAAATGGTCTCAAACGATTTGGTTCGACTCACTGATCAAGAACCCGTGGTCGAAATTCATTCTCTCCAGCCGGTCCGGCCAGCCGTAGGCACGATAACTCTCGAACGGAATGAGCTAGACAGTTGAAATTTTCAGAGTAGGTTTGGGGGATAAATATCTCGGCTGAGTTCGTTATTGGGCAAAGTCGGACAGATGGTTTCGGAGTAACAAAAAAAAATTTTTTTTTTACAAAACAAATTCCAATTTAAATTTTTTTCAATAAGCAGTTTTATCATAAGAATCCATTCATATCATTTTTAACTCTAACAAGCTAATACTTTCGGAGATATGATTTTTCAAAATTTCAATGTAAATCGTATTTCTACGTTTTCACAGAATGATAGAATTATTCTGTGGGTATTCTATGAATTGTTATAATGTCAACTTATTTTCCTGAGACATGACGTTGTGTCATTGTGATACATTCCAGCAATCGTATAAATATGAGAATGATAATATAATATCATACTTTTTGTTGGTTGTTATTTTCATGCCGATGGTCAATCCATATGATGATGGGAATGGTAATGGTAAGTTAATAATATTGAGTTCAGAATATCTCCACTAAAAACAAAACTGGAATATTGGTGTATTGGAGTAGATTTGAGGAAAGATATATATTATCGTTCATCATATAATTGAGAAATGAATATCTCGGATGAGTTCGTTGTTGGGTAGAATTCGTCTATTGGTTTTGGATTGATAATTTTTGGCACTCTTGTTGAATTTAAATTCCTCTATGATGTTTGAATTCAATTTCTGCTAAGATGAAGTTCTAAATTTCAATAATGAATCGTACTTCTATGTTTTCATAGAATGCTATAATTATTCTATCTAAGCTTTATTATATGATCTGTGTTCATACTCGTACATTTCATCCTGTTCTATAAGAGAGAGTCAAATTCATTTCAGCTATTTTAATTTGGTTTCTTCCATGGTGCAGTTCTCATTCTCAGATTGCTCATTTAATCTTGATAAATAAACTATTATTTGAATTGAATTTCCTTTATGATGCAGTTCTATCATAAGAATACATTGATATAATTCTCAACTTTGAGAAACCAATACTTTCTGAGATATAATTTGACTGTTTGAACTAGAGCGCCAGAAAGCTCCTGTCCACAGGGCTTGTTTGATATAGAAATATCTCCGAATATCATTATATATTCTTTACAGAGGGATTAAAAATATCCGTTAGCGATTTTCTTACTGAATGTGTAGCGAATAGTATATTAGGTATCGCTATAATGTATACAGATTATCTTTAAAGTTTGGATATAGAAGCGAGTTTTGCTTTAACTTTAAGGAAGTTATTCAGTCGTTACGTTCGGATAACGAAATATTCAGACGGTAACGAATTGTTATACGGGTTGTTCCCTTGTGGAAGACCTAGGAGGGTCAGTATAATCATAATCATGCCATTAGCAAGCGCGCCAAATCATATTGACCTCACTATAAAAGAAGTAAAACACTTTAAAACCACTCGATATTGACATGATTATAGATAGATAGATAGATGTTTATTCATTATCGTTTAAATAAACATGAACAAGTCACAGAGATTATTATCTTTCGATAATTTTCTGTACGTGACTAAAAATAAGCTTCGTTCTACAGAAAAAAATTAATACACTTCAACTAACATTAAATATATCAAGAATACATCAAATAAATCAGGATTAAATCGAATGCAATGATTAAAATGTCATCTTAGGGTTGCTGTTTTGTCTTGTTCGGGATTTGTGTCGCATATTAGTGGTTTTTCATTTCCAGGATCATTATCTTATATTTTATTTTGTCACTAATCGAAAGTTAACAAAAAAAATATATGTACCTGTATTTATAATTTTTTTGTAATATCATTTTTATTGGTTTATCGCTAATTTGAATTTTGTAGCCTATTTTAGTTCATGTTAATGATATTTGCTATAAAACCCCTTCTTCCTTTAATCATCCATTGTGTGATTCTGCTCTTGAAATTTTTAAAGCTTTTTGCAGGAAGTCCAGTAATGTAAGAGGAGAATGGTAAATATTTAGTTTTTTCAATATTCAGTGTTAACTGATTGTATTCAAACTACTTTTTCAGCTGAAGAAATACAGCCTTCACTTTTTGTTCAAGTTCTGTCCAGGATTGAGCATGATATTGAACCGCAGTGTTGTCGGCGAAGCTGATTATGTTTCCACAGCTTTTCACTCTCAGGAGGCTACTCATATATAACGGGTGATTTTTTAAGAACTTTCGGGTTTGATTAAAAAAAAAAAATACATGAAATGCAGAAAAATGTATGCAATCTTTATTTGAGTCGATAGAACAATTCATATAATTTAATGTTTGAAGATTATTTCATTTAAATGTTGGCCGCGGCTACGCTTCAAATGGTCTATACGCAGGGTCCAATTTTGGCATGCTCTCTCCAAAATATCGGCCGGTATCTCACGATTGAATTCTTCAATATTGGCTTCCAGTACGTCAATCGTTCCGGGCTTCTCGCTATAGACATGATCGTTAACATAGCCCCACAAAAATTGATTTAGAGGCGTTCAATCCCACGATCTAGACGGCGACATAATTTAGCGATAAAAAAGTGGATCTTCATCCAACTTTGCCAGCGCCCATTCATTACAAGTTATCCGTTGTGGTAGGTCGTGCTGCTTCAATTCTTGCACCAGCTGTATTTTAAAAGGCTTCACCACAGAACATATCGTTAGGTCGATATATTCTGTGGGCTTCACGACTAAATCCTTCCGTAAGATTTTCCACGTAGTGTAGTAACAGAGGCTCAATTGCTGCGAATGGCGCCGAATCGACAATTCACTGTCGTCACCATGGAGGTAGGAGGAAGTGGAGGGAGCATGTGCTTTGTTTCCCTTTTAACGAAAGTGTCATATAAAATCGGCCATATTGGTATGGGCAAATCCTTTGTTATAAACATGAAATTGTGAGTTTTCTATGGTTGGAATTCTGGATTCCTATAGAAAATTGGGATAACCAATATGGCGGAGTACGTGACAAGTTTCGATCTTTATGCCCCCTCCACTTCCTTCTACCTCCATGGTCGTCACTAGCATACATTAATTCTTGGCAAGCACCCTCCAATCCCGAAGAAGCTGCTCGTGCTCATGCGCCACGCGTGTTTACAAATATCTTGGACGAAATTTGAATAGACTGTTCAGTCAAATTTCGATTTTGACAGGACCGAAGATATTATTTGTAAATTCTCGTGAAATATGGATTAGTTGGATGTGAGATCTTACTGTTATGGACGGCTGTAAGCAGTATTTTGTGCACTTGAATAACTTTTCCTTCAAAATTCAGTGCATAATTTTTAAGGGAAAAATCAATATCAACATTACCTTTTGCGTAAGTTTTATTTCCACGATGAACAATTCCTATCAAATTGCGACAATAAGCATACAGTTCATTGTATTAAGATGTTGTAGAAGGCTCATCCATTGAAAAGAAACCGATTAGTGTATTGTATGCTAACAACTATACGACATATGATTATTCTGGAAATCATATAGCTAATCTAGGGACACAAATATAAGCTATTTACCATTTGGGAAACAAATAATTAGATTTACCATAATCAGGTTTGAATATTGCTTTCATCCTCAATAGCTGAATTATTGCTTATTCATATATCATCCATATATATTAGCCACCGAACAGATGATTTGATCCTGCATATATTATTATAAGAATTTCTCTAGGTATGGAATATGGTAATAATGTTATATTGTAACAAATCATTTGATAAATAATGATTTCTTATAGTTAGATATCATTTTCATTTTGTAATTATTTTAGGTCAACTCATTTGATATCTGCAATTATGTATTAACTCAGAATATTGAAAGTTTACAGACATTTCCACTTATTAATTTGTATTCCAAGAATATGAATATATGTTAAATGCATGAAAAAATTGGTTTTCATAGGTAACGGAAACAAAGTAATTGTAAAAATGAAAATCATTTATTTAGATACCAATATACATATATTTTATACTTTCTACCAAGTGAATAAAAAAATTGTATACCACTCAAGTAGTAATTCAAACACAGGAAATACTTTCAAATAAAACTATATATTAACATCATTCTTAACTTCAAGAGCGATCAAGAATACCATTTATTTTGAAATTTACATTACATGCATCAAGCATTAGTACATCAAGCAGCATGCAATAATATTTTTTTTTGTGTTTGGCCCACCATACCACCCCACCATATAATCATGGACGGTTCCTGAAACACTACACAGACGATAAACATATGGATCATAATTGAAACATGATTACTAACTTTTTCCATTGAAAAAAAGTCTTATATACTACTTCTTCGTTGGAAAATATGCTTCTTGGTTTTTCCTCCATAGTCCTAGGTATATCATCATTTTAAAAGTTATTGTTGAATTATCATGCCATTCTAGTAGGTATAATATTAGTAACATCGGGGCCTTCATGCATATTTATATTGTTAAGCGTACTAAGCAACAAGCATTGGAAATTTAAGAAACATGTACCTGAAACTCTATGGGAAAACAACAAATACATACAAACATGTTATATTACTACGTGACCTTTTACTCCCATATTTTGAAATATTCTGCTACTGGAAAAATGGAAATTTGTTGTTAAAAACTCCTATTATATAATACATGCTGTCATCCAAACACCCCATGTTAAAGCATAGCTATCACCTACATGCATTGTTTAATTACTAAAAGATTGGCCAATCACCTCTCTGGGTCCCTAGAACTTTTCAAAACTATACATAAATGCATAAAAAATTACCAAAAGATTATTTACTTTCCACGTTTGCATTAACTCTACTTTTTGCATGGATAATATAATTGCTTATCAATTTTCCTTTTTCTACATCCAACATTTTCTGCACTTTTCTGATGTTCATAGAAAGCATTGTAAAATTTAGAGAAACTTGCAAAATCTACTAATTTGAGATCTTCACATAATTTTTTATGCATAATCTATAAATATACAAGCTATTGGAAAAACTACCAAACTTCCTACTCAATAACAACTTGGGTACCTCACGTTTACTACTTTCATCATTAGGAACATTTAAATTAACTTTTTTTTCATTTTCCTCCAAGAAACGATCAACTTCGGATTGGTATTGGACCTTACTAGTAGAAGGTTCATCTATACATAAGTTGAAGTCATCAGAATCTCCACCTGAAACAGACTCGCTTCTCTTTTCGATCAAAGCAACTGCATGTATATGTTTGCACAAAGCTGTTTTCACAGCGTATTCTGAACACTCACATTTGAATCTGTGTATGCAGATTTTACACTTCTCACAGTACGAAGCTCTACATCCCTCATCGCAAAGTTCACTATATGAAATTATGTAATATTTGTCTCCTGTTGAACTTGATTCAACTTTGAATTCTCCTGAATCTAACCGAGTTACCATATGCTGGACAACATTTTCAGCTCGATCATGTGCTTCTAGATTGACTCTATGTTGATACGAATTAGCAGATGGTCTTTCAGTTTCGATTATTTTTTTCCACATTTTGTCATTTACCAATTCTTCCAATATATCCAGCAACTTTTCCACTCTGAAAGTTCAACATACACTTTTAGTAATTATTATTAAACAATTTCACCACTCACCGAATATTCTGTTTTGCTTTCAGTTTATTATATTTTAAAACTTTATTCAAACTTTCGATTGCCATGTTTGTATTAATTCCACAATTCTTCCTATAGCAATGAGCCCACATGTGTATCCTTTCGTCGCTCTGAAAATAATATCTGAAAAAAATCATTTATCAAAATGACGATGTAGATGTAGTCCCAACATTGTTACTCACCTCTGTAAATAGTTGAGAAATGCAGTTTCCCCTTCTTCTTCCAAGTGCTTGAAATATTTTATTTTCAACTCCCTAAATGTTGACTCGTCCATCTCAGTCAAGATTCTTCTCATTTCCTTCTTCATAGCTTTCTTATTTTCAATTTTTTTTAATTTATTCCTTCCTTGTTGGTTCCAGTTTTTTATTATATGCCATGTGCATAATAATCTTCTGGGTTTATTTTCTGTAGTCATCACTTGGGTCCATGCATTGTAATATTTCCCATCATCATCTGACATGATGTATTTAGCTTCAATATTTCCTCCTACTCTGGTTTTTAGTGCATGGAAAAAAGTTTGTTGGATCTTCTGATCCCTTCTATTGGAGAGTAAGAAAGCGACAGGAAATCCTATGTTCCTTTCATCTTTAACTAGCACTATGGTTAAATCCCAGTTTTTCCTGTTAGTCCCATGAGTTCCGTCTATGCAAATGATTCTACTGAACTCTTTGAGCTTCTTCTCCATGAGATTATTCATGAAGCCCAGAGCAAAATCTTGGTTTTCCAACTCAGGGTGGTTTTCACCTAAACACATGATGAATACAATACTAATCACACATATTTGAGAACCACTCACCAATTTGTTTGAATAGAAACACCTGATTTTCTTCTTGGATATTCCACTCTTGAACTTTCAAAATTGTAGCGATCATGTCATCTTCATGTCGCCTTTTATCAACATTAAATTTCCTCATGAGATATGCTAAATCTCCACGAGTTAGTATATTTAATCTACTCAGTTCTGTATTCCTTGTAATTTTTGCGTCTCTGAGGATTCTATCTGTAGTAACTCCATCATTCAATTTGTTGACGAGCATTTCTTGCTCACTTTTCGTCAACCGTTTAGATCTTAATTCATTCTCATGCCCCACATGTGTTTCAGTAAAGCATATGATCACTCCTAAAAATAAATAATGAGCCTTGGATAAGTAAAATAATTCAAATAACTACCAGTACTGCTGATTTTAGCTTCAATTCTTGAGGGACAGATTCCAGATATTTTGATGCTGCCTCCCCTTTTCATTCTTCTTTCAGAACAATTGCTGACAAATCCTAAATAGAATAGAAATTAATATATCATTTAGAACACATTAATAAGTAACCAACCTGTGGTATTACTACGATTACAATTATAGTGCCGTTGTTCTCCATAATTAGTCTTGCAATTTTTTTCACAAACATAATCAATATTTCTATTATCTAGATTCCTCCAAGCTTCAAACTCTTCAATTGTCTTGAAATCCAAGGTAGTCTCTACTATATTCAACGTATGGTATTGCTTCAAATGGTGGATCAATTCTTTTCGAAATTGAAATGGTTTTTTATTATTTTCGCAGCATATTGGGCACTTAATATGTTTTCGTAAGGTATTGGTAATAATATTGTGGAATTCTTTTAAATGCCGAGTCTTTGACGATACTCTGCCAAAATTTTTACCACACACTTGACAACTGAGTTTGTTATCGCTGAAAAGTAAATATACTTATAATTCCTTTCTATTAATTAAAAAGCAACTTACTTTTGCTCCTCCATATTCCTGGGTTTAATTATTTCACTGAAATACAACCAATCGATTCACAACCTATAATAAATATAAATCCAACGAAACGATTGAAATACAATCGATGTCAACAGGATAGTTAGTATTAGTAATAACTTGTATATTAAGGAATTACTCTGAATAAGACAACTCGTTGTCGATTGACAATAGCTGAATGGCATCAGAAATCGTATTCCAGCCAATTTCGCGGTAAAATATCTCCAACAAGGAGAGCGGAGCGCATGAGCAGGAGCAGCTTCAACGGGATTGGAGAGTGCTCGCCAAGAATTAATGTATGCTGGTCGTCACTAACACTGGCGGATGCAGCTGCGACATTTTCCTCTGTCCGAATTCTACGTATGCGTGTTGGTGCGAAATTTAGTCAAAAGATTCCGAATAGACGCCTGAGAAGGTCGACCAAACTGACCATAAAATGGGAGAAGTGCACAATACACTTTCTGAACCGAGCATAAATTTTGATAATAAATTTCAATAATTTGCAAGCGTTGTTCGTTTGTAAGTCGATTCATAGTTGAATTATAGACCAAACTGAACATGTTTGACAGTCACACAAGGCACGAAACATCCGTCAGCTGTAAAAAACAGGGTGGCCAAAAAGAAAGTTGTTAAAAAAAAACTCGTTACAAGGAACAACATTATGATTATACTGACCCCCAAGGTCATCCCCAAGGAGACCTCTCAGAAGCTTCTATTCACTAGAAGAACTGACTTTACGTCAGTGTTTTTTTATATTTTTTTTTGAAAAAAAATTTATAGGAGGTACAAACTTCTTTAGATACTCTTGATCAACACTACTTCATCCTCTTACAAGTAAATATTATGTCTAACAAGTTCATCTCAATGTTTACGTAATTGATGAATCGTTTTCTTATATCGTCTTGCTCTCCTAATCTAATCGATGCCAATGTATCCAAATTGCTACGTCCCTGCTCTTATTTACCGAACTCTCATTCAGCATTATCACGCGTGCCCTATCATTGGGCATAGTTCGAATTCTATCATCGGACTCAAGAGGTTAACAAAAATCTGGGATATTACAGACTATAAGGATCAGTTGATCGTTCATAGAGGTAGTGACTTGTCTGAGCTGGATTGAGTGGTTTTAGTGTGAGAAGATGTTCGCCAAAAAAGTCGTCAAGGACTGTCATCTCTATTGCCGCATCGGTATGAAGATCCCAGTACAAATTATGGCCCTGAGGCCTTCAGTCATCAGTGGCATCAGATATGTTTCGTCCACCTCCGACAATAGGATGCCTTCCCTGCAGGTATGCTGAAGAACTGAATTTGAATTAGACGAATTCGATTGGGAATGATAATTAAAGTTCATTTCAAAATAGAATTGAGCAACAATTTCGATGAAACCACTGGTGAAATATTGTTATAATGATACCCCGAAAAAACTGAGGTGATCAGAGAACGCGATCTTGGCGGCTTTACACTGCTATATTTGATAGGCGCAGAGAATCTCCTATGGAACATGGAATTATAGGTGTAAACTATGTGTAAGCTATTTGCCCCCCAAAAATCCACAACTTTCATTTGAAAATCCTTTGTTGTCTTGAACATTCGAAACAATTTAATTTACGAAAATAATCAAAAGATCAAAAAATGATCTTCACAGGATAAAAATTTGCGGATTGATCCTGACGTTTTTGCGCGTATGTTCTGGGAACATCGTGTTATCATTTTGCCCAAATGTCTCTAATTTTCAAATTTTTTGACGAGAATGGTCTCAAACGACTAGGTTCAACTCACTGATGAAGAATTCGAGGTCAAATTCGATTCTGTCCGGCCGGCCGTCCGTCCGTTGTCACGATGAATTGAGAACGGAATGAGATAGCAACTTTAAATTTTCAGGGTAGGTGGCGCATTCCAACACGACGGACAAGTTCATTAATGGGCATAATCGGATTTCCGGGTAATAATTTTATTTTCAACCAATTTGAAACCGATCGAATTGAAACTTGGTGAATAGTTGTATTTAACTTTGGGAGAATCGAATCTCTAGAAAATTAAAAAAAAAATATTAAAAAATATTTTGTATGTCACAATAACATTAGAACGGAAAGAGGCAGCAACTTGAAATTCAGATAAGGTTGTGCATCTGAATACGTCATTTGAGTTTGTCTATAGGCATAATCGGCCAACCGTTTTTGTCCGAGTTATATCCATCTGAAATTTGGTTGTTATTTCCTCAATAACTCGAAAAAGACAAAACCGATTAAATTCAAATATGGTCATTAGTTGTATAATGCCAACGTTAAAACACTTGCAAAATTTCGTGAGGATCGTATTACTAGCAAATTTTTAAAAAATAATTGAAAATTATTGAAAAAAATTCTATGTATTAGTAACTATTCGTCCGACATCGCTGAAATTTTGCGGGAGCCTTCAGAACCTAACTCTGCTGCCAAGTTCCAAGTTTGAACACGTAGTCTACTCAAGTGCTTTTTAGGTCGAAATTTTTGCGTATTCTCCTGAAATTATGATTAAGGTGTCGATTCTGAATAGCATGTAGATTGTTTTTGAGAAAATGGCCAATCGGAAAAAATGCAATAGTTATAAACAATTAAGTGAAAAAAAGAAAGGGCTTTGGTTTTTTGCCAATATCTCAAAAACTATCTGAGATAATCCAAATTTAAAAAAAAGATTCAAGAAGAGGAGTAACTTTCCTAAAAAAAGTCCCAACTCCCGGAACCAGGACCAATATTTATAATTTTCCCAGAGGGTTGAAAATACTCCCGCTAATGGGTACTCCGGCTTGCGTAAACCTCGCCCCCTTCAGACCTTTCATGATTAAATATTATTTAAACTTATTAAATATGAAAATAAAAATTTAAAAAATTCAGGCTTCTGCAGGATAGATCAATGAATAATAATACGTGGTCCAGAAATGTTAATCGCTACTTTTCAATTAGTTATCCATTAGTTAATTTACCATTTTTTGTAGCACGAACATCAACATTGCAAGTGCGATAATTGTTAAACTATTAATCTGTGAGTTTTTTCCTTTCGTGGAGCTATTTTTCAAAAGTATTCGAATAGATTTCCGTTGAAAAATTAGAAAAATTGTTAATTTTCGTTTTGTTATTAACAATTCACTTAAGTGAAAAATTATAAAGCTTCAATTATGTTTCAAAAGAAAATATTTAATTATCTCATAAACAACGCATTGGCTTATAACAACTTTTTAAACAATAGGAGATAATAATTATTAAAAATAATTTTTGAGTAGTTTCTGATCATAAGAAAAAGGATCAATAGTAATATTATAAATTGAAGCTTTATAATTTTTGAATTTTCCAATAGGAATCTATTCTTAGACCTTTGAAAAGGAAGAAAAAAATTCTCAGATTAATAGTTCAACAATTAGCATATTTGAAATGATAATGTTCGTACTACCAAAAATTGTTAATAAACTAATGGATAACTAATTGAAAAATCACGATAAATATTTTAGGATCACAGATTAATCTTCATTGATCTATCCTGCAGGTGCCTGAATTTTTTAAATTTTTGGCGCTCTAGTTCCTCGGAACTGAGTGCTTATCAATTTGCCCAAATGTCTGTAATTTTCGAATATTTCGATGAAAATGGTCTTAAACGATTTGGTTCGACTCACTGATCAAGAATCCGTGGTCGAAATTCATTCTGTCCGGCCGGCCGGCCGTCCGGCCGTAGGCACGATAACTCTCGAACGGAATGGGCTAGAGAGTTGAAATTTTCAGAGTAGGTTTGGGGGATGAATATCTCGGCTAAGTTCGTTACTGGGCAAAATCGGACAGAAGGTTTCGGAGTAATAAAAAAAAAATTTATTTTACAAAACAAATTCCAAATTAAATTTTTTTTAATAAGCAGTTTTATCATAAGAATCCATTCATATCATTTTTAACTCTAACAAGCAAATACTTTCGGAGATATGATTTTTCAAAATTTCAATGTAAATCGTATTTCACAGATTGATATAATTATTCTATGTATATTCTATGTATGAATTGTCATAAAGTCAACTTGACAGAAGGGAATATTGTAACTTCAAGAATATTGGGGTTGAAATACTCGTATTTTAGCGATGCAACGGGGACCTCACCCGAAAATGTTTGAAAATATTACGTAAATATTGAAAGCATAATTCTGTAGTTCGAGAGAGGAGAAAATTTGGTGAACGTAGATCAGGAAATTTTTGACCGATTACAAGGTAATTTATTATTACTTATCTTCTTTTATACATGCTTTATGGAATACCTACTATTTGTAGGTACTTTAAACCTGTTTTGGGCAATTGTCATACGAAACTTGTTTTTTTGGCGCTCTAGTTCCTCGGAACAGAGTGCTTATCAATTTGCCCAAGTGTCTGTAATTTTGGAATTTTTGGCTGAAAATGGTCTCAAAAGATTTGGTTCGACTCACTGATCAAGAATCCGAGTGCGAAATCGATTCTGTCCGGCCGGCCGACCGGCCGTAGGCACGATAACTCTCGAACGAAAGGAGTTAGCGGATTGAAAATTGCAAGGTGGTTTTGGAGCGTAAATATCTCGGACAAGTTCGTTAATGGGCGAAAACCATCAAGGGGTTTCGGACTGATGGCCGATTTTAGTAAAAATATTTTTTATGAACATTTCCGAAACCGATCACTCGATCTATCTGAAATTTAGCACCAAATTGTAGAATCATGACCTTTATACGCATGTGAAGTTTTGTATTGACCAGATCACCGCAAAGTGTCAAAAAAAAAATTTGAAAATGTGGTGCAGTTCTCATTCTCATGATTGCTCATTTAATCTTGATAAATAAACTATTATTTGAATTGAATTTCCTTTATGTTGCAATTCTATCATATGAATACATTGATATAATTCCCAACTCTGAGAAACCAATATCAGATATAATTTGTCTGTTTTTTATTTTCATATTCAAAAAGTTTAAATGATATTTATTCATCAAAGGTACGAAGGGCGAGGCTTGCGCAAGCCGGAGTACCCGTTTTCGGGCGTATTTTCAACGATCTAGTAACATTATAAATATTGGTCCTACAGTTCCAGCTGTGGTGACTTATTTTTAGGAAATTTCCTCTTCTATCAGAATCTTTTATCGAATTTGAATTATCTCAAATAGTTTTTGAGATATTGGTGAAAACCTAAACCTCGTTCTTTTTTTTCACTTTATTCACGTCTGGAATAGAGTCGCGATTTTGCGTTTTGAAGTACCTTTACGTATATTCCCATTATCAAATGAAAAAACTGCTCTTCCACCGACCACAGCCATTTCCCGATACTACTGGATATAAATTCATGAAACTCTGTAAAAAACATGTATGGCCAGGCATTGATCCTACTAGCCTTTCAGCTAGATTTGGGGAAGAACAATTTTTTTTAAGAAAATTACATAAGGCATTTGCTTAAGATGGGTTAAAAACGAGGTCTTCTGAATATGAATGATTCGTACTTCGTATTGTACCTACATAATATTATCTTTATTTTTGGGATTTTCCGGAGAGCGATTTCAACATATGGAATCATATTTCTGTCAATAACATAGATAAGAATCAAAACTGATAGACTCTAACTCGGTTATCTCTTGTCTGAGTGATGGTAAAATAGTTATTGAGAAGGTTAAATATTTGGAACTAAAGTAACCACTTATTCGATAAATGTACGTACTCCAGAATCAGAGATGTGCAAAAAAGTATATCCAAATTATTTATATTCAGAATGCAAATGCTTGGATATTTATTTCAAATAATAAAAACGGAAAATGGTTTTCAATGAAAATATTCAAATATAAAATGTAAAATACTCATTTCCAAAATAGGTTTTTCAAATAAAATACCTACCTTATTTCACTAATTTTAACACTAGCATTTGTTCAAAGATTTAACCTTTCATGCTCCGTCTATGTAGCCTCATAATCATTCCACCAAAATAAAATAGTCGTTCAACAGGAGCAGAACTTGGTCAGCACTTTTTACACTTGGATTTTTGTTAATTAAAGGATGCTAAAGTGCACATTGTCTCTATCTTTTAAATATTGTTGTGTTTCCAGGTCTATTGTTGTTTTTATTATCACTGGCTGCTGAAGAATCGGAGTCTTCAAAAAACATAGATATACCTACCTTAGCATTATTAATTATTGTTGCAACCAATATTCAACAACATTTAAGTTGAGTGCGTTCATAGGTTTTTGAATTTGAGAATGAGAAATATGTATTGAAAAATTTAACAAAATATTTCGAATAACGAAGGATATTCATTTAAAAAAATTGGTTCAAGCACTAACGTGAAGTCAGAAGCTTTTGCACGTATGTTCTCTTGTCCATTCTCCTGTATTGGACACTCTTAATCGAAATTACCATGGTGAATTCTATTGTCCGTTCTCACGTATTGGACACTCTGAATCGAATTTACCATGGTAAATTCGATTAAAATCTTAATCGAATTTACCATGGTAAATTCGATTAAAAGTGTCCAATACAGGAGAACAGACAATAGAATTTACCATGGTAAATTCGATTAAGAGTGTCCAATACAGGAGAATGGACAAGAGAACATACGCGCAAAACCTTCTGACTTCACGTCAGTGCTTGAAACAATCCTTTTTTCCATGATTTTTTAAAAATTTTCTAGTGCTACGATCCTCACGAAATTTTGCAAGAATTTTCGCGTTGGCATTCTACAACTAAAAACCATGTTTGAATTGGATCGGATTTGTAATTTTTTCAGTTACTGAGGAAATAACAACCAAATTTCAGATTGATATAACTCCAAAACCATTTGGCCGATTATGCTAGTTAACGCACTTAAATGTCGTATTCAGATGCGCAATCTACCCTGAAAACAGCAAGTCGCTATTTCTTTCCGTTCTCAAAGAATCATGAGTACATAATATGTTTTCGTAATTTTTTAAAAATTTTCTAGTGGTGCGTTCCTCACAAAATTTTACACACGTCTTCATGTCGATATTTTACAACTAGATACCAAGCTTCAATTCTATCGAGTCTATATTTTTTAAGTTATCGAGGAAATAATATTCCTGATTGGTATAACTCCGAAACCATTGGACCAATTATGGCCAACAGCGAACTTAACTCTCCCATTCAGATGTGCAACCTATCCTCAAAATTGCAAGTCCCTATTTCCTTTCGTTCAAGAGCTGTCGAGGCAACGATCACCCATCCAGCTACTGAACTCACACAAGGCTGCTCGGATCTCCAACAGTATAGATCCGATCATGTTCAAACTTGGAACTTGGTAGTAGAGTTAGGTTCTGAAGGCTCAGCGATGTCGGACCAACAGTTTTTGATATATAGAATTTTTTTCAATAATTTTCTATGATTTTTAAAAAAATTTCTAGTGATACGATCCTCACGAAATTGCGCGAGAATATTTGCGCTGCTATTTTACAACTAATAACCATGTTTGAACTGGATCGGATTCATATTTTTTGAGTTATTGGGGAATTAAGAACCAAATTTCAGATGGGTATAACTCCAAAACCGTTTTGCCGATTATGGCAATAGACAAACTCGAATGGCGTATTCAGATTATCAACCAAACCTGAAATTTTCAAGTCCCTATCTCTTTTCGGTCTTAGGATATCGTGACGTAAATTATATTTTTCAATAATTTTTTTTTTAATTTTCTAGCAATAGGATTCCCACAAAATTTCACGAACATCCTTAGGTTTACATTCTACAACCACTCACCAAGTTTCAATTCGATCCGATTAGTATTGGTTGTAGACAAAAGTATTACTCGGAAACCATTAACGAACTTGTCCATTGCCCATTGCCATTGCCCATTAACGAACTTGTCCGTCGTATTGGGATGCGCCACCTACCCTGAAAATTTCAAGTTGCTATCTCTTTCCGTTCTCAAGTTATCATGGCAACGTCCGGCCGGCCGGACATAATCACATTTTACCTCGAATTCTCGATCAGGGAGTCGAACCCAATCGTTTGAGACCATTTTCGGCGAAAAATTAGAAAATTACAGACATTTGGGCAAAATGAAAACGCGATGTTCCCCAGAACATATGCGCAAAACAAGTATTTCAAATTCAAAATATAAATAGGTATTTCGCATTTTAAATTTTCAATTTAAATATATTATTATGTATATCAAATAATTCACATCGCTAATCAGATTTAACACTCAATACCAATATTTTGTGTTTTCCCCAAAAAAAATCAAGATCTTCCGAGGAATAGTTTATGCAATGCAATATTATGTTCGGCGGGAAAATTTCGAGATCGATTTGACCATACATTGTTTTCCCAAATAATTTAGGCCTGAAATGATCACAGTTCCTGTCTGTAGAATAAAAAGAATTGGAATACCTCAGTTATAGTCTCATAGAGAAACAATTTTTTTTCGCACTATCGCACGATATTCCAATAGTACTTTTTGAATATGTGAAATATAAAAATTTTATCGCTGAAAAAGCATGTTGTTGGTTTTGCCGTGATGCAATTTTTATCAACAGTAAAAAATTAGAAGAGCTTTGGCGCTCTTGTTGAAACTTTGACAAATCATATCTCCGAAAGTATTGGTGTCTCAAAGTTGGGAATGATATCAATGGATTCTTATAATAAAACAAAATGTGTCTATTAAAAAAAAATAACTTCGAAATAAATGGTTTCTCAGAGTTGGGAATGATATCAATGGATTCTCATTTAATTTATTATATTTTATGATGCAGTTCTATCATAAGAATCCATTGATATCAATCCCAACTCTGAGAAACCAATACTTTCGGAGATATGATTCGTCAAAGTTTGAACAAGAATGCCAAAGATCCTGTTCACAGGGCTTTTCCACTGTTTGTACCATATTTTCTGACACCGATTGTCGCTTTTTCCGATTTTCGTGGCATTCTCAACCTTAAAATGAAAATTCAAAGTTACCCGATGTACCAAATACAAATTGCGGGTAACATTGAGCGATTCAAACTTACCTTATATTGATACGTTTCCCAAGTAATTCATAAATTAAGAATTTTAACAAATCTTTAATGTTTACGACTGAATATGTTGAAATAAAACTGGAGGCGACCACATAAAAGGCAAGGAAAATCAATGACTCACCTGCTCAAATCCGCCTTTGTATATTTAATTTTGAATTAGGAAGCAACCAACACCCGCTGAAAAACGCACACAGAAAGGGCGCGTTAAACGTAACAGAATATATGACAGATGAGTACTTCTTTTTAATGTGACAAAGTTAATATTGGTATGTTCCGTTTTAAACAGTATTTTGGACTTGGTGCTTATCAATTTGCCCAAATGTCTGTAATTTTCGAATTTTTGGCTGAAAATGGTCTTAAACGATTTGGTTCGACGCGACTCACTGATCAAGAATCCGTGGTCGAAATCGATTCTGTCTGGCCGGCCGGCCGTTAGCACGATATCTCTCGAACGAAAGGAGCTAGAGGATTGAAACTTGCAGGGTAGGTTTGGAGCGTAAATATCTCAGACGGGTTCGTTAACAGGCGAAATACACCAAGCAGTTTCGGAGTTATGTTCATTTTTAGAAAAAAAAAATTTATGAATATTTCCGAATTCGATCACTCGATCTATCTGAAATTCAGCATCAGAGTTTAGAATAATGACTTTTATATGCATGCGAAGTTTTGTATTGATCGGGTTGCCGTGAGGTGTCAAAAAAAAATTTTAAAAATTTAAAAATTTTGTTTCTACAATAACTCTCGAACAGAATGAGCTAAGCTATTAAAATTTTCAGAGTAGGTTTAGCAGATTAATATCTCGGTTGAGTTCGTTATTGGGCAATATAAGCCTGATGGTAAGATAGATAATCAAATTGGGTTCAGAATATCTCCAGTAAAAACAAAACTGCAATATTGTCTAAGTTTTAATTGATATAATATAATTTTCAGAGTAGAGTTGAGCAATGAATATCTCGGATAAATTCGTTATTGGGGAAAATCGGTCTGTTTGAATTCAATTTCTTTCATGATGCAGTTCTATAGTGAGAATCCATTTATATAATTCCCAGAGACCAATAATTTCGGAGATATGATTTGTCAAAGTTTGAAAAGAGCGCCAAAGCTCCTGTCCACAGTGCTTGAACCAATTTTATCGCAGACAAACTCACAAAAATGTCATCATTATAAGGTACGTTTCAAACATGAGTTCATTTATCGGTGTAAAACGAGCATCGCTATGGGAACTTCCTAACTAAATATCGAACGAGTGGAATAGACATCAAGATTTAGGTAAAACAACGGAATGCCGTATGTGCTGTCAGTATAGAGTAGACTAAAATATTCTTACAAAGCACTGACGAGGAGTCAGGAGTCTTTGCGCGCATGTTCAATTATCTATTCACGCCTCATACAAAGAGTAAGTTCCACTAGGCGATCGCAACGTTCGTAGAGTCGCTCCGAAAGTCGATCGAGCTGAAATTCGGTACTCGATTGTAAAATGGCGGCTCCAATGTGCGGAATTTCAGCGGATTCTGATGAATAGTTCCTGAAATATAAATTTTTTTAAATCATGTAGTACCCAATGTGTGGGAATGAATATTCAAAATTGGAAGATCCTGATTAGTACACTGGTCATAGTTTCAGATATCCGTCGGGTACACTGACGCCGAGAGTTACATCGACGGATCAACTAATCGGAAAAACGAAATGTCTAATAAGATAACTCTACAGATAAGTCTACTTTAAATAATCAACCTTTATCGAGTCATCCATATAGCTGCCTTAAAGAGAATCATCAACCTTCGAACGACTGTCCTTCAACTTCAACGAACGAGAACATTACTTGCCCTTTTACACCGAATCAGTGTTCATCGAGACACCCATTGAATGAACGGACAGGATCAGCAATCAATTTACAATATATAAATAATTGTTCTTTCGTCATAAATATTACGAACACATAATTTGATATTTCTTCTTTTTTCCAGTTATTGTTTATTTCTGAATAGTTGGGTTGTTTCATTCCGGATTAATTCAAAGAGTCAGAATAAATTATTATATGTACTACAATTTGATTTGTTCTTGTTATTATGAGACGCTCATAGGAAAAACATTGTTCATAACACGTGCGCCAAGTGACTTTTGCGCAAGCAAAAACTTATTCAAACTCCGCTTCGCGTCGTTCGTCTAACTGTGATTGCATGCGGAAAGTATCACTTTGTGCACTATAGAAAAAATAGAAAAATCTCACATGGGAGTAGAACAATTTGGCGATTGAATTTTCCGGGACAACATTGGGACACGGTCGATGGTACCCTGGACTTTTACGGAGAACGGGACGTACGATTTTGTTGAAAATTTGGTTCCTTGGCTAGGAACCACTGAAACATCATCCCCAATATTTGCACATAAATTATTCAATATGCGACAAGTAAATATTATTTTTGGTATCAAGATAGTCTTGTATATATTCACAAATTCAAGACGGGGAACCTTGTTTTCTAACACAAAATATTTTCAAAGTACGAATCATATAAATAAACTAGAACACAAATAAATATGACGTTTCTTATAGGTAGATAAGATGGCATGAATGAATAGTGAACACAGACAGATAGAATTCGCATTCTCTATATAGAAGTACGATGTATTATTGAAACTTTGAAAAATCATATCTCCGAAAGTATTAGCTTGTTAGAGTTGAAAATTATATCAGTGGATTCTTATAATGGAGCTACATCTTGAAAAAAATTGTATTGAAATTTGTAATGTCGACAATTTTTGATTTTTTTTTGTCAATTTACGGCAATCCGATCAATACAAAACTTCGCAAGCAAATAAACATCATGATTCCACAATTTGATGCTATATTTTAGATAGATTGAGTAATCGGTTCCGGAAATAATCATGAAAAATGTTTTTACTAAAAACGGCCATCACTCCGAAACCGCTCGGTGGATTTTGCACGTTAACGAACTCGTCTGAGATATTTACGCTCCAAACCTGTCCTGCAAATTTCCATCTTCTAACTCTTTTAGTTCGAAAGTTATCGTGCCTATGGGTGGCCGGACAGAATTTATTTCTACCACGGATTCTTGATCGGTGAGTCAAACCAAATAGTTTGACCATTGACCATTTTCATCAAAAATTACAGACATTTGGGCAAATTGATAAGTACTATGTTCTCAGGAAGAGCGCCAAAAAATCATTCAACTGGAAGGATATAATTATATAAATGAAGTTATGAGGTTTTGATGAAATTGTTAATTGTTCACGGCCAATGCGATCAAATTGTAGCAAGATCATCCAGAATGTTCCGGTTAGGCCTAAATCTTAGTCTGCACTTCTGGTGAAAGCATGAGGATTTGCGTTAAATTAAGTTCATCCATTTAAAATTTTATCTTCGCTTTGGTATTGTTCATTTTAGTATTTGCCTCGGATTTTGAATAACCCTGTATGATTAGAGACGTATTTCATTAAACGTGAACCATACACGGGGTATTGTTGAACCATACCTGAAATTTCAGCTCTCTAGGATTCCAAGTACCGAAGTAACGAATGTTTAATTGGAACTATATTTTGCAAAAAAGCTTCGGCGCTTTTATTCAATCTTTCACAAATCGTATTTTTGAAAGTAGGTATTGTTTCTCAGAGTTCGGAGTGATATCAATGGATTTTTATGATGGAACTGCATCATAAAGGAAATTTAATTAAAATAATAGGTTATCTATCAAGATTAAATGAGCAATCGTCAATGCTTTAATGCTTCAAAAATTATCATTTAAAAAAATGAGCAATCTGCAATGCTTCAATGCTTTAATGCTTCAAAAATTGTTATTTAAAAAAAACAACAGTCCCAAAAATTATTAATCTGAAACTACCAGACCGTTTCTACCCAATATCAATCATTTGAAGTCAATATT
Organism: Halyzia sedecimguttata; assembly: GCA_937662695.2. NCBI lineage: Eukaryota > Metazoa > Arthropoda > Insecta > Coleoptera > Coccinellidae > Halyzia > Halyzia sedecimguttata. The sequence continues at coordinate 35,064,731 of OW569417.2, forward strand.
GCAGTTTTGTTTTTACTGGAGATATTCTGAACCCAATTTTATTAATTTACAAAGAATATATTTCCATCATCATATGGATTATCCAAGAATCCAAGATCCATGATAGCTGAGATTGTATCATGGTTCATTTTGCATTAAATCATACTTTGATTTCTTGAACATGAGGTATTTTATATCCAGAATTTTGAATAGAACTAGAAATAAATATGACATCATACTCAGTTAGAAATCTTTTATCTGTAGACAGATACAATACCTTCTATTTCTCTATGAGATGACAATCACAGAACACTAATATATGACAACGACGACACATAGAATATATCTTAGCTAGGGTATATTCTGTGTGATATATTATATGAACACGGATCATCAAATTCATATTTACGATGACAGCATTCTGTGAAATCACAGAATTACGATTTAACGTTGAAATTTAAGAATCATATCTCCGAAAGTATTAGCTTGTTAGAGTTGAAAATGATTGCAAGATAAAAAAAATTGAACTTGAAAATTGCGATGTAAAAAAAATATTTCTTTTCGTTACTCCGAAACCATCTGACCGATTTTGCCCAATAACGAACGAGATGCGAGATATTTATCTCCAACCTACTCTGGAAATTTCATCTGTCTAGTTCATTCCGTTCGAGAGTTATCGTACCTACGGCCGGAACGGCCGGACAGCATGAGGTCTGACCCCGTATTCTTGATCAGTGAGTCGAACCAAATGGTTTAAAACCATTTTCAGCCAAATATTCGAAAATTACAGACATTTGGGCAAATTGATAAGCACTCTGTTCCGAGGAACAAGAGCGCCCAAAAAGAAGTAACTCTATCAATTACTCGAAAACTGCTATGGATGGGGATGATGAAGTTGATACAGAAATAATCAGGAGGCTACGGAGAATCGAAGAAAGCAAGAATATACAGGGTGTTCTATTTGAAATATCAAAATTGTTAGTACTTTTTGATAAAAGCGGCAACACAGAGGGTACCATCGACCGTGGCCCAAATCTGTCCCGGAAAATTCAATCGCCAATTTTTCTACTCCCATGTGAGATTTTTCTATTTTTTCTTCAGCACTCACCAGCACTTAGCTAGCATTAACTTTCTTCAAGATTTCGATGAAAAATGCTGGTTATTCCGGGCTGCATATAAGTTGGCCTGGACATTTCAATCGCCAATTTTTCTACTCCTATGTGATAACTTGATAGACCTAAATATATGTATTGCCATATTCAAATCCGAATCACTTGTTGTGTGATTCGATACTTATACTTATTATGCTAGAAGAGATAATTCCATAGTTATGTCTTATCTTTTGGAGAATGATATTGAATCTCGTCTCTAGCCTATATTCCCTGTTTATCCTAGTTAAATTCAATAATAAAAACATCAAAGTCAACGTGTGCGTCAGCTAAGGTCAGCAGCTGATTATTACAAGCACATTATCGTATTTCGTAGAGCAAAATGCAAGAATTTTTCTAAAAAAGGCATTGTATTGTTTTCTATTCAATTATTCTAGAAATGAGTCAGGTGTTTCTGTAATGCTTGAATGCAGCAGATTGGACGTCATTATGTTGTAGTTGTATCCTTGTTTCTGATACGACCAATATCTATACGAGTACATCTATTTTTACTTAATTGACAAGTGTGTCTGATAGATATGATAAGTGTTAATTCAGCTGGAAAAAAGGTAACCCTATTTCAATTTCGTCAATATTTCAAGGGCTCAATAATGTTATTTTTTCTCCATCTATAGATATTTATAACAGTTATGCACACCTTCACCTCAAATCTAGGATTTACCTATGTCCTCCTAACCTGTATGCCCCACTTTGCCCCCTCCATGTGCTCTGCGCCCTCCTTCGGCACCTTCCCGTCTCGACTGATACCTGAAAGGGCTTAATATGCTCTGCTCCCATCTTTTCTAAGATTTCCTCACGCTCGCTATCATTTTGGCTGCACCTCTCCCTGAGCTCTAAGCGCGATATATTCTATGTTCCTCTGTCCTCACGTAACAACATCCAATAGGAAACGGAAAAGTGCCTTTTGTACTACGACCGATAAGATATTTCGTGCCAAACCATGATTCAATCAACTTTCCACGAATTCGGTTAGATATCCATCATATTTGTTTTTATTCACAATATACCTAATTTGTATGTCTATCCAAGGGTCATATTTTCCATTTGAAAAGTCAATTCAATATCGGCAAATAATAATAACTTTTTTTAGTGTGAAGGAAGAGATATCAGAACTGCGATATATACATATTTGATGTCAAGGTCTATATGTTCTATGATAACGTTATATCACATGTGGAATTCGATTTCCTGCTTTGGTTATTCGTTTGAATATGTTTCAAGAGAGTGTGATATCATTGAACAATGGATTGATGATCTTGAATTTTTTTAAATAGAAATGTCCAAAAAAGCTTTAGTTCTGATCAGAATCTTGATGTTTGGAAACTGTCAATTTTTAATTTTTGGTTTGAATTACATCATATCGTCTCGATATATCCTTATTAATGGAGATCCTTCAGTCGATTGCTTTTTCCCGTCAAAAATATTGATTTTTTTTCATTAAAAAATATATCTTCCATATATTTATCATATCATATGAGCTGTAACTACGTGTTTGAGAGTTGAAAACTCGAACAAAAAATTAAATTGAACTGTCCTATAATAATAATAATAATAATAATATGAAAGAACATTGACTTTCATTTTTTTAAATAAGTATAGTAACTGAAAAATCGTAAAAACCAACTCCTGGAGAGCGATTCATTCTACATGATAGCACAATCAAGGCTACTGTTAACTTTTTGCGCGCATGGGGAACATCGCGTTATGATTTTGCCCAAATGTCTGTAATTTTCGAATTTTTCGCCTCAAACGATTGGGTTCGACTCTTTGATGAATAATTCGAGGTCAAATTTGATTCGGTCCGGACGGCCAGCCGGTCGTCTGTTACCACGATAAGCTGACAACGGAAAGAGATAGCGACTTGCAATTTGTAGGCTAGGTTTTACATCTGAATGCGACATTTGAGTTTGTTAATAGGCATCATCGGTCTAACGGTTTTGGAGTTATACCCATCTGAAATTTGGCTGTTATTTTCTCATATAACTCGAAAAATACGAAACACGAAACCGATCCAATTGCAGCAAGGTAAATAGTTGTAAAATGCCGACGCAAAAATTCTTGCAAATTTCGTGAGGATCGTATCACTAGAAAATTTCAAAAGAATTATTGAAAGAAATTATATATTATATCAAAAAGCATTCGTCCGACATCGCTGAAATTTCACGAGAGCCTTCAAAACCTAACTCTACTGCAAAGTTTCAAGTTTGAACACGATCGGATTTATATTGTTGGAGATCCGAGCAGGTATGGGTGAGTTCAGTAGCTGGATTGGCGACCGTTGCCTCGATAACTTTCGAACGAAAAGGGTAGGTTGCTCATGGTCACCATGGTCGCCGGATCTAACTCCTCTCGATAACTTTCTGTGGGTTATTTGAAACATAATGTATATGCCACTGAAATTACTTCACGGGAGCAGTTGAGATAAAGGATAGAAGAAGCTTGCGTAGAAGTTAGGCACAGTTCCGATTTAATAAGAAGGGCAATAAATAATCTCTGGTTGAGAGCTAGGAAACATGAAGAAATCGAAGGAGTTAATTTCGAACATGTCTTATGATACTGAATTCTCGTTCAATGATGTGGTATGAAATAATAAATAGGTTTGATTGTGTTCTTTTAAATAGAAAATTATTTTTTAAATTACGGTCGATACTTGCTACTGACGAATTGTATGTTTCAAATTAGTTTACATTATTTCATTGAAAAGCTTTAAAATCCAAAATCTCAGCAAATGACATTAAATATGATCACAAAAAGACAAAAAACAGTTCGTTTGTTTGTTACTCTCTTGAAACAAGTGCGCCATTTAAAACAAAAACTGAATTTATTAGGTTGAATTTTGTATTTCTTCATGGCAATAACGATATTTTTCAAAGTGATATCAATAAAATATAGATTTCGAAAATTGAAAGAAAAACTTCTATATTCTTAGTACTACCCTGAAAATAATCAAATTACATGAGTGGTTCCAAAGAATTGTTGAAAGTGAAAAACCTCACCAAATTTAATCAAAATCAGACGAATGATCCCAAGATATGTATATCGGAAATTCTATCCAACATTCATGAATCACCTTCTATCTCCGAAACTAACTGCCTTTGGATACAAAAGAAGCAATTTTTCTGAAAGGCCTGGATTACCTGCACTTACCACAAGGCTATGGCCAACCACTCATGTAGTACCCTGTAAATCTATAATATTAGAGGCAATTTTTTTGTATGCTCGTTTGACATTTTGAGAACTTGATATGACGGAACTCCGATATCTTAGCTTCCAGTTAGTTTTCTCAAAATGCAGTTTCTCCATAGGAATCTATTTATGTCATTTTTAACTCTAACAAGCTAATACTTTCGGAGATATAATTTTTCAAAATTTCAATAATAAATGGTACATCTGTGTTTTCACAGTATGCGATAATTATTCTATCTATGAATTATTATAATATGATCTGTGTTGATACATGTCAACTTATTTTCCTGAAACATGATATGTCAAATTTTGATATTTCATGCCCATGGTTAATCCATATGATGATAGGAATGGTAATGGTAAGTTAATAATATTGAGAATATCTCAAGTGAAAACAAAACTGAAATATTGACTAAAGTTTCAATTGATATAATATAATTTTCAGAGTGGATTTGAGGAAAAAATATATCGTTCATCATAGAATTGAGCAGCAAATATCTCGGATGAGTTCGTTGTTGGGTAGAATTGGTCTATTGGTTTTGGATTACCTACTAATTTTTGACACTCTTGTTGAATTTAAATTCTTTTATGATGTTTGAATTTAATTTATGCTATTATGAAGTTCTATCATAATAATATATTGATATAATTCCCAACTCTTACCAATATTTTCGAAGATATGATTTGTCAAAGTTTGAACAAGAGCGCCAATGCTCCTGTCCACAGGGCTTGAACCAAGTTTTTTTCAATGCAAATAAACAAAGCAACGAATAAAATCAAAAAGTTTCATTTGATATTTCAGGAAAAATATTCATTTATCGAAAAGTAGATGTGAAATATTGATCTATAGATTAGATGCAGAAACCTACTTTCCAGCTATCAAGTCGAATCTCCTTTATAGCTAGCGGACTACAGAGCACTTTGTTAATTCAAAATCTTGCCACGATTATATAATCGGAATATTACAGAATTCTTCACCAACCGTATTCGTAAGTTATGATGTAATTTCGTTCAAACAGATGGCAACACGTGCCAAATTTTCTGTGGACGTCTTCAGAAAAGAATTTAGTATTATGAAGTTAACGAATATCTGTAACATAAGTTGATGATTGGATAAGAATGATAATAAGCCTCCCATAGCTCAGGCCGGGTATGGCAGGCTTAACACTGCTCAGTTTAGCTGAATTGATTGAAAGCTACAGGGCAATGAGCCGTGTTAAGCCTTCCATACCAGGCCTGAGCTATGGGAGGCGTATTATCAATATTATTAAATCATCAACTTATATTACAGGAATTCGAACTTTAAAATATATTTTAATTCTTAGTAGCCGGCCTGAGCTATGGGAGGCTTGACACGGCTTAGTTTTGTTGTATTTGTTGAGACCTACTGAGCACTGACAAAAGTCAAGAAGACAGAAATGCGTCTGTTCTTGCTTCTCGGCAAATCAATGAATTCCCCTGAGGTGAATTTAATACTTATTAGATTATTATTATCATTCTGATCCTCCTGGGCCTTCCCCAAGTAGACTCCTCATAGGCTCTTGAGAGCTTGAGCGAGTAAACAGAGTCAGTTGTGTTCTGTGTAGCCTACGTTACTGTGTCCTTAAGCTACCTTAGGCACAACATGTTCCTTTTTTACACAACAGTAAATGGTGGTGATTACCGTAATCAGAAAGTTTCTTTCTAGCCTCGGGATTCAACTTCCGGCCTCCAGCTCCTGAGTCAAACGCTCTACCACTGAGCCAATCGCGCTGCATTTGATTCGCGAAATCTATGCAATTATGCGAATACATTTCGAGACACTATTTGCAGAATGCTCCGGACTTGTTGATTCGTTTAGATATCGATTTCAATTCAAATTTACCAATGACACCTTAATTCAGTAGAGAAAAAACTCTAGTTAAGAATCTCTGATCTAAAAATATGAAATATCTGTTTCATTTCATGAAAAGGAACAAATATGGTATATTGGACGTATTTTGATGAAATGAAAGAGATATTTTCAGATCAGCGATTCTGAAGTAGATTTTTCAACCTCCTCTGAAACTGGCATTTGGGAATTTTCAGAATGAAGTTTTTCGTACTAAATCGGTAAAAAATTCTGATAATCTGGAGTATTCTTGATGTTGATGTTGCTTACGCTCTTTCATTGTTACTCGTTCTATATTATATAGAATATTTTCGATTCCGGCAAATCCTCGAATATATTGGGTACCCTGTTATATCTGGGATTATATAACTCATGTTATAATGAACCAATAGAATTCCTGAATTTCCCTTAGTAACGTCGTATAGATAACTGAATATACCGCTTGACGACGGTATATAATCGTTTTGGTGATTCGCCTCCAGCCATATTGGAATAATTTCCATAGTGACGATAAATGTCAATGAAATGTCAGTGCATCTTTGAAGATGCATCGTTTTGGTTTGAGTTCAAGTGGTCAAATTGACCAAGAAATTGTTAATTTAACACCAGAAAATACCACGAAGACACATAATTATGTTTGGAAACAGTTCACGGTGTTTTGTGAACATCGAAATTACAAACTTCGTGCTGATATTTCAAATGATGAAGTAGCGAATATTTTGAAAGATTGGGCATTCAATATGAAACGTGCAGATGGAAAAGAATATAAAGAAAGTACAGTTAAAACCATTTGGAATATTTCTGCTAAACTCTTACAGAAAAAGTTACATGAAGACTTCAACAGAGAAATAAATCCATTTAAAGATACAATTTTCGGAAATGCGAGAAAGGCCCGTACAGCCAAGAGGAAAAAATTACAAGCAATCCCCGACCGGAAAAAATCCTTCCACATCCAGTGTCAGCAATAGTACCAACACTACAAATTCCGAAAATAACAATACATCAAATATGTATTATAATAATTGTACTTTCAATATTAATATTAATCAATAAAAGAATTAAAATATTACTCTTTATATAATCGTAACGAATACCAACTCGAGCAAAGACAATATGTTTCGATTATTCACCTCTTCACTAGACGTATTTCGCGAAACATCACTCGAGCTACGCTCTCGTGATGTTTCGCGAAAACGTCACGTGAATCGGTAAATAATCGAATATTGTCTATGCTCTTGTGATATTATAACTGATTATAAATCCTATTTCAAACCAATCTAAATATATACGCCCCAAATTTTTAAAATAAGTCCATAAGTATCATAATTAACAACTCATCTCGACCCATGATTTGTATTAAATATCAATTTAAAATTATCATTAATACAAATTGCTCCCTACAAATGACAAGAATTCGACTTCAAGTCAATAATAATAAAATTGGTTCAAGCCCTGTGGACAGGAGCTTTCTTTCGCTCTTGTTCAAACAGACAAATTATATCTCCGAAAGTATTGGTTTCTTAGAGTTGGGAATTATATCAATGTATTCTTATGATATAACTGCATCATAAAGGAAATTCAATTCAAATAATAGTTTATTTATCAAGATTAAATGAGCAATCTGAGAATGAGAACTGCACCATGGAAGAAATCAAATTAAAAGAGCTGAAATGAATTTGACTCTCTCTTATAGAACAGGATGAGATGTACGAGTATGAACATAGATCATATAATAAATCATAGATAGAATAATTATAGCATTCTGTGAAAACATAGAAGTGCGATTCATTATTGAAATTTCGAGAAATCATATCTCCAAAAGTATTAGCTTGTTGGAGTTGAAAATGATATCAATAGATTTTTATGGTGAAACTGCATCTTAAAAAAAATTCAATTTGAAATTTGTAAGTTAAAAATTTTTTTTTCGATATATTTATCTCCCTAACCTACTCTGAAAATTTCAACTGCCTAGCTCATTCCGTTTGAGAGTCATTGTAGAAACAAAATTTAAAAATTTACAAAATGTTTTTGTGACCCTTTATCGTAACCCGATCAATACTTCACATGCGTATAAAGGTCATGATTCTACAATTTGATGCTAAATTTCAGATAGATCGAGTAATTGGTTTCGGAAATATCCATAAAAAATGTTTTTACTAAAAACGGCCATAACTCCGAAACCGCTTCATGGATTTCGCCCGTTAACGATCTCGTCCGAGATATTTACGCTTCAAACCTACCCTGCAAATTTCAATCCTCTAACTCATTTCGTTCGAGAGTTATCGTATTAACGGATGGACGGACGTCCAGACAGAATCGATTTCGACCCCGGATTCTTGATCAGTGAGTCGAACCAAATCGTTTAAGACCATTTTCAGCCAAAAATTCGAAAATTACAGACATTTGGGCAAATTGATAAGCACTCTGTTCCGAGGAACAAGAGCGCCAAAAATTACGTGATAATAGATTCTCTCGTTTCTGTACTATGTCATTTAAATGGTATGCATATATTATAAAAGGTGAGAAACGGTATAAATCGATGCTACATTCGACAAAGAGTGTCCAACAGAGGTGAGTAGAACATGCGTGTAAAAGCTCCTGACTTCACGTCAGTACTTGAAGTCCTTGTGTCGAGTTTCAATTCGATGAAATCGGTATTTTTTTAGTTATTGAAAAAAGAAAATTTGAGATGGCTATAACTCCGAAAGCACTCTTGCCAATTAATCAACCTAACCGGCGCATTTTGACTACAAACCGACCCTGCAAATTTCAACTATCTAACTCATTTCGTTCGAGAGTAATCGTACCTACGGACGGCCGGCTGGACAGAAACAAATTTGGCCTCAGATTGTTCATCGGCGAGTCGAAACTAAACCAAAAAGATAGAGAATGGGTAGTTTTGGTAAAGGAAATTATATACCTTTGCATGAAATTAACAGAGATTAATATTGTTCTCTCGTTCGATTGTTGTAAAATATTGATATTTCCATCAAAGTTGAAGCAAACTTTTGATTGCATTTTTGCCACGAACTTCGCGAACCTTCTTACCTTTTGCTCTTTTTTTTCGAAAGCTCCCTTGTGAATTCAAATGAGATGAAGAGATCGCCGATTGCTGAATGAACGCACTTTTCCATAATGATTTCCTCCATTTCTCTTTATCAATGGCCATTTACGAATAAAGAACGACGCCGTCCTTCCTTTGTGACAGAATCGAACAGCCTCCTATCGGAGATAATTAATCGATCAGGCATATTTTACAGATCCCAGAATTCACCGTAATTCGAGGAAATTTTCATGGCGCAATTCCGAATTAGTTGAGATATTACTAATTGGCCTTCTGTCGGATTAAATTTGCTTTAACAAGTTTACGATCAGGAATGGGATCTTTGTAGGTCGGAAAGAAGAGATTATAAGAATTAGATGGCGAGGTGAGAATCGAAGAGGAGCTCCATCGAAGGTTGTCATTAGTTCTCACTCGAAACTTTGTTAGGGAATAGTTTCGACGTTTAGACGACTAAATCGGGCGATGATCATCCAAATGGGTGCTTCATTAATTACCCACTAAAAACGTTGCAAATTTCACATAAAGGTTTAACATTCTCACATGAAATTCCACAAAAATTATTCTTCATCTACATCTATCGATTATTTAATGTTTCCCCCCCCCCCACACTGTTTTATATCTGTTTTAATAGTAAAATATCGACATTATTTCGAATTTATGTCAACACAAGATTTTAATCCCTTATCGTAAAACAATGTACCAATGAGCTATCTGTTGACATTATAATTTTCTAATTGGAGTATTCAATAAAATCTGTTTTGTCTACTGAAAATATGAGGATATACGATATATGAGGGTGTTTTCTAAACATGCGACAAAAATTGAACAGTTGATTCCTCAGGTATTTTCATGAAAAAAACTTCATTTCGATCTAAGTGGAATAACTGGAAAATTCGGTAGATATCTATTAATATACGAAAAACCTTACGTGTCAAGTAATTTTACTCAATAATGATCTAACCCCTATTAACAATTCATTATTAACTAATAAGTTTATGACTAAGGGTATAATGTCAACCCATACAAGATTGTAGAAATTGTTTACATGCTTTAGCAACGCTTCTTCTTGGAAGATGGAAACTTTGTTACCGAAACATATGTCAGACGACAAAAACTGTAGTGGACTGTAGTGTTGAAGTAATTTAAGGAAACGATATTCACGAAATTCCGCGAAAATTAGCTCATCGACATTCTACAAGTAATAATCTAGTTTTAATTGGATCGGATTTGTATAGTTTGAGTTACACAGGAAAAACTTCAGATGTGTCTAACTCTAAAATCGTTTCGCCGATTATGCCTGTTAACGAACTTAAATGTCACATTCGGATGCGCAACCTACTCATGTCGCTATTTCTTTCCGTTCTCAAGTTTTTCCATGATATTTTTAAAATTTTCTAGTGATACGATCCTGGAAATTTTCATATCCGTCTTTATGTCAGTAATCTACAACTAGTTACCAAGTTTCAATGCGATCGGAACTGTATTTTTTGAGGTATCGAGAAAATATATATTCCAGATGGAAACCATTTGGCCGATTATGAAAAGGAACGAACTTAACTGTCCCATTCAGATAAGCAACCTACCCTGAAAACTACGATTTGCTATATCTTGGCGTTCAAAAGTTATCGTGGCAACGGTAACTCATCCAGCTACTGAACTGAAGGATGCTCGGATCTCGAACAATAGATCCGATCATCTTCAAATTTGGAACTTGGCTGTGAAGTTAGTGAGGACTGCCGCAGCGATGTCCAACGAATAGTTTCTGATATACCTATATAATTTTTTTCAATGATTTCTTAAAAAATTTCTACTGATACGATCCTCGGGAACTATCTCGAAAATTTGCACTTCGGCATTTTAGAACTAATTGCGATGTTTGAATTGGATCGATTTCGTATGTTTTGAGTTTTTGAGGAAATAAGGACCAAATTTCAGATAGATATAACTCCAAAACCGTTAGGCCGATTATGCCTATTAACGAACTCAAATGTCACATTTGGATGCGCATCCTACCCTAACAATTGCAAGTCGCTATCTCTTTCCGTTCTCAAGTTATCGAGATAAATAAGTTATGAGATAAATAATATATTTTATTATATTTTTTAAAATTTTTTAGTGATATGATCCTCATAAAATTTTACATACTTCTATGTATAGGTATTCTACAACTAATTATCAAGTTTCAGTTCGGTCGGATCTGTATTGGTTGAAAACAAAAAATAGTACTCGGAAACTGTTGGGTCGATTATGCCTATTAACGAACTTTTTCGTAGTATTTGGACGCGCCAACAACCTTGAAAATTTCAATTCGATATCTCTTTCTTTTCAAAAGGTATCGTAGCAACAGCCAGCCGAACAGAACCAAATTGGACCTCGAATTCTTCATCAGTAAGTCGAACCTAATCGTTTGAGACCATTTCCGGCAAAAAAATGTTTGGGCAAAATGATAGCATGGTGTTCCCCAGAACATGCGCGAAAACGCAATTCTAATTCTTTTGAAATTGTTTCTGAGTTAGAAATACAAGATATTTGTCAGAAGCAATTTATGGAACAATGTTGCCTCCTAAAGTAAGTAACGAAACCACACCAAAGATAAAATACCCTTTTTGTAACTTTTCAGAGCCTAAATCGGACACTTAGCGAAAATCGTCAGAATGAATTATTTTGTTTTTGCGCGTATGTTCTGGGGAACATCGCGTTATAGTTTTGCCCAAATGTCTGTAACTTTAGAATTTTTTGACGAAATTGGTCTCAAACGATTTAGTTCGACTCCCCGATGAAGAATTCGAGGTCAAATTTGATTCTGTCCGTCCGGCCGTCCGGCCGTACGGCCGTCCGTTGCCACGATAATTTGAGAACGAAAAGAGCTAGCGACATGAAATTTTCAGGGTGGGTGGCGCATCGCAATACGACGGACAAGTTCGTTAATGGGCATAATCGGCTAAGTGGTTTCCGAGTAATAATTTTGTTTTCAACCAATATAAATCCGATCGAATTGAAACTTGGTGAGTAGTTGTAGAATATGAACCTAAGCACGTTTGTGAAATTTTGGGCGAATCGTATGGCTAGAAAATTTAAAAAAAAATTATTAAAAAATAATTTTTTTGTCATGATAACCTGAGAACGGAAAGAGATAGCGGCTTGAAAATTTCAGGTTATGTTGTGCATATGAATGCCACATTTGAGTTCGTTTATGAATATAGTCGACCAAACGGTTTCAGAGTTATAGCCATCTGAAATTTGGTGGTTTTTTGTTCCTCATTAACTCGAAAAATACTGAACCGATTGAATTCAAACATGGTTATTAGTTGTAGAATGCCAACACGAAAATGTTTGCGAAATTTGGTGAGGATAAAATTTGTAGAAAATTTTTAATAAATCATTGAAAATAAAAAAAAAAATTCTATATATCAGTAACTATACGTTTGAAATTGCTGAAATTTCGCAAGAGGGTTCATTACCTAACTCTACTGCCAAGTTTCAAGTTTTAACACGATCGGTTGAATATTGTAGGAGATTCGAGCATTCTTGTGTGAGTTCAGTAGATGGGTGACCGTTGCCTCGATAACTTTCGAAACAAAGGAGATAGGGACTTGCAATTTTCAGGGTAGGTTGCGTATCCGAAAGGGAGAGTTGAGTTCGTTTTTGGGCATAATCGGTTTAACGGTTTCCGAGTTATATCCACCTGGAATATTGTTTCCTTGATAACTCAAAAAATAAATATGCGATTGAATTGAAGCTTGGTAACTGGTAGTAGAAAATCAACACAAAGACGTGTTTAAAATTCTGTAAGAACCGTACTCCTAGAAATGTTGAAAAAATGAGGACAAAAAAATTTTAAGAACCGCGCCTCCAGAAAATTAAAAAAAAATCACGAAAAAAAAATTGGTTCAAGCACTGACGTGAAGTCAGAAGCTTTTGCGCGTATGTTCTATTGTCCATTCTTCTGTATTGGACACCCTTAATCGAATTTACCATGGTTAATTATGTCGTCCATTCTCCTGTATTGGACACTTAATTCGAATTTACCATGGTAAATTTGAATTAAGAGTGTCCAATACAGGAGAATGGACAACATAATTTACCATGGTAAATTCGATTAAGGGTGTCCATTACAGAAGAATGGACAATAGAACATACGCGCAAAAGCTTCTGACTTCACGTCAGTGCTTGAACCAATTTTTTGAACACTTATTCTGAAATGATGGGTTTCACAAAGCTTTGACAGTTCATAATTGCCAAATCCCTGTTATCCTATGTCGATTCCCAGTCCATTTTTGATGCAACCATCGTATTCAATCCACAATTATGCTTATCGAAACTTCGTGCAATACACCACAATAGTCTTTGAAAATAACTAATTACCGTTCTTTGATTCGATCAGATTAGTCTTTTTCGAGTTATTGGGGAAACAAAATTTGAAATGGCTATAACTCTGAAATTAAAATTAATTAAATTTATCATCCATTTCGGTGGATTTTGACCATTAACGAACTTAACCGGCGCATTTGGACTCATTGCATTCGAGCGTAATCGTGCTGACTCAATGAGCCGTATTCATAAAACTGAAGGATATCCTTGTAAGAATAAGATGAAAGTATAAGGTTTTCAGTTGAAGAAAAAGGTAAGAGTAAAAGCATTTCCTTTTTTTCGTATTCATAAGGATCACCTTATACTTGCAAGAATATCCTCCAAGAATAAGTAAAGGGATGTTGGCTTGTATGTGCCGCGGCAGGTTCCAACCTGTTCACTATGGTTTGTTTATTTATTGTACAGTGGACCCCCGGTAGTCCGACAAACGTTTTGCAAGGCATTCTCGGACTATCGAATTTGTCGGAATATAGAGTACTAATACTATAGAGCCCAAGACCTCCTATAGTCCGGAATTCTTCGAAAAAAATTACCTTGTAATCCAACAAATTCCAGATCAAAATATGTAATAAGATTCTATCTGAACTACAAATGTGCTACACTACACTTGGTTATGAAACTGCGTTATATAAACATGTTACTACACGACCGAGACCGCCGTATTCACAAAGCATTCGATCTCCGTTAAGTCCTAACTGAGGTCATCAGTTAAGGATATACATATAAGAATCGCAACCTCAGTTAACGTATTTAACGGTGGTGAAACAGGCCTGTTTCAAGTTAATTTTCACGTTAACTGAGGTTGCGATTCTTATTTATCCTCAACTGAGGACCTCAGTTAGGACTTAACGGAGATTGAATGCTTGAATGCTTTGTGAAAACGGCGGTGAGTCTGCTACTGACCACACTCAAAATGATTGAAGGATATGCTTTCTATATAAAGTAAAAGGAAACGTTTATGAATAACCAAATACTTTTTTGTAGAGGATATGCTCCTACTCTATAAGGCTGGTTTTCCTGTCACGCTGACGGTCGGCGCTGATGGGTCAATATGTATGTAGCTATAGGTAGCGTTTTCGAGTCACGCAGCGCTGACGGCCGTCAGCGCTGAGCTATATACGCGCACGTACGCGCCGGCGCGTCTGCGCCGCTGACTAGCTGGCACCGACAAGCCTCCACATTCAGTGAGCCAGAGACAATAGCATCCTTCTATTTCTCTATGTGATCAGCGCGATACTAAAAGGATCCGAGCTGACCTATCAGCGCTGACCGTCAGCGCCGACCGTCAGCGTGACAGGAAAACCAGCCTAAGTATAAGGTTTCACTCGAATTATTATGAATGCGAGCTGAAGGATTCCCTTCATTTTCTGCAAGTTAAGCATAACCTTTTTTTTTTATGAATACGGCTCAATACCTCCTAGAATACAAGGCCTCAGCGCTGCCGCGTGACGTAAGCAACAGGAGTGCATCTCACTAAACGGAGCGTGAGCGATCGGTGCAGATTTCACGATTGTTTCACATTATAACTGAATGAAAACGTGACTTTAATATGGTTTTCGGTTTTAAGAAGATGCCAGTCATCATCTGGGCCTTTCATTGCATCCCGTCCGTTTTATTAGTTTCAGAGCAGAAAGTATTTCTTATCAATGGAACAGATTTATCAATATTGTATGAATGAAGAAAGCGATTGAAATAACATACGACAAAAATCCCAATTGATTTTAATCATTTATAATTTGGAAACGAAAAATTATATCAATATTAAAATTAGAGAATATCGTAATGATGTTTTCCAGGAGGAAATTTGGCTCGATGTATTCTTGAATGAGAATTGAAATTATCTGAAGGATCATTTACGTTCAAAGGTTTTCAATTTTCTCTTATTGGAAGTTTTAACATGACGGTCATTTGTCTTTCCGCAGTAATTTTTCAAGAGTGTATTTGTAGTGCATGTTATTATTATATTGGCAATTATTTCAGCGGAATGAGTTTCACATTGGTTTTCAGGTAAAATTTCATATTGAGCTATATATTCCGAAATGAATTGAATAACACATGCCCACTTATTAGGAATTTTGAGGAATGTATCCTCAAATTCATGAATAATTTTATTGAAAATTATATATGAATATAAAACTATTTGCACGACGATATCCTGGGGATAGAGCAATCGTCCTCGGCTTAAATTTGTTATGAGATGATAATTATCTTCAACAATAAGTTCATCATCGATAATCAATATTCCCTTACATCTGTCACATTGAAGTTTTCTGAGAACAATATAACAGCAATACCCGGCTAGATAAGTTATCACAGGCATGTCTTCCCTAACATTATCTATATGGCTGTTTTCGACAATGACATTTGGGTTGAATTCAGTTAAATCTTGGTTCTCGTCAAGGAAATCAATATCGTCATGAAACGTATTTATATCAATTTTTTACTTTCAAATTTGAATCAACTAAGGGCCGGTATTATAAACATTTGTCGAAGTTAACTTTAACTTTATCGGTCGAGATAACTTTAGCCTTAAAATGACTGTTTTATAAAAGTCCCATTTCTGTGGTCTGTGCGAATGTTCTGTGCTAATTTGAATAACTCTACATTTGAAATTTTTTCCCAGTCCCTTGAAAATTACTTGATAAATTGAAGAATATCAGTCAAAATTGGTCGGCTCGTTAATTTGGAGGAATTATACCTTGTTCTTGCACGTTAACATTCAATATTTTGAAGTCTGGGCTCCTCCACTCGCTTATCATGCTCAGACAAGTCGTTTGTTTACATAAATGAAATACATATGAGTGAATGTATTAAAATGAATTCAAGAAAGAACAAGTGTCTTACTACCCTTTGCTTCTACTCCCTCAAACTAATAAAAGTGTCGATTTCTTCGCAGCTCTCACCATTATCGAAAATTCATTGGACTATTATACACTGAACTCGCTCACTCAGAAAATTACTGACTTTTTTCAAAATGAAAATTGAAATAATACATAATAAATCGGAAATTTTGATCAATTGTATTATTTGAGCACGTATTACGTGAGCACTTATTAATGTCAAAAGTTAAATAATATTCATTCGTTTCAGTAGCTATATTTTTAAATGAGCAAAAAAAAGTGTTGGTTATGCTCATAAGATCTATAAAAGAAAAATTTCGGGCATAGGAATTGAAATGAAATGATTACATTTTTTATATATAATGTATTTATAAAGTTTGCAAGTATTCTTCAATCAATTCTTGTCGCACCAAATTACGATTCTGATTGTGTGGCATATGTTGATTGAAATTTTCCAATTCTACAGCCACATTTTGATCAGGTTCTTCTTCCCTCATATTAACTGCGATATTGTGAACCACTGCAGTTGCTACGATAACAGTCATGTTGTTTCTCTCTTTAATCGAATTGTCAATTGCAGTATGGGAAATCTTCTTTTCCATACACCGTACTGCCTTTCTACAACATTTCTAGTTCTTATTTGAGATTCATTGTAGAGTCTCTGGGGTTGATTTTGTGGGTTTTCCAGAGGAATCACCATATACTCGGGCAATGCATATCCTGAATCGCTCACCAAAAAACTATTACCAAAGGTGCCTTCTTCAAATCGTGCCTTGAGTCTAGAATGCGTAAATATTATATTGTCATGTGTGCCTCCCGGCCACCGTGCTACGTTATCTCTAATGCGTAAATGACTATCAGCAACGGTTTGGACATTATATGAGAAGTATCCTCTTCTGTTCCGATAATTTTCAGCATCATTTCCCCCTAAAAGTTATATAATTGTATAAATCACTTGAGTACAGTCTAAAAATAATTATAATTTACACTAGATATTCAAATAGATGCTAGAAATACAAACCTATTAGGTAGTTGGTCTTTGTAAATTTGCTTCAATGTGACCCATTAACACTAGTACCGACTCTTTGGATGATCCAAATCTGCTTTTAAATTCCGTTTCGTTCCATGGTGAAATGGTCTGAACGATTTCTAAATACCCTTTCATACATAAAGAACAAAAGAACAAAAGTTCCTCAAAAAGAAATTGGATATCGCTGCGGAAAATAAAATAATAAAATTAGGGTTATATCAAATACTTAGGTTATATTTACATATGAACTGTCAAAAATCACCATTTTCTACAAAGTTAACTTTAACTTTAACTTTAACCCATACCCCATCCACCCAATGAAGTTAACTCGTAAAATGGGAAGATAACTTTGACGGTGACGTCATTCCACAAGTTAACTTCTAGATATCTGTCAAAATAGTTTTATAATACCGGCCCTAAAACAGAATACGTAATCACAGGCCCTGGTGAATATTTCAGTCTAAATAACAGAGCTTTTTCTTCTTTAACTATTTTATTCCATAACGTAGGCAGCTTGAATTTATTCAAAACTCTGAGGAACATTTCAAAATCTTCATATGAATGCAACTTCTTAAATTTAATGCTTGTGGCTTTTACTTGATGCAAATCCATATTAACTCAATGAAAAATTATATACGATTTACACTTATTTATTCAATATTGTGACGCGTTTCGTCGACACAGCGACTTCATCAGACTACATGTATGTAACAGTATGATGTAGTCTGATGAAGTCGCTGTGTCGACGAAACGCGTCACAATATTGAATAAATAAGTGTAAATCGTATATAATTTTTCATTGCAACTTCTTATTATTTTCCCATTCTTTTCTACTTTCCGCTATAGCTTTTTCGAAATTCTCCTGTTCAAAATGTTCTGATTTTTCGTCACGACTTACCCTTACCTTGATATCTTTCGATAAATACTTGGGACAGTTTGGAAACAGAGTAGGAACAGCATATCTTCTTAACCTAGGGATTTTCAGAGGTGCTGTTACTATATGGCCAGTTCTAGAATCATTCGCTGAAGTGGATTTGATGAAATTATCTTCTCCAAAATGCTTCTCACAAACACTGCTGTGAACGGATGGTTTGAAATTTTGCCTAGGAATGGCGGAAATCCACTTTTTAAACAAACACGAAACCTTGGGAACTTAAAAACGTGCACTTTCGGTCCGTTTCAGTAATTTCCCCTACACCCCGGTACAAAACACATTAGGGTGCTTCATTTTTAGGCGATATTTTTTTTTCTCTGTGCTACCTGAAAATCTTATACTTTATGAAAAATAAAAAATTATACCACCGGGTAGGAGGCTTTCAGTGCAATAGTGGCTTAGCTCATTTAAAAATTCAATTTCCTATTTAAATAGCACAGAAAATTTTTTTTTTCAATTTCAATTTGATTTTTCGACGAAAAAAAATTTTTTGGGGAAAAACGCGTGTATAGCTTTTGTAGAGCATGAAATTTGCTACAAAAAGTTTCTCCGCGGGAATCCTCCTCGGCCAACAACTTTTGAGTTATAGAACAGGGAAGATAAATGATAAATCAGATTTTACATCAAATCATTTCTAAATCAAGATTTATTATTTTTACAAAAAAATAATTCATTATAGACCAAAGAACGTTTTAATCGAGTCATTATATGATCCGGGTTTGCAATTTCAAACATTATTTTTGAATAAATAGAGAAAACTTAATTTTAATTAATAATTATAATATAATCAAATTTCAAATACATTAAATTCAAATTTTTGTTCATATTTTATTATTTTATTTTTAGTTCTATTTCCTACCGCAGCAGCGCTGTTTTCCTGCTGAAAGAGCAGTACAATTGATAGAATCATTCAATCGGACTTTAACTCACGATGAAGAACAAAAACAATACCTATTACAAGTTGTTGCAATGCATAGGAAGCAATTTCCTAATGCTAATAAAAAAACATTAATGTAAACAGAAGCTTGCAAATAATATTAAAAATTACTCTTCAAGATATTATCTTATCATTATTTATAAATTAAAATTTATATTCGTTCTTACTGTTTATAATAAATTGTTATTTAATGTAAAAATAATATTTATTTATTTAATTGACACTTATTTTTCTCTATCCAAAAATATTTTTGAAATTAGAAACCCAGATCATGTATTGACTTGATTGAAACGTTCTTTTGTCTATAATGAATTATTTTTTGATGTAAACTAATAAATCTTGATTTAGAAATGATTTGATGTAAAATCTGATAAACATTTATCTTCCCTGTTCTATAACTCAAAAGCTGTTGGTCGAGGAGGATTCCCGCAAAGAAACTTTTTGTAGCAAATTTTATGCTCTACAAAAGCTATACAGGCGTTTTTCCCCAAACATTTTTTTTTCGTCGAAAAATCAAATTGAAACTGAAAAAAAAAATTTTTCTGTGCTATTTAAATAGGAAATTGAATTTTTAAATGAGCTAAGCCACTATTGCACTGAAAGCCTCCTACCCGGTGGCATAATTTTTTATTTTTCATAAAGTATCAGATTTTCAGGTAGCACAGAGAAAAAAAATATATCGCCTAAAAATGAAGCACCCTACAACACATATTAGGCATTTTGTTCACACAGAGATAGTACTGAAAAGTACTTACAAATATCACAAAAGCACTGGACAACACTTATTATTTACGCTGGTTTAGCAACAGGTTGAATGACGTCGCAAACCAAACATAAACTAAAAGCGCAGTACAAGCACGCCTCAGGCACGCTAGTAACAGAATGCACTTCGAGTGGTGACGTCACAGCAATTCTCGAAAGAGCCCTGTGGCCTTGTATTCTAGGAGGTAATGGCTGACTAGGGCTTCACGCGAGAGCGAGTTTTTTTTCGTCTCGTCACGTTCTCGTCTCGTAAAAGCGAGACGAGACGAGACGAGACGTTTTCAAAAATATTATAGGCATTACCGAGACCACATACAGCGCAACACGAGAGTCTCGTTTTTGGTCTCGTTAAAATTTTTGTATGAAGTTTTATACACGACTCGACTGTTTTCAACACCCACAGAAAACAATTGAATATGAAGAGTTTCCACTATAATTACCAATATATTTTGTCTATATTATGCTCCGATCGTTCTAGAAATACACGATTTTTTGAAAAATTATTAATTCGTTATGACCTTGCGATAATTGAGATTATTTTTCAAGAAAACTAGAATTCACAACCATAAAAACGGATGCCATTATGAATTCAATACTTAATGGACAACTTTTATTGCCCCTAAATCCCAATGCTTTGAAAATTTCGTCTCTATCTGAACATCTGGAGAAATTTATTCTCTTGTGGTCCTTGTAGTAAAGATGTGAACAATTATTGTATACATCTGTGGGACTACGTATAATAAAACTGGTAAAGAAATTAAGCTATTCAATGTTTCGAAAAGTGTTATGAGGAATATGCCAAGAACACCCTCAATGATCTACCCGCTGGGAAGGTATTCTTTGAAAACTATACCAAATTGTTCAATTCTATTAAAAAATGTATCGACATGGATAGCCTATTTAAAACATCAAAAACAATTTCGAAATATTGGAAAGCTGAGTTTGAAGAATATTTGATGTGATGCAAGCGTGATTATGTTTGAATTCTTGGTCATCGAGTAATTTAAAAGTTGAAATTATCAGTGTTTAAAATTAAAAATAATATGTACACGTACGAATATTTTTGTACAAGAGCGTAATAAATATAGCTTTACAAAATTATTCATTATTGTATACCATTTCGTTAATAGGTATATTATAATATTTATTATCGTTATTCAGAATTAAGCGAGACGAGACGAGACAAGTGATAACGAGACGAGAACGAGACTTAAACTTAATTTTTTGGGAATTGGCGAGAGCGAGACGAGATTTTTTATACTCTCGCCTACTCTCGTCTCGTGTGAAGCCCTAATTTTTACCTAGGATTCTTGATCAGTGAGTCGGAACTAATCGTTTAAGACCATTCTCGGCCAAATATTCCAACATTACAGACATTTGGTGATAGTTCACAGAACAGCGCGCCAAAAAACATTGAAGTACTGTTTCACTTCACAGAGAAATTCCTAAATTATATTATCCCTTTGTTTAGCAAATTTTGCCAAATATGGTCAATTCCAAAAGAGCAATTTGCAAAATTGTTTTCTTTGTTCAGCAATATACAACTCAACTCCTTAAGATTCCTCTTTATGTCATCAAAATCTTTGTTTTCTCTCATCTATCATATGATCTCTATTGATTGGACATACATGTTCTGCTATTTTTGGTGCTCTTGTTCCTCGGAACAGAGTGCTTATCAATTTGCCCAAATGTCTGTAATTTTCGAAATTTTGGATGAAAATAGTCTAAATCGATTATGTCCGGCCGTCCGGCTGGCCGGCCGTTAACACAATAACTCTGAAACGAATGGAGTTAGAGGATTGAAATTTACAGGGTAGGTTTGGAGCGTAAATATCTCGGACGAGTTCATTAACGGGCGAAATCCACGAAGTGGTTTCGGAGTTATGGTCGTTTTTAGTAAAAACTTTTTTCCATGAATATTTCCAAAACCGATCACTCGATATAGGACAAAAAAAAATTAAAAAATGTTTGAATTTTGTTCCTACAATACCTCTCGAACAGAATGAGCTATACCTACACATGAAATTTTCAGAGTAGGTTTGGGAGATAAATACCTTGGTTAAGTTTGCTATTGGGCAAAATCGGCTTGGTGGTTTCGGAGTAACGAAAAAAAATGTTTTTTTTTTCAAATTTCAAATTCAACTTTTTTGAGTTGCAGTTTCACCATAAAAATCTATTGACATCATTTTCAACTCTGACAAGCTAATACTTTCGGAGATATGATTTTTAGAAATTTCAATAATGAATCGTACTTCTATGTTTTCACAGAATGCTGTACTTAATTATTATTCTATCTATGAATAACTATATGATCTGTGTTCTTACATGTCATATTATTTTACTATGAGAGATAAATGCCAAAATTATTTCTGGTTCGAAATTCTTGATATAAAATACAACTCCTGTTATAGAAAACAAAGTATGATTGAATGCAAAATGACTAATGAAATAACCTCAGTTATCGTAGAATTATGAGGATGATATGATAATATACTTTGAAGGTGATAATATAATGCCCGTCGATAATCCATATTATGATGATGGAAATATTCTTTGGTAAGATACATAATCGAATGGGGTTCCAGTAAACACAAAACTGCAATGTTGTCTAAGTTTCAATTGATATAATATAATTTTCACATTCGAGGAATGAATATCTCGGATATGTTCGTTATTGGGGAGAATCGGTCTGTTTGAATTCAATTTCTTTCATGATGTAGTTCTATCACAAGAATACATTGATATCATTCCCAACTCTGAGAAACCAATACTTTCGGGGATATGATTTTGTCAAAGTTTAAACAAGAGCTCCAAAGCTCCTGTCCACAGGGCTTGAACCAATTTTTCATTTATGTATGTCTCTGTTCCTCAAGTTGTTGTGTTTCGACTTTCTTACCTCTAGTGGTCTTAATGTTTCTCCTGATACGATTTACCACAATTACAAGGAATATTGTATTAATAGTTTTTGGAAATTTCTTTTTCATTTATCGGTTTTATCTATGTTAATAATGAATACCTTATCATTTTGAGTTTTGAAAACGGTTTCTACAAACGATTCTTCTGAACTTTTTTGAGAGGATACGAACATGAGGGATCACATTCAATAGAATGGATTGTCGTCCTTGATGGTTATTTTGTTGTTGTACTTGATTAATTGATATTTGATCTGAAGCTTTTCTATCTGAATTTATGATAGATGTATTTATGAATTGTCTCGGATAACCATTATCTTTAAGAAACATTTAAATGAAATCGATTACATTATTCCGGATTTCAAGCGTAGAACAAATAAGATTAGCTCTATCGTAAATTGCATTAATAACATCTTTTTTCTCCTCTAAGTTTATAATTTGAATAGAAATTTCAATATCTATTTGTATATGTCTGATTTTCGAAGACTCTTGTTTCAAAATGTTTCGAGCCTTAATTATCGAAGCATTTAGAAAAGAAAGCTGATTATTCTTCTATTCCATAGTGAGAATTATGCAAGAGCCTTCAAAACCTTATTTTACAGCCAAGTTGGAACTATTGTCACAATATTATTTTTCTTCCTTGAAGCCAAGCTGCCTTGGGTGAGTTCAGTACCTGGATGGGTGACCGCTCCGGCTATGAATTTGAAGAAGCTCGCCAAAGCTCCTCACTCTAGTGCTTTTTCAAATAGCTTATTTCAGTTACCATTTTTCCTATTTCAGCTCAGGTGAAAAATTACAGTTGAAATAAAAATAAAATGTGGGGAAGCCCTGTGAACATGGGCTTTGGCGCTCTTGTCAAACTATTAGCGAGTAATTATTAAAACTTTGACAAATCCTATCTCCGAAAGTATTGCTTTCTCAGAGTTGGGAATGATATAAATGGATTCTTATGATAGAACTACATCCTTAAAAATTAAATTCAAAACGTAGGTCTACGACTCACTTCATATGTTGGATTTACATACATCAGCAAATTATAATCAGGTGCAGGGTAAATGGTCAATCTGGTATCAATCTGACATCAATCTTGCTATCAATCCGGACCATCAGTCCATCAGTCTATATACGCGTATACAATCAGTTTCCCGTCAATCTGACATCAATCCATGATTGATGTCAAACAGAACCAGATTGACCATGTATCCTTCGTCATAGAGCATTCTATGAAATCATAAAATTTACGATTAACTATTGAAATTTTGAAAAATCATATCTTCGAAAGTATTAGTTTGTTAGAGTTGATAACGATATCAATGGATTTTTAGGATGAAATTGCAAAAAAAAATTGAATTTGTAATGTAACAAAAAATGTTCATTTGTTACTCCGAAACTACCTAACCAATATGCCCAAATTGCCCAATAACAAACTTAATGGAGATATTCATCTCCCAAACCTACTCTGATAATTTCAACTCTTTAGCTCATTCCATTAGAGAGTTATCTTGCTAACGGCCGGACAGAATCGATTTTGACCACGGATTCTTGATCAGTGAGTCGAACAAAATCGTTCAAGACCATTTTCAGCCAAAAATTAGAAATTTACACACATTTGGGCAAATTGATAAGCACTCTGTTCCGAGGAACAAAAGCTCCAAAATTCAGGTTCTATTTTTTTAGCTCTCATATGGTTTTTGCAAATGAAATTATTGTTGGTGTGAAGTTTCCAATGACGATGGCACATTTTCTCCAATTATCATCGTTTTCCTACTTCTAATGATTCCTATTGATGTTGTAAAATCTGATAATTCAGAAATTTCAATACTTTTATGGATCCGCCGCTGAGATGTGGAATCGTAGAATCAAGCTGTGAGCTATGTTTCCTTACCTTTTTTCTCGTTCACCATCAAGGTCATAGATAATTTATATTCACGAGTGTAAACATTGTGCGATCTTTTAACGCTTGTAACTTTTTACCCGAGCCGAATCTGGTAAAATGTGTGAAAGCCCTGTGGACAGGGGCTATGGCGCTCTTTTTCAAACTTTGACAAATCATATCTCCGAAAGTATTGGTTTCTCAGATTTGGGAATGATATTAATGGATTCTTATGACAGGAATGGAGCATAAAAGAAATAAAATTCCAAAAAGTGTAATTTAAAAAAAACCCAAATGTTCCAAAAATTATTAATCCAAAACCACCAGGCCGATTCTACCCAAAAACGAACTTATCCGTGATATTCATTCCACAAATCTACTCTGAAAATTATATTATCTCAATTTAAACTTAGCTAATATTCCAGTTTTTTCACTGGAGATATTCTGAACCCAATTTGATTAATTGAGTATATATTTCCATCATCATATGGATTATCCGAGGGTATTATATTATCACCAAAGAATTATAATAGCTTATAATCCTCATAATTCTACTATAGCCGAGGATATTTCTTTGCTCATTTTGCATTCAATCATACTTTATTTTCTAGAACAGGTATTTTATATCATTACTATCGAATTTTGAATAGAACCAGAAATAAATATGACATGTTTCTTATCGGTAGATAAGATGACATGTAGGAACACAGATCATGAAATTCATACATACAAATACGTACGTTAATTTTCGATAACAGCATTCTTTGAATCATGTAATTACAATTAATTATTGAAATTTTGAAAAATCATATCTCCGAAAGTATTAGCTTGCTAGAGTTGAGAATGATATCAATGGATTTTTATGATATTTGAAATTTGTGATGTAAAAAAACTTGTTTTTTTCGTTACTCCGAAACCATATAGCCGATCTTGCCCAACAACGAACTTAACCGTCATATTTATTTCCCAAACCTACTCAATTTCAACTGTCAACCTCATTCCGTTCGAGATTATCTTGTAAACGGGCAGACGTACGGCTGGACATAATCAATTTTTGACCACGGATTATTCATCAGTGAGTCGAAACAAATTGTTTGAGACCATTTTCAGTCAAAAATTCGAAAATTACAGACATTTGGGCAAATTGATAAGCTCTCAGCTCCGAGGAACAAGAGCACCAAAAATGGTGAATGATAAATGTGTTTAAGTTGATGA
Organism: Halyzia sedecimguttata; assembly: GCA_937662695.2. Classification (NCBI taxonomy): domain Eukaryota; kingdom Metazoa; phylum Arthropoda; class Insecta; order Coleoptera; family Coccinellidae; genus Halyzia; species Halyzia sedecimguttata. The sequence goes on from OW569417.2 coordinate 35,090,873, forward strand.
GAGAAATCTTTGGTTGTAATTAATGCATAGCTCAATGATTCCCCCTGTATATTTAAATTTTTTTCTGACTGAATAATTACATCTCTTAACAGAATCTTTCTTTCCAGACGAAAACTATGATGGAAAAAAGGCAAACCACATTCTCAGATCGTAGTCAGCTTAAATATGCTAGAAGACTGGTAGTTAAATTAGGAAGTGCAGTAATTACACGAGAAGATGAACACGGATTAGCTCTAGGTCGTTTAGCTTCCATCGTAGAACAAGTAAGTAATTACATTAGTAATTCAGGCCTCACTTCGAAACTTCATAAAATTCGTAGGATACTTCTCTTATAGAATTTCAACACTTCAATTCTGAAGTTCATGAATAAACTTCGTTCGGATACTGATATCTGAATAGAAATTCAAATTACGGAGAGGTGAAGCAACTTCTAGATGTCGACGGCATGTTTTTCATACAGAAATAAACGCTGTAGAAAGGTGTCTTTCACTCTGAATACAAAAACGTATTTTCTTTCGAATACGAGATTAGTTTTGTGCCAAGAAAGATTTGAAGAGATTCTCCGTTGGCCGGAACGATCGCTAACACAATTTTTCCATGGGTAACAGATAGGAGACAGGTGAAAAAGTTACATAATCGTTTCGAGGCCATCCTCCGAACCACCTGACCCATCTCACATGCTGTCCAGAATCTTGTTAACGCGCTAAGCTATCTTTCAAACTATGGTTTTGCTGCAGTTAACAAATCCCTACCAGTCGACAGATAACATCCACTATCACTTCTTTCACTAACCACTAGGACTTTGGTGTTCTATAGGAATTATTCTTCCGCCATATCTGATCATGCCGCTCATGGGATGTATCAATATAATCAGTTAGATTCAATAGTTAGTACCAATAGGACAAGTTAGATTCGGATAACATAAATTCAAAGAGTTCATGGTTCTGAAGCTACTATCGCCAGTTATCAAGTTATAGTTCGCTAACTGTAGCGCCAAAATAAAAATTTTTAAAGTGTGGAAAAGCGAAATGGAATAAATTCATTATCTTGATTACTGTAGGTACATATTTAAGAAAAATCCCGAAACATATTTAAATTTTAAATTGTCATTCAATGCGAACCCTACGTTCAACCCTCTTCGAATGAAAAGGAAGTGTGGGCTTGTGATACATCGTTTGAAAGGTCTCGTCATTCTCTATTAAGAAGTGTTATCACTTTCATGTTTATTGCAAAAATCAAATTAGAAAAAAATAAAATCAAGTGCTTAGCGAAATTTGGCACAATATCAAAAACTAGAATGTAATACAAAATGTAGCAAAAAAATTATAAATGTTAATGAAGTATATATTCAAAGTATTCATCGCGAACGCCTTGGTAACATCCTAACCTCAGATGCAAATTCATTCCAACATTATTCAACATCTCAAGAGTGATCGACCTAATCGCAAGCGTTATTCGATCTTTTAGGTCATTCAAATCAAGGGGTCCCTTTTTTATACAATGCTCTCCACAGATTCCCATAAAAAGAAATCTAATGGGTTAAGATCAGGGGATCGCGCTGGCCATTCGATCGTTCCTCGCCTTCCTATCCACTGATTTGGAAATATTGCATCGTGGTACTGCTTACGTTGGTAATGTGGTGGTGCTGCATCTTGTTGGAACCATATCGTATTCCGTGGAACTTGAGGATTTCCTTGATCAGGATATAAATTGGCTAAAGTTGGAATGACATCATTTTGAAGTAGTGCTAAATAATTATCAGTATTCAAATTGCCCTCAATGAAAAAGGGGCCTATGATATGGTTTCGAACATTTTCTGCCCAAACATTAACCTTTTGAGGGAATTGCGTGTGTTCCTCTCTCATCAAATGAGAATTTTCGGAGACCAGTAGGCAATTTTGACGATTAGCAGGACCGTTGAGAAAAAAGTGCACTCATCAGAAAACAATACGTCTACTAATTGGATAATATTATTATCCAACATCTCCATCATTTGTTCACAAAAATAAGTTCTCCTATCAAAAAGGTAGATATCATTCTATAGGGATGCATTTTATTTTGTTTTAATATGTTTAGAATTCATGTATGGCTGATATTGAGTATTGTGGAGGCATCTCTACACGATTCATGAGGATTTTCTTCAAAGTTATGCATCGCATCTAATTTCAGATCTTCACACAGTGTATTAGCAGCTGCCTTTCTAATCTGCCTTACATGCCCAAACTCGCGAAACTGCTTCTCTATTTTACTTATTGTCTCTTCGATTATAGGCGGTAAATTCAGAAATTTCTCATGAAACAAGCAACTTACTTCTTTTTGTGTTCGGGTGTTATCTCCATAACCAGTCATTTGTAAAATTCTTATTTTGTGCATTTCCGTTGATCGAACCATTATTCAAAATAGAACAAATGAAATTCAAACACAATTTAGACAATTTATAAACAACAACTTATCAGCACTAAACAATTTGTGAAGGCGTTCTAAAGAAACTAGCTTTGCCACAGGAAGCATTTTATACAGTTTTCATGGTATCTACCATCTGAAAAACACACGCTGGGTTTCTTTCACAGAACATCCACTAGAAATGTAGGTCTCAACAGCAAACGGGCGCTCCTCACTGGTCCAACGCATGATGGTCACTGAGCTGTGTCGAGACAAAACCTTATAATCCAGCCTCTCGAACCACCTCATCACGGAATTCCTTATAGACAGTTCTTGAACGAATTCCTGAAGATGGATTGGAGTCAGTGGTTTTGTTGGGTGTCCAGTTCGTAGCCCAGCTCTGAATCCGCTAATATTTTTCTGTGGGAACATTTAAACAAGCGAATCTATTAAACGCCACCCAAATCCTTTCAAGAATTACGACATCGAATTGCTGAAGACGGCTTATTATTACCTTTATCGTGAATGGTTGAATTCAATTAAATCCAAAAATTGCGGCATATGCCCACAATGACCTCCTCTATTGTGGGCATATGCCGTACCTAATTTTTGGATTTAATTGAATTATATTGATTTGTTCACATATTATTAATTGTTTCAATTGAAGCAAATAGCATATGCATGACCATACACATATACAGAAGAACATTTTTATAATATCTGACTTGACCCTTTCCACATTTCCACGAACTTAAGGGGGTTATTATCATTATCAGAATGGGGTCGTAAGGTCCATTTATGATATTAGCCTACTTATTCAATCCTAAGGACATTGACAATGATGTTGATATACCTGATGACCTCCTTAGGAGCCTTGGCTATCACTGGCTCACTCATATGTAAAATTCTTAGGCTGGCCAGGTCTGGGAATTTGTAATGTTTGTGTTCGACAATTTTTTTCCGATCCACAGAGCCTGCATGTTTCGTCTGCTGACTTGGCCATGAGGTACAATTGGTACTTGTACCAACAGTACCCTGTCATCAGTCGCATCATTAACGGAAGCTCAGCTCGTGGTAGCTGCAGGAGCTTCCTGGTATAAGATCGTGAGAAATCCATTTTCCCACGTTATTATTTCCTTTAATACCACGGTGTCCTGGCACCCATAGAATAATCACCTTTTTGCCTCTAGCCAGTTGCTTTATGGTATTCTAGCATTCACAGGGCAGTAGGAAACTTTGGATGGGTGATTACAGGTCTCTGAGTACGTGGCCTGGCTGTCCATTATAATATAGATGCGGACTCCCTTGAGGTTCCTTTTCAGACCGTTTTGAGCACATATATGTAGACATCTAGTGTTGATGCCTCAGTTTTGGACCATATACTGCAATACCTGTAATCTTATCTGGTTTTGATCCATGCGTGTATCAAAAGGATGAGTATTTGTCCAATTGATTAACTAGGTCCACCGCACTCAGGCAAAGTCTTATGATCGTTGCAAATGGTGCTTCGAAATCAACTTTGGTTGGCATTACATTTGAGAGCTTTGCCAAGTGGTTTGATTTCAGTTGGTCAACTTGAGGGGGTAGTAAACACGTCCACAAAAATTGACGGTCTGAAGGATTCTGGAGAAATTAATTTTCGTTGGGACATTCAGTATATTAAATTGAGTCAAATTATAATAACATAAATTTTTGTAGGTCGCAGAATGCCAGAATGAAGGACGTGAGTGTATTATGGTTACAAGTGGAGCTGTGGCCTTCGGAAAGCAGAAATTAACTCAAGAGTTGCTCATGTCTTTGTCAATGAGAGAGACATTATCGCCAACTGATCATACAAGAGAGGTGAGGGTTTATGGATATTCCCATGAAATAATGTATATGCGTATCTTGATGAAATTTAATATTTGTCTTATTCCTATATGTTAGATCATTTGTATATTATTAGAATCGTTTTTGTGTCAGTTATTAATTAATATGCCAAGAATATACCACAGAATAAGTAACAGCTTCAACTCCTGCTATCAAAAGTTTGTTTCGATATAAACTCATTCAAATTCTATTTCCTGGATTCATTATTCCTTACATTTCAATTACCAGAAAATAGTGCACATATATTTTATTACATTCGAATTACATTTTGAGATATTTTATCTGAACTCTTTCGAAATTTGATTTGGGTACAGTTTTCACCATTATCAGTCACTTTGTAGTTTGACGGTCTGCTATTACATTTCGATTAGATCATGATCATGACATACAGGCTGATTCACGAAGAACGTTCGTTAGAATATTTCAAAGAAAGACTCGAGATAAACACTTGAAATTTTATAGTTGAGCTTTGTTAGGACAGATGAATTCTTGGAAAAAAAATCAGATTCGCTCGGCTTCCGGTTTCACCGGAAATGATAACAGATTTCGTTTATCGAATATAAAACCCAGATTTTTCATTGATAATCAGATTACCCATTGAATTCTACATTGTTTTAATGTGTCACTTACATATTATTTTCAGAAAATTAGTGTAAAATCTGAAAATACCCTTTAAATTTTCTTGAATAGGGCTTCATTCCAATGTTAATAACTTAAAGATTTTTGCATGAAATTTCTTAATTTTCTAGTTTCTATCAGAAGACATACCAATGCTTCTCCTTCGTTAATAAAAAATTCAATTGAACATACAGGATTTCCATTTCAATGTCAAAGTCAGTCATGACAAAAACCTCAAAACTAATTTTTTTTCAAATGTCGACCCATTTTTTTTCTTGGCCGGAAAAAAAGCTTAAAAATTGTGTAGTTTTTATAATACATACTACTGATTTATTTACCGAATATCTCGGGAAATCAGCATTTTAGAGCAGTAGTATGTTTTATTAGAAGTACACAATTTTTGGCGCTCTAGTTCCTCGGAACTGAGTGCTTATCAATTTGCCCAAATGTCTGTAATTTTCGAATTTTTCGATGAAAATGGTCTTAAACGATTTGGTTCGACTCACTGATCAAGAATCCGTGGTCGAAATTCATTCTGTCCGGCCGTCCGGCCGGCCGGTCCGGCCGTAGGCACGATAACTCTCGAACGGAATGAGCTAGATAGTTGAAATTTTCAGAGTATGTTTGGGGGATAAATATCTCGGCTAAGTTCGTTATTGGGCAAAATCGGACAGATGGTTTCGGAGTAACAAAAAAAAATTTTTTTTTTTACATAACAAATTCCAAATTAAATTTTTTTCAATAAGCAGTTTTACCATAAGAATCCATTCATATCATTTTTAACTCTAACAAACTAATACTTCCGGAGATATGATTTTTCAAAATTTCAATGATAGAATTATTCTGTGGCTATTCTATGAATTGTTATAATGTCAACTTTGACGTTGTCTCATTGTAATTCATTCCAGTAATGGTATCAATATGAGAATTAGATATTATCATACTTTTGTTGGTTGATATTTTCATGCCGATGGTCAATCCATATGATGAGGGGAATGGTAATGGTAAGTTAATAATATTGAGTTCAGAATATCTCCACTAAAAACAAAACTGGAATTGAGGAATGAATATCTCGGATGAGTTCGTTGTTGGGTAGAATTCGTCTATTGGTTTTGGATTGATAATTTTTGGCACTCTTGTTGAATTTAATTTCTTCTATGATGTTTGAATTCAATTTCTGCTAAGATGAAGTTCTAAATTTCAATAATGAATCGTACTTCTGTTTTCACAGAATGCTATAATTATTCTATCTAAGCTTTATTATATGATCTGTGTTCATACTCGTACATTACATCCTGTTCTATAAGAGAGAGTCAAATTCATTTCAGCTATTTTAATTTGGTTTCTTCCATGGTGCAGTTCTCAGATTGCTCATTTAATCTTGATAAATAAACTATTATTTGAATTGAATTTCCTTTATGATGCAGTTCTATCATAAGAATACATTGATATAATTCTCAACTCTGAGTAACCAATACTTTCGGAGATATAATTTGTCTGTTTGAACTAGAGCGCCAGAAAGCTCCTGTCCACAGGGCTTGAACCCATTTTTTTAAAATTCAATTATAAATACTTAAACGAAAATTAAAAGATTCATTCTTATTCAGTCCATAGAGACTCGTGCACTGCTTCAAGAGTGATTATTGGAACCAACAAATCCAAGTTATTTTCAGTGAAATCGTCTCTTCCTTCAACTTCGCTCTGATTTAGCCACTCTAATTTACCTTTATCGCTTGCACACAGAAGCTCAGTATTTCGTCGAGTGCACCTCAGCTCTCTTTCTAGAATCATTTTTTACTTTAAGTTTTCTTCCATGTGATTTTGCAAAGTTTTCTGCTAGAATAAGATAACGCGATATTTGCCAAGACCCCCCCCCCTCCTCCCCTCAAGTGAGATTTGGAAATATTTATCTCGACCCCCCCCTGAACACCTCACGTAATTTATGGACACCCCCTATGTTCAATTGAATTTTTAATTAACGGAGGAGAGACATTGGTATGTCTTCTGATAGAAAATCTACAAGTGATTAGTATTGAAATGAAGCCCTATTTGAGAAAATTTAATGGGTTTTTTCATATTTTACATCCATTTTCTGAGAATAATATCTAAGTGACTCATTAAAACAATGTAGAATTCAATGGGTAATCTGATTATCAATAAAAAAGCTGGGTATTAAATTTAAGAAACGGGTGTTGATATCATTTTCGGTGAAACTGGAAGTCGAATGAGTCTGAATTTATTTCCAAGAATTCATCTCTACTAACAAAGCTTAAGTAAAAAATTTCAAGTGTTTATCTCGAGTCTCTTTTTTTTGGAGTATTTTAATGAACGGTCTTCGTGAATCACCCTGTATACATTTCGATCTATGATTTTCCCAGTTAACGGCTCCTAAGCAGCTGCGACACAACTTGCACTATGTAGTCAGTGTCATGAAGCTTTCGGTATAAAATCTCACCATGGTGTTGATATTTTTTTCGATTGTTTATTTCTAGGAAGCACCAACTTTATTAGAACCAAGAGCTGCCGCCGCAGTTGGACAGTCAGGACTCATGTCTCTATACGATGCCATGTTCGCTCAGTATGGTGTCAAAATTGCCCAGGTATTAGTGACGAAACCCGATTTCTACAATGAAGAAACCAGAAGAAACTTATTCAGTACCATATCCGAATTAATTAGCTTGAATATCGTACCTATCATCAACACAAATGATGCAGTATCACCTCCACCACAAATAGACGAACCCATTGGAGGTAAACCGGGCAAGAGAGGTATCAGTCTTAAGGACAACGACAGTTTAGCTGCTATGTTGGCAGCTGAAATTCAATCAGATCTTCTTATCCTCATGTCAGATGTGGATGGAATCTACAATAAGCCGCCATGGGAACAAGGAGCCAGATTCTTGCACACGTTCACTTCAGATTTGAGGAATACCATTGAGTTCGGACAAAAATCCAAGGTTGGCACTGGAGGTATGGATTCTAAGGTAAATGCAGCTACCTGGGCCTTGGACAGAGGAGTTTCTGTAGTTATTTGCAATGGAATGTTGGAGAAATCCATTAAAACTATTCTGTCTGGAAGAAAAGTTGGTACTTTCTTTACTGAGGCATCAGCTGCAAGTTCTGTGCCTACGGAGGTTGTTGCTGAGAACGGTAAGAAGTATAGGTGACATTGAATAAGATAGTTAGGCCGTATTTCATCATTCTGGTGCTACCTATGAGGCAGCTACCCCGCAGCTAGCTAACTTACCCAGTACTCCAAATTTTTTGTAGTAATGGATAGAGTGGACGCTGCTGGAAAGAAGAATACTTCTTCCCGAGTATATGATCCAATCTATCAATTGCTGTAACAATTCTATGCACATTAGCTTTGACAGTCTGAATCTTAGAAGAATATACTGACTGATAAAGATACTGCAACACCCAGAAGGAGCTGTTTAAATTTTAATTTTTTTTTTGGATAAAACATAGATAGTATGGCAAGGAGTAAATGATTGAAATTTGAAGAAAAAAAACGAAAGGTTTCCAATTTTTTTTATAAATTTGTTAATAATGTGTTTGTCCACCGCGATTATATATACACTCCCCAACACGTCTTGGCATTGATGCAATAAGATGTTCTATGTCTTCTTGAGGGATACTATCCCAAGGTAGTTCATGTATCAGAGCCGCCAAAGTACGTGGGGGCTGGGGTAAATTTCCAAGCCTTCTACCCATGATGTCCCAAACATGCTCTATGGGCGAAAGATCGGGGGATCTGGGCGGTCATGGCAAAAGATTCACATGGGTCGCTTCAAAAAAGTCTAAACTAACTCTGGCAACATGAGGTCAAGCATTATTTTGCTGAAATATTGGATTATCGAGCCGGTTAAGGTGAGGGAGAACATACGGCTCCACTAATTCTTGAAGGTAACGCAGCGCTATCATGTTACCTCGAATAAAGACGAAAAGTGACCTGCTCGCATGTGCAATAGCACTCCATTCCATTACGTCTACTGTCCGGTGTACATGACGCTCAATACCAAACTGAGGTTCACGTCTTTCTCCCCGACGTCGTCTAACCCTTCTTCAACCATCATGTGCACCCAATAAGGAGAATTGAGACTCATCAGAAAAGACGACCTAATGCCATTCCACATTCCAATGTTGACATTCTCTGCACCACTGTAATCGTTGCCGGCGATGCTCAACCGTCAGAGGTAACACAAAATGGGGTTGATAATGCTGAAGTCCAAAAGACCTTATCCGGTGGTAAACTGTTCGGACAGTTACAGAATGGCCTTATTCTCGTAACCACTCATCAGCCAGAGATCGATTGTCGCAAATCGGTTTCTAATAGCCATACGTCTTAGACGTCGATCTTGAACTTCATTTGTGCCCCTTCGATGTCTGGTACCTACTCTTCTTCGATTTTGGGCATTATCAAACCACGCTTGATAACATCTCATAACAACAGTTGGATTTCTGTTCGTACGGTTAGCTATTTCTTGAAATGACAACCCCGCCTCCCGTAGACCAATAAATCGACCTCTTTCAACTTCGCTTAGCTGGCGATAATTCCGCGCACACGTGCTTTACGCATTTTAACAACAACTGAACATCGACTTTGGATCTCCTCGAACAGCTGGTTTGTTGTAAAAATTAAAAAAATTTGCAAATTGCTACCTATTTTACGGGCTCTATCTCTTGAAATGAGGACATCCTTATTGTGCACCTGTCTGGTCTTCAAGTTCTTTTGCTCAGGAACTGTTGGAGATAAAATTCGAAAACCACAGTTTACAGCTTTATGGTTTTGCGTAATTCAAAGTTTTGATGCAACATTACAACAATTATGAGGAATTTCTGTTCAAATTTTATATCATCGAATATCATCATTGTCCAAGAACATACAGTTACAATAGTTTGGACATACGTTAAGTATATTTGAATGCTTGTTGTTGCTTGATATTTGGGAATTACCCATACGAATATTCTCCACTTCCGCCTGGAATATTGCGACATCGAAATAAACTTTAGGGTGAATCGGAAACTCAATGAAATTAACATGATTTATGCAATTTGGATTTTTTTACTGATGTCTATCTACTGGTCTGCCAGTCTGCTGGTTTGCTAATAGAACCGAAGTTGGTGCCATTATAAACGATGTAGATATCATCTGAGTTGTGTTCGAAAATTAACTCCACGGAGTAGAGTAGAGTTTTTGAAGGTTTGACAGATTTACTCTAGAGTTACTCTGACACTGACACTGACAGTGACAGAAGGTGCCAATATCGGAAAATAGGTTATGTTGGTTTAAGAAATATCCTATTATTATTGTTTTCTTCACATATATGTAAGTCTAATCATAAATAGATATTGTGAGCAGTATAAAAACTATTAAATTACCTCACAAAACATTCATAAAACAGTTAGACAAAGATACTAGATTTTCATTCCCATGAGGTATGTCAATTTTGACAGGAGTAAAATGAACTCCGAGTCGAATACTCCGACTTTTCGGACGACTGACACAGAGTAAAATTTACTCAACCTTTCAGTTTTCGAACGCAATGGAGTAAATATTACTCTACAGAGTTAATTTTCGAACGCAACTCTGAAACATATGAAATGTCATATTTAATATACATATTATTGTCAAGTAGGCAGCAGTCACAGATATAATTAAATACACCAAGGAATTTGGACATCTGATCAGTATCTATACATTAACACAACCTTAATATTTTATTCAGAATATTTACATCTGAATCTGTATGAGTAAAAAGGGAGCTAGGTTCAATTCCCTGGACTTTTCGTCGTTTCGTTAGAAGGAAATCAGTGAATCTAATCTCTTCAAAAGTTTAAATACCTCATTCCACTATCGATTTTCTGTGTTTATTTTTATCTTTTTTCGCATCTTTTCAATGTATGACTCTGGAATGGCAATTTGCTGTGTGCCGATAGAATGGAAATAAAATTCAATCGGTTTTACATTCGAAAGAGCTTATGACTAGATTGGAAATTGAGCTCTAATAAATATGATTCGTATATGGTGAAACAAGCGGCTATTAGCATATATATTAAAATTCATTTTCAGGGAAACGCTGGCAAGGTTTTCAAAAAGGCTATACGTTGATTTGATAAAACTCATGCATTTTTCAACCCGAACTGAAACCGGATATATAATTTTTTTTTGTGTTCTACATAACCGTGAATTCGGTATGAAAATCATGTTTGCATTTTGTATTTGAAAATTGTTGAATGTAAACAAAAATGGGTTATGCTTTAAATTTTCGTGTATTCATTGGAGTAATTTGAAAGATCAGTAAAAGGGCATAAGAACTTCTTTCACGAATGTGTTTCTTATTCAATTTCTAACTCCAAATGATAAAACTAAGATACTTATCATCGTTTAGAAGAAGTCTTCATTTCTAGAATTAATCTTCTCATTCTTATTCCTATCTTCTTATAAATAAAAATGAATTCCTGTTCGTTAGTCTCGCTAGGACTCGAGAACGGCTGTACCGATTTGGCTAATTTTGGTCTTGAATTATTTGTGGAAGTCAAGGGAAGGTTTGAAAGGTGAATAAATATAAAAATGTCTTCAGGGTGTTGAAAAATAAACTTTCGAGGCATACATCATTGAAAATAAACCATTACTATACAGGATGTTCTTAATATCACTGCACAATTGTCCGCGATTGAAGTGGTTTGTGCCACAAACAAAGCATTACATAAATAGCACCTTGGATGGAATCTCATAATGTATTTGTCCGAAATTGTCATACATGGTGTATTTCTTTTAACGTCAATTGCAACTTGCTGTTTTTCACGCCAATCGTACAATTTCATTCAATTGTATTCAAAATTATACTTTCGAGACAAACTTCAATGAAAATAAACCATCACTATACAGGGGGTTCTTTATACCACGCCACAATTGTACGCGATTGAAGTGATTCGTGCCACAAACATAGCATTAACTAAATAGGAACCTTAGATGGATTCTCATAATGTATTTAACCGAAATTTTCATACAGGTGTTTTTCTTTTAACGTCAATTGTAACTTGCTGTTTTTCACGCCAATCGTACAATTTCATTCAATTGTGTTAAAAAATATAATTTCGAGGCATACATCATTGAAAATAAACCATTACTATACAGGGTGTTCTTTATATCACTGCACAATTGTACGCGATTGAATTGATTTGTGCCACAAAGCATTAACTAAATAGGTACCTTGGATGGATTCTAAGGCCGGCCTCATACTTCTCTGAATTCATATTCTTAAATTCATAATCTGAATTCTAGAAGCTTGCAAAATCTAGAAATTAATACTCTGAAAAAACCAGAATGTGTGTGGAGAATAGTGAATTAGTATGCAATTCGGTGCTTTCTGAATTAATAATATGAATTCAGAGTGACATTCCGGACGTATGAGTCCGGCCTTATAATGTAACAATTTTGTTTTTCCTTTGATGTGTGGACATCGCGCATGGACAATTATACGTCGCGTGTTCGCACGTAGGAAAACCATCATCGTGGTTTATTTGAGAACCACAAAACAAAAAATATAGTTCATCAGAAAGCATTATATTGATTAAGAGACTGTATCGTAACTGTGTGTGGCTGTCAATATCAAATTGAAACCTTATAAATAGCCAGTATTTCAGGAAAGCTCTGTTTTGTAAGTAACCAACACCATGTGCAATTAATCGAAAATAATAATAAAACTTCATTCATACTGAGCCTTTTTATTTTATCAAGTTAGGCGGTACGAAGTTCACCGGACCAGCTAGTTTGCAATAAATATTCCAGTTGAAACTGGCATCTGCTATCTACTAATGATTTTTTTCATACCCACTAGTTAAAGTGCTATTTTGTTGGAAGGAAAACTAGAGTTTAATTATATGTTTGTTAATTAATTCTGGCGCAATTAAGAAATGCAATAGAATGTTGTCGGGGAAGGACAAACTGAAATTGCATCGTATACGGAGCGTAGAATCACGGTCATACTGGTATTTCTTAATTTTCTCATTCCAAAATTTTTTCATTGAGTCATTTATTTTCATAATGATTCCAGGTAGGTTAAGAATTCGCTTTTTTTTACTCACTGATGCATTCATGAATTTGGGAAGTATCCAATTTCTCACAAACGCTGCTGCTGTGTATAACCACATTGCCATTTCCAGTCTCAGATCCCATGTCTTCTTGGAAAGAATTTTGTCTATGAGTTTTATCCAGTTGAGCTAGTATTACACCTAGATATTTCCACTCACTGGGGAAGTTCAGAGTCTGGCCATTTAGGTCCAGAGCTCTGAGATTCAGATTTCTCCTTCTAGTGAAGGGGATCGCTGTCTCCACCAGGTAGGCCGTGACCGATAACTGCTTAACGTTGGGGGGTTCTACCTCTTTACGCCTGACAGCATTGCATATAGAAGTGTGCAGGGTATTGTCCAAAGCACCCCTAATATCACCAAAACATGGCAAGCTCTTTTGCGGAGAAAGTCCTCGTTATACCTCTACAATAAGATGGAGGAGTGCCTCTACCGTGGATTTTCCCGATCTATAGGCAATTTGTTTTTGATGGCATTGCATTGCATATAGAGATATGCAGGATATTGTCCAAAGCACCCCCAAAACAGCACCAAAACATAGCAAGTAGGATCTCTTTTGCGGAGAAAGTCCTCTCTACCTCTACAATAAGGTGGAGGAGTGAATCTACCGTGGATTTTCCCGATCTGTAGGCAAATTGTTTTTGATGGAGCTTTATACTACCTCTCACCTGATTATTATCTATTATTTTCTCAATGATTTTTAGGAGAAAGGAATTGAGATATATGGGTCCATAATATTTAAGGTTTATGGAGCCTTTCCGTCCCATTTTGGAAATGAAAACTACCCTTGCTCCTCTCCATGATTTAGGAATGAATCCCAATGCATAACTGGCTCTAAACAGCTCAGTAAGTCGGAAATATAACGTCTATGCCCGCCGTTTTGAAGGGCTGGAAGCTTTTTATCGTTCATTCAATTCTGTTTGATGTGAATAGTCTGCCAAATTATTTATAGATTCACTTGGAGGGCTTAAATGCTTCCTCTGTGGAGATCTTGTCTCTGGCGCCGACTTGCTTAGAGCCAGGGAAATGAGTCACGAGCAGAACTCTCAGGCTCTCTTCGTGATCATTCGTGAAACTTCACATGGCTTTCTAATCTAGCCAATTGGGTTGTAATGATCTTTTTAAATCTGGCCGTGGATCAGTTTTATCCAATTCCGGACAAAAGCTTGTCCAGGGTTGCCTTTTGGGTTTTCTTACCTTGCCCTTTCATTGAGGTGACCAAGTTGATCACTCCACCAGGGATCGTCTATGGATTTCGATTTCTTCCTGAGTGGACAAATATCTTCATATACTCTTTTCACACACAAAGTGAAATGAGCAGAGGAATTTTCTAGTTTCTCCAGTGTACTGATGTAATATTTCAGGCCTTGCAGTGAAATGCTGATCTTCGCATTCGGACAATTATAGAGAGACTTTCATGATTTGCCTATGAATGAATTCACCTAAACTTGTGGAATTTTTTAGCTCCATTGAACTAACTCATCTCCGTCATTAAATATATTACCTTAAGTTCCAAACAGGTGTTCAAATAATTAATGAAGAGGTTTTATCTATTTACAACACTGTAAATAACATTGAATATAAGAACTGTTTCCTAATCACAAGAGCGCATACTAATACTGAGGTTATTGCATGATTTTTGTGTCAATCCCTGTGGTTTTTGTCCTTCACGTTTCCTGCTGAAAACATGCAGTACTATAACATAATACAATTATTCTGATATTCACGACCTTTGTGAATTACTCTTCATGCCATAGGCTACGATATGTACAATACTTAGATTGAGACTCACCTAGTTTCATTTCACATGTAATTATCCTCTGTTATTTGTAAGATGCAAGATTGAAATAAAAATGAATGATATCGAGAATTTCGAACTTGTTTGAGGGTTACTTTGGGATGTGCACATTAATTATTCATTGATTTTTCTCTACCAAATTCTGAAAAATATCTATGATTAAATTCATTGACATTAAAAAACGAAAACTGACCAACTGCTTTCTTTTAGCTCGTGCGGGGAGTCGAGTTTTGCAAACCCTCTCACCAGAACAAAGAGCATCGTGCGTCCATGCCTTGGCCGATTTGCTAATAGAGAAACAATCTCAAATTCTGGATGCTAACGCCAAGGATTTAGACGAAGCCTCAAAAACTGGTTTGGCTAAGCCTCTTTTGTCAAGACTTTCCCTTACCCCTGCCAAGTTGAAGAATCTTGCAGTTGGTCTCAAACAAATAGCTGATGACAGTCATAATAACGTAGGAAGGGTATTGAGGAAAACGAGGCTAGCATATGGATTAGAACTGAAACAAATTACTGTACCAATTGGTGTATTATTGGTTATTTTCGAATCAAGGCCTGATTCCTTGCCTCAAGTTGCAGCCTTGGCTATTGCCTCTGGAAATGGTCTTTTGCTGAAAGGAGGAAAGGAAGCTGCTCACAGTAATAAGATTTTGATGGAACTCGTGAAGGAGGCTTTGAGGACAGTTGGAGCGGAGAATGCAGTTTCTTTGGTATGGAAAACATTGAATTTCATGCTATCTGTAATAGTTTTTCGTCGAGGAGCATATTACATTTTTTCGTCGACCTCCACATATTTTTAAGAATTTCGGACCTCTTAAATGATTTCACAATAGGAAATGACACATACACTTATGTTTGTATTGAACCGTATCCATAGTGATCATAGCACTGACAGTAATTTTACTGACACTTATGTTTGTATTGTACCATATCATTCCGTATTCACAGTGACCACAGCGGACGAGAAAGTACTTTCTCGTCCACAAAGTACTTTCCTTCAATAATAGTCGATTTTATGGTCGCAAATTAGTACGTAAAATGTCACTTTCCATAGAGGTCAACGAAAAAAGTATTTTAGGTATTTCTTTTTAAATCTCACTATTTTGAAATTAGAATTAGTAACTTCATAAAGCCAAGTTTTCAAATCTGGGGTTTCAAATTTTAAATTACTTTGTTTCTAGTTCACAAATTGGCAGCAGTGCCTACTACTCCTACTACACCTACTACATGTGTTAATTTTCATTATAACCCAACTTTGTGGTAGAGATAGAGAAGTATATCTTCTTTATTTTGCTTTGTGTCAGCGCTAGACGAACGCCTACTTTGTCAATATAGCTATCTTTGTTTACCCAAGCAACTATTTGTTATCCTTTTTGGAGCTCTTGTTCCTCGGAACAGAGAGCTCAAATTCAATTTGCCCAAATATCTGTAATTTTCGAATTTTGGATAAAAACGGTCTTAACGATTTGGTTCGACTCACTGATCAAGAATCCGTAGTCAAAATCGATTCTGTCCGGCTGGTCCGGTCGTTAACACGATAACTCTCGAAAGGAATGAGTTAGGCAGTTGAAATTTCCAGAGTAGGTTTGGGAGATAAATATCTCGGGTAAGTTCGTTATAGGGCAAAATTGGCCAGAAGGTTTCGGAGTAACGAAAAAAAAATTATTTTTGTTTACATTACAAATTTCAAATTCATATTTGTTCATGATGGAGTTGCACCATCAGAATCCATTGATTCTCAACCCTAATAGGCTAATACTTTCAGAGATATGATTTTTCAAAATTTCAATAATAAATCGTAGGTTCTATGTTTTCACAGAAAGCTGTAATTATTCTATCTTTGACCTGACTTCATACATGTTATTTTGTTTTCCTATAAGAGACATGCCAAATTTATTTCTGGTTCCTTACTCATGAAATGAAATACGCCTCCTGCTCTAGAAAACAAAGTATGATTGAATGCAAAATGACCAATGAAATAACCTCAGCTATCGTAGAATTATCAGGATTATATGATATTATACTTTTTGGGTGATATTTTAATGCCCGTGGATCATCCATATAAAGATGGAAATATATACTTTAGTAAGTTAATCAAATTGGGTTCGGAATATCTTCAGTAAAAACAAAGCTGGAATATTGGCTAAGTTTCAATTGATATAATATAATATTCAGAGTAGATTTAAGGAATGAATATCTCGGATAAGTTGGTTATTGGTTCGATTAATAAGTTTTGGTACTCTTGTTTTTTTTTAATGTTTTTTTGTCGCTCTAGTTCCTCGGAACTGAGTGCTTATCAATTTGCCCAAATGTCTATAATTTTCGAATTTTTGGCTGAAAATGGTCTCAAACGATTTGGTTCGACTCACTGATCAATAATCCGAGGTCGAAATCGATTCTGTCCTGGCCGGCCGTAGGCACGATAACTCCCGAACGAAAGGAGTTAGAGGATTGAAATTTGCAAGGTGGGTTTGGAGCGTAAATATCTCGGACGAGTTCGTTAATGGGCGAAATCCATCAAGCGGTTTCGGAGCCGATTTTAGTAAAAACATTTTTTATGAATATTTCCGAAACCGATCACTCGATCTATCTTAAATTTAGCATCACATTGTAAAATCATGCCCTTTATACACATGTGTTTTGAATTGATCAGGTTACCGCAAAGTGTCGAAAAAAAATTTAAAAAATTTGGAAAAATTTTTTCTACAATAACTCTCGAACGGAATGAGCTAGGCAGTTGAAATTTTCAGAGTAGGTTAGGGAGATGAATATCTCGGTTGAATTCGTTATTGGGCAAAATGAGCCAGATGCTTTTGCAGTAACGAAAAAAAAAATTTGTTTTTAAGTAACCTATTTCAAATTCAATTTTTATTTAATATGCAGTTTCATCATAAAAATCCATCGATATCATTTTCAACTCCAACAAGCTAATACTTTCGGAGATATGATTTTTCTAAATTTCAATAATGAATCGTACTTCTATGTTTTCTATGTTGATATCTTCCATGGTGCAGTTCTCATTCTCAGATTGCTCATTTAATCTTGATGAATAAACTATTATTTGAATTGAATTTCCTTTATGATGCAGTTCTATCATAAGAATACATTGAAATAATTCCCAACTCTGAGAAACCAATACTTACGGAGATATAATTTGTCTGTTTGAACAAGAGCGCCAGAAAGCTCCTGTCCACAGGGCTTGAACCCATTTTTTGAATTTAATTTCTTTCGTGATGCTATCTATGTAATAGGCTCGATGTTGCCAAATGGTGAAATAGAAACTTTAAATTTTGAATTCCCATATATACGTTTTTCGATATTAAGTACTGATAATATATTTTTTTGGAAAAAAGTTCAAAGGTGACTTTTTAAACATTCATAAATATAACTTTTTTTCGTCTGATGGGGAATTCTTTATTGCCAGATTGAAAAATTGGTCCCGAAGTTTCATTAGATTTTCTGACAATTCTGCAGGTGTCTACAAGGGAAGAAATAGGAGATTTGCTCTCAATGGAACAACATATCGATCTGATTATCCCAAGGGGCTCCAACGAATTAGTCAGAAGTATCCAATCCCAAGCGCAACACATCCCGGTTCTAGGCCATGCTGAAGGTATCTGCCACGTTTACGTCGACAAAGATGCGAGTCTAGAGAAGGCCCTGAAAATTGTTCGAGATGCAAAATGCGACTATCCAGCTGCCTGCAACGCTATGGAGACTCTCTTGATCCACGAATCGCTCATGGAAGGATCTATGTTCACTGATATGTGCAACATGCTGAAAAAGGAGGGCGTTAAGATATATTCCGGGCCCAAACTGAGCGAACTTCTTACATTTGGACCCCCACAGTGCAAGACGATGAAGCACGAGTATGGATCTTTGGAATGTTGCATTGAAGTTGTGAAAGATATGGATGAAGCTATCAACCATATCCATACCTATGGAAGCGGACACACTGAAGTGATCATCACAGAAAACGGTAAGCTTGAAACACCACCCGTTTGATAATTCGCAGCTATGCAGATATAAAATATGTTCTACCGTATGTCTTGGCTCTTTATCCGACTTAAGGGATGGAAAGAAAATTGAAAAAAATTGGTGAACTTGAAGATGAACAGGAAACAGCCTGTATATCCGTGTATATAACGGAAATAGTCTACCAAAGTTTGATTGATTCTGTTCTTTTTCTAAAATCTAATAGTAGACGATTATAATTAATCATTAAAATTTCCTATTCATTTTGAATATTCCGCAATAGCATCGTAGATACATCTAAATTCTTAGAATATCCAAATCTCGAAAATGTAATACAAATTTCATTTACATGGGGTTTGTTGTAATTGAATGTCAATAGTTGAGGAGATTAATTTATTAAGGATTTTACGTCAGAAAGTTCATATTCACTTTATTTTGGATATACCTACAGGGTTCTAAAATCTTTAGATATTTTGTTGGCATTATTGACTAGTACCTATAACATAATTTATGCGCGTATGTTCTGGGGAACATCGCGTTATAGTTTTGCCCAAATGTCTGTAACTTTCGAATTTTTTGACGAAAATGATCTCAAACGATTAAGTTCGACTCCCCAATGAAGAATTCTAGGTCAAATTTGATTCTGTCCGTCCGGCCGTCCGTCCGGCCGTTGCCACGATAACTTGAGAACGAAAAGAGCTAGCGACTTGAAATTTTCAGGGTAGGTGGCGCATCCCAATACGACGGACAAGTTCGTTAATGGGCATAATCGGCCCAGTGGTTTCCGAGTAATAATTTTGTTTTCAACCAATATAAATCCGATCGAATTGAAACTTGGTGGATAGTTGTAGAATATGAACCTAAGCACGTTTGTGAAATTTAGTGCGAATCGTATGGCTAGAAAATTTAAAAAAAAAAAATAAAAAAAATATTTTTGTTTTCACGATAACCTGAGAACGGAAAGAGATAGCGGCTTGAAAATTTCAGGTTAGGTTGTGCATCTGAATGCGACATTTGAGTTTGTTTATGAGTATAATTGGCAAAACGGTTTTAGAGTTATAGCCATCTGAAATTTTCTGGAATTTGGTGGTTTTTTGTTCCTCATTAACTCAAAAATACTGAACCGATTGAATTCAAACATGGTTATTAGTTGTAGAATGCCAACGCGAAAATGTTTGCAAAACTTGGTGAGGATAGCATTTGTGGAAAATTTTTAATAAATCATTGAAAATAAAAAAAAAATTCTATATATCAGTAACTATTCGTTTGAAATTGCTGAAATTTTGCAAGAGCGTTCATAACCTAACTCTACTGCCAAGTTTCAAGTTTTTACACGATCGGTTGAATATTGTTGGAGATTCGAGCATTCTTGTGTGAGTTCAGTAGATGGGTGACCGTTGCCTCGATAACTTTCGAACGAAAGGAGATAGGGACTTGTAATTTTCAGGGTAGGTTGCGTATCCGAAAGGGAGAGTTGAGTTCGTTTTTGGGCATAATCGGTCTAACGGTTTCCGAGTTATACCCACCTGGAATATTATTTCCTTGATAACTCAAAAAATAAATATTCGATCAAATTGGTGCTTGGTAACGAGTAGAAGAAAATCAACATAAAGACGTGTTTAAAATTTTGTACAAACCGTACCCCTAGAAAATTTGAAAAAAATGACGAAAAAAAAAATTTTAAGAACCGTACCCTTAGAAAATTTGAAAAAAATCACGAAAAAAAAATTGGTTCAAGCACTGACGTGAAGTCAGAAGCTTTTGCGCGTATGTTCTATTGTCCATTCTTCTGTATTGGACACCCTTAATCGAATTTACCATGGTTAATGATGTTGTCCATTCTCCTGTATTGGACACTTAATTCGAATTTACCATGGTTAATTCGAATTAAGAGTGTCCAATACAAGAGAATGGACTACATAATTTACCATGGTAAATTCGATTAAGGGT
This sequence comes from Halyzia sedecimguttata, assembly GCA_937662695.2. Classification (NCBI taxonomy): domain Eukaryota; kingdom Metazoa; phylum Arthropoda; class Insecta; order Coleoptera; family Coccinellidae; genus Halyzia; species Halyzia sedecimguttata. The sequence continues at coordinate 35,111,559 of OW569417.2, forward strand.
GTCCAATACAGAAGTATGGACAATAGAACATACGCGCAAAAGCTTCTGACTTCACGTCAGTGCTTGAACCAATTTTTAATTAGAAATTTTATTCAATTTTGGGTTCTCAATTTTTATTTCAATAAAAATTATTAAAAATCTAATACTTTCCAAATTTCAGAATTTTGTTTTTTAGTATAAGCCCACCATATTCCATATTCTCTAAAAATATACTTCGAAAGTATGAATCAATTTTTCTATAGTTATTTTCCTAACAAGTACACAAAGTCATACTTTTCCGCACGCATTTACAGTTAGACGAACGACGCAAAGCGGAGATCAGATAAGTTTTTGAGTGCGGAAAAGTCATTTTGTGCACGTAGTAGGAACAACGTTTTTCCTTCGAGCGTCTTATATTAACAAGAAGGAACCAAATTGAAAATAATAATTTATTCTGAAACTTTTAATTAATCCAGAATGTAACCACACAACTATTCAAAAACAAATAAAAGAGAAGAATTTACCATGGTAAATTCGAATTAAGAGTGTCCAATACAGGAGAATGGACAACATAATTTACCATGATAAATTCGATTAAGGGTGTCCAATACAGAAGAATGGACAGTAGAACATACGCACAAAAGCTTCTGACTTCACGTCAGTGCTTGAACCAATTTTTTTTTCATTATTAGTTTTGAAAACGCTAAACAGCGTTCATGGCCATTGGAAGATACTGTCTGAGTGTCTGAGCTCTGCGGGACTCGTTTCGCGATTAATATCGAGCGAATGGTGGCATATGATTTCACGCTTCAAATATTCACTGGTGGGGAAAGGCTGAATTCCGTGTTTTGTCACATAGGTGGCGTGGGCGATTAGGTATGATCGACCAAGCCGGCTCTGAGAGGCTTAACCCGGTTCAGTTTAGTCGAATTTGTTGAGAAGCTACAGAGTACTGATGAAGGCCAAGAAGCCAGAAACGCGTCTGCTCTTGCTTTCTCGGCAAATCAATGAACCTCCTGGAGTATATTTGACTTATGTGAAATATGTGAAATATATGCATAATTATATTAATTATACGAAGCCATTATGAAGGACCCTATTGGCAGGAACGCTCTGGACTTGTTGAACTAACATATGTAATAAAACTCCCCATCATTGAATCTCACCAGTTGGACGAATTTTCACCTGTACCAGTATATATAATGAGAATATTTTCGTGAAGATTTTGTTATTCAGAATGTTATGTATCTCAACAAGCTATTGTATTACCGATACATTTGTAATTAAAAATAAATTCCTGGAAATTTGGATCATATAATTATATGATCATTCATGAAGAGCACTTTCGGAATTTTTGTGAGACTAACGAAAAGTTTTAATATCTGCATCATCCTCCCAACCCTCTTATGGCAACAAAACTCAGGGAACTCAGGTTGCTGAGTAGAAAATGATACAAATCCTCCCCAAAGGCTGAAGACAGTTCAGAAGGAACACATTCAGCAGGCAGGTTTATTTGACTTAGCAAAGTTTATAGCTTAATCCCAGACTATTACGATAACGATACAATTTCCTGGATTGTTGCGAGTCAAAGAGCAAAAACATAATCTGATATTGCGAAGTTATTTCGTTCATGAATCCTCTGAGCAATGGCACATTGTTTCCATTTAAGGTATTAGAATATAAGAAAGAATTCCGTCATAATTTCATTATTTCTGGATATTAATTCAATACAATCCTGAAATAAACTGCTTCCAAAAAGTAAGGTACTCCTATATGAAGTACAAAAGTTATGAAATCCGGGGCATAGAGTTAGGAGCTTTTTGGCGCTCTAGTTCCTCGGAACTGAGTGCTTATCAATTTGCCCAAATGTCTGTAATTTTCGAATTTTTCGATGAAAATGGTCTTAAACGATTTGGTTCGACTCACTGATCAAGAATCCGTGGTCGAAATTCATTCTGTCCGGCCATCCGGCCGGCCGGTCCTGCCGGCCGGCCGTAGGCACGATAACTCTCGAACGGAATGAGCTAGACAGTTGAAATTTTCAGAGTAGGTTTGGGAGATAAATATCTCGGCTAAGTTCGTTATTGGGCAAAATCGGACAGATGGTTTCGGAGTAACAAAAAAAAAAATTTTTCTTACACAGCAAATTCCAAATTAATTTTTTTTCCATAAGCAGTTTTACCATAAGAATCCAATTATATTATTTTTAACTCTAACAAGCTAATACTTTCGGAGATATGATTTTTCAAAATTTCAATAATAAATCGTATTTCAACGTTGTCACAGAATGATATAATTATTCTATGTATGAATTGTCATAATGTCAACTTATTTTCCTGAGACATGACATTATCTAATCAATCGAAGAATTGTGTGCGAAGTGAGAAAAATCTCAGTTGTTTGCTCCGAAATTAGTTTTTCTCAGAAAAGTCTTACATTTCGGAACGGAACATGAGGTAAGAGATCTGAGAGTAGTGAGACTGCTTTTCATCCATAGACATAGATATAACTCTCGAACGGAATGAGGTAGGTAGTTTAAATTTTCAGAGTAGGTTAGGGAGATGAATGTCTCGGTTAAGTTCGTTATTGGGCAAAATTGGCCAGATTTAATTTGATTTCATCCATGGTGCAGTTCTCATTCTCATGATTTGCTCATTTAATCTTGATAAATAAACTATACTTCTCGCAAAAATTAAAGGAACAAAAAAATTTTCGAAATTTTTTGGCAATTTTCAACAGGCTGTATTTCAGTGAAAAATGGCCGTACAGAAAATAAAAAAACATAGCTTTTCAAGCTTGAAGACTCTAGTTTACGAATTTCTTGGTTAAAAATTTTTTGAAGCCCCGGTAATCATGCGATTCTTGGATAAAGCACAAAGAAAAAATTTTCTAAATTTTTTACATTTTTTTTTTCGCTCTACGGACATGGAAAAATTTTTTCGACCTAGACCAATGGATAGGTCGTATAGCCTGTTCATTCAGCTTCAATTTGCTTTTTGCAAGAGTCAAATACGACCATTTGTCTTCGAGATATCGAATTTTGAATGCAAAAGGATCCTTTTTCACTCAACTGCCGATATCTCTGAAACTACTGGTCGCCCAGCAAGCGGACAGGAAGTTTCGTTTTCTGCAGAAAATTTCCGATAAAAAAAGTCGTCATGGTTGATTGGAAAAAAAAATTTTCCGCTTAAAACGTTAACAAGAAAAAAGAGCAAAAAAATGCCATTTTCCCTTTTTTTGGTTAATCGACTGTATTTTCGACAATATTAAGGGAAATGCTTAGGTTAGAAAAAAATTTTACTGTCTAATGTACCTCAAAGGCCCCCCTAAATCGGTAGATCGATCGGTTCAGCGGTTTCCTTGGACCGATTGATTGAAATTTTGAAAATATTAAGGGAACAAGATGTTTGTTCCTTAAAGTTGACCTAATCTTTTCAAAAATCAATAATTTCATTTTGTGCAGCTGACGAACCACAGGGTCTCATTTTTTCCGAAGAATCATAACATATGTGCGTAAGCACAAAAGAAGCGTAAATCCGACCGTGCAACCTCCGCGTGATATGCTTTGGATAACGCTAATTCCGGCGGTGAATCAGTTATCAATGAAAATTTTTGTCAGAAACGTTGATTTTGTTAAAAATTTAAAACTTTTTTAAAATTTTCAAAAAAAAAATTTTTTGGAAATTTTCGAAATTTTTGAAAAAATTTTTTTGGAATTTTTTTGCTAATTAATCTTTAGAAGACTCAAAATTGAGTAAATTGTAAAAAAAAATGAAATTATTGATTTTTTAAAGATTAGGTCAAGTTTAAGGAACAAAAATCTTGATCCCTTAATTTTTTCAAAGATTCAATCAATCGGTCCAAGGAAACCGCTGAACTGATCGATCTACCGATTTAGGGGGGCCTTTGGGGTACATTAGACAGTAAAATTTTCTTTTAAGCTAAGCATTTCCCCTAATATTGTCGAAAATACAGTCGATTAACCAAAAAAAGGGAAAATCGCATTTTTTTGCTCTTTTTTCACGTTAACGTTTCAAGTGGAAAATTTTTTTTTCCAATCAACCATGACAAACTTTTTTATCGGAAATTATCTGCAGAAAACGAAATTCCCTGTCCGCTTGCTGGGCGACCAGTAGTTTCAGAGATATCGGCAGTTGAGGGAAAAAGGATCCTTTTGACTTCAAAATTCGATATCTCGAAGACAAATGGTCGTATTTGACTCTTGCAAAAAGCAAATTGAAGCTGAATGAACAGGCTATACGACCTATGCATTGGTCTAGATCGAAAAAATTTTTCCATGTCCGTAGAGCGAAAAAAATATGTAAAAAATTTTGAAAATTTTTTCTTTGTGCTTTATCCAAGAATCGCATGATTACCGGGGCTCCAAAAAATTTTGAACCAAGAAATTCGTAAACTAGAGTCTTCAAGCTTGAAAAGCTATGTTTTTTTATTTTCTGTACGGCCATTTTTCACTGAAATACAGCCTGTTGAAAATTGCCAAAAAATTTCGAAAATTTTTTTGTTCCTTTAATATTTGCGAGAAGTGTATTATTTGAATTGAATTTCCTTTATGATGCAGTTCTATCATATGAATACATTGATATAATTCCCAACTCTGAGAAACCAATACTTTCGGAGATATAATTTGTCTGTTTGAACTAGAGCGCCAGAAAGCTCCTGTCCACAGGGCTTGAACCCATTTTTTTTTACCCGACTGTCCGAAGGAAGGAGGCTAATGTTTTTTCAGTGTATGTTTGTAGATACAGTGTGGAAAAGCCAACTGGAAAGAATTCATTATCTTTGTTACTGTTCATATTTATGGAGAATCCCGAAACACGTCTAATTCAAATTTTAAATAGTCATTCTTCTTCGTAAAAATGCGAACCCTACCTTCAACCCTCTTCGAGAGACAGATACAATCCCCAATTTTTCAAATTGGAAGTATGGGCTTGTGATACATCGTTTGAAATATCGCGTCATTCTCTATTCAGAAATGTTAACACTTTCATGTTTATTGAAATAAACATGAATGTTATAACATTTCTGAATAGAGAATGATGGCCGGCCGGACATAATAAAATTTGACCTCGGATTCTTCATCAGTGATTTAGTATCTTTACAGTCAAGTTCTAAATTTGAACACGATCGCATCAATATTGTTGAAGATCAGTGAGTTGTGAGTTCAGTAGCTGGATGGGTGACCGTTTCCACGATAACTTTCGAAAGGAAAGAAATAGTGACTTGCAATTTTCAGGGTAGATTGCGCAAGCGAATGGGACAGTTAAGTTAAGCATTGTTGGGCATAATCGGCCTAATGGTTTCAAAGATATACCCACTGGAGTATTTTTTTCTCGATCAAAAAATACAGGTCGGATCGAATTGAAGCTTGGTATCTTGTTGTGGAATACCGATGTAAAGACTATGTGAAATTGTGAGGGTCATATAACTTGTAAATTTGAAAAAAATTATGAAAAAATATTATGATATATGGGATATATTACGATAACTTGAGAATGGAAAGAGATAGCGACTTGCAATTTTTAGGGTAGGTTACGCATCAGAGTCTGACATTTGAGATCGTTAATAGGGATCATCCGCCAAATAGTTTTTGAGTTATACACATCTGAATTTTTGTTGTTATTTCCTTCATAACTCAAAATATACAAATCCGATCTAATTAAAACTCGGTAATTACTTGTAGAATGCCGACGCGCAATTTTTCACCGAATTTCGTGAATATCATTTTCTGAAATTATCATTTGTAACTAAGAATATATATAACAGACGTCAAAATTATGTGATCATAGACGATTCTCTCATTACTCAAGTCATTACAATGGTACGAAATGCATTAATATTTTATAAAAGCCTAGAAAACGGTCTGTATCGTTGTAAATTCTACTAAGAGTGTCCAATAGACCACATTAGTTAGGTTAGGCGGGAAATTTGAATTACGATCCATCCGTGGATCCGAGCACTGAATTCCCCATGCATTTCTTATGGACCTAAAATTTACGCGAATTTCTCGCCTGTTTTTAGATACTTTGGCTAATTTCTTAAGGTTTATTTCGGTTGAAATAGATTCTGTGAACCTTTCTCAACCATCTAGAATCAAGTTTTCATAACAAAATTGTATATTTCCAAAATAATTAATAAATATAAAAGTGTTCACCAAATTCGATTGACGTATGTCTTAGCTCACTCGAAATCTGTCAAAAATAATAACATAACCCTAAATCGGCCTTGTAATGACGCACAACAGAAGTCATCTACGACATACGGAAATCTTTCGAACTACACTGGTTTCAATTTTGATTTAAGAATAAATTGAAGTAGATTTTAATGTGGAAATAACATGAAAACATGCACTAATGATGAAGGTACCCAATACTTGATGTCTCTGTACTAACATTCTCTTTTAAATAGGGTGGTTTCACCTCAAAGTTGAAATTCCTTGTTAAAAAATTTGAATATGGATCTCCCGCCAAGAGAATGATTCTAACCTAACTAATGTGGTCTATAGAGGTGAATGAAATATTATTTACAGTAATTTTGTCGGTTAAAGGTTTTCAGCTATCTTGAAAAATTTTATATTTTAGAAAGTTTTTGAATACACAATGGAATATGCGTGCAAAAACTCTAGACATCTAGAAAAATTTTTGGCGTATGTCATTTTGCGCAAATATCTGTAATTTTCGAATTTTTTGCTGAAAATAGTCTCAAATGATCGAATGGTCTCGACTCCCTAATGCAGAATTCTAGGTCAAATTTGATTCTGTCCGGCCGGCCGGCCGTTTTCAACCAATACAAATCCGATCGAATTGAAACTTGATGAGTAGTTGTAAAATATAAACCTTAGGACGTTCGTGAAATTTTGTTGGAATTGTATCTCTAGAAAATTAAAAAAAAAATTATTAAAAAATATTTCTTATATCATAACCTGAGAACGGAAAGATATAGCGACTTGAAATTTTCAGGTTACGTTGTGCATCTGAATGCGACATTTGATTTCGTTAAAAAGCATAATCGGCTAAATGGTTTTGGAGTTAACCACATCTGAAATTTGGTTGTTAATTCCTCAATAACTCGAGAAATACATACCGATTAAATTCAATCATGGTTATTAGTTGAAGAATGCCAACGCGAAAATTTTTGCGGAATTTCGTGAGGATCGTTCGATTACAAAATTTTTAAAAAATCATTGAAACCATTAAATAAAATTCTATATATATCAGTAAATATTCGCTGAAATTTTGCTTACTCTAATGCCAAGTTCCAAGCTTGAAAACGACCGGATCTATATTGTTGGAGATCAGAGCAGCCTTGTGTGAGTTCAGTAGATGGATGGGTGACCGTTGCCTCGATAACTTTCGAATGAAAGGAGTTGGGGACTTGCAATTTTTAGGGTAGGTTGCGTATCCGAATGGGAGAGTTAAGTTCGTTTTTGGGCATAATCGGTCCAACGGTATCAGAGTTGTACCCACCTGGAAAATTATTTCCTCGATCACTTAAAAAATATAGACTCGATGGAACTGAAGCTTGGTAACTAGTTGTAGAATATCGACATCAAGACGCGTTTAAAATTTTGTATGAACCGTACCACTTGAAAATTTCAAAAAAATTACGAAAAAAAATTTTTCAAGCACTGAAGTGAAATCACGAGCTTTCGCGAGCATGTTCTATTGTCCATTCTCCTGTATTGGACACTCTTAATCGAATTTACGTCAGTGCTTGAAACAATTTTTTATAATTCAGTTTATTATATCTAGTATTCAGATATAAGGCTTGGTGTCTCGATTATCAAATCACTTCTACGTCCATATAATACTGGGAGAATCTTAGATTGAGTAACTCAATGAAATCTGATATAATATACTTCGGACGAATTATTCGCTTGACGTTTTGCCAAGCTCGTTTGGCATCCTCGAATCTCCAGTGGAAAACATAATGTTATTAGCACTTTATTCATCACGCCGTTCCATGGGGTGGTTTGTTACGCTCTGTTGGGTTGGTGTTGGTGCCTTCGTGATTCGCCCAACTTTACGTCGAAGACGCTGCCTGGTTTTTGTAAAATATTATCCTCGGGAAGAATTTCGTATACGGTTTATTGGACTCATCTCCAAAGTATTTCGAATCGATTCTGCTTCGATTTCTCATCAACTCATTCTCACTAGAGCGTGAAAAGAATGACATAAAGCTTTGATATTCGTGTCTTAGAAAAAATAAGACTTTGGCCGATAAAATTGTGTATTCGAAACCATTGAAAATGGTAAAAAGTGAAGAAAGAATAATAGTAGGATGAAACCCATTGGAAAAAGAACATGATATAACAAAAATTAAAGGAAAAATAATTTACGGTAGATCTGAGGTCGGGAAGTGGAATGGGGTTTTTAAGGGTAAAAAACGGTTTATCTCGATTTCCGACAAAACAAAAGTCCTATGGAAAAAAGTTAAATGGCAAAGTTGTAGGTAATAAAAAGATTTACAACGTTTGTATGTCCACTTTCTTCACATAGACGCAAATTTTATGTGAAAAATTCAAATAACCAAGTTTTTGGTTTTTTATTTTTATTTCCCAAGCACACTGAAATTTTTCTATTCAGAAATGTTTTTTTTCACCTTATTTTGACTCAATGTCGAAAAAGCAGCTTAGTTTTTAATCGATAATTCTCAAGTCAAAATAATATCTGCTTTTTTAAAAAAGTCGGTGGGCTTTTTGTTCGTTGAAATCTCAAAAAAAATCTCAAAATTTCAGACGAATAAAATTCCGAAACTACACGACGGATTTTGCCCATTAACGAACTTTGCTGGCACATTTGGACTCCAAACCTACTCTACAAATTTCAACACAATCAAGTTCGACCTCGGATTCTTCATCAGTGAGTCGAAAATATTACTTTGAGACCTTTCTCGGCAAACAATTCGAAAATTACAGGCATTTAGTCAAATTGAGAGGCACTATGTTCAGGTGAACAAGCACACCAAAAAAAAAAACTGTAGGTTGTGTATCAGATTCTGAAGTAGTGAAAATTGTTGCCGTTTCTTTTGGAAACTCACTTCGCTTTTTCATTTTTGCCGCACTTGTTCCTCTGAACACTTTGCCGAAATATCTGTAATTTTCGGCCGAAAATAGTCTTAAATATTTAGTGACAATGATTAATTAAAAGGAGCATATATTTTGAAAATAATTTTTATTAATATCAGGTAGAGCGCTTTCGGCTATTAAGCCATCTTCAGTACCGCTAAAATCAATTTGTATGGTCAAATAATTTAAAATCACAAAAGACAATTACAAAACTTACTTGTCTTAAATAAGTCATGAAAACATAAAACACAAAGTAACCAACATAAGTAAAATGGGACGTGGAAAGTTGTATAGTTTTTGTGTTAATATTGTGTAACGCAGACCCAGTCGTCCATCCGAAAAATTTATCAAAAATAAAACAACATAAAATGACCTGAGTCTCCCATTTTGCTTTCTAGGTTAACCACCGAATGAAAACAATTTCTGGGACTAGATTCTGGTCATGACGAAATGAAAAATTATCAGCAACAACAAAACGGATTATTGTATTCTCTTGAAGCGTGGGGTATAGCTGCGGTTCAGATTAATGTTTGTTTTTATATTGAGGCATTTAACATTGTTTGAGATTTCATGCTCGATGAAGATGTTCTCCAGAAAATCCAATTTTATGAAGTTTTTTCAATCCCTTTGGGGGCTGAAAGAGTGCGTGTTGAAAGACAGGTGGTGGCCGAAAACAGACTTGTTTATGTTCTTCAGGTGTTCTTGTATTCTCGTTTTAAGGGTTCTGAAGGTTTGTGGCATCACAGTCATGGCAACTAAGTTTGTATACTCCACTTTTGTCCAATGTGCAAGTTTTTTCTTTGTTGTTAATTAGAATCTGACCAAGAGTGTTCATAGGTTTTGTAGAGACCTCGACGTTAGGGAATTGCTGTTTCAGAATCTTTATTGATCTTTCAACTTAGTTTGCCATGACTGTGATGCCACATATATCGGGAGAACCTGCAGACCCCTTAAAACGAGAATACAAGAACACCTAAAGAACATGAACAAGTCTGTTTTTTGGCCACCACCTGTCTTTCAACAAGCACTGTTTCAGTCCTAAAAGGGATTCAAAAATCTTATTGCAGACAAGTACAAAAAACTTCACAAAATTGGATTTTTTGGAGAACATCTTCATTGAGCACGAAATCTCTTACAACGAGTAATGCCTCAATATAAAAACAAACATTTATCTGAACCGCAGCTATACCCCACGCTTCAAGAGAATACAATAATCCGTTTTGTTGTTGCTGATAATTTTTCATTTCGTCATGACCAGAATCTACTCCCAGAAATTATTTTCATTCTGTGGTTAACCTAGAAAGCATCGTTGGAGACTTCTTTATGTTGTTTTGTTTTTGATAAATTCTCCTTCATTCTTCGGATGAATGACTGGGTCTGCGTTACACAATATTAACAGACAAACTAAACATCTTTCCAGATCCCATTTTACTTATGTTGGTTACTTTGTGTTTTATGTTTTCATGACTTATTTAAGACAAGTAAGTTTTGTAATTGTCTTTTGTGATTTTAATTTATTTGACCATACAAATTGATTTTAGCGGTACTGAAGATGGCTTAATAGCCAAAAGTGCTCTACCCAATATTAATAAAAATAATACTCAAAATTATACGCTCATTTTAATTAATCATTGATATTAATTTGAGTGTACAGCCACCAACCTACTTAAACATTTATTTCCTTCTCACTGATGAAAAATTTGAGCTCAAACTCAATTTTATGCGTTCTGTCAGCCGTAGGCACTATTACTCTCCAACAAAATGAGACAGAGAGTTAAAACTTGCAGGGTAATCTTGGAGTCTAGATGCACCAGTTAAATTCATGCCAATTCGTCACCTCAAATCCGCTACTGAACCCTGGCATGAACGCGCAAAAACCAGTGGTTCTCTACAAATGACAACCCATCATCAATTCAGTCCCGATCTTCATTTCTTGTTTTTTCCACAGATGATAGAGCAAGAGAATTCCAAAATAAGGTAGACAGTGCCTGCGTATTCCACAATGCTAGCTCCAGATTCGCAGATGGATTCCGGTTCGGTCTTGGTGCCGAGGTTGGAATCAGTACTGCCAGGATTCATGCCAGAGGACCTGTAGGAGTGGAGGGTCTCTTGACTAGCAAATGGATCTTGAGTGGAGAAGACCATGCAGCTGCTGACTTCGCTGAGAACGGAGGAAGAACTTGGTTGCACGAACATTTACCTGTTAATTAGTTAAACCTATGAATTACCTACTTCAATTGAGTATGTAAATTTGTATATATTTAGTATAATTTTTGGCAACTAATGTACTATTAAGTTTTGTAATATTATATATATATATATTTGTTACAACCAGTTTTCTTCGAATTCATTTACTCTATTTATTTTAAACTAGCTGCCCGCCCCGGCTTCGTACGAGTAGTGTACAACTAATGAAAAAAATTAGACGAAATATATTATGAAATAAAACAACACCCAAATATTTAAATTATACTTTATTGCAATGCCCTATAAGGTACAACATTTTTGGTTTTCCTTTCTGAAGATAAAGCAAATAGCACAGATGGCTTACCAACTCTCAAGCACGCAACTTACAACTGCCCATGTAAAAAACAGGGGAATTCAAGTTTTATTCCACAAACTTGTAACGATTGATCTTGTGATTTATTTATTGTCATTGCGATTGCAAGTCGGAGTGGAAACTGGACACGCTCAAATTCAAAAGGAAAGTCAGATGGCATTAACCCAAATGAACATACCGTTCCGTATTAGGAACACGTATCTTAAAGTCTTCTGTACAGGCTTATAATAAGGAAACACAGATGGTGTCAATTTTACCACATAAAATAATGCAGTTTTCAGCTCTGGATATAACTCAAATGTTCGAAGAAACGTTTACATCTGAAAAATAGTAATCGTTCCAGTACCTCATTATGTCCAGGTATGCATTTTTTCATATGAATATACTTCAACGCGTTTGCTAATAAAATAACTATGTCTATACTTGAATAGGTACATAAGGTTAGAGAAGAATTCATCTGGTATATAAATCGAAACCCAAGTTGTTGCTACTTAAATGAGGCCATCCTTTTAAAGGAACGGTGGGATTATAGCTTACTGTGTCCTTGAACATATGTGAATCTATTGTTATAGCTTTTTGAAGAAGACGCTAACTCTGGATGAAGTACTACATTATGCAGCGAATCTCGATATGATAGCAGAACCACCTGACAGCATCATTATTTTTCCAACTGAAAATGATGGATGTGAAATAACAGTTGAAAAAAAAAATTATATTATCCAACCAAAACTTATTCAACATTATAATGAGAATATTAGAGTCGTTGACAGGTCTGATCAAAACATGCATTTGAATCGTATTTCAATAAGGGGTACAAAATGGTATTTCCCACTATTTGTTTGCACACTGCTTGGACATGACCGTTCAAAATGCTTGGTAGCTGTAACGTTCTTTGCTCTTCAGGTAACAGGTTTTATTAAAACTATGTTGTCACGCTGAATGTTCATTTATTACTGTCCTCATATACTACAGAACCTAACATCTGCTAGATAATGTGTGAGCAGTGTTACCAATACATTACACTCTTCCTCCCTTACAATAACAGAACTTAAATCTAGCCCTTACCTAATATTTACATATACCTAATGATTAAACATATTTATAATTTACATTTTTATTTACATTTCTCTGGCTTCGTCTTAGCTCTAATTCCTCACAACTACCACTAACAATTTTTTCTGGAGATTTTCTATCTAATTCTACTTCTCTATTTAATTCATTCAATAATGGACATGTCGTTTCCACATTGATATTTTGATCGTTATTTGTTAAGGAAAAATTAAAATCTATTATTTGATTCATGTGCCTTCTCCACGTTTTATCTAATGTGGGGATGAACACGAAATAACTTCGAGGACCTAATTTTTTTTTAATTATACCTTTAATCCATGCCTTTTTATTTGTATTCCTATAATCCTTTACAGCTACAGTCTCATTTATATTAAATTCTCTTTTTCTTCCTCCCTTATAGTTTTCAATTTGTTTTTTATGTTCATTGCTAACTTTAAATTTAACCTGTTTACTTAATCTACCATTTTTAATACCCTTAACATTATTTTTATGCATTAAATCTATCATTGTCCTAGGCTTATAACATAACATCAATTCAGCAGGTGATACCCCGGTAGTGCAATGGGGTGTCACTCTATATGACAATAAAAAATTATTGAGATACAAATTTAGTTGCTCTAGTGTAATTTTTTTCCGCTACCTTCAATAATGATTGTTTTATTGTTTTTACAGTGTTTTCAGCCTGACCATTGGAAGCTGGGTGGAAAGGTGCAATTTCCTTCACCTCAATACCATTTTTACTCAAAAATGTCTGAAATTCTTCTGATTTGAAATACGTAGCATTATCAGATACCAGCTTCAAAGGCAAACCAAATTTGGCAAAAATTTCCCTTAACATATTTATAGTGTTAGAAGACTTTGTATTAAAGGTTACTACTGCTTCTGGCCATTTACTATATGCATCAATTAAAATGAAAATGTATTTTCCGAAAATTGGACCTAAATAATCAATATGAACTCTTTCCCAAGGGTGTTTTGGGTAGGTCCACACTTGAAGTGCGGCTTTAGGAGGAGAATTTGCCGTATTTAAACAATATTTACAACTTTTGATGAGCAATTCTATGTCCTCATTAATATGGGGCCACCATACATAAGATCGTGCTGGGCTTTTAGTTTTGACCATACCCATATGTGTCGAGTGCAAGCTTTTCAAAACTATATTTCTTAGTGATTTAGGTATTACGATTTTGTGTCCCAGCATCAAACAGTTTTCTACTATTGAGTAATTATTTTTAAAAGGTAAGTATGCCTTTAAATTTGATTCTACATTTCTTGGCCAACCCTGTCTTACATAATGAATGATCCTTTGAGTAACGCAATCAATCTCTGATTCATTATTTATCTGTTGCCAATTTACTGGAACATCAATGTTAGTGGCAATAAAATTCAAAACCGGATTATCACAATCATCCGAAACAAATTCCTTCAGTGGCAATCTTGAAAGTATATCAGCTTGATTTTTTTCAGACTTTACGTATTCAATTTCATAATTGAAACCTGAAAGATACAACGCCCAACGTTGCAATCTATGAGCTGCTAAAACTGGCAATCCTTTTTTACTACCAAACAAAGTAAGAAGACATTTTGCATCCGTTCTTATCACGAATTTCCTTCCATAAAGGTATTGAAAGTATTTCTTTACCCCTACTATAATGGCTAATGCTTCTTTTTCCACCTGGGAATAATTTTGCTGACTTTTTGTTAATGACTGGGAAGCATATGCTATTGGTTTTTCCTCATTATTATAATATTTTTGTGAGATTATCGCTCCTATACCGTAAAAAGAACTGTCAACTGATAAAATAACTGGTAATTTGGTGTCATAGTGCACTAAGATAGGTGCAGAGCCCAAAAGTAATTTAACTTTTTCAAATGATCTATCACATTCCTTGTTCCATGAAAATTTACAATTTTTCTTAAGTAAGTTGTATAAGGGTTGCAAAATAATAGAAGCATTCGGAATGAACTTATTATAAAAATTGACAAAACCTAAAAAAGACTTTAATTGTGTTACATTTTTTGGTACAGGGGCTTCCAAAATAGCTTTAACTTTATCTTTGCATGTATGCAGCCCATTTTTGTCAATGACAAAGCCTAAATATGTTACTGATTTTTTGAAAAATTCGCATTTACTCATTGAAACAGACAATGAATTTTCATTTAATCTTCTTAGAACTTCTTTAACATTATTGATATGATCTGCCCTATTTTTACCGGTTATTAGAATATCATCTAGAAAGCTAACTACTCCATCCATACCTGCAAGAATTTTCTCTAAAATGCACTGAAATATGGCTGGAGCACTTGTTATACCATATGGTAACCTATTATATGCAAACAAACCCTTGTGAGTACTTATTGTGGTTAATGCTTTTGATCCTGAATCTAATGGGACCTGTTGATAAGCTTGTGCTAAATCAAACTTTGTAAATTCATTACCTCCTTGCAATTTGCCAAATAAATCCTCAATTCGAGGTAAAGGATACTTTTCAGTATGCAAAACAGGGTTTAAAGTTACCTTGTAGTCTCCACAAATTCTAATAGAACCATTCTTCTTTATCACAGGAACAATTGGAGTTCCCCATTTACTGTGAGATACTGGGCTCAAAATACCTTCTTCAACTAATCGATCCAACTCCTTTTCAACACCATCTCTCAAAGCAAAAGGTAAAGGACGTGGCTTGATAAACTTGGGTATTGTGCCCTCCTGTACTGAAAGATGTATAGTGCCCGCATTGTAGCATCCTAACCCAGAAGAAAATACATTAGGAAAAATGTCTACGAGGTTTTGTTTAAGAATATGTGTATCAGCATTATTATTAGTTGTAACACTTTGTAAATGATTAATAGTTAGTTCAAATAAATTGAAAAAATCGCGCCCTAGTAGAGGCGGACCTCCACCTTTAATCACAAAAAGATTTACTTGCTTTATTGAATTATTAAACCTCATATTCACTTCGACATATCCTATTGGTTTGATAGTTGAACCATCATAACTTATTAATGTTGTATTGGACTGTCTAATTGCTAAATGATTTAAACAATTTAACCAAAAATCATACGAAATTACGGAAAGTGCCGCCCCAGTATCTAATTCAAAAAAAAAATTTCGATTTTCTATAATTATTTGCAAAACTATCGGACTGTTTTTAACTTTACATATTTTTTTCAAATTATACATCGACTCAAACACTTCCCCCAAATCTGGCAAATCATAAGTTTCATTCACGTTTTCTTGAATATAATTAGTCCGCTTATTTCTACACATATTTGCCAAGTGCCCTTTTATATTACACAAATTACAAGAATGATATTTGTAATAGCACTTATCTTTTAAGTGGTTAGATTTTCCACACGTCGAGCAGTGAACCTTTTCAACATTTCCAGAACGTCTGCTCCTATCAGTCAAATCTGTCAATTTTGTCTTTGAGCCTGAGAACGACGCACAACTCCGTGACGGTCCAGGCGCATCCCTTCCTCTTCTGGATACTTGACATTGCGCGTTGAAATCCGGCGACTCGTTGCCATGGAAACTTCTCTCTCGGTTGCCGCTGAATCTTTTTGAATTTCGTTTACCATGTTTACCCAGATGTTGATAAAAAACTTCTTGTTTCACAGGAACAGTTTTTATCACCGGTTTTTCTACATGGCTACTTGCAATTTCGATAACTCGTTCAAATCTTGTGGTGACCTTCTCCTCGAAAATTTTCTCCATAATTTTTGGATCCTCTAAACCCATTATGAACTTATCGCGGAGTACTATATTTAATTCTTCACCAAATTCACATTTTACTGCTAGCGATCTTACTCTTGCGGCCCATTGCTGAACGCTCTCTTCTTTATGCTTCACCGCCGAGTAGAATTTGTACCTTTGAGAAAATGCACTTATCGTTGACTTGAAATGCGTGTTGAAAATGGCCACTAATTGATCATAGGACTTATTTTCTGGCAAGGTCGGCAGGCAAAGGTTGTATACCAATCTATATGCTTCTTCGTCGCATGCATTTAGCAATAATGCTCTTCTCACCTCCATAGTGGTTATTTTATTTGCGATGAAATACTGTTCACGTCGGGCCAGGAAAATTGTCCAATCTGAATCTTGAAGATTGAACTCCCTCAACTTGCCAATCGTCGTCTTATTGTCGGTATCCATAATTAATATTTTCACTGCCCGCAGAATCGACTTCGTTCTTAATCCTCGTCGCCACGTGTAACGTTCTTTGCTCTTCAGGTAACAGGTTTTATTAAAACTATGTTGTCACGCTCAATGTTCATTTATTACTGTCCTCATATACTACAGAACCTAACATCTGCTAAGATAATGTGTGAGCAGTGTTACCAATACATTACAGTAGCTGAATCGCATAAATGGTAGCTAACTTGATCAGCTATCGTTTAGAAGATTCATTGCAACAGGATTGCTGGAAACTCATGAGAAAACAACAGAAAAGGGGCCATCCAAGCAATCAAAGAATTTACATGAGTATTCAAGATAAATTATAGATTAAACCACTTCTGATTATTTACCAGAATAAACAAACACGTTGTGCATTGTGCCATAAGAACTCAAATTTTACATATAGTTTGTAGGTACGTAGTGTAAAATAGCATTACATCCCAAAGATTGCTTTTATAATTACCATACATTATGATTTAATAGGTCATGTTAATTTTTCATGGAATAAAATTTTGTTCCTCATAAACCTACCGTTCTTTTAAAAGAACACCATCAATTTCTTTGTCTTTATTTTAGCTATAATCATGCACATTAATTAATAAATTGGAAAAAAAATTGGGTCAATTTAGTTTGATGGAATCCTAGGAAAAAGAACATCCTCGCCTTTGAATTTTCCTTTAATGATAGAAGCTTCTATCAAGTTTGTAAAAACAGCAAGTCTTGTTCCGACACACAATTTTGGCTGATTAAGAATTTAAGAATTCAGCAGGATAACTGACGACTTCATTTGGATTGATAATGGAATCAATTGAAGAAAAAATCCAAATACCTAATCGTTTATTTATCAAGACTAAGTGAGCAATCTGCAATGATTTAACCTCGTGGAATTTGTTGGTGCAACTTACACTCGGTGCATAGTTTTCACAACTCGAAATACCTAAGGAAAGTATCATCGAAATGTTTAGAACAAGGCTGGAGACAATCATAGTAGATTATCCATTTATTCCTGATATTTCAATAGGTATAGGCTGACGAACAAATTATTTTAATAGTTCAAAATATATTAATAAATTACAATCCTCTTTTCACCATTGAATATTTCATACCACTAGCTCATTCATTATGTATTATGAACCTTAACTCAAGACAAGCCCTGTGGACAGGAGCTTTCTGGCGCTCTAGTTCAAACAGACAAATTATATCTCCGAAAGTATTGGTTTCTCAGAGTTGGGAATTATATCAATGTATTCATATAATAGAACTGCATCCTAAAGGAAATTCAATTCAAATAATAGTTTATTTATCAAGATTAAATGAGCAATCATGAGAATAAGAAAAGCACCATGGAAGAAATCAAATTAAATCTGGCCAATTTTGCCCAATAACGAACTTAACCGAGATATTCATCTCCCTAAACTACTCTGAAAATTTCAACTACCTACCTCATTCCGTTCGAGAGTTATATCTATGTCTATGGATGAAAAGCAGTCTCACTACTCTCAGATCTCTTACTTCATGTTCAGTTCCGAAATGTAAGAATTTTCTGAGAAAAACTAATTTCGGAGCAAACAACTGAGATTTTTCTCACTTCGCTCACAATTCTTCGATTGATTAGATAATGTCTCAGGAACATCATTTGACATTATGACAATTCATTTTCATACATAGAATAATATCATTCTGTGACAACGTTGAAATACGATTTATTATTGAAATTTTGAAAAATCATATCTCCGAAAGTGTTAGCTTGTTAGAGTTAAAAATGATATGAGTGGATTCTTATGATAAAACTTTTTATTAAAAAAAATTTAATTTGGAATTTTTTTCGTAAAAAAAAAATTTTTTTTTGTTACTCCGAAACCATCTGTCCGATTTTGCCCAATAACGAACTTAGCCGAGATATTTATCCCCCAAACCTACTCTGAAAATTTCAACTCTCTCTCTAGCTCATTCCGTTCGAGAGTTATCGTGCCTACGGCCGGCCGGACCGGCCGGACAGAATGAATTTCGACCACGGATTCTTGATCAGTGAGTCGAACCAAATCGTTTAAGACCATTTTCATCGAAATATTAGAAAATTACAGACATTTGGGCAAATTGATAAGCACTCAGTTCCGAGGAACTAGAGCGCCAAAAAAATATTTGATACACAATTGTATTTAGGAGCATGTCTCACTACTTAAGGAATTAAAAAGTGGTCAACGAACAGTAATTTCTTTTGATGATTCCATTATGTTGTTCTTTCCTATTGCCTTCAAAAACTACATCATTAAAATGATCCAATTCTAAATCTTTTGAAACATCATCCCCAATATTATTTTTGGTATCAAAACAGTCTTGTATATATTCACAAATTCAAGATGCGGAACCTTGTTCTCCAACGCAAAATATTTTCGAAGTACGAATTATATAAACAAACTGGCACATAAACAAGAGCACCAAAAAATATGACTTATAGGTAGATAAGATGACATGAATGAAGAGTGAATACAGATAGAACACAGACAGATATAATTCGCATTCTGTGAAAATATAAAGTACCATGTATTATTGAAAATTTGAAAAATCATATCTCCGAAAGTATTAGCTTGCAAGAGCTAAAAATGACATCAATGGATTCTAATGATGGAACTGTATCTTAAAAAAAATTGAATCCAAAAGCTGTAATGTTACTCCGACATCATCGAGCCAATTCAGTCCATTCCGTTCGAGAGTAATCGTGTCTACGGCCAGACCAGCCGGACAGAATAAATTCTGACCACGGATTCTCGATCATTGATTCGAACCAAATCGTTTAAGACCATTTTCAGCCAAAAATTCGAAAATAACAGACATTTGGGCAAATTGATAAGCACGAGGAACAAGAGCGCAAAAAACATTGTATGGTATTTGTGTTAACAGTGATTTTATTTTATTCGTGAAATTTTTCACTCACAAAATAAAACATCACTTTTAACACTCACATCATAAATAACTATTGACAACAGAATCTGTTCAGTTATATGTAAGCTCCATATGTTAGGAACAGCAATTTCATCTTGCCCAGCCAAAATGAGGTCCAATAAGAGATTTATCGGTAAAGGAGTTTCATTGAAACATCAGGTGATATCAATTTGAGGGAAACTGTGAGTAAGAAAACCTGTGAGTTTAATTATTTTCTCATTTTATAAAAGATCACATTCAATGTCGGAAAAATGGAAGCATTTTAAATATTTTTTTTTTTTAAATTGAATAATACGGAATATTCTGTAATATTTACTTCTACAAAATACCGATATTATATTATTATTCAAATGTTTCAATTACCTTCACCATGTAAGGCTCATTTAAATTGCGCATTTAATTCATTATTTTCGATGAATAATTAGAAACTCCATCAAAATCTCATGTATACAGCATTTTTTCAAAGTGACCAATTCTGGTTGGAAACTGGTTATCCTCTCAATAATTAAATGATGATATATTTCAAAATATATTGGATTTGTTCATTCAGAACACAGTCTGATATAGACTCCGAAACGTTACGATATACAGTGCGCGTCAAAATTATGGAACAAATTAATTTTTTCAGAAGAAAAATATTTGACAACAAAATCCTCAAATAGATCAATTTTTGTTTCCCTTTTACCAAATTTGTATGCATTTTTGAAGGATTTTTGTTTCACCCTGTGCCATCCCCATCAACCCTCTATATTTTTTTAATAGGGAAAGTGGGTCATGTGGTTCTTTTTTGGCAAGTTCTTTGTATCTTCTTTACAGGCGTGCAGAAATTTTCAAGAAAACAGTTTTCTTTTTTGAAAAATAGTAAGTTCAAAGAGGTTTTCAGTATGTGGACTTTGTCATGGCTCATTTACTTTGAGACGATGGTACCTGATGAAATTTGTCACCATTACAGTTTTGCTCATGCACAACTTTCAACGCTTACTAACCCTTTGATGGAGAAAAAAATGGGGGGGGGGGGGCGTGAGGGGGTTGAAAGGCATTGAAAGTTGTGCATGAACAAAACTGTAGTGGTCGACTTTCAATCGGTGTCGAATTTCATCAGGTACCATCATCTCAAAGTAAATGAACCATGACAAAGTGCACATACTGAAAACCTCTTTGAACTAACTATTTTTCGAAAAAGAAAAATGTTTTCTTGAAAATTTCTGCACGCCTGTAAAGAAGATACAAAGACCTTGCCAAAAAAGTACCACAGGACCCACTTTCCCTGTTCAAAAAATTTAAAAGGGTAGATGGGGATGACACAGGGTGCAACAAATATCCTTCAAAAATGCATAAAAATTTGGTAAAAGTGAAACAAAATTGATCTGTTTCAGGATTTTGTTGCCAAATATTTTTCTTCTGAGAAAATGAATTTGTTCCATAATCCACTGTATTTGTTTCATCGTTGATGTTGTTTCGTTAATGTTTGTTAGGCAACATTATTCTATTGATTGCTTCTGACAAATCTGTGTTTTTTACGCAGAAGCAAATCGCAAAATAAAAATTACTTTATTTTATAGATATTTTTCAGAGTTTGGGAAGGAAACCATCAAATAAATTAATTTCGCTCATCAAACCATTTTTTGCTTTTCCTGAAAGGGGAGAAAATATGTAAATCCCTTATTCCATGCTTTTGACGCTCACTGTTTATTTCTTATGTCAGATCTCGCACTATTGGTAGTAATAATTAACACAAATGGAGGTTCAGAATGGTTTATTCTGGTTAAAGAAGATATGAATATACTATTTACATTTTCATACAAACTGGTGCAAATTTCAGGATTATACTGGCCATATTAGTATACGGTCTAGTGTCGCTTCTGCATGCAGTGACTTCTTTTTTGAAGTAGACGAGGAATTTGATCAATTCGATGCTGTACTTGTGCACGTCTTTAAACGCGGTCATGGCTTCTTTGAAGCTTCTTGGGTTGAAAGAGAGAAAATCGATCTTGCAGAGCAGTGGAAGCGGGCACGCTACAGATGGTGCAACTGGGTACAGGGCATTGACTAATGGTGCAACTATATTTTCAACTTTGTCTTGTTGTCTTCTGAAGCACATTCCATCTAATCTGAATTTATCGGTGGAGATATCCAGGATGGCCCTGAGCTGTCCTACACAAGATTTCGCTCCTTCTGATGCCACTTGTGATTCGAGGTATGTCAACTTTTTGTTAGCGCTACTGTATATAGGATTCAATAGTTTGGGTTCCACACCCAATGTCTCTTTTTGCAGGAACAATACCTCGTCCACGACCAAACGCACCAGAGGCAAAAGATTAAGTGCGCCTTTGACCCAAGGAGTCATAAATTCTTCTAAATCTTCCTTATAAGCTGCCTGTAATGGAATATTGGGACATTAGACGATACAGAGTGGCTCAACTGCAGATTCCCAAGGTTCATTATTTGAGAAAACAATGAACTGAAAATCTAATGAAGTGTGAACTAAGTTAGGTAAGGTTAGGTTCAATGATTTGAATTTACAAAAAGTGGGAAAGCTCTGATGTGGACAGGGGCTTTGGAACTCTTGTCAAACTACTAGCGAGTAATTATTAAAACTTTGACAAATCATCAGGGCCGGCGCTAATAAATTTGGCGCCTGAAGCAATGAATCTTCAGGCGCCCCTACCTATGGAATATGGTCTACCCCCTAAAAATTCCTCCAGAGCTGGAAATCACTGTAACCCCTTTCGAGGGGCCCCGAATAACGGGTATCTGAATTTGCGACGGTTTCTAGGCTGTGCTTCAGATTTGAGAGCCTAAAAACCACGAAATTTTCGCACTTTTTGTCAGTATTTCCCTTATAACTTGAGAAGTGCCTATCCTACAGAATTTTTTTTTAAATAACATTATATTTAGCGTCTAATGGCGCAATCACCAAAAATGAGCATTTTTTACAAACTTGACAACCCTCAACTTCTAACGCCTTCAGGTCGAAAAACACTGCACCGATTGCAAAATGTCATAGGGCTAAACTTGAAGCAGATTCAATTGTAAATTAGATGCTTCTTGAAATTTGCAATTCGCTCATTTCAGTGCTGTGTTATGAATTTTAAGCCAAAAGAGTCCGTAACGCCAAATTTCCGCTAAGCCAGTCCAACGCAGGAAACTTCGTCTGAACTCAAAAGTTCTAACTTTTTGACTTTTTTTTCAAGCAACAGTGAACGTAATCAACTGAATTTAAACTCAAGTTATTTTAAATAATTGAGAACAAACTTTAATAACTTCTTGTAGATATTCATAATAGATGTATTCACTGAGTTTATGAGTACTTAGTTGATCACTACGTGTCACTCAATGAAGTTTTTTACTCATCTATAAAAAGAAAAAGTGTCTAAACAGTGTAGAATTGGTTGAAAGAAACACCCAAATATTTTGGTGGAGGACAAAATAGCCAGGTAGCCAGTCGCCGAGTCCCCTTTGGATGAAGGGAATGCCAAAAATGACAACATATTCCTAATAAAACGTGGAAAGGGCAATCAGCAAACCATGATCTATAGTCCTAACAACAAGCAAGCTATCCTTAGATGAAAACGACACTTCTTTCTCCATGCCTTCAGCGGCTGTGACACGACCTCCTCGTTTTTCCGACAAGGCAAGGTCAAATTCTACAAAACTCTTGCCAAAAATCCTGATCTCCTAAGTATTATCTCGACTTTCCTCGACCCCAAAACCACTCCTTACCAGGTTGCTGATCATGTAGTGAAATTCACTGCAGCAGTTTACTCAGGCAACACAGGGCAGTCTCTCAACTAACTGAGATTTCAACTCTTGCAGCGGGCCCTTTGTAAAAATACAGCTGCTCACCAACATTCCTTCAGGGCGTTTTTGCTGGTGGAGATGTGGAGGGACCGAGATATGAATGCAGAGCAATAGGGATAGAAATCCGCCACATATGGTTTGATGCCTTTTCAAACCACTCGGCCTCCAGTACCTGATGTGCTATTAAACTCAATTACCCTCTCCTGAAAATCAGGGTGCAAAAATACATGCTCCTGCCTAAAAGTGGGGCTTAAGTGCTCAGCCATTTGCGCCCACTGCAAGGGGCATGCATGCCTGAAGTCAGTCGGTGAGCAGCATGACATAACTATGGACTCCTCTGAACTCCCGAGTATTCCGAAGACAAAGATGATCTGGAGACAGAATGAGGATCAGCATTGGAAGAGGAGAAAGAGCAGCAAGAACTGGAGTATGAAGAAGAGATCCCTCAACAACGTTTGTTCTGCATACAGGCCACCGTATTCACAAAGCATTCAATCTCCGTTAAGCCTAACTGAGGTCCACAGGTAAGGATAAATTGGGGATAACAAAGGACAATAAGGGATAAAGGTGGTGAAACAGGCTAAAACAGGCATGTTTCACCACTGTTAAATACTTTAACTGAGGTTGCGGCTCAAATTTATCCTTAACTGAGGACCTCAGTTAGGACTTAACGGAGATTCAAACACTTAACAATGCTTTGTGAATACGGCGTAGGATCTACTGAGACGACGTACTGGCCACACGTAAAAGCCACAACTCGCTCATGATTGTAGGACCGATGAAAATAACTCCCTGTTAATTGTAAAGCCTTTTTTATCAGTTTTAAATATATACTTTGATATTTTGGACAACTCTGTCATTTTTTCTTCCCTGGTCTTTTTTGTGGGATCATCTGCTAAGTCATTAATGATGGATGGTTACCTCGTAATCAAAGCTTGATATATTCATTTCTAAAGTTTGAATTGTTATACAAATTGACTAAATGTAATGTTTCTTGAAAACAAAATGCAAGAAAGTGAGAAGTTTTTAATTCAAACGAAGTTTCCTGCGTTGGACTGCGTTAGCAGAAATATGGCGCTACGAACTGTTTCTGTTTAAATTGACCAAATTTCGAATTTCAAAAAGCATCTAATTCAAAATTGAATTTAATTCCTACAAGTTTAGTAATACAACATTTTTCAATTGGTAAAGTCCTTTTCGACCTAAAAGCGGGTCGTCAACTTTTGAACCAATTTTGTAAAAATTGCTCATCTTTGACGGGCCATTGCGGTTGAGCTGCAAAACCGATTTAGATGTTTTGAACACCATTGGAATCTAAATATAATCTTTTTTTCAAAAGGGAAGAGAAACAAATTTTCTGTAGGATGTGTATTTTTTGAGTTATATGCGATATACTGAAAAAAGTGCGAAAATTTCGCGGTTTTTAGGCTGTCAAATCTGAAGCACAACCGTTGCAAACTCAGATACTTGTTATGGAGGACAACCTAAAGGGGTTAAAACGATTTTCAGCTCTGGGGCTAGAGCACTAATTTGCCTAGGCTACTGAGCCAAAATGCCGCCCCCAGAAATTTGGCGCCTGAAACAGTTGCTTCACTGTTTCACCATCAGCACCGGCCCTGTAAATGATATCTCCGAAAGTATTGGCATCTCATGGTTGGTTTCACGAAGCTTCGATTATCTTAATTGTAACTTTAATTGGGTGTTTGCAAAAAAAATGAACTGGCAATTGACATAGAATTACACTGATTTGGCAATTAAGAGCTGTCAAAGCTTTGTGAAACTCACCGTAAGATATAGGAGCAAGCAAATACCAGAGGAAATGAATCATTATCTCCAAACAAGAAACAGGGTGAACACAGAAATCAGAAACATAAAACGAAACTACTGGGAAAGGTTCACCTCCGAAATGAAGCATGACTTATACGGAGCACAAAAGAAGGTATGGGGTATGTTAATCGAATTTACCATGGTGAGTTCTATTGTCTGTTCTCCTGCATTGGACATTCTTAATTTAATTTACCAATAGACAATAGAACATACGCGCAAAAGCTCCTGACTTCATGTCAGTGCTTGAACCAATTTTTCATTGATCAGTTCTTTTATTGAATTCTCCTGATTTTTTTCGAAAGCTGCGAACAAATTTAATACATTGGGTTGTTGTTCTTTTTGGTTGGTGTTCTATAGGTAGGTACTTGATTAATTGATATTTGATTGGAAGCTCTTCTATATAAATTCATGATAGATGTATTTATGAATTTCCTCGGATATCCGTCCATCTTCAAGAAATTTTTTCTTGAAGTCAAATTCATTATTTCATTATTTAGAATTCCAAGAGTAAACCGATAAAGATGAGCTCTATTGTAAAGTGTTTTAATAACACCTCTTTTCGCACTTATTGATGGCTTGAATGTAGGTAACCACAACATTTTCAACAAAATTTTCCATGACTATACTACTCATGACAGGTGATAAAGGAGAAAGCATTGCAATTCCAAAATTTTGTCGGTAAACATCTTCTACTAGTTGAAAATAGGTGGTATTTAAACATATATCAAGTATTCATTGGTATTACATTTGGGATCTCCAATCACCGAGTCATCATTCTCTCTGTTCAGGGGATCAAGCGTGGCAAAAATAAAAATTATGTTACTCACATGTGATGAGGAAAACAGTGCGAACACGGCTAAAGTACATAGTATCTTGGCGAACATGCTTCTGGTGTTAGTACTGTGATGTTCGTGTGATTCGTGTGATGCGAAATAACATTTTGATGAGAAGGATTCATTTATAGAGTAATCTGAGATAAGGCGTGTAATAAGAATACAAAATGAAAAACATTATTCACGTCATTAACAAATCCAATATTGAGGAAATATGATTTTCTAAATTGTTTTCAATGTGGCATGCACATATAGGTACTTGAAATTGGGAATTGAAGTGAAGTAATTATTTCGCATAATATTTTTTAATGTTCGCAAGTTTTAACTATATTTTATTATTCTTTACCAATTTATCATCGCAATACGGTAACCATTTTATTTATTATTGCTCAAACTCGAAGTATTTTCTCAATTTCTATTGTAGAATGCTGATATCCATATTTTCAAATACGGCATCCTACAATCCTCCTATTGAGAGAATGTTCTTCCTATCATCGAATCTATTCGATTCTATTCAGAACAGATACTGATCGTCTAACGTACCAGTACAGTACAAGCAATATTTTGACCGATTCAACTGATTTCCTAGGCTTTTACTCGACTTCTTAAAAAGAACTTTGACAAATAATATCTAGCCCAGGCAAATTAGTGCGCTAGCCCCTAAAAATTGCTAAAGAGCTGGAAATAGTTTTAAACCCTTCTGGGGGTCCTGAGTAACGAATATCTGAGTTTGCGACGGTTTATATGTTGTGCTTCAGATTTGGGAGCCTAAAAACCTAGAAATTTTCGCACTATTCTCAGTTTTCCCCTTCTATTAAGCCTCCTATAGAAAAACCACTTAATTTAATAATAAATATATCTCCCGAAGTATCTTCTAACTCAAAAAGTACGCACCCTAAAGAAAAATTGCTTCTATTGTTTTTTAAAGGACATTCAATTTAGCGTCTATTGGCGTTCAGAACATTGAAATCAGTTAAGCCGTTCAGCCGCAATCGCCCGTCAAATATGAGCAATTTTTACAAACTTAGCCCAAATGCTGACAACCCACAACTTCTAACGCTTTTAGGTCGATAAGGATTGCACTGATTGAAAAATGTCATGAGAGTAAACTACATAATAAAATCAATTATAAATCAGATGCTTTTTGAAAATTGAAATTTGTTTACTTCTGTGCTGAGATATGAATTTTAAACCGATAGAGTTCGAAGCGCCAAATTTTCGCTAAGGCAGTCCAACGCAGGATACTTCGTCTGAACTCACAACTTCTCATTTTCACGCATTTTTGGCGCTCTAGTTCCTCGGAACTGAGTGCTTATCAATTTGCCCAAATGTCTGTAATTTTCGAATATTTCGATGAAAATGGTCTTAAACGATTTGGTTCGACTCACTGATCAAGAATCCGTGGTCGAAATTCATTCTGTCCGGCCGGTCCGGCCGGCCGTAGGCACGATAACTCTCGAACGGAATGAGCTAGAGAGTTGAAATTTTCAGAGTAGGTTTGGGGGATAAATATCTCGGCTAAGTTCGTTATTGGGCAAAATCGGACAAACGGTTTCGGAGTAACAAAAAAAAAATTTTTTTTTTACGAAACAAATTCCAAATTAAATTTTTTTTAATAAAAAGTTTTATCATGAGAATCCAATCATATCATTTTTAACTCTAACAAGCTAATACTTTCGGAGATATGATTTTTCAAAATGTCAATAATAAATCGTATTTCAACGTTGTCACAGAATAATATTATTCTATGTATGAATATGAATTGTCATAATGTCAAATGATGTTCCTGAGACTAATCAATCGAAGAATTGTGAGCGAAGTGAGAAAAATCTCAGATATGATTTTTCAAAATTTCAATAATAAATCGTATTTCAACGTTGTCACCATAGATTAAAGACCTTTAATCTATGGTTGTCACAGAATGATATTATTCTATGTATGAATATGAATTGTCATAATGTCAAATGATGTTCCTGAAGTAATCAATCGAAGAATTGTGAGCGAAGTGAGTTAAATCTCAGTTGTTTGCTCCGATATTAGTTTTTCTCAAAAATTCTTACATTTCGGAACTGAACATGAAGTAAGAGATCTGAGAGTAGTGAGACTGCTTTTCATCCATAGACATAGATATAACTCTCGAACGGAATGAGGTAGGTACTTGAAATTTTCAGAGTAGTTTAGGGAGATGAATATCTCGGTTATGTTCGTTATTGGGCAAAATTGGCCAGATTTAATTTGATTTCTTCCATGGTGCTTTTCTCATTCTCATGATTGCTCATTTAATCTTGATTAATAAACTATTATCTGAATTGAATTTCCTTTAGGATGCAGTTCTATTATATGAATACATTGATATAATTCCCAACTCTGAGAAACCAATACTTTCGGAGATATAATTTGTCTGTTTGAACTAGAGCGCCAGAAAGCTCCTGTCCACAGGGCTTGAACCCATTTTTTTTCAAGAAACATTAAATTCATTAAACTAATATTACAACTCAAACTTAAGAAATTATTATATCAAGCTTTGATTACCATCAATCATTAGTGACTTACCAGACGATCTCAGAAGAAAGAACTGGGAAGAGAAAATGAGAGAAGTTGCTCATTATATCAAAGTATATTTATTTATAACTAATGAAAAAAGTCTTTACAATTTACATTCAACAAGGAGTAATTTACAGGGGGTCATACAATCATGAATCATGAGGGAATTGTGGCAGCCGTCTTCTTCTTTTAGCCAGTTCCTCGTCTCAGTAGATCCTGTAGGCAGAAAGAAGTTTTATATTATACGTATTATCAGGAATTGCTATACTACAAATTATGAATTCTTAATTACAATAACTTACCATATTTGACAACTGGTTCGCCTTCTTTCAGAGAGTCCGGGTTGTTCAGGGAACTTTTCTTCTTGCTGCTCTTCCTCCTCTTCCACGGCTGATTCTTCGTCTGACTCCAGATCATTCTTCGGAAGTACTCGAGAGTTCAGAGGAATCGATAGTTATATCATGCCACTAACCGACTGAATTGAGGCATGCATGCCCCTTGCGGCGTGCGCAAATGGCTTAGCACTTGAGCCCGACTTTTCGGCAGGAGCATGCATTTTTCCACCCTGTTTAGCAGGCGCAGGAAATTATGTTTAATACTACCTCGGGTGCTGGAAGCCGAGTGGTTTGGACAGGCAGCAAACAATCTGAGACGGATTTCCATCGCCATTGCTTTCCATTCATCTCTCGGTCCCTCCACATCTGTACCTACAAAAACGCCCTGGAAGAATACTGGTAAGTGGCCAGTTCAGTGGGAGGCAACGATGCTACGTAAAAAGTGTTTTTACAGATGGCCTTCTGGAAGAGTTGAAATCTCAGTTGGTTAAGGGACTGCCCTCTGTTGCCTGAGTAAACTGCTGCAGTGAATTTCACACCAGCTTGAGCAATCTGGCCAGGAGTGGTTTTGTGGTCGAGGAAAATCGAGATGACACTACGAGGTCAGGACTTTTGGCAAGAGTTTTGAAGAATTTGACCTTGCCCTGTCAGAAAATCGAAGAGGTCATATCACAGCCCCTAAGGACATGGAGAAACAAGATGTGTCGTTTTGCATCTAAGGATAGCTTGCTGTTGTAAGGACTATAGATCACGGTTTGCTGATTGCCCTTCCCACGTTTCATTAGGAATATGTTGTTAATTGATTGTGACTGATATTCACTGTTAAGTAATATTTGGTCAGTCAGCAAAATGATTAAACCTACGTCCTCCCCCACAATAAATACATTCCCACCATGCCTGAATCTTTCCACCGCAGTAGCAAAAATCATGGTATCTGCATCCTCAACAGCCTGTCTAACTTGAATGCCTGGACCTATGAACTTGTCCATGAGCATCACAATTAGGCGTTTCTTGTAGTTTTCGTTGGCAAGGAATCGTTCTTTCGGCATCGTTGCAGTCATCGATTCATCAAGTATCACAGAAGGATATGACGCGGTTCGAGCTCTACGGGCTCGTTCAGCTGACTTTGTGCTTTTTTGGAAGTATCGAGGTACCCATCAAGGACAATACAACAATTTGATCCAAAATGACTCTGAACATAGTCCAAGTACTTTGTGATGACTGCCGAAAACTTTTCCCCGGAGTTCCAGACAACACGGTGCAAAAAGAAACCTCCATACACAAAAAAATTCGAACCTTTTGGGAATTCAACTTTGCTTGTTCTCAATGTTCAAATTCACCTGATTACGTTTCATTCTGCTTCAAAAAAAAGTAGGAAGTCTTGAGTTCAGACGAAGTTTCCTACGTTGGACTGCCTTATCGTAAATTTGGCGCTATGGACTCTTTCGGCTTAAAATTCATATCTCAGCACTGGAGTGAGCGAATTTAAAAAAAAAAGCACTGACTTGAAGTCAGTACTCTTTGGCACGCGTGTTCACGGTGGCTAATTTGAATTGAATGATGAGTACTTCAAGCTCAGTGGATAGAGCGAGCCGGAGATCTACCCGAAGGATAGTGGACACCATTCACTGTCGTTTCAAACATTAACAGCGCTGTATCTAAGCTGCCATAAGGATAGAGTAACAAAGTTGAAAAAGAACACAACTGACTCTCCTTAGTCGCACAAGCTCCTAGAAGATTCTGAGGGATATACTTGGGAAAGACTCGGAAGGGTCAGTATAATCATAATCATGTTTATAGCACGCGCGCCAAAGCAGATTGACCCAACGTCAATGCTTTTTTACACTTTTTCTTTCATTGTTAAGTCAATATTCATTTGGCGCGCGTGCTATAAACATGATTATGATTATACTGACCCTTCCAGGTCTTTCCCAAGGAAATCCCTGAGAATCTTCTAGGAGATTGTGTAACTAAGGAGATTCAGTTGTGTTCTTTTTCAACTTTGTTACTCTCTCCTTATGGCAGCTTAGATACAGCACTGTTAATTTTTGAACCGACAGTGAATGGTGTCCACTATCAGTGGTAGATCTCTGGCTCGCTCTATCCACTGAGCTTGAAGTACTCATCATTCAATTCAAATTAGCCACCGTGAACACGAGCGCCAAAGAGTACTGACTTCACGTCAGTGCTTTTTTTTATTTATACAGTTTGGCTGTTAGCTCTACTGTAGATCTATAAAATTGCGGTTATGGGACCTCCGTTAGGAACGCAATTGCCTCTTCTCCAAATGAGAACGTAATTTAATATAAATCTATCGAATATAGTTATTTATTAATTCACCCCAGGGCGACGATACAGACATTTCAACTCGGAAACAACGCTATTTCCCCGAAACTGACTTGTCGGTGCGCCGAATTTTCTTGAAAATTCTCTTAAAACCTTAAAATGACGGCTCAGCACCAAATCCATCACCGCTAGACGCAAACCACTACCAACATGAGCCATAAAATCCTAACGTCTCCTCTGCGCATACGCAATCTACTCGTGGGTTAAAGTCCCCTGAAAATAACACTTCGCACACAATTCTGATTCTTCAACACCATTCGTTCAGGAGACGTCACTACTCCAATCTACCCATGCGCTGATAATTCCAAGGGTATTCTATGGAGGAATAGCATCCAGAACCTGAAAACCCTAATCCTCTCAGACGAAAACTCCAGCAGTTAAATCACTTCTTGTCTGCTCATGCGTGAAATGAAAAATCTCCGAAAGGGGTTACATGAATTTTGAATTAGGAAGGCAATTTCTTCGCCTATTCTCCAATTCTGAAAGAAATTTAAAATTGATCATCCAAATATAGTTATTTATAAACTGGCCCCAGGGCCACGACACAGACATATCAACTCGAAAAAAACGCTATTTCCTTGAAACTGACTTGTTCGTTCGTAGAATTGTCTTGAATTTTCTTTTAAAACCTCACAATATTGGCCCAGCACAAAATCCATGACCGCTAGACGTGAACCACACCCAACATAAGCCATACAACCCAAAAAGAGCCACGTCACCTCTGCGCATGCGCAATCTAATCGTGTCTGAAAGTCCTCTCAATTTCACACACCGCACACAAAACTCTGATTCTTCAAAACCATTGGTTCAGGAGAGATAGCAACTTCAATCCACGCATGCGCGGATACTCCCAAGGGGATTCTGTCAAATAATAGCATCCTGCACCTCGAATCCCAAATTCTCTAGGACGAAAACTCCAGCAGTTAATTCACTTATCGTCTGCTCATGCGCATAACGAAAAATGCCCGTAAGGCGTAACATCAATTTCACGGTACGCACACTTCAACTCGGAAACAACGCTATTTCCCCCAAACTGACTTGTGTCCGTGCACTGAATTGACATGAATATTCTTTTA
This sequence comes from Halyzia sedecimguttata, assembly GCA_937662695.2. Classification (NCBI taxonomy): domain Eukaryota; kingdom Metazoa; phylum Arthropoda; class Insecta; order Coleoptera; family Coccinellidae; genus Halyzia; species Halyzia sedecimguttata. The sequence goes on from OW569417.2 coordinate 35,144,136, forward strand.
AAACCTCACAATATCGGCTCAGTACTCCCAACATAACCCATACAACCCAAAAACAGTCACTTCTCTTCTGCGCATGCACAATCTACTCGCGGCTGAAAGTTCTCCCAAAATCACACACCTTACAAAAAACTCCGATTCTCCAACACTAGTGGTTCAGGAGATATCGAATCTTCAATCCACGCAGGCGCAGATCCTCTGTAGAGTTCCACTGTAGATGCACTTGTTGATAACTTGATAAGAGTATGAAACTGTAGTTTGAAAGCGGTGGATAATGCTTGCGATTAGGTCGATCACTCCTGAGATGTTGGATAATGTCGGAAGACATTTTTTTTTGAGGTTAGGATGTTGCCACGGCGTTCGCTGTGATCACTTTGAACATCTACTTCATTAAAATTCCTAATATTTTTGCTACATTTCGTAGTACATTTCAGTTGTTGATATTGTACCAAATTTTGCTAATCACTTGATTTAATTTGATTTTTGCAGTAAACATGAAAGTGATATAACATTTCTGAATAGAGAATGACGACATCCACACTGTATGCATGGGATGAAAACCTTTCAGAAGAAGGTCGAAAATGATCTAATAATGGAGGGTTTTCAGTTATTCGAATGAATACTTCCAATAAGAGTTATATTTCCCATTATATTCCCTACATTCAAAAGGTGTAGTTCAATAATTAGTTCTCTGTAGTTTTGTGTTAGTGGTATCCAGTTCTGAATAACTGCCGACTGGTTGCTACATTAATTTGAAAACCACATGATGAAACACTTTCGCGTTTGGATTCTCTGATGAAATTCCATTAAGTTTGAGCTCATTAACAATCGAACCAAACTCGGGTATATGCCCGATGAGAAGATGAGAAGGGGAGTCGGAACATTTGTCTACAACTTCATAAGAGGAAAATAGAAATTAACATAGAGTTTATGAATTTGAATCTGATATTATGTGTTCCATCGGAATTGAAATTCTTTAAATATCTAATAAAATACGAAAAAACTTACTTCGCGAGTAATTTCAGGATACTATATTCACGAAATTCCGAGAAAGTTCTCACGTCGGCATTCTATAAGTAATTACCGAGTTTTAATTGGAACCGATTTGTGTATTTTGAGTTATAGAGGAAATAACAACAAAAATGTAGATGTGCAGAACTTCAAAAACATTTGTCCAATGATGCCTATGCAGATAGATTATTTTCTATACTTTGGAAATCAGAATGATGACATGCAAGGGCAATGTCATCAGCGTATATTATTAATTTCTCAGAGGAACTAGCACGAATATCACACAGATATAAATTGTAAAGAAGAGTGCTAAAACTGAACCTTGTGGGAGACCATTGGTCAAATTTTTGAAATTACTAACAGAAAAGGAACCGAACCGAATGGAACCGTATGCATGTGACAAAAGCCTAACGCATACAATTGAGTCGTGCACTGTCCAAACGGATCACTCACAAATATCTTTAGTATTTTAACATTAATCTCTAGATGTCTCAATTACACATAACACATTATTTGATTCTTTATAAACATCATTTAATTAACAATGTATGTACACAGTTGAAAATTATCGCAGGTTACCTTGTATATTATCCTTAACTCATTCAAATCTCTCCTACATGTTTGCAATCTCGAGTTGAAGCGCAGTAAAGCAAGTACCAGTCTTAAAAGATTAACCAGTAAGCTTATAAGTGCCTTGACTGATATCACAAGTGATGATATGCCAGTTCTAGTGATAACGCATATAATTGGGATCGGGCACGGTCCTAATGGATCACCCACAAATACCCCAAGCAGTAACCTTAGTATGTCGCCTATAGTTTGTAGCTGTCGTCTCAGGCACGTTGAATCACTTCTCAATCTCTTCATCAATTCTCTAGCTAGACCTAAGTTACCATCTATACACTTGAGAGTATTAGGTGGCAAAAAACCTCTTGATTTGATAAACCAAGCACATTTTTCCATCTCAGCATGCTCATTATTTATTAATAGTTCATCGTATCCGTAGAGATTACCTGCAATAATGGAGAGTCTTTGGATTAAATATCCGATGAATGGTCTGCACTGAGCAGCATTAATCCTCAGTTCAATTGAAGATGCTTCTATCCCTCTCAATAATATGGCCGCATTAGAAATAGCTTCCTACAAAGTGAAAAAACAGTAAAGAAATTAAGTGAAAAACTGCATATACCTACATATATAACGTTTTTATTACATAAATCTGAGATTTTTCACTATGAATACTGATACACCTTGAATATGTGGTTTCCAATTTTCCATTTCAAAACTAACGCATCGTTTAATGATTTTCAAGATTTGTCAGTTGCACACGAAATCAATAATATTCAAATGAACAACTTGCTCGTCCAAAAAATAAATTCCTCCCCCTTGTTCGGACTTTGTATGAGTTGTGTTCTAAACAACCATTTTATCCTGTGATGCCAGGGGTAATTGAATATTGTTTTTTCATTTTATATATATTTTCAGAGTTTTGGAGAGAAAACCCAGAAAGAATACTTTTAATCCTCCCAAAGTATCCTTTAATGATTACTAAACACACTGTTGGCCTAGTGATAACTTTCAGATGCAAACATGAAGGCATACTGAGTAGGAGAATGAAAGCTGCCCTCAGTATCACCAAAATGTGCTATGAGGAATGAGGGCTTAACGTCAATCCCCCTAAGAATATTTTGTCTTCCTTCACTAGAAGGACCAATCTGAATCTCAGAGCTCCGGTTCTAAATAGCCAGACTCTGAACTCATCCAGTGAGTGCAAATATCTAGGAGTAATAATAGATAGTGAGCCCAATAAGGCCATAGAAGAATTCTACACCAAGTTATACTCGCCACAAATGCAACAACAACAACAACGAACTGAAAAAAGTATACTAAATGTAGGTTCAGAGGATATACCAGAAATAACGAACTCCGAAATAAGAATGGCACTCAACCAATTAAAAAACAATAAATGTGCAGGAGAGGACAAAATTACAGTAGAGATGTTGAAAATTGGCGGCAGAAAAGAAGAACAGATTGCCCATTAGCGATTAGAACCAAGTTCGAGATATTTGGTAGAGTCACCCGAGAGCTGACATACCGAAAAATCTTGGTGCAGTCAGTGATGAGAGATTGAGCTGTTCCACCGAGATTTGAAGAACACGAAGGCATAATATCAAGGTAGATGGGATGTACGAGTACATACAGTTTGGAAAAGCCACATGTTATAGATTCATCATCTTGGTTATTGTATAATTTTATGAAGAATTCCGAAACACATTAAATTTTAATATTTCAAATTGTCATTCTTCTTCGTAAAAATGCGAACCCTACCTTCAACCCCCTTCAAAAGACAGGCACAACCCCCAATTTTTTAAATAGGAAGTATGCGCTTGTGATACATCGTTTGAAAGGTCTCGTCATTCTCTATTCAGAAATGTTATCACTTTCATGTTTATTGCAAAAATCAAAGTAGAAAAAATTAAAACCAAGTAATAGGTCTCTTTCAGTTCATTCAAATCAAGAGGTTGTTTTGTACAGAATGCTATTCACTTATCCCCATAAAAATAAATCTAATAGGTTAAGATTGCTACATGAGACCCATGACAGCATTTGAAAATCATAGTAACATAGTTGTACTTAGCATAGAAATTTCCAAGTTCCAACTCATTTTTCAATATATTCAGTCAATTCCAATTGAGCAGTTTGCAAAATTGCATTCTCTGTACAACAAAATACTCAAGGACTACTTAAGGAGTTGACTCCTTAAGTTTCCTTTTAACGTACTTTTTCAGGGATGCCACAAACATAAGGGATCACATTCAACAAAAATATAAAAACTGTGTACATAATATTCCTTGTATTTGTGGTAAATAGTATACAGGAGATACATTGAGACCACAAGTAAGAGAGTCGGAACATAAGAACAACATGAGAAATAGACATACAAAAATAAATAATAGCAGAACAAACAACAAAAGATAATTCTGAAGAATTTCGATAAGTGTCTGACGAAAGAGTTTGATTTAGACTCCGAAACGTTACGAAGTAGTTTTTTGATCGTTGATGTGGTTTCGTTATTGTTTGTTAGGCAACATTGCTCGATTTATTGCTTCTGACAAATATCTTGTGTTTCTTAAGCAGGAGCAATTCACAAAATAATAAATTTTTATTTAATAGATATTTTTCAGAGTTTGGGAGGGAAAACCCAGAAAGAAACCATTTGATAAAGAATATACCTCCCACAGTATCCTTTAACGTTTATATAAATTATGTGCTTCACTTTTTACTAACTCTGTATATACCCTTTGTATGAATAGAACTATTCTTTTTGAACAGTATATTTGGTAAGTTTTTTTCCCATTATTTTTCTTTTTACACATTTTGTGTGACATTAGAAGCAAATAGAAGGATACCTTCTATTTGCTTTGTAGCTCAAAAAAGTGATGGACAACTGTAAGTATTTTGGATTCACAGGCCAAAAGTTAGTCAAAAACAAGTCACGGAACGAAGACAACAAAAATGCTGTTCTCCAGTGATAATCATAGGTAAAGACATTCAAATTCTCGAAATTACTTACAAAGGTCGCTGATACCTCTACATTTACCGAATAAACCATGAAAATCAACAGACATAACGTTACTTTTGAAGTTGTTTGGATTTTGTAATATTTCATGATTTGTTTCGTGAGGCACCACTTCTCTGCAATCAATGATCAAAATAATATGATTTACTTGACAGATTTTAATACTGACTGTGAAATTGAACGTAAATCACTCGGCACATCAGTAATAATTGTAGTGAACTACAATATGTATAGTTACTGATGTGTTTATACAGGGCGAGTCTCTAACTTGGAATAAATTAAGTAAATCAAAGACAGCTTTTGGAGCAATGTTCCTCGGAACAGAGTCGTTAGTTTGACGAAGTTCAAGTTCACCGATACGCTGTTGACATTAGATGTAAGAATAATTAATGCGATATGTGACAGAACCAACCAAGTACAGCTTAGTACATCACATGGCCGGCCGTCCGTTAGCACGATAACTGTCGAACGGAATGAGCTAGTCAGTTGAAATTTTCAGAGTAGGTTTTGGAGATATGAATATATCTCGAGATATGTCTCGGTTAAGTTCGTTATTGGGCAGAATCGGCCGGATGGTTTCGGAGCAACAAAAAAAAATCTTTTTTACATTACAAATTTCAAATTCAATTCAGTTATATCATAAGAATCCATTGATATCATTTTCAACTCAAACAAGCTAATACTTTAGGAGATATGATTTTTAAAATTTCAATAATACATCGTACTTCTATGTTTCCACAGAATGCGAATTCTATCTGTCTGTGTTCTATCCGTGTTCACTGTCACGACAGACATGTCAAATGTATTTCTGTTCTAACAAACAAAGTATGATTGAACGCAAAATGACCAATTATAGGATATTATAATCACCCCTACCCTTTATACCCTGGATAATCCATATGACGATAGAAATATATAATTTGGTAAGTCTATCAAATTAAGTTTAGAATATCTTCAGTGAAAACAAATATGGGATATTACCTAAGTTTGAATTGATATCTATAATATAATTTTCATAGGAGATTTGAGGAATGAATATCTCGGATAAGTTCGTTATTTAATTTCAATTCAGTTTCTTTTATGATGCAGTTCTATTACAAGAATCCATTGATATCATTCCCAAATCTAAGAAACCAATAATTTCGGAGATGAATTGTCAAAGTTTGAGCAAGAACGCCAAAGCTCCTGTCCACAGGGCTTTCCCCCTTTTTGGCGCTCTTGTTCCTGGGAACAGAGTGCTTATCAATTTGCCCAAATGTCTGTAATTTTCGAATTTTTGGCTGAAAATGGTCTTAAATGATCTGGTTTGACTCACTGATCAAGAATACGTAGTCGGAATCGATTCTATCCGTCCGGCCGGCCGTTAACATGATAACTGGTAACATGGTAACTGCTGATTGACTTTGGATTTAATGGATGTTTGATGAACTGGGTAGAATCTTATCTCTCCAATAGAACGCAGTATGTGGTTGTGAATGATTTCTCTTCGACCCCATATGTTATAACATCGGGAGTACCCCAGGGATCTCACCTCGGTCCCATTTTGTTCAGTATATACATCAATGATATCTCTGAATGTTTTTTGAGTACACACCATGAGTTGTATGCGGACGATCTCAAGGTATATAGGGAGATTAAATCCACTCTGGACGCCTTTTCATTTCAGGAGGACCTCAACAGATTGTCCGAATTTTGCTCCTCTAGATACCTGACTTTGAATGTAACAAAATGTAAGCACATCACTTTTACTAAGAACATAGATAAGATCATCACGACTTTCAATATAAATAATGAATTAGTGGAAAAAGTATTAATTGTAAGGGATCTGGGTATTTTGATGGATGCAGAGTTGTCTTTTGCTCCTCACATAGACCATATCGTCACCAGGGCGTTCAAAATGCTGGGATTCATAAATAGAATTGGAAAAAACTTTAAAGATCCGAATACTCTCAAAATTCTGTATTACTCACTCGTGAGAAGCAGTTTGGAGTATGGTGTTCAAGTATGGTCCCCTTATTACTATAAATATATTGATCGGATAGAAGGAGTTCAGAGAAAGTTTTTTAAACATCTTAATTATCGATTTGACAGAGATGCCACAGAACGCAGTTATATGTGGGTTTTAAGTGAGCACAGGCTGCTGACATTGGAACATAGGAGGGTGCTCTTCGATGGAATATTTCTGTATCGTGTTGTAAACAATTGCTTCAATTCTTCTCTGATAAATTATCTATATTTCAATGTGCCGCGGTACGAGGTCCGTCGGGGGGCGCTCTTTTGTGTTCCTAAGGCACGGGTTAATGTATATTTCAACTCAGTCTTTGTTAGAATCGTTCGATTTTACAATTGGCACATCAATGATGTAGATATCTTCAATAATAGTCAATCCTCTTTCAAATCAAAATTAATTAAATATTTAGTATCCCGCCAGAAATTGGAATTGTAAGAAAATTTTTATTTCTTTCAATGGTTTGTAAAAATGTGAATTTATTTTTCAGTTCGAATTATTTGATATGTCTATATTTCTTCTTTTCTATCTTAGGTTTAGGTAATAAAAATAATGTACTTGCACTAATGTAATATACATATGTCAATTAATATTGTAGTGACACCCTATAATAGGGCAATTTGCCTGTTGAGAGTCCAATTAAAAAACAAATAAATAAAAAAAAAAAAATAAATAAATAAAATAAAAAACTCTGGAATGGAATGAGCTAGACAGTTGAAATTTTCAGAATAGGTTTGGGACATAAATATCTCGGCTAAGTTCGTTATTGGACGAAATCGGTCAGATGGCTTCGTAGTACTAAAAAAAATTTTCACATTACAAATTTCAAAATAAGTGTTTCTCAAGATGCAGTTTTATCATAGGAATCCATTGATGTCATACTGAACTCTAACAAGCTACTAATTTCGGAGATAGGATTTTTCAAAATTTCAATAATAAATCGTACTTCTGTGTTTTCACAGAATGCGATAATTATTCTCTCTATGAATTATTATAATATGATCTGTGTTGATACATGTCAACTTATTTTCCTGAGACTTGATATGTCAAATTTTGATATTTAATACCCATGGTTAATCCATATGATGATGGGAATGGTAATGGTAAGTTAATAATATTGAGTTCAAAATATCTCCAGTAAAAACAAAACTGAAATATTGGCTAAAGTTTTAATAATTGATATAATATAATTTTCAGAGTGGATTTGTGGCAAAACTATATCGTTCATCATAGAATTGAGGAACGAATATCTCGGATGAGTTCGTTGTTGGGTATAATTGGTCTATTGGTTCAGGATTAATAATTTTTTGCATTCTTGTTGAATGTAATTTCTTTTATGATGTTTGAATTAAATTTCTGCTAATATGAAGTTCTATCATAAGAATCCATTGATATAATTCCCAACGCTTACCAATACTTTCCAAGATATGATTTGTCAAAGTTTGAACTAGAGCGCCAAAGTTCCTGTCCACAGGGCTTGAACCAATCTCTTAAGAAAGCGCTAAGATCTCTTCGCCGTGTGGACGGTAGACGAGCGTTACATGCAATGCTCGTAGTACCGTCCACACGGAGAATTCGCCTTGCATTACGCATTGCATTACGCGTTACATTACAACCGTGATAACATTTTTGAATAGAGAATGACGCGTGATGTATCACCAGCCCATATTTCCTATTTGAAAAATTGGGGGTTCTACCTGTCTTTGAAAGGGGGTTGAGGGTAGGGTTCGCATTTTTAAGAAGAAGAAAGACAATTTAAAATTTGAATTTGATGTGTTCCGGGATTTTCCATAAATATGTACAGTAACCAAGATAATTTTTTTTCCATTTTGCTTTTCCACGCTGTATAGGAATCTGTACACTGTATTGGATATATCCCCAAAATCTTCGTCAATATAGATGATCGAGTTCAAATCTAGAACATTGCCCTATAAAAAGGTTTTGAAGGCTCTTGCAAAATTTCTGCGATACCTGACGGATACTTTCTGAGATACAGAATTATATTCAATATTGAAAAAAAAAATCTAGTCATACGATCCTCACGATATTTCACATAAGTCTTCTTCAACTAACTGAAAACTTATGCAGGATGCTCTGTGTAGGATTGAGCGATGGTGTTTGAATAACGATCTTACGGTTAATCCTGATAAAACAGAGATGGTTCTCTTTGACAGGAAGAGGGGGCCCTGTAACATAAGACTACCAAGTCTGTTTGGAGTAGGGCTCAATCTAACAGAGCAAGTTCGATATCTTGGTGTGATACTGGACCACAAACTACTGTGGAACAAACACATTGAGAAACAAACAAAAAAGGCCGAGATGATCTTTTGGTCTACTCGGAGAGTAGTGGGAAATGGATGGGGCTTCAAACCACACATTATTCACTGGTTGTATACTGTGGTGGTGAGGCCTATCCTAACCTACGCATCATTGGTGTGGTGGACTTCTTTGAAGAAGTCATATATCCGCAACAAATTGACAAGAACTCAGAGAAAAGCTTGTTTAAGCATCACAGGTGCTCTGAGATCTACTCCAACAACAGCTATGGAGTGCCTGCTGGGGCTACCTCCCCTGCATCTTGTAGTTGAGGAGGGGGCTATGAAGACAGCTTTAAGAATCTGGGAACAGGGACAGTGGCGTGACAGCGGAATGTTTAGGGGACACGCGAGGGCACTCAAGAAGGTGGAGGATGATGATGCATCTCTCCTCCGGAGGAGTGACCGTGCGGGCTCCTTATTCTGCTTTAACGAACCCTATAGGGTGATTGTTCCTGATAGAGACCAATGGGATACAAGGAGTGATCTCCTTAAACCAGAGGGGCCCACATGGTTCACAGATGGCTCTGTAACGACTACAGGGACAGGTGCAGGCATTGTGGGACCTCGAGTGAGCATGTTCATCCCTCTCGGGAAGAACTGGTCGATAATACAGGCAGAACTATACGCTGTTCTTGTCTGCGCGCTGGAAAACATCCGACTAGGATACTCTGGCAAGTACATATATATATGTTGTGACAGTCAAGGAACGTTAAAATCCCTATCTGATGTGAAGATAAACTCCTACTTAGTAGGCGAATGCAGGAAGGCTCTGCGAAGGCTGGGCGCTGGTAACGTTGTAAAACTCATCTGGTGTCCGGCTCACTCGGAGATTTCAGGTAATGTTAAGGCAGATAAGCTGGCGAAGCAGGGGGCTCGGATACCATATATAGGTCCTGAGCCTTCACTTCCAGTATGTCGTACCTCTGTTAAAACATTCTTCAAGAATCGTTTGGACAAGAATTTCTCCAGTGTATGGAACATGGGAGTAGGACTCAGGCAGTCAAGGCTTCTCATTAAGAAACCATGGTCAAAGTGTGAAGTAAAGAAACATCTTTCACTCGAAAGAAGAGAACTGAGCCTGGTGTCAGGATTACTAACTGGTCACCAGTTCAACAAACATCTGATTGGGCTGGGATTGGCCGATAGCGCTCTGTGTCGCTGGTGCAAGAGCATGGAAGAAACAGCTGAACATATTCTGTCCGACTGTAACAACCTTAAAGAATTGAGGGTCATACACCTAGGCAACCCAACACCTACGATTGCTATGGTGAGGGGGACTTCTCCTTTTAAACTCGTGGCATTCCTGTCAGCGTGTTTTTTGGAATGAGTCTCACGAGTTTGTCAAGCGGGAGAACAATGGACCAGAAGGCCTCAGTTCAGCCTGAGACGGCACCGCGGTAGAAGAAGAAGAAGAAGAAAAACTCTGATTCGATCAGATCAATAGTTTTCGATTTACGGGGAAAATAAAATTTCAGACGGCTATAAATCTGGTCACAGACATGTTCGCTAAACAATTATTGGCCCGTTAGCTGAAAGAGCCTGACGATGGCTCAAATTCTTCTGGTTAGACCTGAGAGTTTTAATAATTGTGTTCACGACGAGTCTATCGAGCACATCATTTATGACTGGCATGCTGGTGACAGGATTAGATTTGAGGAACTAGGAGCCCATAAACTGAGACTGAGGGAACTGGACAAGTTTTCACCAACCAAACTCATCTCCCTCATTAAAAGGCCTGAGCTTATGGCTGAAGTATAGATATAGGTCATATCACTTAGGTTATATTATTATTATCATTACTATACAAATTTCAACTATAACTCATTTTGTTTGAGAGTAATTGTGCTGATGGCCGGATATATTAAATATTGATATCAGACTCTTAATCAGTGAGGAGAAACTAATCGTTTTAGGTTATTATCACTCAAGAATTTGACAAAACAGACATTTGGAAAAATCGATAAGCACTCTGTTCGAACGAACTAGCGCATCAAAAAAACAAGAAACGTGTAATAAATTTTGATTCCGTTTCAGTTTCTTACAATCGATTATAGATATATTTAATAGTGTCCAATGCTCTACAATATTAATTTACCCAGATCAACGGGTAGGTATTGAACTCAATCCTTCGTTAAACTTATGGTTTCACAGATAAACAATATTTGATATTTCCTACACTTATGTCATATGCTGTTACAAAGGGGTCGATTTTCTTCTGACATCTTCTCACCGCTGCAAAAAAGTCAAACGCAGTAAGACTCAAATTGATCAGGTTCACAGAGAGTGAAGTTCCAACAGTAGCACCTCTGAGCCCTTTTGTTATCAAGCAAAAAACTCCCATGTTACATTCAGATCCAGGTATATCTTTGAGCTGCATAAGTTTTTGAAGAACACTTTTCAACGATCGTGATGAAGACAAGACCTGAGTTTCTAGGCAGGACCAATCCATAGTAGCCTCCCTTAGTAGAAAAAATAAGATAAATTTGTTTCTTTCTATGCAGACTTCATCTTTTTCACTTATCTTCTTCTTGTACTTCGGCGGTGTAAGGTCGTCTAATTCTTTCAGGGTTTTTTCTACTTGTTTAGCCAGGATCAGTCTATTATAGCCAAAATTGCTAGAGAGGAAGGCCACCAAATCAGATATCAAATCAGTTATAACTTCACCCAGAAATCCTGGAGAGTCTTGAAGTACCGATATTAAGCTGCTATTCATTGCTTTGGGAAATTCCTCCAGAGTACTGTATGATTCTTCAAAGGCCCAGACCTATAGGTTGAAAGAGGTGCATTACTAAAGGAAATAAAAAACTTTGCTTAAGTTTCACAATATAATATTATATTGTTGATATACAGGGTGAGTTTTTAAGTTGTACATTAATTTTAAACATAGATTCTTATCGTCAAATGAAACACTTTTTGCGCGTATGTTCTGGGGAACATCGCGTTATCATTTTGCCCAAATGTCTGTAACTTTCGAATTTTTTGACGAAAATGGTCTCAAACGATTTGGTTCGACTCCCCGATGAAAAATTCGAGGTCAAATATGATCATGTCCGGCCGGCCGTCCGGCCGTTGCCACGATAACTTGAGTACGGAAAGAGCTAGCGACTTGAAATTTTCAGGGTAGGTGGCGCATCCCAATACGACGGACAATTTCGTTAATAGGCATAATCGGCCCAATGGTTTCAGAGTAATAATTTCGTTTTCAACCAATATGAATCCGATCGAATTGAAACTTGGTGAATAGTTGTAGAATATAATCCAGAGCTCGTTCGTGGAATTTTGTGAGAATCGTATAGCTAGAAAATTGAAAAAAAAAAAAAAGATTAAAAAAGTTTGGTTCAAGCACTGACGTGAAGTCAGGAGCTTTTGCGCGTATGTTCTATTGTCCATTCTTCTGTATTGGACACTCTTAATCGAATTTACCATGGTGAATTATATTGTCCGTTCTCCTGTATTGGACACTTTTAATCGAATTAACCATGGTAAATTCGATTAAGTCGACACGTCAATGCTTGAACCAATTTTTATTTTTGTGATTTTTTAAACATTTTTTAGTGGTACGGTCCTTACAATTTTGCACACGTCTTCATGACGATATTCTACAAATAGTAACCAAGATTCGATCGAGGTAATTTTCTTTGAGTTATCGAGGAAATAATATACCAGGTGGGTATAACTTCGAAACCGTTAGACCGATTATACTCAAAAACGAACATAACTCTCCCATTCAGATGCGCAACATACCCTGAAAATTGCTCCCTATCTCCTTTCGTTTGAAAGTTATCGACGCAATGGTCACCCATCCAGCTACTGAACTCACACAAGGCTGCTCGAATATCCAACCATATAGATCCGATGGTGTTCAAACTTGGAAACTTGCAAAATTTCAGCCATGTCGGATGAATAGTTTCTGATATCTATACAATATGTAATTTTTTTTAAATGATTTTCAATGATTTTTTAAGCATTTTCTAGTGATACGATCCTCACGAAAATTTGCAAAAGAATTTTCGCGTTGGCTTTCTACAACTAATAACCATGTTTGAATTGGATCGGTTTTGAATTTTTCGAGTTATTGAGTAAATAACTACCAAATTTCAGATGGGTATAACTCTAAAACCGTTTGGCCGATTATGCCTATAAACAAACTCAAATGTCGCATTCAGATGCTAAAGCTAACCTGAAAATTTCAAGTCGCTATCTCTTCTCGTTCTCAGGTATTCGTGACATAAATTATATTTTTTAATATATTTTTTTAATTTTCTAGCGATACGATTCTCACAAAATTTTACAAACGTCCTTAGGTTTGTATTCCACAACTACTCACCAAGTTTCAATTCGATCGGATTGGTATTGGTTGAAAACAAAATTATCACTCGGAAACCGTTTGGCCGATTATGCCCATTAACGAACCCGTCCGTCATATTGGGACGCGCAACATACCCTGAAAATTTTAAGTCGCTATCCCTTTCCTTTCTCAAGTTAGGAGGCCACTGTCGGCTGGCCGGCCGGACAGAATCAGATTTGACCTCGAATTCTTCATCAGTGAGTTGAACCTAGTCGTTTGGGAAAATATCGATTCAGAAACTTTGATGCTATGTAATGAGTCATTTACTGAAGGAATTCATAAATGTCCAAGATCATCATTTTGAACATTGACGTAAATGATATGAAATTAATAAATACATGAACATAATTCAAATTTATTTAATTAAATTTTTTTCCTAACCGTTTAGATAAATTTCAATTAATAAAATCGAATGGAATCGCCTGAGACCATACTCGGCTAAATTTGGCAAATGATAGCACCCTAGTACGAGCTCATAAAGACAATATAAGACTTAAATTTCGAGAAAAATATTCTTTATGATAGTAGTTAAGCTTCACCTATAAAGATAAAATGTCTTACCCCATCATAGATTTCCAAAAAAATAACCAAAAATATTCCTCTGCAAATCATGATCTACGAAATTAATGATACATTGAGTATGAAGGAGAATTTTTGGCATATTTTTCTGATTTGTTCTTCATTATTTTTGTAGAATACTTGAATGTAAAAATTTAACGTTTGTATAAGATGCACTAAAAATCATGGACGGTGAACCATTTAATCACTCTGCAATTAAAACAGTTCAGGAGAAACAAATTCTGGTTTCCAAGTGATTAATCATGATTCTATCTAAGTTTTCATTAAAACGAACATTACACCATAAAGTTGTCCATATAAAATATACTAACTGACAAAGAAACTGCTACACCAAGAAGAAGCTGTTTAAATTTTAATTTTTTTTTGATGAAACATAGATAGTATAGCAAGGAGTAAATGATTAAAATTTGGAGAAAAAAGTCGTAAAGGTTTTTTCATGTAAACATTTTTTGTTACTTACATATTGTAGTCGTTTTTTTTTTATTTTACAACAAACCAGCTGTTCTAGGAGATCCAAAGTCGATGTTTAGTTGTTGTTAAAATGCCTAGAGCACGTGTACGTGGAATTTATCGCCAGCTAAGTGAAGGTCGAAAGGCGGGGTTGTCATTTCGAGAAATCACTAACCGTACGAACAGAAATTCAACTGTTATGAGATCTTGTCAAGCGTGGTTTGATAATGCCCAAAATCGAAGAAGAGTAGGCACCGGACGTCGAAGGACACAAATGAAGTTCAAGGTCAACGTCTAAGACTTATGGCTATTAGAGACCGATTTGCGACAACTCGATAATTGGCTGATGTGATGTTGGGAGAACAAGTCCATCCTGTTATTGTCCGAACGGTTTACCGCCGGATAAGCCTTGCGTTTCTAATTTGCTGGTATTACTGGCCACACTGCCACAGTAAGCCATATCGGAACGCTTTTCAGTGACAGTAATCTCAAACTGTTGTTAATTTTCGGAACCTTCGAGCAGTAGCGAAGCTCTGAACGAAGGAACAACATAACCTATTACATATTTTCATATTGAAGTCCTTTGAAATGTTTGGTCTGTAACGATGGCCGAGATTAACCAAGTCTTATTGAATTCAATATTCAGGGATAGCGATTTTTCCGTTTTGATTTTGATTAGTACTGAAAAACACTCATAACTCATAATTTAGGGAAGAGATACTGGCAGTACTGGCACTATACGACCACTTCTGTGACAGTAGAAACAATACATTTCTAGCCTCCATCAGGGTGTCTAGAAAAGTGGAGCGCAATGGTTGCCAGTGAATTTCAGTAATATCGGAACGTCCTAATTTACTGCACAGTACTGTTCAGGAATATCGGAACGCAATCAAGGTCTTTTGGACTGCAACACAACCCCATCTTGTCCTACCTTTGACGGTTGCGCATCGCTGGCAACGATTACAGTGGTGCAGAGAACGTCAACATTGGAATGTGGAATGGCATCAGGTCGTCTTTTCTGATGAATCTCGATTCTCCTTGGTTGCATATGATGGCCGAAGAAGGGTTTTACGACGTTTAGAGAAAGACGTGAACCTCAGTTTGATATTGAGCGTCATGTACCTACACCGGACAGTAGGCGTTCTGGTTTGGTTTGCTATTGCACATGCAAGTAGGTCACCTAGTATTTATCCGAGGTAACATGACAGCGCTGCGTTACCTTCAAGAAATAGTGGAGCCATATGTTCTCCCTTACCTTAACCGGCTCGAGAATCCAATATTTCAGCAAGATAATGCTTGACCTCATGTTGCCAGAGTTAGTTTAAACTTTTTTGAAGCGACTCATGTGAATGTTTTGCCATGTCAGATCCCCCGATCTTTAGCCCATAGAGCATGTTTGGGACATCATTGGTAGAAGGCTTGGAAATTTACCCCAGCCTCCACGGACTTTGGCGGCTCTGAAACATGAACTACAGGTAGCTTGGGATAGTATCTCTCAAGAAGAAATAGACCATATTATTGCATCAATGCCAAGACGTGTTGAGGAGTGTATAGATAATCGCGGTGGACAAACACATTATTAACAAATGTATTAAAAAAATTATTAACCCTTCGTTTTTTTTCTTCAAATTTCAATCATTTACTTCTTGCTATACTATCTGTGTTTTACAAAAAAAAACAAAATTAAAATTTAAACATATACTTCTGGGTGTTACAGTTTCTTTGTCATTCAGTATAGAAGCAGGCTAATGAAATTATTAAGAATATCATTTTGTAATATGATGAAGCAGAAATTTATGGTTTTCTTCTTCTTTTCTTTGGAATTTCATGTTATTGAATTATTGGTTGTTTTTTAACCGCACTGAGGCTTCCAACTTGAGAGCCGAAAGTCTTTTCATTCCTCTGATTGACATATAAACACTGTCATTTTATATGGGCTGATCGTTGCCTGTCGGACACACAGATGGCGTACGGTTGTAATTAAACATTCATGGTTTTGATGGTTCTCACAAAATTTTAGCAATGTCGGACAAGTGTTTTCTTATATAAAATTTTTATTCAACGACTTTTTAAAATTTTCCAGCAATACGATCTTCACGTAATTTTGTAAAAAATTTTGCGTCGACATTCTAGAACTAATTATCATGTTTGAATTGAATTGGCATCGTATTTTTTGGGCTAATGAAGAAATAATAACCAAATTCCATATTGATATAACACCAAATCCATTTGGCCGATTATGCTAATTAACGAACTTAAATGTCGCATTAAGATGCGCAATCCCTCCTGAAAACTGCAAGTCGCTAGTTCTTTCCGTTCTCAAGGTATCGTGAGACACATAATTTTTTTCGTGATTTTTTAAAAATTTTCTAGTGATACGGTCCTCACAAAATTTTACACATGTCTTCATTTCGATATTCTACAACTAGTAAGCAAGCCTCAATTCGATCGAGTCTATATTTTTTGAGTTATCGAGGAAATAATGTTCCAGATGGGTCTAACTCCGAAACCGTTAAGCCGATTATGGCTAACAGCGAACTCAACTGTCCAATTCAGCTGTGCAACCTACCCTGAAAATTGCAAGTCCCTATCTCCTTTAGTTCGAGAGCTAATGAGGTAACGGTCACCCATCCAGCTACTGAACTCAAAGAAGGCTGCTCGGATCTCCGACAATATAGATCCGTTCAAACTTGGAACTTGGTAGTAGAGTTAGGTTTTGAAGGCTCTCGCAAAATTTCAGCGATGTCAGACGAATAGTTTCTGATATATATAGAATTTTTTTCAATGCTTTTCAATGGTTTCTTAAAAAATTTCTAGTGATACCATCCTCACGAAATTCCGCAAAGAATTTTCGCATTCGCTTTCTACAACTGATAACCAAACATATTTGAATTGGATCGGTTTTGTATTTTTCGAGTTATTGAGGAAATGCCAATCAAATATCAGATATGTATAACTCCAAAACCGTTTTGCCGATTATGCCTATAAACAAACTCAAATATTGCATTCAGATTTACAACCTAACCTGAAAATTTCCAGTCGCTATATCTTTCCTGTCTTAGGTTATTGTGACATAAATAATATAATTTGATAATTTTTTAAAAATTTTCTAACAATTCGATTCTCACAAAATTTCACAACCGTACTTAGGTTTTTATTTTACAACTACTTATCGAATTTTAATTCGATCGGATAAGTATTGGTTGAAAACAAAATTATTACTCGGAAACCATTGGGCCGATTATTTATGCCCTTCAACGAACTCGTCCGTTATATTGGGAATTGGGATGCGCCACCTACCCTGAAAATTTAAAGTCGCTTTTTTTTTCCGTTCTCTAGTTATCGTGGCAACGACCGGCCGGACATAATCAAATTTGACCTCGAATTCTTTATAATGGAGTCGAACCCAATCGTTTGAGACCATTTCCGGCGAAAAATTCAAAAATTAAAGACATTTGGGCATGATAACCCTCTATATAAGTTGCAGATGCCGAATATCAAGAATAACAGCTGAATTTCCTTTAAATACCACAATAGGAAGGAAAATAGATTATTGGTTCGGAATGCTTGCTAATTATTAGAATTTAATGAATTGAAAAACGGGATAGTTCGGGGTACCTACAGGCTAACAAACTATCCAGCTAAAATAGCCTGTACACTTAAACTATTCATTTCATGAATTTTGTGGTATAAATTTTATTTCAAATAATATAAATTAAATTATTGGTTTAATACATGTTCATTCATTCATGAAATATATTACTGTTTGGACGTGCATGTTGTTTAGTTGTAAACTATTCAATTATATGTGAAGTCAATGCAAACGATGTGTGATGTTTTTTGGAGTTCAGGTAAGCTCGGTAGATAATGATAGTGTTTGATCTGAAGTTTAATATATTTTTCCCAATTCTTTCACAAGGTTCCTTGCATTCCTTAAAATGTTGACCAGAGATTGTTTGCATCAAAGGATGTTTTATATTTGGTTGCAGTATTCTGTAGTATAGTTTAAAGTATCCGAAATCTCCATAAATCTCTGCTATTTGAATATACCAACTGTATTTAGAAGGAATCGTATTTGGTGTCCATAACATTCTACCGAACCATTGGTATATACTTACTTCTTCATAATTATCTCCTGTTGTTTACTGAGACACATAAACTATAACCTTAGAAACTTACTGACGAAAAAAACTCAATTTTGGATTGGTTTTCTTTCGATTTCTCCAGCAAAAGAAGTTTGACCTTTAAGTAGAATCCTTTGGTTCTATGACGTATTTCTCCTACTACTGGTAGCTAGCTAAAAATAAATTTCAAAACACAGTCCATGCAAAAAACTGGATCTTTTCCAAAACTGAAGTGGGTGCTCAGATATTTCTGGATATTTCAAGGCAAACCCAAAACTATAATCTGTCGAAAAAAATTTGGCTTCCCCAACAAAAATTACTTCTCTCTCAAGTTGAAATTCGCAAAATTTGACAAATAGATGTTTTGTCCTTCATGATTTCGGAACTTTATACAATATAATTTAAAAAAGCCGAGGACAGGAACTTTGGAGCTCTTGTTCAAACTTTGAAAAATCATATCGCCGAAAGTATTGTATATTGTGTATTATTATACTGATCCTCCTATGTCTTTCCCAAGGAGACCTCTCATAAGCTCTCGAAGAGCTTGAGCGAGTAAGGAGAACCAGTAGTGTTATGTGTATTGGTTTCTCAGAATTGGGAATGACATCAATGGATTCTTATGATAGAACGGTATCATGAAAAAATAAATTCAAAACGTAGATCTATGCATCACCTCATATATTGGATATACATACATCAGCAAATTATAATTCTAATCTATGAAATCCTGAAATTACGATTGATTATTGAAATTTTGAAGTATCATATCTCCGAAAATATTAGTTTGTTAGACTTTAGAATCATACCAATGGATTCTTATGATGAAATTTCATCTTGAAGAAAATTAAATTTGATATTTGTGATGTAAATTTTTTTTTTCTGTTACTCCGGAACCACTAGGCCTATTTTGTCCAATAACGAATTTAACTGAGATATTTATCTGCCAAACCCATCCTGAAAATTTCAGCAGTCTAGCTCATTTCGTTCATGAGTTATCGTGTTAACGGCTGACCGGACCGGCCAGCTGGACATAATTGATTTTGAGCACGTATTCTTGATCAGTGTGTTGAACCAAATCGTTTGAGACTATTTTCATCTAAAAATTCGAAAATTAAAGACATTTGGGCAAATTGACACTCTGTTCCGAGGAACAAGAGCGCCAATAAAAGATAGATCACTTTTACTTAAACTATAAGCTATGAATTTCAAAGGAATATCAAACTTTCAGAGGTTTAGAACGTTCAGACATATGAAAAACCGATTTATAATTTAGATAACAGAAAATATGTAATTATATGATTTTAATATTTATTGATTATATGATATTGATTTATTGGAATTTTCATAATTAGCAATCCTCACAAAATGGTTGACTGAGCAGATTTCAACTAATTCTACTTACAAGGCACAGGAATTATGTAGAATAACAATTACATCAAAATAACTTACCGCCCTTCAGACTTTAAACAGAACAATTGAACTACACACAAAACCAATCGATAATAATTAAATTGGAAACAGTATTATAAAGAAATATCTTGCTGGGCACCACCATACTTGCCGTTTGCCCAGCCAGGGATTCCCCGAATGATGGAACCGTCCCACTGACTCACTTGTATAACATCTCAGAACATCTGTTACGTCACCTCAAACTCAGCTTAAACATAGAATACACTAAAAATCATAGATACTTGATTCATATGAAAATATTGAACTAACATTAGACTAGAAAACTTCATCTAAATATTTTATCAAACTAGTTTTAATTTAACGGATGTTATGGTGAACTATTTAGGAAATTTAATGAAATAATCAGGGAAAATAGCTTACTAGCCTACCCAAACATATATAAGAAACCACTTCCAGGATAATAATGAATTATTATAATTAGTTATAAGTAGAGACTAAGTCAATATTATATATTAATATAAATTGACATTTAAATTTCAAATTTCAAAACATCTTTCAATCCCTTCCTTGTATAAATCATGCGAAAGGTTGATAAATTAATTCACTGAAGTGAAATTTGATATCATAGTACAGATAAAGCAAAGCAAAAACATCTTCGAAGCCAGTTAATGACATAGTTTCATTAACAATTCAAGTAGTTGATATGCAGGGGTAATGCGAAAACAATCTTTAATTCTGAATGGAGTTTCTTTCAGGAGATACGTTTCACACAATCAGTTTAAGATTTTATTATGATACCCTCATGCTATGCGAGTACACA
The DNA here is from genome assembly GCA_937662695.2 of Halyzia sedecimguttata. Lineage (NCBI taxonomy): Eukaryota > Metazoa > Arthropoda > Insecta > Coleoptera > Coccinellidae > Halyzia > Halyzia sedecimguttata. The sequence goes on from OW569417.2 coordinate 35,164,781, forward strand.
TTTTTATATTCTCTAAGACGCTCTCGGTAACCGTCCGAAAAGGTTTGATTTTGCGTTGGCAGGATCTCAAGCCAAGTACAAAGTCACCAGCAAATTTCACAATCTGAGCACCATGGCTTACCATTTCCGCTGAGAGTCTAGCTGACTGAAGTCCGTTAGTGACCAAACATAAAGGATTGTACATGCATTCTTCTTCATGCATCAAAGTGAATCCATACAATGTTGTCCAGAGGGGATCCAAAATTTTGGCCAACGCCATCAAATGAATCTTAATGCATTGCCAATCTACCACTGCATCTTTGAGAATAAGGAACACAATTTTCTTGTTATCTTCAATGCACCGATTTTGTTCCCTATTCAATATTTTACCACGTGTTATTTTATTGATGGCTTTTAAAGTGGTATTTGCCAAATCAGCAATCGCCAGTCTGTTGTATCCAAATAAACCTACTGTGAAAGGCTCTATATTCCCGATTACATCCGATAAATAACGAGCGAAAAAGAGTGGATCCTCCTGTAAGTATACCAGTGTGTCATTTGTGTTGATTTTTTGGAAATCTCCTAAAGTTACATATTCGGCACACACCTGAAATTGGAAGATAATATTTTTAATTTTATTCATTATTTACATAACTGCTTGTATTATTTTTATGGGCAAACAGACGTTTGAGCTCATGCGTACATAGGTCGAACCTAAGGGGTTGAAATTGTTCATTTAAATGGAACAAAATATGTCTTTATAATAGGTCGACGTATTGACATAAAATGAGCTTAACCCAAAGGCTAATAAGTTATAGGTCTAATGAAGAAAATGCAACATTCTAGGTTAAATTCCAAATTTATCAACGTGTAGTGTCTTTCAAGAGCAATCTAATCATTTCAGCTCTTCTCTAAGATTTCGATACCTTTTATGAAGAAAATTTAACTATGCCATCAAAATAAGCGTTTGGTAGAAATATTAGATATTTCTCAGAAGCAATATATAGAACAATAATTACCTAACTGTAACGAAACAAAACCAACGATAAAACAACTTTTCTGGAACGTTTCAGAAACTTAATCAGAATCCTCGATCAGACACGAGCGACAATATTCGGAATTATTTGTTGAACACTTATTCTGAAATTTTTCAAGAAAAACTTGGATTTTGTAGTTTTTGCTCGTATGTTCTGGGGAACATCGCTTTATCACTTTCCCTAACTGTCTGTAGCTAACTGCCTGGCTGACTGTAGAAATCAGTCCGAGTCAACGGCTCTTTCCCTGAATGAGAAACATAAATTTGATTCGAAAATGCTAAAATTTTGACAATGGAGAATAATTGGTTTAAAAGACATTCTAAAAAAATGATATACATTAAAAGATACCCGAATTCTATAAATTCACGATCGGATATAGGTTCCCTTATGGCAAATTCAGGGCAGATAAAAGAAATCCACATTTAGTTTTTCGAACGCACATATTTCGTCGCTGTGTGTGTTCATTGTTCATTCCAAGAAATTGATTGATACCGAATACCTACCTTGTGAGTCCATGAAATGATTGAGATTTGTATATCTATTTTTACATCTATTTTTACGAATTTGAATTGTTCAAGTGATTTTTACTGTTGATTATTCATAAGGTGAGTTGGTGGAGTTGTTCTTTCGATTGTTGTTCTGTTTGGTGGATTCACTGCCGACTGTTTTATTAATGTCCATTATTGTGGTTTCATTTTGTTTTGTTGTTTCACTTCGATATGTACTGTGCTGATTATTCATGCCTTTATATTGTGTTTTAGCGTGAGGTAGAGTTTCTCGAAACGTTGCTTGAGAATAAGTATATGTATATAATATGTTTATGACAAAAATATATCAAACAATAAAGAATATTCATGAAAAAAAAACAAAGAAAACAGAAAAATTCAGTCTATCCAAGTGTAAAAAATATCACATTCTAATTTTTTTTTCAGTCACAAAAATTATATTTATCACATGATAACGCAACAAAGTGTTTTCAAACCAGCAGACATGACAATAACCGCTCACTTTTGGATTTCATTCTGGCAAAATCATCAATAATATCGTCAAAATTAATTTTTTCGCTAATTTTTAGTTGAATAGCGATTATTGATAAGTCAGAAATTCCCTTAGGCATTCTGATGAGTACCTGAAGAATAATCACAATGTTCGGATAATTTTTGGATAAGTTGCTTTCCTCCAAATAATTCAACAATTGAAGAGGAAACTTTATTCATTCCAACGTGCGACTCAAAAGAAGCAATTCTGTGGGAAGATTTCTTTGCTCAATATCATGTCCTAATTTCTCAAAGGGTATATCAGAATTGAATGAACAAAAGAGGCGTCCTCTGCTTCGTGGCGGCCTAAGACTTGGACTTGCGAAGTTTCCCAAAAGACCGCAGAGGCGGGTAGGTATACGAGCGGTAGTGTCAAGTGTGATGCGTTAGGCTTGTTTCACATGCATACGGTTCCATTCGGTTCGGCTCGTTTTCGGTTTCAACCGATAACGAATGAAGGCCTTCCACACATATACGGTTCATATTAGGTTTTATGTTATCTTCCGACACGGGCGCACAATTCCAATTTTTCCGCGACGTCAGATTCACCAAAGCCATTCAAAATTGAACACATACATCTTTGAATGCATTCTACGTCTTTAATTGATCTTTATATTCATCGGAAGTTTTGTCCCGCAGCACTGGTTTAAATTTACAGCAGAAATCAGTCGATCCACATTTGGTAAACCATCATTTACTCATGAATACCGAGATAGCAACAATCTCGCGAAAATATGTATGTTTATATTTCTATATTTGAACAATTCGGGAAATATTGAAAGATATCGGCTCGATTTGAGGATAAAACCACAGAAAGAGACAGAAAACATATGTAAATATTTATTACTTTATGGTTAAAACCGAAACTAAACCGTATTTGTGTGAACGCCCCGGTTGATCTGAATTCCCTACACACGAATCCAAACCTGATAGAAACCTATTCGTATCGAGGGAGTATTCGGTGCTGTACGGTTTCTATTCGGTACCGAATCTGAACCGGAGCACCGTTTCACACTTGTCACCAGCGAACGAATGGAAACCGAAAACGAACCGAACCGAATGGAACCGTATGCATGTAAAACAAGCCTAATTCATTATACAGGCGGCAAAATGAAAATGGTTTGGAGATGTCAAATGTTTAAAAATACTTTGGAGCAGACCAGTGTGTTTCGATTTGAAGAATTAAGAATGCAATATGAAAAGTCGGCCGGTGAACTGGGTCAAAATTCCGTCCCCAGCTTCACTGTTTCACCATCTGGCTATTTCTTCCCGTTCGAAAGTAATCTTGGCAACGGTCGCCCAACAGAATCAAATTTGACCCCGAATGCTTCATCAGTGAGTCGAACCTAATCATTTGAGACCATTTTTGGCAAAAAAAATCGAAAATTACGGTCATTTGGGCAAAATTATAGCACGTTGTACCCCAGAACATGCGTGCAAAAAAGCACTGACGTGAAGTAAGGAGGGTTTGCGTGCATGTTCTATTGTCTATTTACGCTTCACATACCCCCACGAAATAATGCATGAATTCAAATTTTAAAACGGAATAATTCCAAAAATTCAGAGCAGATCGATCTGAAATCTGGTAATCTCTTGTGAAATGGCTTATAATAGTTTATGAGGCTTGGCCGATTATGTCCATTAACGAACGTAACCGTCGCATTTGGAGGAGCAACCTACCCCGGAAATTTCAATTTCACTCCAAAAGATATTGGAACAACGGGTGGCTGGACGGCCGGACATAATAACAATAACTAGTGCTATTGGCTAAGTGGTAGATCGTTTGACTCAGGAGCCGGAGGCCCCGAGTTCAATCCTGAGGCTAGGAAAGAAAATTTCTAGTCACGGAAATCACCACCATTCACTGTTGGGTCTTAAATTAACAGTGATGTGCCTAAGGTGGCATAAGGACACAGTAACAAAACCTACACAGAACACAAGTTTTGCGCGAATGTTGTATTGTCTATTCACGCTTCACATACATTCAAATTTTAAAACAAAATAATTCCAAAAATTCAGAGCAGATCGATCTGAAGTCTGGTAATCTCTTGTGAAATGGCTGCTCTAAGGTTTCTGCGGAGTTTCATAGGATTCTGACTAATAGTTTCTGAGGTTTGGCCGATTATGTCCATTAACGAACGTAACCGTCGCATTTGGAGGAGCAACCTACCCCGGAAACTTCAACTTGCTATATCTTTCCCTCCGAAAGATATTGTGACAACGGCCGGCTGGACGGCCGGACATAATAATAATAACTAGTGCGATTGGCTAAGTGGTAGATCGTTTGACTCAGGAGCCGGAGGCCCCGACTTCAATCCTGAGGCTAGGAAAGATATTTTCTAGTCACGGTAATCGCCATCATTCACTGTTGGGTCTAAAATTAATAGTGATGTGCCTAAGGTGGCATAAGGACACAGTAACAAAGCCTACACAGAACAGAACTGATTCTCCCTACTCGCCCAAGCTCTCAAGAGCTTATGAGGGGTCTCCTTGGGGACGACCTAGGGGGATAAGTATAATAATATGAATACTATGAATATGAATAATCGAATTTGTTCTCTTCTTCATCAGTGGGTCGAACCTAATCGTTTGAGACCATTTTCAACAAAAAAAAAAAAATCGAAAATGATAGCCCGCTGTTCCCTATAGGACATAGGGCGCCAAAAGGAATATTTGATACAATTTCTCACCTTGTAAGTTAAACGGGTGCACAGGAAAATGAATAATGCCTTGGTAATCATTACTGGCTTAATTATTATGCCAAGAATTTCATGGTAAATTAATGTTCCTTTGGCAGCGTCTTAAAATCGTTATTTCGGAAATGTTTGATTGAATAAAGGCAGTGGCTTCTGGAGGGTTACGACTCGACGGTTAATTATGAATTAAAACCAACATAGCGTGCATTGAAAGTGTTTACTTTCATGTAAAACTCCGTTGATGAAATTTCGTGTTGGGTTCAACTCTATGAAAATCTTGAAGTTTTTTACCATAGCCATCTATTATTTTATGAAATATAAAATATTATTAATGGCTTTAAAATATAATGGGATATTAAATTTGAGTATTGTGCGGAACAATTAAGATGTGGAATTTGTAATTTATTTCTAAATGTCAACGAAAATGCTTTAGAAGCGTGAGGATACTTCGAGTGGAATATAGAGAGGGGATGGGGATGCTCATAGTCGAAGTCGACATCAGGCACCGTATACTCGACGTTCGTAGAGATGAGCATTCTCATGCGAGAACTCCTACAAGAAATCTCATCTCACTTCTCCCTCACTATTTAGTAGTAGAGAAACACATTCCAACCGACAATTCACATACGGAGTTTGCGCAGAGTCACTGACACATGAATCACGTGATAAATCTAGTAGGAGAGATCTCTATCAACATTTCGTCAATAGGGGTCAGGGACTGGTATTCGGACTTGAAAAATCCGTATTTGGCATCTTTCTTTGTAGCCATGCGGTTATATCAAGAAATCAAAATTTCAAATGGACATTCTCTTGAAAATTATTTAGTTTATATATTCGAACAAATAAGCTCATTGTATGTGAATGAGCACCATCGGGAAAAAGATAATTTAAGGTGGGTTAGTTTTTGGCGCGCTGTTCAGGTGAGCAGCGCGCCAAAAACAATTCAAATAATAGTTTATTCATCAAGATTAAATGAGCAATCATGAGAATGAGAACTGCACCATGGAAGAAATCAAATTAAATCTGGCCAATTTTGCCCAATAACGAACTTAACCGAGATATTCATCTCCCTAACCTACTCTGACAATTTCAACTACCTAGCTCATTCCGTTTGAGAGTTATTGTAGAAAAACTTTTTTTAAATTTTCAGAATATTTTTTTGACACTTTGCGGTGATCTGGTCAATACAAAACTTCACATGCGTATAAAGGTCATGATTCTACAATTTAATGCTAAATTTCAGATAGATCGAGTGATCGGTTTCGGAAATATTCATAAAAAATATTTTTACTAAAATCGGCCATAACTCCGAAACCGCTTGATGGATTCCGCCCATTAACGAGCTCGTCCGAGATATTTACGCTCCAAACTCACCTTGCAAATTTCAATCCGCTAACTCCTTTCGTTCGAGAGTTATTGTGCCTACGGCCAGCCGGCCGGCCGGACAGAATCGATTTCGACCTCGGATTCTTGATCAGTGAGTCGAACAAAATCGTTTGAGACCATTTTCAGACAAAAATTCCAAAATTACAGACACTTGGGCAAATTGAAAAGCACTCTGTTCCGAGGAACTAGAGCACAGAGCACAGAGCATGAAATTCATAGATACAAATACGGATGTTAATTTCGATTACAGCATTCTGTGAAATCATAGAATTACGATCTATTGAAATTTGTAATAAAAAAAAAATATTTTTTTCGTCACTCCGAAACCATCAAGCCGATTTTGCCCGAAAACGAACTTAACCGAGGTATTTCTGAAAATTTAAAATGTCTAGCTCATTCCGTTCGAGAGTTTTCGTGTCTATGGCCGGCCGAACAGAATCGATTTTGGCTACGGATTCTTGATCAGTGAGTCGAACCAAATCATTATGGACTATTTTCATCCAAAATTTGAGAATTGATAAGCACTCTGTTCTAAGGAACAAGAGCGCCAAAAAGAAATTTTTTGGAATATTACTTACTCATCTCATGCTAACTTCTGAAGGGAAAGAGATAGCGATTATTAGGGTAGGTTACGCATTTGTGTGCGAAATTTGAGTTTGTTAATAATAATCGGTCACTCATCTGAAATTTTGTTGTTATTTCCACAATAAGGCTGACCTTATACGGCCGGAATTTCTCTCTGAATTCATATTCTTAATTCATAATCTGAATTCTGGAAGCTTGCGAAATCAAGAAATTAATACTCTGAAAAAATCAGAATGTGTGAGGAGAATAGTAAATTATTATGCAATTCCGTCAGTGCTTGAACCATTCTTAGCGCTCTTGTTCCTCGGAACAGAATCAATTTGCCCAAGTTTTTCAATATTACGTCGAACTTCTGTCTTCACAGAATGCGAATTCTATCTGTCTGAGTTCAGTATCAGTGTGTTCTATCAGTGTTCACTGTTCATTCATGACATCTTATCTACCAGACATGTCAAATTTATTTCTGTTCTAGTAGACAAAGTATAATTGAATGCAAAATGACCAATTATAATATATTCCGCCGTATTGATAAAGCATTCAATCTCCGTTAAGTCCTAACTGACGTCCTCAGTTAAGGATAAATTTGATAGCAACCTCAGTTAATGTGAAAATTAACGTGAAACAGGCCTTCACCACCGTTAAATACGTTAACTGAGGTTCCGATTGAAATTCATCCTTAACTGAGCACCTCAGTTAGGACTTAACGGAGATTGAATGCTTTGTGAATACGGCAGATTATACAGGGTGAGTCTTTGACCACTGCATTAATTTTAACCAAAGATTCCTCTCATCAAATGAAACACTTTATTCATTTACCATTTTTCCAGATTCGGCTCAGGTAAAAAGTTACAAGCGTTTAAAGATTTCACATTGTGCTAATACACTCCCGCATATAAATTATCTATGACATTGTTGGCGGACGAGAATAAGGCATGGTAACGTGGTTTACAGCTTGATTCGGGATTCCAGAGCTCAGGGACGGATCCATAAAAGTAGTGAAATTTCTGGAGTTTTCCCTTTTAAAACATTCAATGAAGAATATCTCGATAACGGTGCATTTAAGGAGAAATGATGAAGAATAATATAATGTTCTAAAAATATGGAATATTCTTGAAATGACTCAAGAAAAACTTTATATGCTTTCTTTATGCTAATTTCGTTTAGTTTTATGAATCCACGTGTCCATAACTAGAAAACCAGTAGAAGTAGAAAATATCTGATATTTAGAAAATATGTATCATAGTTATAGGAATCTTTACGCCAACATTCATTTTATTCGAAAAAAGGATGTCAAAGCTACAAAAAAAAAACTGATTTTTTTTCAAAATTTCAACAGCCTGTATCTTTTTACCTGAGCTGAATTTGGAAAAATGTTAAATGAAAAAAGTGTTTTATTTGATGAGAGGAATCTTTGGTTAAAATCAATTAAGTGGTCAAAGACTCACCCTGTATACCTATATTATATACCCTATATTCCCTTGGATGATCCATATGATGATGGAAATATATACTTTGGTAAGTTAATCATATTGGGTTCAGAATATCTCCAGTGAAAACAAAACTGGAATATTTGCATTGTTTCAAAATCGATATAATATAATTTTCAGAGTAGATTTTAGGAATGAATATCTCGTATAAGTTCGTTATGTAGTTTTAATTTAGTTTCTTTTATGATGCAGTTCTATTGTAAGAATCCTTTGGTATAATTACCAATTCTGAGAAACCAACTTTCGGTGTTATGATTTGTCAAAGTTTGAACAAGAGCGCGAAAGCTCCTGTCCACAGGGCTTTCCCACTTTTTGGCGCTCTTGTTCCTCGGAACAGAGTGCTTATCAATTTGCCCAAATGTCTGTAATTTTCGAATTTCTGGCTGAAAATGGTCTTAAACGATTTGGTTCGACGCACTGATCAAGAATCCGTGGTCGAGACCAATAATTTCGTTGATATGATTTGTCAAAGTTTGAACAAGAGCTCCAAAGCTCCTGTCCACAGGGTGTTCCCACTTTTTATTAATATGACGACACGCATCTCATCGATTAAAATATAACAGAAAATTGTTTTATCAACAATCAAAACATATTGAAGCCACCTGTTATGTTGATCCAAAATATTATGACTATCTCAACATAATTTCCCAGCTCCTAGGCAAGTCATCAGTTATTCTTTGTTAAATGTCTGGATAAACAGAGTAGCTCTAGGATAATTCTTAATATAATCACGGAGCAGCGATAAAACTGTGTACGGAAATTAGCCATAATCTAGACTTCGGTCGGCCGGTATTAGAAGGAAACCTGTGATCCCTCAAAAAGTTACGAGGCTCTAAGCTTTGTTGTTGAAAGAATGATTGGAAAACTATTGACTGGTCCATAATTTATTATAAACAGTAGAGCGCATCAAACAGACGAACCTGTGAATAAACAACCGTGTGTTTTTTTAGTATCTGCGCATCGATTTCCGTAAGAGCTGGTTAATCAGCTGTATTGAAGCTTCGGGTGGATTTGCTTTAGGGAATTTCGCGGTTATTTTCGGAACACCCACTTTTTCTTGTTAATTTTCGTAGTGCGGTCGTACACCTATTTTGACACCGGTGCATGCCGGGCGATGATCGACCGAGGCGCGAAAAATGTGTCTTTGTTAAAACGCACCACTGTTTTTATCTTGTTACTAGAGGAATGTTATTACAGGTAAGTGTCTGGTTGTTCATGTTTTTCTGAAAGTTCCACTCCGTATACAGGTGCGTCAGAAGTAAGGTCAAATATCTAAGGAGCCGATTCTTGGGTTCATTTCAAGAAAAAAACTTCATATGAACGTATGTCCTAAATATCTTGAATTTTGATATAGAGGGGAGTGAAGTTTAAAAAAAAAATCTAGATATTCCAATAAAATACAGTACACAGCTACTAGGCACTTCATGATGTACAATTTCTGCATTCCTTCCTGCAGTATTAGAACTAAATATTTTCGAAAAAAAATATGTTGAGCCAATGCCTTTTCTCATAACAAAAATTATTTTTATAATTCTCAGTCACTTCTGAGTAAATTTCATTTCCCGATTCTCTTCCGTCTGAATCATGGTTTCCACGTAAATGAATAAAAAATTATATATATCCACACTAGTATCATAGATATTATAAAAAAATTGGTTCAAGCCCTGTGGACAGGAGTTTTTTGGCGCTCTTGTTCGAACAGAACAATTATATCTCCGAAAGTATTGGTTTCTCAGAGTTGGGAATTATATCAATGGATTCCTATGATGGAACTGCATCATTAAAGAAATTGAATTTAAAAAAAGTGTCGTTTAAAAAAATTCTTCAAAAATTATCTTTAAAAAAAAATGGGTTCAAGCCCTGTGGATAGGAGCTTTCTGGCGCTCTAGTTCAAACAGACAAATTATATCTCCGAAAGTATTGGTTTCTCTGAGTTGGGAATTATATCAATGTATACATATGATAGAGCTGCATCATAAAGGAAATTCAATTCAAATAATAGTTTATTTATCAAGATTAAATGAACAATCATGAGAATGAGAACTGCACCATGGAAGAAATCGAATTAAATCTGGCCAATTTTGCCCAATAACGAACTTAACCGAGATATTCATCTCCCTAACCTACTCTGAAAATTTCAACTACCTAGCTCATTCCGTTCGAGAGTTATTGTGGAAAAACTTTTTTTAAATTTTCAAATTTTTTTTTACACTTTGCGGTAATCTGGTCAATACAAAACTTCACATGCGTATAAAGGTCATGATTCTACAATTTGACGCTAAATTTCAGATAGATCGAACGAACTTGTCCGAGATATTTACGCTCCAAAACCACCTTGCAATTTTCAATCCGCTAACTCCTTTCGTTCGAGAGTTATCGTGCCTACGGCCGGTCGGCCGGCCGGACAGAATCGATTTCGCACTCGGATTCTTGATCAGTGAGTCGAACCAAATCGTTTGAGACCATTTTCAGCCAAAAATTTCAAAATTACAGACACTTGGGCAAATTGATAAGCACACTGTTCCGAGGAACTAGAGCGCCAAAAAAACATGTTTCGTATGACAATTGCCCAAAACAGGTTTAAAGTACCTACAAATAGTAGGTATTCCATAAAACAAATATGAAAGAAGATAAGTAATAATAAAAAATTACCTTGTAATCGATCAAAAATTTCCTGATCTACGTTCACCAAACTACAGAATTATGCTTTCAATATTTACGTAATATTTTCAAACATTTTCGGGTGAGGTCCCCGTTGCATCGCTAAAATAGGAGTATTTCAACCCCAATATTTTTGAAGTTACAATATTCCCTTCTGTCAAGTTGACATTTTGAGAATTCATACATAGAATAATAATTATATCAATCTGTGAAATACGATTTACATTGAAATTTTAAAAAATCATTCCTCCGAAAGTATTAGCTTGTTAGAGTTGAAAATGATATGAATGGATTCTTATGATAAAACTGCTTATTAAAAAAAATTTGATTTGGAATTTGTTTCGTAAAAAAAATTTTTTTTTTGTTACTCCGAAACTATCTGTCCGATTTTGCCCAATAACGAACTCAGCCGAGATATTCATCCCCCAAACCTACTCTGAAAATTTCAACTCTCTAGCTCATTCCTTTCGAGAGTTATCGTGCCTACGGCCGGCCGGCCGGACCGGCCGGCCGGACAGAATGAATTTCGACCACGGATTCTTGATCAGTGAGTCGAACCAAATCGTTTAAGACCATTTTCATCGAAATATTCCAAAATTACAGACATTTGGGCAAATTGATAAGCACTCAGTTCCGAGGAACTAGAGCGCCAAAAACAGTCATGTCTAGTTTTATAGTTTAATCTGTCAGTGCAGTTGTTGAATGGAGATTCACAAGGTACTACTTTCCTTAAAAACTAATGGCGATTTCCATTGACACGCTCGGATCACTCGGAGCTGTCACACTGACATATTTGACAGATATTTTCGGTTCATTTGGACAGATGCATGATAGATGAGATCGATTTCGAGTGCTCCGAGCGTGTCAATGGAAATCGCCATATGTGTCAGTAATCGCCAAAACTTACGCTTTTCGCTGTATTCGAAAATACAGTTCTCTTTTTTGCGTGCATGTTCTGGGTAACATCGCGTTATCATTTTGCCCAAATGTCTGTAATTTACGAATTTTTTGCCGAAAATGGTCTCAAACAATTTGGTTCGACTCACTAATGAAGAATTCGAGGTCAAATTGGATTCTGTCCGGCCGGCCGGCCGTTGCCGCTGTATCTTGAGAACAGAAAGAGATAGCGCCTTGAAATTTTCTGGGTAGGTGGCGCGTCCTAATACGACGGAAAAGTTCGTTAATGGGAATAATCCGCCCAATGGTTTCTGAGTAATAATTTTGTTTTCAACCAATACAAATCTGATCAAATTGAAACTTGGTGAGTAGTTGTAGAATACAAACTTAAGGACGTTGGTGAAATTTTGTGAGAATCGTATCACTAGAAAATTTTGAACAAATAATTAAAAAATATAATTTATGTCATGATAACCTGAGAACGGAAAGAGATAGCGACTTGACATTTTCAGGTTAGGTTGTGCATCTTGATGCGACATTTGAGTTTGTTTATAGGCATAATCGGACGAACGGTTTTGGAGTCAACGCGAAACCTTGCGAAATTTCGTGAGGATCGTATGACTAGAAAATTTTTAAAAAATCATTAAAAAAAATTATATATAGGTATATCAGAAACTATTCTTTAAGCATCGCTGAAATTTTGCGAGAGCCTTCAGAACTCAACGCTACTGCCAAGTTCCAAGTTTGAACACGATCGGATCTATAGTGTTGGAGATCCGAGCAGCCTTGTGTGAGTTCAGTAGCTGGATGGGTGACCGTTGCCTCGACAACTGATTGGGGCTTGCAATTTTCAGGGTAGGTTGCGCATTCGAATGGGAGAGTTAAGTTCGTTCATGAGCATAATCGGCCCAACGGTTTCGGAGTGTTACCCAGCTAGAATACTATTTCAACGATAACTCAAAAAATATAGATTTCGATATAGACTCAATCGAATTGAAGCTTGGTAGCTAGTTGCAGAATATCCACATAAAGACGTGTATAAAATTTAGTGATAACCGTACCCCTAGAAAATTAAAAAAAAATCACGAAAAAAAATTGGTTCTTAATCGGTAAATTCGATTAAGAGTGTCCAATACAAGAACAGGAGAATGGACAATAGAACATGCGCGCAAAAGCTCCTGACTTCACGTCAGTGCTTGAAACAATATTTTCAATAACTCGGCTTTAGCCAAGTAGTCATGACATTTGCTGCTTTTTCCGTTTCAATTTTTCTTATCTGCACTCTCCTTCTGAATTCCGCTCCAGACGGTTTGAACTTTTTTTGGCAAGGATCCATAATCCGTATTCGGTTTTCAATTTTAAATTTCAATCAATATTCAGATTCACTAATTCACTATTCACGAATAATTTACATGAGAAGTACAAGGTTATGTTTCTTTCTATTTAACGATTTTGATGTATAGCCCTGGAAGGCCGGGAATTCCCCACTCCTGCCATCTAGTCTCTAGCAGCAACAAAGCTTTCTACAATGCTGTCGGTCTATAATAATAATCATCTTATTCAAGTAGTAGTTGAAAAAAAATCTGCTGTTTTTATTATGTCCTTTTTCTATAGTTTTCCAACTATCCGCGGTCAATTTGGCGCCCTTTGAGATATGATCCGGGGGGGAGGCTCCCCTCCCTCCCCCCCGGTAGCGACGGCCTTGCCTGGGGGCACCTGGACCACTTTGGGTATCACTGTTTTAGACATTTAACGTAGTCTGAATAGTTCCAAATCAAATCAGTTAAAGCATCGTAGGAAATGAGTATTTCTTGATGAATATTTCCACAACTTTATGCTATGGTAATATAATAGATTTCAATTAACCACTAAATTCGATATTATACATGTGGCTTATTTGTGATAAGAACATTATTCTCATATATTCTGAAAATTATAATTATACAGCGTTATGATATCGCTAGAGGTATGGATTGCAGAATAACTTCTTTCAATTAATATTCAATTTCAGGAATATTTGATTATTATATGAATTTACATAATTTACTCATGTAATATCACGGAACAGTTCCACGAGTTTCCATATTTACTGAAACACCAGACCAATATTTTGAATAACATTATTCAAACTGATCGAAAATTTGCATTGGCTTCGATAATTTATGTATTTCAATAATGAGGTTCAGGTCAATCAGCTCAATTTTCGTTCGCAATCATATTTATGGATGGTAATTGCGGACGACAAATTCTATTAATTTTCCAGATTACATTCGAAATTATTTATGCTGTCTGGAATGATTGCACTCGGTAGATGATTTGTGGGATTGGAATAGAACTGGAAATTTTTGTCTTACAATTTCTTTAACTCAAATTAAAAATTATCTGTAATTTACACTTATTTGTTGAATATTGTGACGCGTTTCGTCGACACATTGACTTCTTCAGACTATATCCTTCTAAATTCTTATAAATTAATGATCTCCTTATACATTACAATCAATAACCTGGAAATGGAGAATAGAGCATCCTCTTCAAAAGTCATGACATGAAAATTATTGCATATAAAAATAAATTGCTTCATTCTGCTGTAGTCAACTATTGCATGATAAAAATGACAGTTACTTTTAAAAAGCAATAATACAATATAATATTTAATGCTTGTGGCTTTTACTTGATGCAAATCCATATTAATACAATGAAAAATTATATACGATTCACACTAATTTATTAAATATTGTGACACGTTTCGTTGACGTAGCGAATTCATCAGACTACATCATACTAAATTCTTAACACTTCACTTGTTAAGAATTTAGTATGATGTAGTCTGATGAAGTCGCTGTGTCGACGAAACGGGTCACAATATTAAATAAATTAGTGTAAATCGTATATAATTTTTCATTGAGACAATATAATATATAAATAATTGCAGCAAATTTTTTCAATGAAACTGTGAATTTTGAACAAGAATATTTCAGACAATAATTATAAGAATTGCAGATTTTCGGAAAAGTTCACCTAGTTTCATATCTAATTGGAAAAATTGGTTAAAGCACTGACGTGAAGTCAGGAGCTACTCTCTACATCTAATTTAGCATTAGTTTTCATAATATAAAACTACATACATAGATACATATACATACAATTGGAATTGACATATTAGAGTAAATTTATTGAAGATGTTATAAATATTGCTTCTGACCAATATCTAGTGTTTCTAACGTAGAAGCAATTTGAAAAAAAAAACAAAATTTTGTATTTCATATTCGAATTTACCATGTTGAATTCGAATTAAGAGTGTCCAATACAGGAGAATGGACAACATAATATACCATGGTAAATTCGATTAAGGGTGTCCAATACAGGAGAATGGACAATAGAACATACGCGCCAAAGCTCCTGACTTCACGTCAGTACTTGAACCAATTTTTTTAAAAAATTTGTTTTCGAATTCCTAGTCATAAGACCCTCATAAAATATTTCATATTTCTTTGTATCGTTATTTTTCAACTAGCTACTTAAATCGATCAGATCTATATTTATCGAGTTAAGTGGAAAATTAAATCTCAGATGGCCATAACTCCGAAACCACTAGGTGGATTTTACACATGAACGAACTTGAATGGCGTTTTTCAACTCCAAACCTAACCTGATAATTGCAACTCTTTAACTCATTCATTTCGAGAGTAATCGTGCTCATGGCTGGATGGACAGACTCATCTCATCTCATTCTTCATCAGCGAGTCGAAACTCCACGTTTGGGACCAATTCCGATCTAAAATTCGAGAATAACAGACATTTAGGCAAATTGATAGGCGCCGCTCTGTTCAGGGAAAGAATCGTTCTAAAAAGAGATAATTTGACTTCTTCTTTCAAATGTTATGAATATATTCTCCACGGGTTTTAATCTTTTCTGCTTCAATTTCGTTAAGGATATTTGAAAACTCATCATAAGAAACGAAAGCTGCAGAAGTTCCTCATTAAAGAATTCTAACAAAAATTTCGAATGGCCCTGACTTAACCTTGATGATTTCCATCTTCTGAACACTCTTCTCCACCCCATTATGCTCAATATTAAAACTTCGCCCAGTAAAATATACATTGCAGTTTCACAAATGAGAAACGAAATGAGATCCCATTTCTATTGAAGCTTATAAAGCTTGAAGGAACTCAATCACCGAGTTATTCCATTTTTAATCATCTCTAATTACGAGGGCTCAGCATAAAATTCCCATTATTAAAAGTTCCCACCACTCAATGCAAAGTTGACAACAATAATGGACGCTTCATTGTATCGTTTAGTCTAAGAATAAAGTAATTTACCAAACTAAGGATCCGTTGTAGAGGAATGTCACCATTTAGGCGCTGTTTTAAAATTCAGGGTAAGGTTTAATTGAGCGGACTAATTTTTCACACTGGCTTCAATTCTGTTGTCGTCAACCATTAATTTAACAACTCCTCTTCTCCTTCCTCATTGGTTTGACAGTCTGAGGCCATAGATTATTAAAATTTGCTGAAGTAACATTTTTGAATGAATTTTAGTGGTAATATATAAAATTAGGCATTCACGTAATTCCACTATTTATTTTAACGGTCCTAATATTAGTTTTCTTGAAAGATTTTTGATTTGCTTTATTTTACTTAATATACAGTGTGGAAAAGCCTAATGGAATAAATTCATTATCTTGGTTACTGTACATATTTATGGAAAATCCCGAAACATGTCAAATTTAAATATTAAATCGTCATTCTTCTTCGTAAAAATGCGAACTCTACCTTCAACCCCCTTCGAAACACAGGCACAACCCCCAATTTTTCGAGAAGCAAGTATGGGCTTGTGATATATCGTTTAAGAGGTCTCGTCATTCTCTATTCAGCAACTTTATCACTTTTATGTTTATTGTGAAAAATTTAATAAAAAAAAAATAAAATCAAGTGATTAGCAAAATTTGGTAAAATATCTAAAACTAAAAAGTGATACAAAATGTAGCAAAAATTTATGAATGCTAATGAAGTGATGCTAAAATTGTTCACCGCGAACGCCTTGGCAACATCCGAACTTCAAATAAAAATTTCTTACATCATTATTGAACATCTCAGGAGTGATCGACCTAATAGCAAGCGTCATCGATCTTTTAGGTCATTCAAATCAAAGGGTTGTGGAGGCATCTCCACTCGATTTATGTGGATTATGCGTCACGCATCACATCTAATTTCACATCCTCACACAGTGTATTAGTAGTTGCTTTTTCAATCTACTGCTTCTCTATTTTACTTATTATCCCTTGGGTTATAGGCGGCAAATACGGAAATTTCTCATGAAACTAGCGCTTCTTTTTGCGTTCGGGTGTTATCTCCGTAACCAATTATATGTAAAATTGTTATGTTGTGCTTTTCCGTTGATCAAACCGTTAACCATCTGGAAAACACAATGTTGTGGTTTTTTTTTTCATTTTCTTTCTATCACATCTTAATATAAGTTTAGTATCATTGTAATATGATTTGGGAATATTCGTGGGAATATTATAATGAATTTCGCCAATCACATGATTTTATTTTTTCTATTTTGAGTGTTGCAATAAACATGAAAGTAATAACAAATCTGAATAGAGAATGACGTGACCTTTCAAACGATGTATCACACTTCCTAATTGAAAAATTGGGGGTTGTACCTATCTTTCGAAGGGGGTTGAAGGTAGGATTCGCCTTTTTACGAAGAAGAATGACAGTTTGAATTTAGAATTTGACGTGTTTCGGGATTTTCCATAAGTATGTGCAGTAACCAAGATAATGAATTTATTCCATTTGGCTTTTCTACTGTTTATATTAGTGCAGTTTGAGTTTTTTTTAAATTAGTAGTTTGTTGAAAAGACCTATAAAAGCCATCAGAGATGCCCGTCAAAGGAAGAACTGGCTGTGCCTTCAGAGGATGTTTTTCTACTTATGAGAATTGTTGAGTGTCACTCTTTTCAGAGCTTAAAACTGGATTGGACCCTTCAAGAGAGATGACTTGGCATTATTACTCAATGGTCCCTATTTGGGCAAACACATATATCAGAAAATTACATTATTCTTCGACCTCTATACGGATACGGTATGATACGGTTCAATACAAACATAAGTGTGAGAATAACTATCATTCGCTGTGGTGACTACGTATACGAGATGATACGGTTCAATTAAAACATGTGTGTCTGTGAGAATAACTGTTATTTGCTGTTGTGGAATAATTTAAGAAGCCTGAAACTCGTAAAAGTATGTAGAGGTCGACAAAAAAATGTAATATGCACCTCGTCGAAAAACTACCTATTGTCTCGCCAGCTTGCTTTGCAGACTCGACCAAAATAATAATAGACAGCTTTTCATCTATGGTACATAAATAACTATTCCTGCAATACTAATAACGTGAATCTTAAAACCGATTTCACCTCAATTTCCGGGGAATATAAAAGTGTTGCAAATATGGAATAGACAGAGAGTACCAATCCTGTCGTTCTGACCACATCTTCTTTACAGATCCCTGCTGTATCTCTTGGGTTTTACTTTTTGATTATCGCTTTAAGGTTTTGGTTATAGTCGAGTTTTATCACAGATGTCGTTTAATATACCTGATACTCACAGTATGATAATTTCATTCCGGTTCATGCCTTAATTTTGTTCAAATAAGTTTTGCTGTTTTGTAATATTTGCCATTCGAAGAGTAGCTGCATCAGAAGGTACTCCTTGAAGTACCAGCTAATTTCTGCAGAATATTATTTCTTGTTTTGAACTTCAGACGCAAGTCACCCAAATGGGCTTTTAAATTCAAAGAGGAATCTAGTTGCACTCCTAGGTATTTAGGATTAAAATTATATATTCATATCATCATATTTGATTGCGTCTAAATAACTGTGTTTGAATATCGTCGGAAACCGATTTAGAGTAGACAGAGATGTTTACATGATGAACAGACAAATATGCTGCATTAATTGGATTGTAATACCCTATTTTTCAACAGCTACTGAAATCTCAATTTAAGCACTCCTTTGCGTTCAACTGCGTTTCTGCTATTTATACAGGGTGTCCCAAGTTCGAGTGCCTATTATGCGTTTCTGGAGAACGGTACATATATGAAATCTGAAAATTGGGATTATGATATTGCTTGAAATTCTCTACAGAGCTAAAATATTTTCGAAGCCCAAGCACTTCCGGTTATACAGGAAGTGAATATAAATTTAATGAATTAAAGTTTTTTTCAAGTTTTGCACTCCTGGTATAATCAAGTATTCAATGCTGAATACATTTCTGTTAAAACCATTGTATTCAGTCGAATAGTTTTGAAAATATCGAAAAAAAACCGGAAAAAAAGTCAAATATGTTTAGTCAGTATTATGTTCATTATTCTTATTTTAAACATCCTGAGCGTGAACCGTTTTTACAACATCGAAGAGGAAGAATGTGGAAAGGTCAAGCATTTTTTGAATTTCAGAAATGTCCTCAAAGGATGTTTCAAATTTCGTGCCGAAAATTGTGATCAAAAATTGGCCATAACATCTGTTTTTCAAATTAGAACCCTATTTTTTTATGGTTGCGTTGGATTCTGCGGTGAAGAATAATGAAAGTTTTCTAACATGATTATGCTCCTAAATTAAAAAAGAACTCAGATGTTATTGAATTTAGGAGCATAATAAGAGATATCATAATCCCAATTTTCAGATTTCAAATATGTCCAGTTCTCCAGAAACGTCTAATAGGCACTCGAACTTGGGACACCCTGTATGTGCTGTCGTATAACGTCTTTCTAGCCTTTCGCTGCACCTTCTAAAAAAAGTACATATAATTTTGCTGACCGATTGAAAAAAATTGGTCCACTGTAGACTGTAGAGATAATACTTTGTCTATATATCCCCAATATCTCCAACAATATAGATCCGATCAAGTTCAAATCTAGAACTAGAGCTGTAAAATGAGTTTTGCAGGCTATCGCAATTTTAGCGATATCTCAACTCAACTGGCACCTTTGGACTCCAAATCAACCCTGCAATTAACAACTCTCTAACTAATTTCCTGTGAGAATAACAATGCGTACAGCCAGACGGACAGATTTAAGTTCAACCTTCTTCATCACTGAGACCTTTTTGGGTCAAAAATGTGATAATTACAGATCATTGGGCCAATTGATTGGTACTCCGTTCAGAGGAATAAGCGCAACAAAATAAATTTCATGCAACAACAATGGATCAAAAATCTCTTCAAATGAGACAGATTCAGTTCATTCAGAATATTGTGATATTTGTTCAGGGAGTTCAGTCGATAGCAAGATGCCTAGAAAAACAAGGTGTCGACACTCCCTGCTAATTCCTGTTAAAATTTTTGGCCGAAAAACGGACCTAGAACTGTCAAATCACGTGCTTCATGTACTACTTCACTTTATTAACGATGGTGCCGCTAGAGTCGATTTCGAAGATTCTGACAAGGGAATAAATGAAAACTGATAAGCGACAAGGTTCACTTTCCACCGTTGCTTGTTCGTAAATTAAAATTAAAATAATATAATGAAGCAGTTTAGTGAAAAATCAATTTACTCTTTGATTAATCAGATATCTGTTCGGACATTATATGTAAATCCCATTTGTTTGGAACAGAAATTTCATCTTGCCAAGACATAATGAGGTCAAATAAGGGATTTATCAGTGAAGTAGTTTCTTTGGAACATTTTGAATGGAACTGTAAATGAAGAAATCTGTGAAATCATTATTTTTCCATTACAAAAGATCAAATCCAATGTCATTAGAATAATGTGGTTCAAGCACTGACGTGAAGTCAGGAGCTTTTGCGCGTATGTTATATTGTCCAATCTCCTGTATTGGACACCCTTAATCGTTTACCATGGTAAATTATGTTGTCCATTCTCCTGTATTGGACACTCTTAATTCGAATTTACCATGGTAAATTCGAATTAAATGTCCAATACAGGACATTCTCCTGTATTGGACACTCTTAATTCGAATTTACCATGGTAAATTCGAATTAAATGTCCAATACAGGAGAATGGACAACATAATTTACCACGGTAAATTCGATTAAGGGTGTCCAATACAGGAGATTGGACGATAGAACATACGCGCAAAAGCTCCTGACTCACGTCAGTGCTTGAACCAATTTTTTTTCCGTAATTTTTTTGAAATTTTCTAGGGGTTCGGTTCTTACCAATTTTTTTTTTACGTCTTTTTTTCAAATTTTCTAGGGGTACAGTTCTTAAAATTTTTTAAACACGTCTTTATGTTGATTTTCTACTACTAGTTACCAAGCTTCAATTCGATCGAATCTTTATTTTTTGAGTTATCGAGGAAATAATATTCCAGGTGGGTATAACTCGGAAACCATTAGACCGATTATGCCCAAAAACGGACTCAACTCTCCAATTTGGATATGCAACCTACCCCGAAAATTGCAATTCCCTATCTGCTTTCGTTCGAAAGTTATCGAGGCAACGGTCACCCATCTACTGAACTCACACAAGGCTGCTCGAATCTCCAACAATATTTAACCGATCGTGTTAAAATTTGAAACTTGGCAGAATAGTTAGGTTCTAAGGGCTCTTGCGAAAATTTCAGCAATTTTAGACGAATATTTACTGATATATAAATTTTTTTTTTCAATTTTCTATGATTTCTTAAAAATTTTCTACAAACACTATCCTCACGAAATTTTGCAAGAATTTTTGCGATGGCATTCTACAACTAATAACCATGTTTGAATTCAATCAGTTTTGTATTTTTCGAGTTAATGAGGAACAAATAACAACGAAATTTCAGATGGCTATAACTCTGAAACCGTTTGGCCGATTATGCTTATAAAAAAACTCAAATGTCGCATTCAGATGCACAACCTAACCCGAAAACTTCAAGCCGCTATCTCTTTCCATTATCAGGTTATCGTGCCAACAGAAATATTTTTTAATAATTTTTTAATAATTTTCTAGCAATACGATTCTTACAAAATTTCACAAACGTGCTTAAGTTTATATTCTATAACTATTCACCAAGTTTCAATTCGATCGGATTTATATTGGTTGAAAACAGAATTATTACTCGGAAACCATTGGGCCGATTAACGAACCGTCGTATTGGGATGCGCCACCTACCCTGAAAATTTCTAGTCGCTAGCTCTTTCCGTTCTAAAGTTATCGTGGCAACGGCCGGCCGGACATAATCAAATTTGACCTTGAATTCTGCATTGGGGAGTCGAACCAAATCGTTTGAGACCATTTTCGTCAAAAAATTCGAAAGTTACAGACATTTGGGCAAAATGATAACGCGATGTTCCCCAGAACATACGCGCAATAAGCATTTAATTTATGTATATTGAAATACATTGAATAATACAGAATATTCTGTATAACCTCTACATAATATCTTTCGATATCATATTATTATTCAAATGTATTAATTACCTTCATCATGTAAGGTTCACTTAAATTGAGCATTTTACTTATTATTTTCGATATATAATTTGAAACTTCATCAAAACATTCTGATGTATATAGCATTTTTTCAGTCACACGATACCCCTTGACAACTTTTTATGTTCTCAGCAATTATTTGATTGCAAAATATATTTGATTCGATAGCTATTATTCAGAGCTAAGTATACTGACGAAATGTCGAAAAATGATTCATCAAATTGATAAACTAACCAAGTAGAGGGTAGTGTACTACGTTTAAACGTTTAAACGTTTAAACGTAGTACACTACCCTCTTTACCCTTATCAATTTAATGAATAATTTTTCGACATTTCGTCAGTATACTTAGTTCTGAATAATAGCTACCTCTACCTAAGCCAGTTGCCATTCTTGTCGTGTAACAATATCCATGAAACAAATAATATTATAGTATAAGAGCGCCAAAAAGAATGACGCTTTAGGAAAGCTATTCAACTTTGATGAAAACACACTGATATGTGGTTGCTCTGAACTTTGATCTCTGCTAGACCTTTCATCGTTGACAAATAATATTGTTAGTTTTCATAACATATCATTTCATTCCTTGTCAATATATAACTGAATTGTATAATGAATATAATTATTAATTAATAGAGTTATGCCTTAATGTTTCATCTGTTAAACCAGTTTATGTTCATCAGCCGGCCAGATTATAGTAAATCAACAAGTCTTAGCGTTCTCCTATGTTGATTTATTAACAATTAACGGCATCAGCGATCTTTCAATATTATTAATATTATAATTAATACCTATCTTGATACTAGAAATCTGCCCCTTATCCGGTAAGAATAAACAATTGTTAAAAAAACTATATTCGCATATAGACGAAGTATTTTCGAAATGAAAATAGTATTTAATTATTAAAATGGTTCTGGATAATCGTTCAGAGTTCACACAGCAAACATTTGGCTTACTTTCGGCGCGGAAAACAAGAACGTTGAACAAAATACTCAAAATACTAAATTTCAGCAAACGACTTTCCATAAGAAACTACAATAAACAAAGATTCAAATTTAATTTGACATGCCGATAATTTTGTCCATAAAATTTCTACTGCCGGCAGCTATCGGCGAAAACTGAAGTGGAACAAAATTCTTGTATTTTGACAGTATTTGGACCGCAATTCGGCCGAAAATATGTCAAAGAGTGTCTTCACCATGTATTCTATGCATCTATGTCGATAGGTATCGATCATATGGTCTATGGTATAGAGATAGACAACATATCCAGACCGAAATCCGAATACACCGATTAGCGTTGATATGCACTCTTCATCATAATAATCAGCGTGCTTTTCAGTGGATGCATACTGATTTGATAAATCGCAAAATGATTAGGTCTGAAGAGGATGTATTTCATAGAGATGAAGTAGAAGGGTAATGAGTCAGACTCAGAAATACGAAACATATTTAATCATATTTCAGAGTCGAAGTTGGAGAAATTCGAAGCGTGTTCTGATAAGGCAAATTCATTCATTTAATAATTTCTGAGGTGATGTTGGAATCTTGCAGAAGCTGAGCTAATAAGATACAGAGAAGTATTCGAAGGAAAATTCTTCGAGCACGATGAAGAATTTTCTGCTGAATACTCTTTCTTATCTTATTGGATCATATTCTGGAAGATTCCAACTGCCATCAACAAATTTTCCCAACTTCATCTATTTATTACTCGCTTCAATTTTGATTACAGAGTGGATTTGTTCTTCAGATATTACATTGGATGAGCAGGGCCGTCTTAAGTTATTTGCCACCCATGGGCTAACGGAAAAATTCTACCCATTGTGAATGGAAAAATATTTTTAGAAGAAAACCATGAATTTATTGCCGCCCCTAAAAGGTTTGCGCTTTGCGCTAACACGAAAATTCTGAAATTACCATATACATAATTAAGACAAAATAACTGTTTTTGGCGCACTTCTTCCCCATTCCTTTTGCCCAAAATTTTGCAAGGATCTTCAAAACATCATTCAAATACCATATTCAAACTGGAACTGATCTATATCAGAAAGGAAATACCTACTGAATATCGGAAAAATTATTTTTTTTTTACCTGGAAGTTAAGCAGTTGGGCGAGTGCAGTGCCTGGATGGAAGACCGGTCTGGAAATGGATATGAACAAGCGCGCCAAAGCACGCTGTCCTCATGTCAGTGCTTTTGAAATTTCTAAGGAGGTGTTTGAATATATTTGAATGAATATCAATGGCGAATACTACTCAAAATTATAACAGAATTTTAGGGATGAAATCGTAACAAAAAAAAATTAAAAATTAATTCAAGCACTGACGTGAATTCAGGAGCTTTTGTGCGCATGTTCTATTGTCTACTCAACTCCATTGGACAATCTTAATCGAATTCAGCATCGAGATATACCGTTTTCTCAGCTTTTATAGTGTAGGTATATATTATTTCACACAATTTTAATGACAGACGTAAGTCTCCACAGAATTATCTATGATCTATGATCTGATATTTAGTCAATATGTCCACTCAAAAAAATAATGTCTGTATTGCTGGCGCAACTAGTTTCTTCATTAATTGCTATTTGAAAAAATTCCATAGTTTCAATTTTTCGCCATTTTCTCGTAAATGATGCTTCTAAGGTATAAAGTGATCTGAAGATACTTATCATAATTTGAGCTTGCCATTCCATTTCAGCGCGCGTGTTCCGCAAGGAACAGCGTGCTATCATTTCGTCACAATGTCTGTATTTTTGAATTTTTTTTTCGAAAATGGACTCTCCTTAGTCGCACAAGCTCCTAGAAGATTCTGAAGAATCTCCTTGAGAAAGACTTGGGAGGGTCAGTATATTCATAATCATGTTTATAGCACGCGCGCCAAATGCAGATTGACTTAACAATGAAAGAAAAAGTGTAAAAAAGCATTGGCGTGGGTCAATCTGCTTTGGCGCGCGTGCTATAAACATGATTATGATTATACTGACCCTCCCAAGTCTTTCCCAAGAAGATCCCCCAGAATCTTCTAGGAGCTTGTGCGACTAAGGAGAGTCAGTTCTGTTCTTTTTCAACTTTGTTACTCTATCCTAATGGCAGCTTAGATACAGCACTGTTAATTTTTGAACCGACAGTGAATGATGTCCACTATCCTTTGGGAAGATCTTCGGCTCACTCTATCCACTGAGCTTGAAGTACTCATCATTCAATTCAAATTAGCCACCGTGAACACGCGCGCCAAAGAGTACTGACTTCAAGTCAGTGTTTTTTTTGTTTAGATCAAATACAGGGTATGATATTTGAAAAAAAATTAACTTTGGTCCATATCTTTGTGTTTGAGTTATATGAAAATAATTTTTAATTGTGCTCTTGAACACCCTACACACATTACAAAAAAATATTCCCAAAATATCTTCATTTACTCCCTCAAAACTAGCTCCACGTCTGTGGTGGGCCACCCGGTATATACATTCGATCCAGTTCACAAAAATTTCAATTTCTAGAAGGAAAACATCAAAAATGTCGACTGTGTAATTCTTCAACAAAAATGTCACTTTTCTTCATCCTATCCTCGAGGAGAGAAATATATTCTTTAGAATTCGATATGTTTCCTTTGAAATCGAATCAAAATTCTTCATCTTACCTTTGCGTATCTGGACACTAAAATCCTTCGATTTATTCTGCCGTTCCAAATAAAATTTAACCTCGAATTCTTCATCAGTGAGTCAAATCTAACCGTTTGAGACCATGTTTGTCCAAAACTTGGAACATTACAGACATTTGGGTTAATTGATAGCATGATGTTCCCTAGAACATGCGAGGAGAAAGGGAAACCAAAGTAAGAAGTAATTAAGCAAGTAATTCTAAAATTGAATGAATTCATTATCAGAAGTCAATAATAATTGCTTAGAAACATCAGTTCAAAATTGAGCCCCAGAACATGCGCGCAAAAACATAGAAATAACGATATGCCTCTACAAATCTAATGCAGATCATTATTCGTAAAGTTAGTTTTACACCGCGAAGAAATTCATGAATTTCTTCGCGAAGTTCTTCATGAATTTATTCGCGAATTCCTTCATGAAGTGTGTCGTTTTAATCGGCGAAGAAATTCATGAAGATAAATGTCAAATAACACTAATACCAACTGTAAACTTCTAACCTAGCAAATATCCAGACGACAACAAAAGCAGCTGCGGCTCGATTCTGAACTTCACTCGTTTTTTAACACAAAGCACAACTAGAACTTCCAAACAACAATCTCAACGACCACTGGCTCATGTTTAAAAGCTTTTCCGACAATTTATGGGATGAAACAAATGTTGGTACCCCTGACTTCACGCGAAACTTGTTGATAAAATAGAGCATGTTCTAATTTCGTGAAGTTCTTCATGAAGTTTTACGTGAAGTAACTTCACTTCAAGTTGATGTTTTACACGGAGAATTTCTTCATGAAGTAACTTCATGAAGAACTTCGCGAAGAAATTCATGAATTTATTTGCCGTGTAAAACTAACTACCTAATTCTGTGCCTACCTACGTAAAATGGAATAGGCACTCCTGAAGTCATGACCGCTTACTCAGAATTTCGGTAGGTAGTCATTTTAAGTTTTTCTGTTCGTGAACTTCACCGAGATAAAAAAGTAAACCTGTACCTGGCGTTTTGACGTTCATACTCCTCGAAAAACGTAGAAGGATAAGTTCGTATTCAAATACAAAATTGTGTCGGAGAACCTCAGGCATCTAGCGTGTTCAAACTCGCAGGGAAGGCGTATAACATGTTCATTACCTGCCCCTTCAAGTCCAGTGTGTCAGTTGTTGCGCTTTGAGTGAGAACTGGTTACTTAATTAGCACGTTTTGTACCTAAGTTTCTTTCACGTTCGTTTCAAAAATGTTCCGAAGTTAATGCCCTCTAAAATTCTAATTTTAGACTTATTAATGAGTAACTGGGACATCAACACCTTGAATTCCTTTGAATACACTAAACTTGTGATGTTCGAAATAAATGTATTGTAGCGCGCCCACTTTCGGAGTTATCATTATTTCCAGGTGGAAAGTAGAGGCATATGAAATATACTGGGAAATGAGGCGAAGATGAAGCTGAATTGTAAATCATGT
Source organism: Halyzia sedecimguttata (assembly GCA_937662695.2). Taxonomy (NCBI): domain Eukaryota; kingdom Metazoa; phylum Arthropoda; class Insecta; order Coleoptera; family Coccinellidae; genus Halyzia; species Halyzia sedecimguttata. The sequence continues at coordinate 35,192,098 of OW569417.2, forward strand.
AACGTAGTCAGTTTGAAATTTATGTATTTCACTTTCAAGTTATACAGAATTACTCATAACATCCTAGAATGTTGCTATAAATCACGAGTTCAGGAACTTCTGACAAGAACGTAACGTTTAGGGATATTGTACGGTATACCTACTATGAAAGGAATATTTTAGTTTCGGGTGAATAAAAATGATGTGAATTTGGGTTTGTGATCTTTATAAAACGAAACTCCCCCTCGTTCAGTGAAATATCAATGGCTTTCCCTCATTTGGACTACCATACACTACTGAATTTATAGATATCAGAAATCTGTAATATCGTGGAACTTAATTCAAATGGGCATATTCCGAAGTTTACACTATCACTACACCAACACTAACACATTTCACTATCTTATGCTCGTTTCGATAACCAAGTTATCTTCTTCAGAGATTGATAGTAAACAAACATTTTTCAATCAAATGAAAGACATGTTTATTGCTTTGCAGCTATTTTTAATTTCGAAATTTTTGCGCGTATGTGCTGGGGAACATCGCGTTATAGTTTTGCCCAAATATGAAATTTGATTCTGTGGTGCCGTCCGGCCGTTGCCACGATAACTTGAGAACGGAAAGAGCTAGCGACTTGAAATTTCCAGGGTAGGTGGCGCATCTGAATGCGACATTTGAGTTCGTTTATAAGCATAATCGGCCAAACGGTCTTAAAGTTATAGCCATCTGAAATTTTCTGAAATTGGGTTGTTTTTTGTTCCTCCTTAACTCGAAAAATACAAAACCGATTGAATTCAAACAATTAGTTAGTCAAGCTATTAGTTGTAGAATGCCAACGCAAAGATTCTTGCTGAATTTCGTGAGGATCGTATTACTAGAAAATTAAAAAAAAAATAATAAAAAATAATTGGAAAAAATTCTATAAATCATAAACTATTCGTCCGGCATGGCTGAAATTTTGGAAGAGCCTTCAGAACCTAATTCTACTGCAGAGTTCCAAGTTTGAACACGATCGGATCTATATTGTTGGAGAACCGAGCAGCTTTGTGAGTTCGGTAGCTGGATGCGAATCGTCGTATGATATGTTGTCTATGGTCTTATTTTTGCGAGAACCTTCAAAATATGAATGTCATGATGACATATTTTTGCGCGTATGTTATGGGAAAATCGTGTTATTTCATCACAAATCTATGGGAGATGATAGCCCTTAGCCATTAGCGGTCAAACCTGGTTTTGAAAGAGATCCTCCTTAGGAGGAGGCAACTAAATATTGAAGGGATTTCTATGAACAAGAGTGAATATCTTTGAGAAATAGAGAAGGCGATTCTTCTTCAAGAGATCCATGTGCCTTCAGAGGAGTATATTTGCGAGAGGGGACTTTTGAAAGGTTATGTATTATTTTTAATATGATATCACTGAAATTTTGCTGAAGGCTTCTGATCTTGTAAGGCGAGAGGCTCATTTGTGGATATTAAATCTCGTGATGCGTAGAGAGGAATTTTAGGCACTAATGAGAATATATCTTTATGTTTCACCTCATCACCTTTAGATCTATCAATGGACATTTATTGGTTAAGAATAAGTACCTAATTGAATATTACTGAAATTCAATTGAACTTCATTCAATATGTTAGTAACTAAACTTATAATTTTCTTTATTTTGATTATTTAAATATGACATTAATTCCAGTAATATATTTCAAGAATAATTATGTATTCTTCTCCTAAAGAAGAATTGAAGGTAGACAATAATGTGTTTTTTTTTTCATCATTGCTTTCTATCCTGACTTCACGAAAAAAAAATGGTTCAAGCACTGACGTGAAGTCAGGAGCTTTTGAGCGTATGTTCTATTGTCCATTCTCCTGTATTGGACACTTTTAATCGAATTTACCATGGTGAATTCTATTGTCTATTCTCCTGTATTGGACAGCCTTAATCGAATTCAACATGGTAAATTCGATTAAGAGTATCTCATACAGGAGAACAGACAATAGAATTCACCATGGTAAATTCGATTAAGAGTGTTCAATACAGGAGAATAGACAATAGAACATACGCGCAAAAGCTCCTGAATTCACGAAAAAAAATTGGTTCAAGCACTGACGTGAAGTCAGGAGCTTTTGCGCGTATGTTCTATTGTCCATTCTCCTGTATTGAACACTCTTAATCGAATTTACCATGGTGAATTCTATTGTCTGTTCTCCTGTATGAGATACTCTTAATCGAATTTATCATGGTGAATTCGATTAAGGCTGTCCAATACAGGAGAATAGACAATATAATTCACCATGGTAAATTTGATTAAAAGTGTCCAATACAGGAGAATGGACGTTAATTTTGACTTAAACTGAGGTTGCGATTCTTATTTATCCTTAACTGAGGACCTCAGTTAGGACTTAACGGAGATTGAATGCTTTGTGAATACGGCGCTAATCGCTTACATTAATGGATCAACAATTAGGCACTAATTGTGATCTCTGGGATCTCATCTAAAAAGAAACATTCTTTAACAGTGAGATGTGTAAAAAGAGTTATGGCGAATCAAATTAAAGACATATACTTCTCAGATGGGATGTAGGATTTTAGGACTTCTTGTCATCGTTTTAACGATAATGATCTTCCTGAAGGATGAGTTGGTGGGATAATTTATATTTAATTTTGATGTTGGTGTTTTCCGTTGGGTTAGTCCCGAGATGTTGTGTTTTTTCCAGTTTCTGCGTCGTATGTTTGTGAAACTTTGTTGTCTGTTTTTTAATTGCGTCATAAAAAGTTTCCACGTTTCCGGATTTATGTAGATTGATTCTTGTCTATCTGGCTTTCTTAAAATTATTCGGAGGAATTTATTTTGAATTATCTGTAACTTTTCGAAGTTTGAATTTGATGTATTGCTCCATGAAGAGTTTGCATTTAAAAACACTGGTCTGATTCCTTGATACTGAATTTTGTTATTCTATTCAATTTACTATGCTTGTTCAGTAAAAGAAAAATGATACGTTAGATTATGAACGCCTTTCGCGATAGATCGTTGATGTGTGAATACAAATATTTTTAATGATGCGTCATCCTTATATACTAAATTACACACACTGAGAAAAATATTCAGTGTTGGTTAGAGAATATTCGCATGTCCCCATTAAAATTTTCATTGAAAAACGGGACAAGTACACTCTTTCACTATGCCTAAATGAAATCTGTTTCTTGAACGGAGTCACTAAGGAACAGCTTTCAACTAGGAAGCATAATTTTCATTAGTTATAGGTCAACTTTTTTATTTGTTTTTAATGAATTGTTTACTACTGATTAAATAATAAGTAACAATAAGTTTAATCACCAAAGTATAAGTTACATATTTACATATTTTGGTTCTTATAATTATGTTTGTTACAACTCAATTTGTTGCACTTAGGTTCTCACCCGTATGTGCTGAAAAACAATTATTGTACATATGTACATACGCAACACACCAACATCTGCAACTCCAACCACCAAAGCAGGAAAAAAAATCAACTCAAAACCACAAAGAATATATGTCTCTATTTCCAAATATAAACTTTCTACTCTCTCTTTTGAACTTGCTCACAAGTTTCACCAACCTTATCTCTAGGGGAAGAACATTATATAATCTCGGTCCCAAATATTGAAAATTGTTCCTATAGAATTAACTTTTAGGCTTTGGTACTTGTACCCTTCTGTTTGATATTGACCTAGTACTGTGACAATGTTTTACTGAATTTACAATAAGATTTCTTTGATATATATATATATACTCATAACGCGCCTTCTACCAGGCCCGGTACGTTGCACAGACAACCGGAGGCCCGCCCTTTCTGATTGGTTTAGGAGAGTGTATTTTTTTTAAAACATTCAGAACAGTCATATCTTCAAGAGCAACTTCAGAGGGGAAGATTATTTTGCATATACAAAAAAATATATGAATTGAAGATTTTCGGAATCCCGACTCGTTTCTAGGTGGATATGACGCCCTCTGTGTAAAAAGTATGCACTTGTACGATTATCGGAAGCCCGGCGGTGTTGTCACTATGATCGCATTAGATTTCCATCTAATTCTATACAAATTTAACAGTTTCAAGAGATATGTTCTAAATATTCGATGTCTCTTTTTACAGGGTGTTAATCAATAATTGTGAATTTGAGAGGTTATTTATTGTCAAAAAATAAAGTGGGTTTTTTATAGGTTTTTGTTGGGCAGCCCCTTATTATATACAGCCCCCTATAGATGTCACCGGAAAACCAATTTACATTTTTTTTGAACGAACTAAAAACAATTAATAAAATTAAGAGGACATTATATGTGAGCGAGAAGGCACTCAAAAAAATATTGAGTGGTATTCTATTGTAAGTAGTCATTAAAAGATACTGTGGGAGGTATCTTCATCAATAAATGTATTCAATTGTGTTTGCAAGGGATAGAAGAAATAGCCACCCCTTAAATTTGTTTCGCAACAATTTTTTTTTCCTATTCATACTCTATCATTTAAAAATAATTTCCTCGTCGTCCTCTATGAAAAATAATATTTCATTATTTCAACTGTATGTAGAGGTCTACGAAAAAATGTGATATGCACCTCGGTGAAAAACTGTCTATTTTCTCGCCTGCTTGCTACCCCCGGCTTTTCCTCAGATAGAAATTTGCGACCTCGACTATTATGGACAGTTTTTGTCCTTTGTTCATAAATAAATGAAAAGAGCTTGATTCAAATACAAACACAAATACAAATAAGGTCCCCGGTATTTTCCTGCTAAAATTTAAATTTTAGATTTTACAATAGACTATCGGATTGATCTACATCAGATTTGTGTTTTTGGAATTATTGCATTTCAAAATTTCAGTTCAGTTGATGCACAATGATTTATTTCACGTGGTTTCGCTTTCTTCATTTACACTCAATTTCATAAAGTATTTCATGAGGGTATGTGAGGCGTGAATATAGACAATATGCGCAAAACATCCATAAATCTTGAAACAATCAACAGTCGGATTTCGAATTTTGCAACTATATCACCCCTTTTGCTAAGTTTCCACCTGCGTAATTAAAAGTATCAGGACCAGAGTAGGACAATTTGCTAATATCATTGTTAGAACGGGGTCGTGAGGCATCGGTATGAACATAGCTGACTAATTCAGCAGACTTTTTGGCGGAAACACCCGAACGCTCCTGACCAGTGGCTGCAGGTTGATTTCTCATTCATAAGTTCTTATGTTCGCCAGAGCACGTTACTGTTTGGGATGTGGGTTTATCCCCTGAGAAAATGATTAACTGCCCGAGGCACTGCAGGGTTGTTTTTTCACGCCTTGAAAATTTAATATCTCCGGAACTATTCGCCGGAGCACATACAGATTTCATACACGTATTACTTATACCCATACCAATAACCTCTGAAAAATTTGTCGACTTCCCGGGGGGCTGCGGGGTAGTTTTTTCCCTTAAATTTCAATATACAAGGATGAGTCTCAAAGTTGTACATTAATATTGACCATAGATTCCTTTCATCCAATGAAACACTTTTTTCAGTTACAATTTTTTCAAATTTGACTCAGATAAAAAGTTAAAAGTGTTTAAAGATTTCAGAATGTGCCAATACACTCCTGCATATAAATTATCTATAATATTAACGCTGGACGAGAAAAAGGTACGATAAAGTGGTTTACAGCTTGATGCGGTTTCCAACGCTCAGGGACGGATCCATAAAAGTAATGAAATTTCGATAGTTTTCCATTTTATAACATTCAATGAAGAACATCTCAAAAACGGTGCGTTTAAGGAGGAATGATGAAGAAGAATTCAATGTTCTGAAACGATTAGATATTCTTAAATTGTCTCAAAATGAACATTACCATCTTTATGGTAATTTCGTTTAGTTTTATGAAACCACGAGTCTATGACTAGAAAAACACTTGAAGTAGGAAAAAACTAATGTTTGGAAAATATGTATCATAGTTATAGGAAACTTTGGCGTGAAGTTTCCTTCACACACATTCATTTTATTCAGAATAGGATGTCAAAGCCATAAAATAAAAACAGGTTTTTTTTAATTCAACAGCCTGTATCTTTTTACCTTAGCCAAATTTATAAAAATGGTAAAGCAAAAAGTGTTTCATTTGATGTTTATAATCTATGGTTAAAATTAATGTACAACTTAAAGTTTCATCCAGTATTTCATCTCCGGAACTATTCGCCGGAGCAAATACAGATTTTGTGTGTTGGTTAACTATACCAATCAGGACATTCCCTAAGAATGTTATGGACTTCCCGATGGGCTGCGGGGTAGTTTTTTCGACCCTTAAATTTAATAATTTATTATCTCCGGGACTATTCGCTGGAGCACATACAGATTTCATACACTTATTACTTATACACATACCTATATCCTCTGAATTGGGTTGAAAAACTACCCCGCAGTCCCTCGGGAACTCAATGAATTTTTCTGGGTTATCGGTATAGGTACAAGTAAATGAAAAATGTATATGCTCTGGCGAATAGTTCCGGAGATATTAAATTTAAGGGTTAGAAAAGGCACCTCGAGAAGTCATTCAGTTGTTCAGGGTATGTCGTTATCGATATAATTAACCCATATGCGAAATATGTAAGTGCTTCGGCGAATAGAGAGAAATTAAATTTTGAAATTTAAAGGTTGAAAAACTACCCCGCAGCCACTCGGGAAGTTGATCAATTTTCCAGGGATTATAGGTATGGGTTTATGCAATACGTGTCTGAAATCTGTATGTACTCCGGTGAATAGTTCCAGAAATATTAAATGTGGAATTATTAAATTGGATGGTTGAAAAAGCTATCCCGCAGCCCCTCAAGAAGTCTATGCTTTTTTCAGAAGATGTCGTTATCGGTATAATCAACCCACATGCAAAATATGTATGTACTCCGGCGAATAGTTCCGAAGATATTAAATTTTGAAATTCATGCGTTGAAAAAACTACCCCGATACCCCTCGGAAAGTCGATCAATTTTTCAAGGCATGTCGTTATCGGTATAATTAACCCACGTACAAACTGTTTGTGTTTCGGTGAATAGTTCCGGAGATATTATATTTTGAAATTGAAGGGTCGAAAACCTACCCTGCAACCCCTCGCGAAATCGATTCATTTTCCAGGGTTTATGGGTATGGGTATATGTAATACGTGTATGAAATATGTATGTGCTTCGGCGAATAGTTCCGGAGATATTGAATTTTGAATGTGAAGAGTTAAAAAACTACAGTGCAGCCGTTCAGATAGGCGATACCTATTCCAGGGGTTATAGGCATGGGTTTAAGTAATACGTGTATGAAATCTGTATGTGCTCCGGTGAATACTTCCGGATATATAACTTATGAAATTTAAGGGTTGAACTCACTACCCCGAAACCCATCAGGAATCCGATCATATTTTCAGGGGAAGTCGTTATCGGTATAATTAAGCCATATATAAAATCTGCACGTGCTCCGGTGATTATTTCCGGAGATATTTAATTTTGATATTTAAGGGTTGAAAAAGCTCGCCAGCAGCCACTCGGAGTAGCCCCTATAAGACGATTAATTTATCAGTGGATATAGGTATGGGTAATACGAGTATGAAATATGTTTGTGCTCCGGCGAATATTTTCGGAGACCATAAATTTTTTATTTTATGTAATCTATAGTACTATAATAACTCTCGAACGAACGGTCTTATAAATTAAATTTGCAGGATATGTTTGATGCATGAAAATCTCGGTTTAGTTTGCTGACGGGCAAAATCGGCTGAAAGGGTTCGATATTATGGCCATTTTGTGTAAATTTTGAATATTTCCGAGATTACTTATTTGATGTAACTGAAATTCAGAATGAATTAATTTAATTACGATTTGAATGTAGGCACAGTTTTGTATTGATTTGGTTACTGGGAACAAAAAAAATACATTCGGAAATTTCAAAAACTAGTTTATCCAATAGCTCGAAGCATACTGATCTGATCGAATTGAATTCCGTATTTAGGTTACCAATAATCACCTCTTGGACCATGCAAAATTTGAATTAAAACCGTCTGTTAGGGGGCTCAAAATAGATTACTTGTTCTTTTCATGAGTTCTTGCAAATTAGTTAAAAATCAATTTTTCACACTGGTTTATTGACATCTAACTAGTAAAAAAAATGTAACTACCCTATAGCTATTTAAAAATTTTTGAAGCCGTGATGCCGTGATGTCAGGAGTTTTTGTGCGTATGTTCTATTGTCCATTCTCCTGTATTGGGCACTCTCAATCGAATTTACCATGGTAAATTATATTGTCCATTATCCCGTATTGGACACTCTTAATTCGATTTTACCATGGTAAATTCGATTCAGAGTGTCCAATACAGGAGAATGGTCAGAGCTTGAATCATTTTTTTTTTCATAATTTTTTTAAAATCTTCTAGGGGTACAGTTCTTATAAAATTTTAAACACGTCTTTATGTCGCTATTCTACAACTAGATACTAAGCTTCTATTCGATCGAGTCTATATTTTTTGAGTTATCGAGGAAATAATATTCCACGTGGGTATAACTCTGAAACCGTTGGACCGCTAATGCCCATAATCAAACTCAACACTCCGGATACGCAACATACCCTGAAAATTGCAAGAACCTATCTCCATTCGTTCGAAAGTTATCGAGGCAACGGTCACCCATCCGTCTACTAAACTCAGACAAGGCTGCTCGAATCTCCAACAATATATATCCGATCATGTTCAAACTTGAAACTTGGCAGTACAGTTAGGTTTTGAAGGCTCTCACGAAATTTTAGCGATGTCGGACGAATTGTTACTGATATATCGAACTTTTTTCAATAATTTTCAATGATACTTTAAAAATTTTCTACTTATACGATCCTCACAAAATTTTGTAAGAATTTTCGCCCTGGCATTATACTAATAATAACCAAGCATGAATTGAATCAGTTCTGTATTTTTTGAGTTATTTAGGAAATATCAAGCAAATTTCAGATGGTTATAACTCCGAAAACACTTGGCCGATTATGCCTGTAAGTAAACTCAAATGTTGCATTCAGATGCACAACCTAACTTGAAAATTTCAAGTAGCTATCTCTTTCCGTTCTCAGGTTATCGTGATATAAAAAATATTTTTTAATGATTTTTTTTTAATTTTCTAGTGATGCCGTTCTTACAAAATTCCACCAACGTGCTTATGTTCATATTCAACAACTATTCACCAAGTTTCAATTCGATTGCATTCATATCGGTTGAAAATAAAATTATTACTCGGAAACCATTAGGCCGATTATGACCATTAACGAACTTGTCCGTCGCATTGGGATGCGCCACCTACCCTGCAAATTTCAAGTCGCTATCTCATTCCGTTCTCAAGTTATCGTGACAACGGGTGGCCGGCCGGCTGGACAGAATCAAATGTGTCCTTGAATTATTCTTCAGATAGTCGAACTCAATCGTTCGAGACCATTTTCAGCGAAAAATTCGAAAATTATCGACATTTGCGCAAAAAGATAACGTGATGTTCCCCAGATCATACGCGCAAAAATTCATGATGTGAAGAGAAATGAAATTAACAAAATAATTGTTCATATTCCCTAGTAAAATTTGCGTATATGATAGCAACAGTAAAATACTGACAAAAGTGTATACTTGACATGTGCCCTCTATGATATTTCAGATTATACCTCAATATTGTCTCGATTAATCGAACTCTGTTGGAATATGTGAGTAGTGCGATAATTTTGGATGGGAGACTATTATCTCCGATGATGCCAAATTTATGGGACTCCCATATTCAGATGAACCTATACGGGCTCCGTAGAATGCGTAAAATCTGTAGAATGTATATAAAGTTTATACAGACCGACCGAAGCGCTCTCAGCGCGGACGTTCCGTGAACCCGATCGCGTATGTTTTGAGATGTATAAGGCATTTTTGGTGCCCGGGCAAAAATTTGGGGAATGAATCCCTGAGGTGTGAGGAATCTACAGACCCATTTATACACGTTAGTTTTGGGTAGCCCGAAGTCGGGCTTCCCAAAGGTGGTGCGGGCTTCCGATAAGCTGCGGAACATGCATTTTTGGGCCTCCGAATGGCTGTTTATGAGTGTATATATATATATCACACAATATATATATATATACTCATAACGCGCCTTCTACCAGGCCCGGTACGTTGCACAGGCAACCAGAGGCCCGCCTTTTCTGATTGGTTTAGGAGAGTGTATTCTTTTGGAAAACATTCAGAACAGTCATATCTTCAAGAGCAACTTCAGAGGGGAAGATTATTTTCTAAATACAAAAAAATATATGAATTGAAGATTTTCGGAATCCCGACATGTTTCTAGGTGGATTTGACGCCCTCTGTGTAAAAAGTATGCACTTGTACGATTATCGGAAGCCCGGCGGTGTTGTCACTATGATCGCCTTAGATTTCCATCGAATTCTATACAAATTTAACAGTTTCAAGAGATATGTTCTGAATATTCGATGTCTCTATATACAGGGTGTTAATCAATAATTGTGAATTTGAGAGGTTATTTATTGTCAAACAATATGGTTGGTTTTTTATAGGTTTTTGTTGGGCAGCCCTTTATTATATACAGCCCCCTAAAGATGGCACCGAAAAACCAATTTACATTTTATTTAAACCAACTAAAAACAATGAATAAAATTAAGAGGACATTATATGCGAGCGAGAAGGCACTCAAAAAAAATATTGAGTAGTATTCTATGTATTGTAAGTAGTCATTAGAGGATACTGTGGGAGGTATCTTCATCAATAATTGTATTCTATTGTCTTTGCAAGGGATAGAAGAAATAGCCACCCCTTAAATTTGTTTCGCAACAAAATTTTTTTCCTATTCATACTCTATCATTTAAAAATAATTTCCTCGTCGACCTCTATGAAAAACAATATTTTATCATTTCAACTGTATGTAGAGGTCTACGAAAAAATGTGATATGCACATCGGCGAAAAACTGTCTATTGTCTCGCCTGCTTGCTACCCCCGGCTTTTCCTCAGATAGAAATTTGTGACCTGGACTTTTATGACAGTTTGTCGTCCTTTGTTCATAAATAAATGAAAAGACCTTGATTCATTCTGAACAAATAAGGTCTCCGGTATCTTCCTGCTAAAATTTAAATTTTAGATTTCACAATCGACTATCGGATTGATCTCGATCAGATTTGTATTTTTGGAATTATTTAATTACAAAATACAATGATTTATTTCACGTGGTTTCGCTTTCTTTATTTACACTCAATTTCATATAGTATTTCATGAGGTTATGTGAGGCGTGAATATAGACAATATGCGCAAAACATCCATAAATCTTGAAACAATAAACTGTCGGATTTCGAATTTTGCACCAATATCACCCCTTTTGTAAAGTTTCCACCTGCCTAATTAAAAAGTATCAGGACCAGAGTAGGACAATTTGCTAATATCATTGTTAGAACGGGGTCGTGAGGCATCGGTATGAACCTAGCAGACTATTTTAGTAGACTTTTTGGCGGAAACACCCGAAATTTGGCTCAGATAAAAAGTTAAAAGCGTTTAACGATTTCAGAATGTGCCAATACACTCCTGCATATAAATTATCTATAACATTAATGCTGGACGAGAAAAAGGTACGGTAAAGTGGCTTACAGCTTGATGAGGTTTCGAACGCTCAGGGACGGATCCATATAAGTATTGAAATTTCGGTAGTTTACCATTTTATAACATTCAATGAAGAACATCTCAAAAACGGTGCGTTTAAGGAGGAATGATGAAGAATAATTCAATGTTCTGAAATGATTAGATATTCTTAAATTGTCTCTAAAAGAAAATTACCATCTTTATGGTAATTTCGTTTAGTTTTATGAATCCACGAGTCTATGACTAGAAAAACACTAGAAGTAGGAAAAAACTAATGTTTGGAAAATATGTATCATAGTTATAGGAAAGTTTGTCGTGAAGTTTTCTTCACACACATTCAGTTTATTCAGAAAAAGGATGTCAAAGCCATACAATAAAAACAGGTTTTTTTTTATTTCAACAGCCTGTATCTTTTTACCTGAGCCGAATTTATAAAAATGGTAAAGCAAAAAGTGTTTCATTTGATGTTAATAATCTATGGTTAAAATGAATGAACAACTTAAAGTTTCACCCAGTATTTAGTCTCCGGAACTATTCACCGGCGCAAATACAGATTTTGTGTGTTGGTTAACTATACCAATCAGGACATTCCCTAAAAATTTTATGGACTTCCCGATGGGCTGCGGGGTAGTTTTTTCGATCCTTAAATTTAAAATTTTTTTATCTCCGGGATTATTCGCCGGAGCACATACAGATTTTATAAACTTATTACTTATACACATACCTATATCCCCTGAATTGGGTTGAAAAAATTACCCCGCAGTCCCTCGGGAACTCAATGAATTTTTCTGGGTTATCGGTATAGGTACAAGTAAAACGTGTATGAAAAATGTATATGTCGTTATCGGTATCATTAACCCATATACGAAATATGTATGTGCTTCGGCGAATAGAGAGAAATTAAATTTTGAAATTTAAAGGTTGAAAAACTACCTCGCACCCACTCGGGAAGTTGATCAATTTTCCAAGGATTATAGGTATGGGTTTATGCAATACGTGTCTGAAATCTGTATGTGCTCCGGTGAAAAGTTCCAGAGATATTGAATGTTGAAATTTGAGGGTTGGAAAAGCCATGCCGCAGCCCCTCGGGACGTCTATCCTTTTTTCAGAAGATGTCGTTATCGGTATAATCAACCCACATGCAAAATATGTATGTACTCCGGCGAATAGTTCCGAAGATATTAAATTGTGAAATTTAAGGGTTGGAAAAACTACCCCGATACCCATCGGAAAGTCGATCAATTTTTCAGGGCATGTCGTTATCGGTATAATTAACCCGCATACAAAAACTGTTTGTGTTTCGGCGAATAGTTCCGGAGATATTATATTTTGATATTGAAGGGTTGAAAACCTACCCTGCAACCCCTCGCAAAATCGATTAATTTTCCATGGTTTATGGGTATGGGTATTGGGTATATGTAATACGTGTATGAAACATGTATGTGCTTCGGCGAATATTTCCAGAGATATTTAATTTTGAAAGTGAAGTGTTAAAAAACTACAGTGCAGCCCCTAAGATGGCCGATTAATTTTCCAGGGGTTATAGGCATGGGTTTAAGTAATACGTGTATGAAATCTGTATGTGCTCCGGTGAATACTTCCGGATATATAAAATATGAAATTTAAGGGTTGAACTCACTACCCCGAAACCCATCAGGAAGCCGATCATATTTTCAGGGGACGTCGTTATCGGTATAACTAACCCATATATAAAATCTGCATGAGCTGGCCAGTAGCCCCTCGGAGTAGCCCCTAAGTTGATTAATTTATCAGGGGATATAGGTATGGGTATAAGTAATACTAGTATGAAATATGTTCGTGCTCTGCAGGGTACGTTTGGAGCATGAAAATCTCGGTTTAATTTGCTGAAGGGCATAATCGGCTGAAAGGGTTCGATATTATGGCCATTTTGTGTAAATTTCGAATATTTCCGAGATTACTTATTTGATGTAACTGAAATTCAGAAATAATTAATTTAACTACGACTTGAATGTACGCACAGTTGTGTATTGATTGGGTTACTGGGAACAAAAAAAATACATTAGGAAATTTCAAAAACTAGTTTTTCCAATAACTCGAAGCATACTGATCTGATCGAATTGAATTCCGTATTTAGGTTACCAATAATCACCTCTTGGACTATGCAAAATTTGAATTAAAACCGACTGCTAGGGGGCTCAAAATAAATTACTTGATCTTTTCATGAGTTCTTGCAAATTAGTTAAAAATCAATTTTTCACACTAGTAAAAAAAATGTAAGTACCCTTAGCTATTTAAAATTTGTTCAAGCACTGCCGTGAAGTCAGGAGTTTTTGCGCGTATGTTCTATTGTCCATTCTCCTGTATTGGACACTCTTAATCGAATTTAACATGGTAAATTATATTGTCAATTCTCCCGTATTGGACACTCTTAATTCGAATTTACCATGGTAAATTCGATTCAGAGTGTCCAATACAGGATAATGGACAGTGTTACATACGCGCAAAAGCTCCTGACTTCAGGTCAGTGCTTGAATCATTTTTTTTCATAATTTTCTTAAAATTTTCTAGGGGTACAGTTCTTATAAAATTTAAAACACGTATTTATGTCGATATTCTACAACTAGATACTAAGCTTCTATTCGATCAAGTCTAAATTTTTTGAGTTATCGAGGAAATAATATTCCAGGTGGGTATAACTCTGAAACCGTTGGACCGCTAATGCCCATAATGAAACTCAACACTCCGGATACGCAACATACCCTGAAAATTGCGAGTTCCTATCTCCTTGCGTTCGAAAGTTATCAAGGCAACGGTGACCCATCCATCTACTAAACTCACACAAGGCTGCTCGAATCTCCAACAATATATATCCGATCATGTTAAAACTTGAAACTTGGCAGTACAGTTAGGTTTTGAAGGCTCTCACAAAATTTTAGCGATGTCGGACCAATTGTTACTGATATATAGAATTTTTTTCAATCATTTTCATTGAAATTTTAAAAATTTTCTAATGATACGATCCTCACAAAATTTTGTAAAAATTTCACATTGGCATTATACAAATAATAACCAAGCATGAATTCAATCAGTTTTGTATTTTTCGAGTTATTGAGGAAATATTAAGCAAATTTCAGATGGTTATAACTCCGAAACCGTTTGGCCGATTATGCCTAGGTAAGCAAACTCAAATGTTGCATTCAGATGCACAACCTAACTTGAAAATTTCAAGTCGCTATCTCTTTCCGTTCTCAGGTTAACGTGATATAAGTAATATTTTTTAATTATTTTTTTTTGAAATTTTCTAGTGATGCGGTTCTCACGAAATTCCACATACGTTCCTATGTTCATATTCAACAACTATTCACCAAGTTTCAAATCGATCGGATTTATATCGGTTGAAAATAAAATTATTACTCGGAAACCGTTAGGCCGATTATGAACATTAACGAACTTTTCCGTAGCATTGGGATGCGCCACCTACCCTGCAAATTTCAAGTCGCTATTTCATTCCGTTCTCGAGTTATCGTGGAAACGGGTGGCCAGCGGGCTGGACAGAATCAAATGTGTCCTCGAATACTTCATCAGATAGTCGAACTCAATCGTTTGAGACTATTTTCAGCAAAAAATTCGAAAATTACAGACATTTGCGCAAAATGATAACGCGATGTTCCCAAGATCATACGCGCAAAAATTCACGATGTGAAGAGAAATGAAATTAACAAAATAATTGTTCATATTATCCTAGTAAAATTTGCGTATATGATAGCAACGGTAAAATACTGACAAAAGTGTGTACTTGACATGAGCCTTCTATGATATTTCAGATTATACCTCAATGTTCTCTAGATTAATCGAACTCTGTTAGAATATGTGAGTGGTGAAAAATTTTGGTTGGGAGATTATTATCTCCGATGATGCCAAATTTATGGGACTGCCATGTGCAGATGAACCTATACGGGCTTCGTAGAATGCGTAAAATCTTTAGAATGTATATAAAGTTTATACAGACCGACCGAAGCGCTCTCAGCGCGGACGTTCCGTGAACCAGATCGCGTATGTTTTGAGATGTATAAGGCATTTTTGATGCCCGGGCGAAAATTTGAGAGAATGGTCCCTGAGGTGTCAGGAATCTCCAGACCAATTTATACACGTTAGTTTTGGGAAGCCCGAAGTCGGGCTTCCCAAAGGTGGTGCGGGCTTCCGATAAGCTGCGGAACATGCATTTTTGGGCCTCCGAATGGCTGTTTATGAGTGTATATATATATATATATATATATATATATATATATATAAACAAACACAGCAGACATAAAGCAAACGAACGTCAATAATTTTTTCATTATACAGCTGGAGAGTTGCGTATAAGGGAGGCTTTCGGAATATGACCTTAAGGATTTTATTCTGTAATACCTTTAAAAATCTTAATGCCGCATTGTACAATTCACCCCATATTATTATTCCGTATCGTAAGATTGCTTCTACAAGACTGTAGTACAACAATAAGAGAAGTTCCTCGTTTAATGACTGCCTAAGTAAATAGAATTTGTAAACTAAATATCTTAGTTTCCCGGCTATATAGTTAACATGAGCTTCCCATTTTAGATTCATATCAACAAAAACACCCAAGTACTTAATAGATTTCGTTTCTAGAATCGGTTCATTTAAGTTTTTCGTTTGCAGGTCCTGAAAAACCGGGCGATCGGCAGCAGTTTTCGAGAATGCTATGTACTTGGTTTTAGTAACATTTAGTGATAGTTTCATAAATATATATTTATGATTGGTAGATATTAATTAAATACTAATGATTATATTATTTATAATAACTGGCATGATGCTTATGTTGAATTTTTTTCTACTGTTTTAGGTGAATATATTCATTAAGAACTATTTTTTTTTAAATCAGTATTACCGGATTTTTCACTAGTTATAGTTATAGTACTGATAAAATTAATATCCACTTATGATTGTTAGACATTGATTTATTATTAATGATCATATTATTCATAATAACTGACACGATGGTTATGAACGAATGAACCATAGGTACGTCTGTTCTTCTAGAGGTTTTCCTGCCGGGTTATTCAGGTACTTTTATTCTTTTTTCAAATGAACTATTACAAAGCAACGGACTACTCGATCCATTATTTTGCAATAAAATTTCAACACCTGATTCTTGATTTCCATACAAGAAAATAGCATAACTGAATCTTCCAACCAGTTTTGACAATTGAAATATTTCCAGTAACAATAACAGAGGAAAATAATAGTTTAAAAAAACTAAAAAAACACGCTTTTATAGCTAACCGAACTAAAAATTAGAAAATAATTTTTAATTTCAGAGAGTTTATAATACAGTAGTAGAAGATCGAACAATCAATCAGAATTTATCACCTCAAAATAAAATTATAATAAAGTTTAGTTATTAACAAAAGAATTCAATTCAGAGTAAACAGCGTGGGGTGCTTGATAAAGTAAATGTAGCAACCATTCTATTGGCAACTATCTATGAGAAGAGAGTTATGAAAAGTAGTAAAATGCACCCCACGCTTTTTACTCTGAATTGAATTCTTTTGTTAATAACTTAAACTTTATTATAATTTTATTTTGAGGTGATAAATTCTGATTGATTGTTCGATCTTCTACTACTGTATTATAAACTCTCTGAAATTAAAAATTATTTTCTAATTTTTAGTTCGGTTAGCTATAAAAGCGTGTTTTTTTAGTTTTTTTAAACTATTATTTATTTTTCATTTTTTAGTTCGATTTATCAATTAGTTATTTGTTGACATGTGGTATTGAAATGTCTCACAAATTATTTCGCAATCTCATCATTTCATTCAAAATTTTATTAATCCTGGCGGTCCCAATAAGGATAATGGGAAACTGTTAGAACATGTTAGAACTGTTAGAATATGAGCCCAAAATGATATATCGCATGCGACAAATCGCCTTGCGATAGACAGGCTCCACTCTGTGAGATTTTGTACATGAGATACAGATAGTCCGCCGTATTCACAAATCATTCAATCTCCGTTAAGTCCTAACTGAGGTACTCAGTTAAGGATAAATTTGAATCGGAACCTCAGTTACCTAAAGTGAAAATCAACGTGAAATAGGCCAGTTTCACCACCGTTAAATACTTTAACTGAGGTTGCGATTCAAATTTATTCTTAACGGAGGACCTCAGTTAGGACTTAACGGAGATTGAATGCTTTGTGAATACGGCGGAGTATCTGTCTGCGCTTGTCGCTCATGCGATATCGCATCAGTATGAACTGCACCTGAAACATCACGTTGCAAATTGGCGGAGGTGCCCGGTATGAGATAATAAGCTATAAATAATAATCAATTTTTGTGGATAATAAGGATAATGGGAAACTGTTATCAAATTATTGCATTGTCATCGGTTCTTGATACGTATGCAAAGTTTCAAATTAATCAGACTTCTGGAAACTGGTGAAAATTAAGTTCAAAGATTCCGTTACATACATACATAGTCAGATACAACCCAAGCTAATAATAAAAAAAAAAATAAATAAATAAAAAAATGAAAAGCGTGTTAAAAATGCTCTTCTTCAGTCGCCAGGGCTGTGGAATTATTGAATTCACATAATATCTTCTCAAATTCATTATTTTTCTGAAGTAAATTCACATTGTGAAAATACGTAATGAACGTCGAGAGTCCCCAATCCTCCAGAAAGGTTTCGTAATAAAACATAATTTTTAGTCTAGTTAGGTAAAAATTACGATCACTTCTCACTTAACAATTCACGTTCACTTTCAACGTTCGAACGAACGTTCCCCAATTTCAAACTAAACAAATCAGGCACGTCGCACGTCTTGTTCCGACACGAAAGAAACGAACACCTGCAGGGGCTGCAGCTGCATTCGCAGCGCTCTCATTGGTAGTTGGAATGGCGAGATGTTTTCAAATATACTAGTAGTAATATTTCGTATCTTGATGACTGATAAGTATTGATTAACAGCAAGTGAATATATATTAATCATTACTAACTAATAGTCTAGTAGAAATTTTTAATATTTCCTGGTGAAATTTCATTGAATATCAGTAAAAGTTTATTAAATGAAAAAATCTTTATCCTGATCCTCAATGACACCTTCCCAGAAACGACTTTCTTTTGATATTAGTGAACAAGCTCATTTAGCAGAGCACTAATTTCACTGAACACTAATGAAATTAGATCAGGAGAACAGTTTGCTAACACCACTTTCATCAGTGCAGTATCAATATGGTAGGGAGTGGGACCATCCCCACGCAAAATTTATACAATTCTTATTTTCTTAACAACACATATAACGGACTATAAGGTATAGGTATTTTATCGTCATTTAAACTATTGTTACATTCAACTATTTCTATACTTTCAAATGCATCCAACATTCTATTGTTGGAAACATTTTTCAGCAATTTCACTCTTATTGAATGATCCCGATTTAAAACATGTTCGGCAACACTGGATTTCTCAGATAATGAAAAAAAGCGATACAAATTTTTGGACCATAGATTATTGTTCATTGATCTATCCTGTAGGCGCCTGAATTTTTTCAGTTCTTAATTTTCATAGTTAGTAAGTTTGAATAATATTTATTAATTAAAGGTCCGAAGCGGCTTGCGCCACCCGGAGTCCCGTTTTCGGGCGTATTTTCAATCTTATGGGAAAGTTCTAAATTTCGGTCCTACAGTTCCAAGAGTCCTGACTTTTTTTTGGGAGATATCCCCTTTTTTTTGAATCTATTTTCACATTTGAAAAATATCAAATTGTTTTTGAGATATATGCAAAATACCAAACCCCCTTTTTTCACTTAATTGTTTATAACTTATAAGCGCGCTGAAGCAGATCGACCTCACGTCAGTGCTTTTCCAATTTTCTTTCTGTTCAGGGAAAACCACGTGCTGTCTTCATGTAACCATTCATGGAATATTCCGAAAAATTCTTCTATTAGTCTAGTGCTTTTTAGATCAAAATTTTTGCGTATTCTCCGAAAATTACGATTGAGATGTCATTTGATTCGGATAGCATTTAGATAGTTTTTGAGAAAATGCTAAGGTCGCTCGCAAAAATTTCAATTAAACAATTAATTGAGAAAAAAGAAGGAGGTTTAGTTTTTCGCCAATATCTCAAAAACTATTAGAGATAATTCGAATTTGGAAAAAGATTCGAATAGAGAAGGAAATTCCCCAGTTCCAACTGCCAGAACTGTAGGACCAACATTTAGAATTTTCCTAAGGGTTGAAAATACGTCCGAAAACGGGTACTCCGGCATGCATAAGCCTCGTTCCCTTCAGACCTTTCATGAATAAATATTATTTACACTTATTAATTATGAAAATAAAAAACTGAAAAATTCAGGTGTCTGCAGGATAGATCAATGAACAATAATCCGTGGTCCAAAAATGTTTATCGCGATTTGTCAATCAGTTATTCCTTAGTTAATTAACAATTTTTTGTAGCACAAACATTAACATTGGAAGTACGATAATTGTTAAACTATTAATCTGAGAATTTTTTCCTTTCGTGGAGCTATTTTTCAATTTCAAAAATTGTTAATTTTCGTTTTGTTGTGAACAATTCATTTAAGTGAAAAATTATAAAGCTTCAATTTATAATATTATTGATCCTCTTTCTTATGATCAGAAACTACTTAAAAATGATTTTCAATAATTATTATCTCCTATTGTTTAAGAAATTGTTATAAACCAATGCGTTGTTTATGAGATAATTACAAATTTTCTTTTGAAAACATATTTGAAGCTTTATAATTTTTCACTTAAGTAAATTGTTAATAACAACACGAAAAAATTCTCAGATTAATAGTTTGACAATTATCGCACTTGCAATGTTAATGTTAATGCTACAAAAAATTCTTAATTAACTAATGGATAACTAATTTAAAAGTCGCGACAAATATTTTTGGACCACAGATAATTGTTCATTGATCTATCCAGCGGACGGCTGAATTTTTTCAGTTTTTATTTGCATATTTAATAAGTTTAAATAATATTTATTCATGAAAAGTCTGAAGGGGGCGAGGCTTACGCAAGCCGGAGTACCCATTTTCGGGAGTATTTTCAACCCTCTGGGAAGATCCGGCCGTTCAGGTTTTTTTTTAGGAAATTTCCTCTTCTATTTGAATCTTTTCAAATTTGAATTAGATCAAATAGATTTGAGAAATTGCAGAAAAACTAAACCTCCTTCTTTTTTTTCACTTAAT
This sequence comes from Halyzia sedecimguttata, assembly GCA_937662695.2. Taxonomy (NCBI): domain Eukaryota; kingdom Metazoa; phylum Arthropoda; class Insecta; order Coleoptera; family Coccinellidae; genus Halyzia; species Halyzia sedecimguttata. The sequence continues at coordinate 35,212,922 of OW569417.2, forward strand.
TGTTTATAACTGTGGCAATTTTCGCGAGCAGCCTTAGCATTTTCTCAAAAACTATCTACATGCCATGCCGAATCGAATGACACCTCAGCCACAATTTTCGGAGAATATGCAAAAATTTTGAACTGAAAAGGCACTAGTTGACTAGACTATATCGCAGTATCGACAAATCCTTAAATGTAATTTCAAGCCCGACAACATTAAACTTCATTAAAGATACCTCTTTCACTGGATCCAGGAAGTGGGAGGCTCAATCTAACAAAATCCATTGAATTAAATTCCAGTTTGAATTACTGTAGAGAAATGCAGTGTTCTTGCTGCAGTAATTTAGAGCGAAGAGTGTGACGTGGGCTGGATTTTAACCGAATTCGCAGTCCAGAAATGCTTCAAGAAGAGCCTTTTACCTTTGGGGATTTCATCGAATAAAACGTTCCTTGAGCAGAAAAAAATTTTTTGATGTTCTTTCCGAGTTGTTCCGATTTTTTAGTGGTTCGTTAGAGAAACATAGGACGAATTATTCGACAAAATCCTATTGAAAATGGAAAACAAGTCAAAACATTTTTCTAAAGAAACTTATATATACATTTCACCACAATAATTTTTAAATTCAAGAATTGTGTAAGGTTCACATCCAACTGTAATCATTAATTTGTCTCGGCAGGTAATTGCATAATCTTATGGTCATGTAGGATATATTGTCCTCAGTCATTGGAAAGAAATATTCACACATTCTTCGAGTAGTATTAACATTTTTACTGCTCATAGACTGAGCAGTAGGTACTGTTCATCAGAACATAGTGATTATCATGTAATTTTCGAATTTTTGGATGAAAATTGTCTTAAACGATTTAGTTCGAGTCACCGATAAAGAATCCGTAGTCGAAATAAATTATTTCCGGCCGGCCTAGGGCTTCACATGAGACGAGAGTAGGGGAGAGTATAAAAAATCTGGTCTCGCTCTCGCAAATTCCCAAAAAATTAAGTCTCGTTCTCGTCTCGTTATAAGTTGTCTTGTCTCGTCTCGCTTAATTCTGAATAACGATAATAAATATTATAATATATAAACGAAATGGTATACAATAATGAATAATTTTGTAAGGCTATATTTATTACGCTCTTATACAAAAATATTTGTACATGTACATATTATTTTTAATTTTAAACACTGATAATTTCAACTTTTAAATTACTCGATGACCAAGAATTCAAACATAATCAAGCTTGCATCACATCATTTTTCAATGATGTACGTGTGTTTGCCATGATCATACCTGCTGTGGAAAATAATCTTTCAACAGGTACTGATGTAGCCATTAATAAATCATCGGCCATCTTGGAATGTGTTGGAAGAACTTTTTCATCACTCTCCACCACTGTAAAATATTTTGATTCCTATTTGCTCTTTCTAACAGCAAATATTCTTCAAACTCAGCTTTCCAATATTTCGAAAGTTTTGTTGATGTTTTAAATGGGCTATCGATGTCGATACATTTTTAATAGAATTGAACAATTTGATATTGTTTTCAAAGAATACCTTCCTAGTGGGTAGATCATTGAGGGTGTTCTTGGCGTATTCCTCATAACACTTTTCGAAATATTGAATAGCTTCATTTCTTCACCAGTTTTAGTATACGTAGTTCCAAAGATGTATACAATAATTGTTCACATCTTCACTTCAAGGAGCACAAGAGAATACATTTCTCCAGATGTTTAGATAGACACGAAATTTTCAAACCACTGAGTTTTAGAGGCAATAAAAGTTGTCCGTTAAGTATTGAATTCATAACGGCATCCGTTTTCATGGTTGTGAATTCTATTTTTTCTTGAAAAATAATCTCAATTATCGCAACGTCATAACGAATTAATAATTTTCTAAAAATCGCGTATTTCTAGAACGATCGATGCATAATATAGACAAAATATATTGGTAATTATAGTGGTAACTCTTCATATTCAATTGTTTTCTGTGGGTGTTGAAAAAAGTCGAGTCGTATATAATACTTCATACAAAAAATTTAACGAGACCAAAAACGAGACTCTCATGTTACGCTGTATGTGGTCTCGATATCGCCTATAATATTTTTGAAAACGTCTCGTCTCATCTTGTCTGCTTTTACGAGATGAGAACGAGACGAGGCGAGAAAAATCTCACTCTCGCGTGAAGCCCTAGACCGGCCGTAGACATGATAATTCTCGAACGAAAGGAGTTAGAGGATTGAAATTAGCAGGGTAGGTTTGGAGCATAAATATCTCGGACGAGTTCGTTAACGGGCGAAATTCACCAAGCGGCTTAGGGAGTTATGGCCGTTTTAGTAAAAAAATTTTTCATGAATATTTCCAGAACCGATTACTCTTTCTATCTGAAATTTAGCATCAAATTATAGAATCATGACCTTTATATGCATGCGAAGTTTTGTTTTGATACAATTGCCATAAAGTGGCCAAACAAATTTCCAACATTTTATACTTTACAAATTTCAAACTCAATTTTTTTTAAGATGTAGTTCCATCATAAGAATCCATTACTGTCATTTTCAAATCTAATAAGCTAATACTTTTGGAGATATGATTTTTCAAAATTTCAATAAAACATCGTACTTATACTTTCACAGAATGCGAACTCTATCTGTCTGTGTTCACCATTCATTCATATCATCTTATCTTCCTATAAGAGGCTTCATATTCATTTCTGTTCTAGTTTATTTATATAATTCGTACTTTGAGAATATTTTGTGTTGGAAAACAAGGTTCTGCATCATTTGTGAATATACACAAGACTGTTTTGATATCAGAAATATTATTGACTTGTTGTATATTGAATAACGTATGGGCAAATATGGGGGATGTGAATATATCGGGGATCTTGTCCACTACTTTAGTGGATAAGAGTGTAGTTACTTTTGTGGTGTTCATAATAAGTCCACAGGGAACTCAAACTATAATATGTTAAACTGTCTTCCGGGTCTTCTGATGGAAATTATGGATGGTTTAAGCCAGGGGTGAGTTTCCTTATTTTGCAAATATTTTAGAGACCAGTGGCGATAAAACAATGGAATTTGACGGTTTCAGTAAGCAGCTCGAGTACTTGGAAATCCGGACGACATAAGTTTTTGTAACCCCCACTGAAACAAATTGTAGAGGGTGGGATTACTTTTTGAAATAAATGATTTTTTTCTACGGTAACGTACTACTTAATAATAAATTAGATTCGAAAAGTACGATCTTCCATCTTTCATATGGACACGACACTCGCAAAAAAAAAATTCCGCTATGGTAATGGTAAACTGGAAAACGCCGATATGTATGTAGTGCTCTACCCCCTTATCGAAAATATGTGTTCGTGACATCCTTTTGACAACATCTTTGTATAACCACTTGAGCCCCAAGTGTCAACGATACACCAAATGAAAGATATAAGATCGCAATTTTCGAATCTAGTTTGAAATTAGTACATTATGGTGGAAGAAAATAATTTATTTCAAAAAGTAACCCCACCCCTACCATTTGTTATAGTGGGGTTACAAAACTTATTTCACCAAGTACTTGAGCTGCTTACTAGAGCAGTCAAATTTCATTGATCTATCTCAACTGGTCTCTGAAATATTTGCAAAATAAGGAAACTCACCCCTGGCTTAAACGATCCCTAACTTCCATCAGAAGACCCGGAGGACAGTTTTACAGCTGGAAGTGTGACACTCTAATGGTACCCCATCACCTCCTTGCCCGTGTTGGTGTGGCGGCCTCGGACCCTGTATACAGGAGAATTTAACTTTAGCTGTTAGTAATTCACAATATACAGACTATCTCTGGTGGTTGTCAATATATATATTCCTAAAAGTTTAGTTTGGAAGCTTGTTGGAAATGTTCCATTAAGAAAGGAAATGCTATCGGGAGGTGTTTGATTGACTACTCGAAACATGAGACCGTTTGTCTTATAAGAATTGAGAACTAGGTTATATTTTGTACACCAATTCTCCACTAATGACATAGATCAAATTAAATTAATCATTCCTATACGCCTTACAGCATTCAATAATAATATTATATATATAATAAATTCTTTTGATTGAGAGCTTTATATGTGGTAGCAGAGGTTAGTGTAACGGGGTACCATACAATTTAACGTATGATACAAGAACTTAGGAAAAAACCTCAGAAAAAAACCCTGACTCCCCGTGAGTCTAGTGATTTGTAAAAATTGAATTTATTCACAAAATTAGCTGAAATTTAGAAATATTGATGGGCATTTCTTTCTTCAATATGGATTCCTTCGTCAAAAAACGGAGAGATTTATCCAAGGTACCCGGAACTCAACCTGAAAAATGAAAAAAAAGGAGAATAACGAACAATTTAAAAATAATACATAACCATTCAAAAGTCCCCTCTCACAAATATACTCCTCTTTAGCCGAATGGATCTCTTAAAGAAGAATCGCCTCCGCTAGTTTTCAAAGATATTCACTCTTGTTCTCAGAAATCCCTTCAGTATTTGAATTCAAAAAGGAAAATGTCCTTACTCGTAAGGCCAGGAGGGTATCTTTCAAAACTAGGTATGGCCAATCCAAGCGGTGATTAATCAGATGTTCGAAGACCGCTAGAGGATCCTTAACGGCAATCATCACCCATGGATACATGCTTCACTATCTATTGTGTTCTAAAACAATAGGCCGGAAAATTTACGTTTTAATTTAATATGTGATGATGACATATAAATAAATAATATTTGAGCCGTCAGCATGAAGGGCAGCTTCAACCATTTCTTCTGGTAACAGTGAGTTATCCGTTAAATATTTTTTCAGTCATCTATATATACGATAAACAAAATAGGCCCCAAGATAGTACCTTGAGTTACACCACGTAGAATGGTCCTCTCAGACGATCTGAAACAACTATTATCACTTTGGAAAACAACAACTTGTTTTCTATTCAAGAGGTAGTTTAAGTGATTCACTTCTTATGCCACATTTTGACATCAATATTTCATGATTCACCGAGCCAAACGTTTTGGAAAAGTCTATGAAAAGTCCTGGCCTTCAGGTAAGCTTGTCTATCCGAAATGATCTTAATTGATCTGCTCAGCTGATTCATTTAAGAATGAACAAACCAAAATGAAACTCCCGACATCACATTTGTCCTGCATTTTCACGAGATGTTGATTATTCAATCGAATCGTAGATAGAACGGCTCTATCCTCCGGGGTGTCGGAGAGAGGAAAGATAAAAATTCATGAGTTTCGCATGCATATTCAAATATTCGTCTCCATACCCTAGAAATGAAAAAGTCTTCCGTGTAATTCGGTATATTTTGTTGCCTTCTCGCAACGTACCAAAATAATGATATTGTCACTTCGAAGTAGGAGTTTTGGACGGTATATTATAAATTATTCCTATCACGTTATTGTCTCTCACGGCCATTTGTTGAGGATTTTACATAAGTTAGGGTTTATGCTTGCTAAAAAATATGAACAATTGAAAAGAATACCTGGGTGTATATTTGATGAGGGGATGAACAAAATTGGGAAAGTAATGTGAACAGGGGTTAAGGCGCTCTTGTCAAACTACATCAAAACATGAAAGAAATTAAATTCAAATAAGAGCACCAAAAACCACGTACTTACATTTCTCAAATCCACTCTGAAAATTATATTATATCATTGTACTTAGCCAATATTTGAATTTTGTTTTTACTGGAGCTATTCTGAACCCACTCTGATAAACTTACCAAAGTATATATTTCCATCAGCATATGGATTATCCACGGGTATTAAAATATCACCAAAAGTATAATATCATCTTATAATCCTGATAATTCTACGATAGCTGAAATGAATTTGACTCTCTCTTAGAGGAAAACAAGTTGACAGGTACGAGTATGAACACAGATCATATAATAATTCATAGATAGAATAATTATAGCAGACAGTGAAGACAGAATTACGATTTATTATTGAAATTTTGATAAATCATATCTCCGAAAGTATTAGCTTGAATGAAACTGCATCTTAAATTAAATTGAATTTGAAATTTATATTGAAAAAAAAAATGTTGTCGTTACTACGAAACCATCAGACTGATTTTGCGCAATAAGGAACTCAACCGAGATATTTATCTCCGAAGCCTACTCTGAAAATTTCAACTGCCTAGGTCATTATGTTCGAGAGTTATTGTGGAAACAAAATTTGATAATTTTTGAATTTTTTTTGTAGATTTTACGGCAATCTGATCAATACAAAACTTCGCATATATATGTGGGTTATGATTTTACAATTTCATGCAAAATTTCAGATCTATAGATCGAATGAGCGGTTCTGGAAATATTCATAAAAAATGATCAGACTAAAAATGGCCATAACTCCGAAACTGCTTGGTGGATTTACCCCATTAACAAACTTGTCCGATATATTTACGCTCTTAAGCTACCCGGGAAATTTCAATCCTCTAACTCCTTTCGTTCGAGAGTTATCGTGCCTATGGCCGGCCGGACCGGCCGGACAGAATTGATTCCGACCACGGATCGTTGATCGCTGAGTCGAACCAAATCGTTTAAGTTTATTTTCATCCAAAAATTGGAAAATTACAGACTGTTCCGAGGAACAAGAGCAGCATAAAACAAAGGGAACAATCATAAAATATTCGGGAAATAACTCACTTAAAGGGCTAAAAAAGTTTGAAAAGCTCTAACGTGTGGTCTGTCTGCTTTGACGCGCTTGTTCATATTCATAGCTAGGGTGGTTATCCATCCAGGTACTGAAATTACCCAAGGCTGCTTGACTTCCAGGAAAAAAAAGGAATTTTTTCCAATATTTTTTCGACAATAAAGATCCCATCGAGTTTTACTCTAGATCTTGGCTGTGAAATGAGGGTTTGAAAGCTCTTACAAATTTACAGATATCTGACAGATTTTCTGAGATTCGTATTTATTTTTTCATATGGTCCTTACAAATTTCACACAAGTCTTCGTGCTGCAATTTGATCAGATCAATGTTTTTTGAGTTATTGGGAGGTTTTTTGCGCACATGTTCTGGGGAACAGCGTGCTCTCATTTTGCTGAAGTGTCTGTACCTATCGAATTTTTACTCAAAAATGGTTTCGAACTATTAGATTTGAATCACTGATGAAGAATTCGAGGTCAAATTTGATTCTGTCCGGCCGGACTTTGTCACGATCACTTGAGAACGGAAAGAGATAGCGACTTGAAATTTTCAGTGTAGGTGGCGCATTTAAATACGACGACGGACAAGTTCGTTAATGGGCATAATCGGCAAAACGGTTTTCTAGTAGGTACCTATTACTAGTGTTGTCGACCAATTCAGATCTGATCAAATTGAAACTGGGTGACTAGTTCTACAATACCGACCATAAAGACGTATGTGTAATTTTGTGAGGATTGTATCACCAGAAAATCAAAAATACTAAAAAATATTCCGCCGTATTCACAAAGCATTCAATCCGCCGTATTCACAAAGCAATAAATCTCTGTTAAGTCCTTACTGAGGTCCTCAGTTAAGGATAAATAAGAATCGCAACCTCAGTTAACGTATGTAACGATGGTGAAACAGGCCTGTTTCACCATGGTTACATAATCGGCCAAATGGTTTTGGAGTTCTGAAATCTGAAATTTCTAAAATTTTGTGTACTGTATCTGTTAGGTCGCTCGTACACCAGCACGACGAGACCGCAACGCGACCGCGACTTCGTGTCGCTTCGAAGTCGCGGTACGTGGTTAGTGATAGAAGCTCCCACACCAAAGATACGGCGATGGGACGCAAATTCCTCGTTAAAAAGTATCGTCGCGGTCGCGTCGTGGTCTCGTCGTGCTGGTATACGAGCGGCCTAAGGCCGCTCGTACACCAGCACGACGCGACCGCAACGCGACCGCGACTTCGTGTCGCTTCGCAGTCGCGGTACGTGGTAAGTCATAGAAGCGCCCACACCAAAGATACGGCGACGCGACGCATTTTCCTCGTTAAAAAGTATCGTCGCGGTAGCGTTGCGGTCTCGTCGTGCTGGTATACGAGCGGCCTAAGTGTTTACAGAGGTAAGTGTAACGGGGTACCATACAATTCGACGCTTGAAAAATTGGTTCAAGCACTGACGTGAAGTCAGGAGCTTTTGCGCGTATATTCTACTCTCTTCTATTCTCTTAATCGAATTTACCATGGTAAATTCTATTAAGCGAGTGTCCAATACAGGAGAACGGACAATAAAATTCACCATGGTAAATAGGATTAAGAGTGTCCAATACAGGAGAATGGACAATAGAAAATACGCGCAAAAGCTCCTGACTTCACGTCAGTGCTTGAACCAATTTTGTTTTCGTAATTTCTTTAAGTTTTCTTAATGTACGGTTCTCACAAAATTTTACACACGTCTTTATGTCGATATTCTACAACTAGTTAGCAAGCTACAATTTGATCAGGTCTATATTTTTTAGACATTGAGGAAATGATATTCCAGATGAGTATAACTCCGAAACCATTGGGCTGATTATGGCCAACAGCGAACATAACTCTCCCATTTAGATGCGCAACCTACCCTGAAAATTGCAAGTCCATATCTCCTTTTGTTGGGGAGTTATCGAGGCAACGGTCACCCATCCAGCGTGCTATAAACATGGAGCTTGTGTGACTAAGGAGAGTCAGTTGTGTTCGTTTTAAACTTTGTTACTCTATCCTTAAGGCAGCTTATATACCGCACTCTTAATCTTTGAACCCACAGTGAATGGTGTCCAATATCCTCTGGGTAGATCTCCAGCTCACCTCAACACGGAAACAACGCTACATCCCCCAAACTGACTTGTCCGGGCACTGAATTGCCATGAATATTCTTTTAAAACCTCACAATATTGGCTCAGCACTCCCAACGTAACCCATACAATCCAAAAACAGTCACTTCTCTTCTGCGCATGTGCAATCTACTCGTGGCTGAAAGTCCTGTCAGAATCACGCACCTTACAAAAAACTCCGATTCTCCAACACCAGTGGTTTAGGAGATATCGCATCTTTAATCCACGCATACGCAGACCCTCACCAGAGGATTCTATGGAGTAATAGCATCCGTCACCCCAAAAGCCCAATCCTCTCTGACGAAAACTACAACCGTTAAATGACTTCTCTTCTGCGCATGCGCATAACGAAAAATACCCGAAAAGGGCAGCAGGAATTTCAAAAAAATAGGTTTCGGAATTTCATGCAAAATATTCCACTAAATAGTATGTGATCTTCACGAAATTTTGCGAAAGTGTTTGCTTTGGTATTTTGCATCTAACTACTGAGTTTCTATTCAATCAGATCAGTATTTTTCGAGTTATCGTGGAAACAAAATCTTAAAATTTTTTTTGCCACTTTATGGCCATCCGGTCAGTCACAAAAATTCTCCAATTCTCCAACACTAGTGGTTCAGGAGATATCGCATCTTGAATCCACGTATGCGCAAACCCGCACCTGGGGATTATATGAAGGAATAGCATCCACCACCCCAAAACCCCAATCTTCTCAGAAGAAAACTAGAGCAGTTGAATCATTTCTCGTCTTCTTATGCGAATAACAAAAAATGCCCAAAAGAGGCAGTTACACCTCCAGTCGTTCACCGTTCAGACAAATTTTGAAAACCAATTTAAAATTCCACACATCCTTTACGCATTAATTCAATTGCCATGCTAGTAAGTGGTCCATATTTCAATCAGTTGCCCTCGTACATATCGCATTGATTCAGATAAACGCGCAAAAAACAAGTCGGAACGAAATCTGATCACCAGATGTTAGAGATATTTCATGTAGGAATTCGAAATGAAATAATTTGTCCACTTTGGAAGTTCAAAATTATAAATTTTTTTTTTTAGGCTCCTAGTGGTCTGTTCGCAGTGAAATTTAGCACACCCCAAGAGGTCATAATTCGTCACCGAAGTGCCATAACTGAACTCAATCCGATATTTGGTTTCGGAATTTCAAGCAAAATATTCCGCTAATAGTTAAAGATTTTTTTAATTTTTTTCTACTCATGCTATCCCCACGTTACTGAAGTTTCGAAACTGTTGGTGGAATTAAAAAAAAAATGAGATGAGTAATATTAGTACATTCATGGAAAATTTGCAACGAAACACTTTTGTGATATTTCCATTCGAACTACTAATATTTACATGAATAATATTAACCTCATTTTTACCTCATGTATGCACTGGACTGTGAAACTAAGTATTAATACCAGCTGACGGCATGCGAAATCGATTGTGAAGAATGAAAGATATTGGATTCCAAGATTTACATTACCAAAGAAGAATGTAATTTTAAGCGAATGACCTTTCAACGCGTCGAAGCAACAGATTACTCTTTATACCAGCCCCGATTCGCAATTGATTATACCACCTTGCGCCTAAATGGTATGATGGCATATTGAATTACTGGGCAGATAATTGCTAATTTGGAGCAGATTACTGGTTCTGATGTGAACCGTGATTGAGTCTTTGTCCTGCACGTAACAATAAGCTGTAAAATTGAACGTTATTTCGCCCGAGATTTCGTTAAATATTGGACCACTACGTTTCAAGTTGCTAATTATACATGTCAGCCTGCTCTTACGCACAACAATAAAGGATGGCAATTACATATGGTTTTCGTGAAAATAAAATTGCGGGTGGGTGGAGTACGTTTGACGATGTTACGGGATGATGAATTTAATTGTTCAATTGGCTTCATCGACGATTCGAAGGAGTCCTCCGATATACTACGAAATAGGACTAACGGCCATGTCGCAGTGTATGAAATATAATTTGTCACTAAATGGTTCCTTTCTGGGTTTTATCTGCCAAACTCTGAAAAATATCTATAAAATAAAAAAAAATAGTATTTTGAAATTGCTTTTGCGTTAGAATATTTGTCAGAAGCAATATACAGGGTGTCTGGTGAGGAATGGGACAACGTTTAGGTGGTGATGAGGGATGTCTCAAGGAGAGAGAAAATGCCATCTGAAATCATCTGAGGTTCATGGTCCCTGATATGCAGGGAGTTCTAGAAAAAATTACGAAATTTCAAATAATTCAGGAAATATTGGAGCTAATCCGATGATTTTTCGTATGAACAATGACAGAGTGGGTACAAATCTGTTTGGATGAAAAATTCGAAATAAAATCAGATCCGGACTCATAAATTTCTATTTTTCTGAAATTAGGAAAAAACAACACCCTGTATGCGGTTTTCAATTTTATTGACTTCAGATTCTGAGAGAGCAGGAAAAATACTTGCAAACTCAACTGTCATCCTGAATGGCACAAATTTTCCCTGCTTTCTCTGACCCTTCGAATGTCAATCTCACGATTTTCGCTTCTTCCATATTTTTTTCTCGACATTTCAGAAATATGAGATCTCAGATAGTTACTTATAAGTGAAAAAAAAATTCATAAACGAATCAAAAATTTTATAAAAATTATCGAAAAAGCGAAAAACAGTTAACATTTGGAAAATTCACGAAGTATTTCTGAAGTACTAATTGATGATTCATTGGGAACAAAATTAATGATTAATTCTTCAAATATTGTTGAAAATGAAAACCACCAACTTGTACACATTTATCTGCTCTTTTCATTAAATTCAAAACTGCTTTCCTTATCACATTTGGGTTGTTTCGTATTTCGTCACATGCGTCTATTATTCGCTGAATTAATTGTTCCCTCGTATTCATCTCTTGCTCGTACACCATAGTTTTAAGGTGGCCCCAAAGGAAATAATCTAACGGTGTCATGTCTGGAGACTGAGGTGGTCATGCTCTTTGACCACCATGACCTATCCATCTATTTGGATAGACCACGTTCAAATGATTTCTCACTGTAATTAAGAAATGTGGGGGTGCTCCATCATGCTGGAAGATAAGCCCTCTTTGATTAATATTCCCTAATAGATTAGGAAAAGCATTCATGAGGAAATCTCCATAAATTTCTACGGTGAGTCTTTCTTCGAAAAAATGAGGACCTATTAAATGATTGTCATAAACTGCGCACCACACATTAACACTGAAACGTCTCTGTGATTGACTTCGTCGACAGCGAAAGGATTCTGTTGATGCCAAAGGTGATTATTTCGTGCATTGTTTATTCCATCGCCAGTGAATTGAGCTTCATCTGTGAATAATATTCTTTGGACATTTCTTCTATGACTTCTTATCCACCTGGAAAATTGAAGCCGTGCGATCTCATCGCCAGGCTCCAACTGCTGGACCACTTGAGGGTGATATGGGTGATATTTTCCACTCTTCAGAGTATTCCAATTCGTACCATTTCGATACTTCATGAATTGAAGCCAATCATCTGATACTTACTCCTGGATTGTTTTGCACAGTTTCTAAAATATTTCACGGATATTCTCTTCTATTGTAGGTATGTGGTCTTTGAGAAACTATTTTGCTGGGAAAAGTACCATGTTGTTTCATATGCGTAACAAGGCGGGAAAAAATTTTGTGATTTGGAACCCGACAATTGGGAAAACGTCTACGTTACTCCCTTTCAGCTGCTCTTCCGTTCATATCACATGAACCATACACCAAAAGCATGTCAACATACTCTTCATTAGAAAATGTGTGCAGCATGATTTTCAACAAATTGAAGTAAGATTGTATCAACAATAAAATCACTAGTTTGACAGATAACTAAATGCTCTATCTTTTCTCATCATGAATGATAGCAAACCATAGAATTGATATAACTGGCAACTAGATTCAAGACTAATGATGGAGATATGTACATGACGAAAGAAACTTTGGATATTACAGGAAAAAATGATCCAAACTCGTCTGAAAGATCGACTAAGAGACAAGAAGTTGAAGATTTTCATTTTGATCAATATTTGAAGAATTAATCATTAATTTTGTTCCTACTGAATCATCAATTAGTACTTCAGAAATACTTCGTAAATTTTCCAAATGTTAACTGTTTCTCGCTTTTTTGATGATTTTTATAAAATTTTTGATTCGTTTATGATCTTTTTTTTCACTTATAAGTAACTATCTGAGATCTCATGTTTCTGAAATGTCGAGAAAAACATATGGAAGAAGCGAAAATCGGAAGATTGACATTCGAAGGGTCAGAGAAAGCAGGGAAAATTTGTGCCATTCGGGATGACAGTTGAGTTTGAAAGTATTTTTCCTGCTCTCTCAGAATCTGATGTCAAAAAAATTGAAAACCTCATACAGGGTGTTGTTTTTTCCTAATTTCAGAAAAACTAAAATTTCTGAGTCCGGATCTGATTTTATTTCGAATTATTCATCCAAACAGATTCGTATTCACTATATCATTGTTCATACGAAAAATCATCGGATTAGCTCTAATATTTCCTGAATTATAGTCATTTGAAATATCGTAATTTCTTCTAAAACTTCCTGTATATCAGGAACCATGAACCTCAGATGATGTCAAATGGAATTTTCTCACTGCTTGAGACATCCCTCATCACCACCTAAACGTTGTCCCATTCCTCACCAGACACCCTGTATAGAACAATGTTGCCTAACAAACAGTAACGACACAACATCAACGATTAAACAACTGTTTTGTAACGTTTCTGAGGCTACATAGACTGCTCTGTATCAGCTGACTGAAGTCATCCAGATAACTCATTAGAAAGAAATCGCAATGTGCGCATTCCTGGATATATCTGAGGTCTTTGGCAACACAACTCATGTATCTGTTCAAGAATCACTTGAAAGGCGAGGAGTGAATAAACCATTATAAAATGGATGTATGAGCTGTTATCGCCGAGGATAGCCGAGACACAGGTGGACAGAGAGACCACTTCTACCAAAGCTACTCGTGGAACTCCTCAAGGGGGAGTAATATCTCCCATTTTGGAGCTAAGTAGTGGATGAGTGTATAAAATATGCTGATGACATAGTCCTAGTCCAGTATTAGGGCTAGCAGAAACTAACGAGTGCAGATTCTGTTGGGAGGAGGCTGAAACTCCTGATGACCTGATAACGGAATGCCTCGCCATCTCAAATCTATTCAAAACATGTTGGTGGTTGATGCAACCTTCATAGGGGTGGTTTTTTCGGAACAAACTCATGATGGAAGTTCGTCCCACCCCCCAAACAGAAGTTGACCTGTTTTTCTGAAATCTTCGAGAATTCTTCGTTTCTCAGTTTGATCACATCCATACGATTCTACATTTGCACATAATACGATGTAGTTTCATCGAGGAAAGGTAGAACAGTGCTATTTCCAGAGGTCTCCTGCGGAATTATTGGGGCAAATTAATCAAATCCGATAAGAACAAATTGGTTCAAGCCCTTTGGACAGGAGCTTGGCGCTCTTCTTCAAACAGACAAATTATATCTCCGAAAGTATTGGTTTCTCAGAGTTGGGAATTATATCACTGGATTCCTATGATAGAACTGCATCATGAAAGAAATTAAATTTTAATGAAAGTGTCGTTGAAAAAAAAATGCCTCAAAAATTATCTTTAAAAAAAGAGCAATCTACAATGCTTCAATGCTTTAATGCTTCAAAAATTATCATTAAATTTATTTATCAAGATTAAATGAGTAATCTGCAATGATTCAACCTCGCGGAATGGGTTGTTGCAACTTACACTCGGTGCATAGTTTTCACAACTCGAAATAAGTAAGGAAAGTATCATCGAAATGTCTAGAGCAAGGCTGGAGACAATCATAGCCGATTGTCCATTTATTCCTGATATTTGAGTAGGTAGTGGATTACGAACAAATTATCTTAATAGTTCAAAATATATTTATTAAATACTTTCCTCTCTTCATTTCATAATTTAAAATTTAATAGTTCATACCACTAACACATTCTTTTATGTATTATGAACCTTAACTCAAGAAAAAATGTTTGATAGACAAATGTAGATCCATATTTCAGTATTTTTTTGCTAGCAACATTATGAAAATACTGTATATAGGAACATGTCTCACTAGTTAAGGAAGTAAAAGGTAATGTTAACCTCAGTGGTCAACGAACAGTAATTTCTTTCGATGATTCCACTATGTTTTTCTTTCCTATCGCCTCCATAAACTACATCATTAAAATGATCCAATTCTAAATCTTCTGAAACATCATCCCCAATATTTATACATAGATTATTCAATATGTAATCAGTCAATATTATTTTCGGTTTCAAAACAGTCTTGTATACAGGGTTACAGGTTATGTCGACCTAAATCATTCATCATTCCTGACTGATTTGACTACGAAACCCCATACCCCAAACTTAACCGTTCTCAAGTTATGGGACTTTGAAGATTAATTATAATATATATACCCAGGTCTGTTCGTCGCCTCGAAACAGAGGCAGTCTCTCTGATTCGTCGGTAAACTCCGTCGAAGACACTAATATCTGGAATTCGGCGGCCAGGAAAACGTCTTATGCATTCTTGACGAGCTTGTAAGGATACACAATTGCAGTACGCATAACATAACAAAATATCAGCATATTCTTCGTTCCTAAAGGTCGCCATCTTCAACAGTTCCAAATCAGAAGCACAAATCAAGGTCCAGTTCACAAGCACAGTCACGAATATAAGGAAACAGTCCAGAGAAACAAGCCAAGTCGTGTCTCTCTTGCACCCGGTTACATTGTATGATATCCCACTCGCACGCGACGCGCTACCCATTGCAGGACAATAGGCGCTGCGAGCAACTTCACGAAATACCGTTATTTTTGTTATAACCTGGGAGTCTTTCATCGATGTTTTTTTCCGAAAATCCTGATAATACCCTAGCAAATTATACCTTATCGGAAAGCTGAAGAACCGTAGATATTTTTGAGCACATCTGCAGCACAACTCTCATAGACTTTTTTTTTAAATATCTTACAAAGAACAAAAAACTTTTCACAATTTTATTTCTTTTTTTAACAATTAGTCGTGTAATACGACTCAGTTGGTACAGTTACCTGCAGTTTTTGTGTTTAAAATAATGGAGCAACTAATCTGCTATACAAAACATACAAAAACAAAAACATTAGAGTTACAAAACACACAAAAAAGGGCACAATAGACAAACAATCTGGATTATTTATAAATAATCTTCAAAGTCCCATAACTTGAGAACGGTTAAGTTTGGGGTATGGGGTTCCGTAGTCAAATCAGTCAGGAATGATGAAAACTACCACCTCTTAAAGGATTTAGGTCGACTTAACCTGTAACCCTGTATATTCACAAATTCAAGAATCGGGTACTTATGTTTCAAGAGAAAGTATTTTCAACCTGCGAATTAACAATTTCTAATAGCTAGAAAGTTGACTTTATGAAGGGTGAACACAGACAGATTCTGTGTTCACATTCTGTGAATACATAGAAATAACGATGTATTATTGAAACTTTGAAACTTCATATCTCGGAAAGTATTAGCTTGTTAGAGTTGAAAATAATAACAATGGATTCTTATGATGGAACTGCATCTTAAAATAATTTTAATTCAAAAGTTGTAATGTAAACAAAAATTTTGTTTTCGTTACTCCGAAACTATTACACCGATTTTGCCCAATAACGAAATTAATCGAGATATTTATTCCTCAAACCTACTCTGAAAATTTCAACTGTCTAGCTCATTTCGCTCGAGAGGTATCGTGTTGACAGCTGGACGGCCGGACAGAATCGATTTCGTCCACGGATTCTTGATCATTGAGTCAAACCCCATCGTTCAAGACCATTTTCAGCCAAAAATTCGAAAATTACAGACATTTAGGCAAATTGATAAGCACTCTGTTTCGAGGAACAAGAGCGCCAAAAATGTGAAAATAAACTGAATTATAAAAATTACAAAAAACTCGACTGCTACAAAAATTATCCACTGAAAGAGGCGAAACAAGCTCTAAACATCAATTAGTTAGTAGTTGTTTAGTATATTGGTCTCTATAAAATATTTGGATTTTAACAACGAGTATATTCCGTAATCTTCATTTTTCCCCGTCTACAGAATTCCGAAACGTTTTAACTAATATTAAGAGCTTGTTTTGCCCCTTACAGTGAATACATTCGCATTTTTATGTTCCTCAGAATAGAGTGCTAATCAATTAGCCCAAATATCTGTAATTTTCAAATTTTTGGCTGAAAATGTTTTTAAACGATTTGGTTCGACTGATCAAGAATACGTGGTCGAAATCGATTTTGTCCGGCCGTCCTGCCGTAAACACGATAACTCTCGAACGGAATGAGCAAGACAGTTGAAATTTTCAGAATAGGTTTGGGACATAAATATCTCGGCTAAGTTCATTATTGGGCAGAATCGGTCAGATGGTTTCAGAGTAACAAAAACAAATTTTGTTTACATTACAAATTTCAAAATGAGTTTTTCTCAAGATGCACCATAGGAATCCATTGACGTCATTTTTAACTCTAACAGGCTAATACTTTCGGAGATCTAATTTGTCTGTTTGTACAAGAGCGCCAAAAAGCTCCTGTCCACAGAGCTTGCAATCGTCCAGTATATCAGATCAGTCAAAACACAGCTGTACTCCTTTACAAAAGTTTTCTCAGGGTTCTCCACGAAATTAATAACTTCTTTTGTTGCATCTATTTTCTCTGCGCGCCGGCCAGAAATATTTAATGACGATAAATTTGCATTGTCTTCAGCCGTCTCATGAGCCTTGTTAAATGAAAGGATTCACTTCATCTTGCTCAACGATTTTTTTCATCCTCAACAACTTTTATTAATTTTATTTCCGGCTTGATATATTTCTTCCCCAGAAGGTTTCGCGTACAAACTTCACGAATTGTGAAATCGAGTTTCGAGGGAGAGTTCGGAATTTATTTGTATTCATCATTAAATATTCACAGATGGGACTTCGAGCTGGAATCTTCATTGTTGTTGAAAATGGGGATAAGAGACAATTAAATTTAACCGCAGATAAAGGGATTTGGAGAATGGCCGGATTTCCTTAAGAATCACAAGTCTCCAGCATGATGAAGAAGGGGCTAGTGGAAAAGTTGACACAGGGCTATTTTTGTCGAAAATGCATTTAATGATAAATAAACTATATTAATTCGTAGTAATTGTAACTGAACTTGACATTTTTGCATCTCTACTGATGTGTAAATGTTTACTTTTTTCACCGTGAAAAAAAAGACTTTTTTGGCGCTCTTGTTTCTCGGAACAGAGTGCTTATCAATTTGCCCAAGTGTATGTAATTTTCGAATTTTTCGCTGAAAATGGTCTTAAACGATTTGGTTTGACTCACTGATCAAGAATCCGTGGTCGGAATCGATTCTGTCCGGCCGTCCACCAGGCCGTTAACACGATAACTCTCGAACGGAATGAGCTAGACAGTTGAAATTTTCAGAGTGGATTTGAGGGATAAATATCTCGGCTAAGTTCGTTATTGGGCAAAATCGGTCTGATCGTTTCGGAGTAAACAAAAAAAAAAATTTTTTTTACAATACAACTTTTGAATTAAAATATTTTCAAGATGCAGTTTCATCATGAGAATCCATTGATATCATTTTCAACTCTAACAAGCTAATACTTTCGGAGATATGATGTTTCAAAGTTTCAATATTACATCGTGAGTTGTATATGTATTCACAGAATGTGAACACATAATCTGTCTGTGTGACTATTCAAAAATATCATCTTTTCTAGCTATTAGAGATTGTCAATTCGTATATTTTCTATTGGAAAGCAAGTATTCGATTCTTGAATTTGTGAATATATACAAGACTGTTTTGATGTAGTTTATGGAGGCAATAGGAAAGAAGAACATAATGGAATCATCAAAATAAATAACTGTTCGTTGACCACTGAGGTTAACAATACCCTTTACTTCCTCAAGTAGTGGTAGTGAGACATGTTCCTATATACAGTATTTTCATAATGTTGCTTCCAAAAAATACTGGAATATGAATCTACATTTGTGTATCAATCATTTTTTCTTGAGTTTAGGTTCATAATACAGAAAAGAATGTGTTAGTGCTATGAACTATTAAATTTCAAATTATGAAAAGAGGATAGTATTTTATTAATATATTTTGAACTATTGAAATAATTTGTTCGTAGTCCACTATCTACTCAAATATCAGGAATAAATGGACAATCTGCTATGAATGTCTCCAGCCTTGATCTAGACATTTTGATGATACTTTCCTTATAGGTATGTCGAGTTGTGAAATCTGTGCACCGAATGTGAGTTTTGCAACAACCCATTCCACGAGGTTGAATCATTGCAGATTGCTCCTTTAATCTTGATAAATAAATTTAATGACAATTTTTAAAGCATTGTAGCAATGTTGATTGCTCCTTTTTTTGTAAATATAATTTTTAGAGCATTTTTCTTAAACGACACTTTTTTTTAAATTTAATTTCTTTCATGAAACAGTTCTATCATAGGAATCCATTCCCAACTCTGAGAAACCAATACTGTCGGAGATATAATTTGTCTATTTGAACAAGAGTGCCAAAAAGCTCCTGTCCACAGGGCTTGAACCAATTTTTTCACTGTCGAAATAATTCAAAAAATATACATGTAATATTACTTTTTGGGATTTATTTTTAACAGAGTCAATTATTAATTGATTATTCATCATAAAACAATTTCATTTATTGAAGAAATAATAATTGATAGTAAAGTAAGTAAAGATCCACGTTGCTGCTGATCGGAAACGTTAGATATTTCTTGAACAGTACATTCCACAATTTTATCAGATATTTTAATTTGTATGGAAGAGGATGGACAATTCAATATTTTGACGATGTAAATTCACATTCACTGTTGTACAAAAAATGTATTTTGTATTAACACTCTCATATGCCATTAAAAATTGGTTCAAGCCCCGTGGACAGGAGCTTTTTGGCGCTCTTGTTCAAAAAGACAAATTATATCTCCGAAAGTATTGGTTTCTCAGAAATGGGAATTATATCAATGAAATCTCATGATAGAACTGCATCATGAAAGAAATTAAATTTAAAGAAATTTTCGTTTAAAAAAAAATTTCAAAAATTATCATTTGAACAAGAGCCCCAAAAAAAGAGCAATCTAAAATGCTCTAAAAATTGTCTAGAGCAAGGCTGGAGACAATCATAGCAGATTGTCCATTTATTCCTGATATTTGAGTAGGTAGAGGCTTACGAACAAATTATTTTAATAGTTCAAAATATATTAACTAGCAACATTATGAAAATACTGTATAAATAGGAACATGTCTTAATACTTAAGGAAGTGAAAAGTAATATTAACCTCAGTGGTCAACGAGCTATAATTTGTTTTGATGATTCCATTATGCTCTTCTTTCCTATTGCCTCCCTAAACTACCCACATCATTAAAATGATCCAATTCCAAATTTTCTGAAACATCATCCCGAATTCATATGTAAATTATTCAATATGCAACCAGTCAATATTATTTTCGTTTCAAAACAGTCTTGTATATATTCACAAATTCAAGAATTGGATACTCGTTTTCTAACTACGAATTGACATGACTCTAATTGCTAGATAAGATGACACTTTTGAACAGTTAACATAGACAGTGCATACATAGAACTACGATGTATTATTGAAATTTTGAAAAATCATAACTCCGAAAGTTTTAGCTTGTTAGAGTTGAAAATGATATCATTGGATTCTTATGATAAAATTGCACCTTAAAAAAATTGAATTCAAAAGTTGTGATGTAAAGAAAATAATTTTTTGCGTTACTCCGAAACCATCAGGCCGATTTTGCCCACTAACGAACTCAACCGATATATTTATCCCTCGAACCTACTCTGAAAATTTCAATTGTCAATACTACGTTAATCTAGACCAGGGGTGGCCAACTTGATGAGACCCAAGATCTACTATTAACTGAAAACTCTGCGCGATCAACCCATATAGATATATAGATCTATAATTGTAGAAATGTTAAAAGAAAAGAAATTCAATGCTGTCAATGCGATCGAAGGGTTGGCCACCCGTGATCTAGACGATGGCCAGGGAGCCGTGGAGCAGTGGAACAGTCAAAACTACAGCGCGATGCGATACGATGACTCATCAGTGAAAAAGATATTGCTTAGGAAAGAACTATTTTCATTCTCTTTTTGCATCATGGTTTCACAAAATTCCATTTGTCTGAAGTGGTCTTGTAGCAGCGGTAACCATTCCTTTTTAAAATATTCCGTACAGTTCTATCGCTAATATCGACTTGTTCGGCAATTTTGTTACTCGAACAAGGTGCACTGGTTTCAACAGCAGCACACACATCTACCTCTTTCTTAAGACGATTTTCACTTATGGTCTCTGCTGGTTTATTAATCCTGCAATACCTGCATGTTCGTGAACACCCACATAGCTCGAAATTTTTTATTATTTTGGAAATAGCCGAACTTGAAGGTATCGGCCTATCTTCAAAGGCAACAATAAATTAATTTATTGTGTCTCCAATTGATTGACCAGCTAGGTAGCATTTTATAATTTGTATTTTTTCTTGTACACTAAACGTTGCTTTACGAATAATCTATTTTATTCTCAACCAATATGGTCTCACGCATCCCAAGTTAGGAGCAACGATGCCAGATGTCGAGTATAAAATTATGGTACAACGATGCCAGAATTATGGAATTTTAGGGCAAATTATGGTACAATAATATATATGCATATTTTTGCGCGTATGTTCTGGGGAACATCGCGTTATAGTTTTGCCCAAATGTCTGTAACTTTCGAATTTTTTGACGAAATTGGTCTCAAACGATTCAGTTCGACTCCCCAATGAAGAATTCGAGGTCAAATTTGATTCTGTCCGGCCGGCCGTCCGGCCGTCCGTTGCCACGATAATTTGAGAACGAAAAGAGCTAGCGACTTGAAATTTTCAGGGTGGGTTGCGCATCGCAATACGACGGACAAGTTCGTTAATGGGCATAATCGGCCCAGTGGTTTCCGAGTAATAATTTTGTTTTCAACCAATATGAATCCGATCGAACTGAAACTTGGTGAGTAGATGTAGAATATGAACACACGATTGTGAAATTTTGGGCGAATCGTATGGCTAGAAAATTTTAAAAAAATTATTAAAAAATATTTTTGTTGTCACGATAACCTGAGAACGGAAAGAGATAGCGACTTGAAAATTTCAGGTTAGGTTGTGCATCTGAATGCGACATTTGAGTTTGCTTATGAGCATAATCGGCCAAACGGTTTTAGAGTTATAGCGATCTGAAATTTTCTGAAATTTGGTGGTTTTTTGTTCCTCATTAACTCGAAAAATACTGAACCGATGGAATTTAAACATGGTTATTAGTTGTAGAATGCCAACGCGAAAATGTTTGCAAAATTTGGTGAGGATAGCATTTATCGAAAATTTTGAATAAATCATTGAAAATAAAAAAAAAAAATTCTATATATCAGTAACTATTTGTTTGAAATTGCTGAAATTTTGCAAGAGCGTTCATAACCTAACTCTTCTGCCAAGTTTCAAGTTTTAACACGATCGGTTGAATATTGTTGGAGATTCGAGCATTCTTGTGTGAGTTCAGTAGATGGGTGACCGTTGCCTCGATAACTTTCGAACGAAAGGAGATAGGGACTTGCAATTTTCAGGGTAGGTTGGGTATCCGAAAGGGAGAGTTGAGTTCGTTTTTGGGCATAATCGGTCTAACGGTTTCCGAGTTATATCCACCTGGAATATTATTTCCTTGATAACTAAAAAAATAAATATTCGATTGAATTGAAGCTTGGTAACTAGTAGTAGAAAATCAACATAAAGACGTGTTTAAAATTTTGTAAGAACCTTACCACTAGAAAATTTGAAAAAAATGACGAAAAAAAAATTTTTAAGAACCGCACCCCTAGAAAATTTAAAAAAAATCACGAAAAAAAAATTGGTTCAAGCATTGACGTGAAGTCTGAAGCTTTTGCGCGTATGTTCTATTGTCCATTCTTCTGTATTGGACACCCTTAATCAAATTTAACATGGTTAATTATGTTGTCCATTCTCCTGTATTGGACACTTAATTCGAATTTACCATGGTAAATTCAAATTAAGAGTGTCCAATACAGGAGAATGGACAACATAATTAACCATGTTAAATTTGATTAAGGGTGTCCAATACAGAAGAATGGACAATAGAACATACGCGCAAAAGCTTCTGACTTCACGTCAGTGCTTGAACCAATTTTTTTTATAATGAAATGGGTAGAACTGTGATATTTTTTATAATTTGGGGGAGAAAACCCAGAAAGGAACCATTTAATGAGAGGACTTGAATATTCGCTGAATATTTTTGAGAAAAATATTGAATGGAAGAATCGATCGAAATTATGGTATAATTACCGAATGCTTTAAATTTGGGGTTTAAATTATGGTACAATTCCATAATTATGGTACATCTGGCATCGCTAATACGTGCGACTGATCAGCGCCGGCATATAGAACGATAGATCGTGTCCGTGTCGTGATCCCCGAGAATCGTATCGTAGCGGTAGCATCCCCACCCGACACCAACTGAGCCAAAGAGAGAAAACAGTTGTTTATTCTTCATCACAACGCGCTGAAGTTTTGACTGTCCCACTGCTCTACTGGACCGTGGCTATCGTCTAGATAACAGTAGTATCTCCCATCTTTCCAATTGCTTTTACCAAACCTGTATATTATAGAATTGTAGAAACTTGCTTGTTCATACCTGACACAGATGCTCATTGATCGGCGGTCGTAAAGTTAGGGCGACACCGGTAAATTTTCAGAAACACTGTTTCCGAAGTTACAACCCTTAATTTCCTTAGTTACCACTTAACGTGGTCCAATTACGAGTATTGGATACGAGGAGTTCACTTTGATATCCCGTGCTTCTGGCTTCCTCGCATACTTGAAATGTTTTACGTTTAATCTGTTGGAAATTTTTCAAGTGGTTGTTATGGAGCTTAAAAAAATCATCAACGATTTGTTGTTTGTTTATCATTGTGTCATATGATTTGAGAAAAATTGGGAAAGCACTGATGTGAGGTCAGTCTGCTTTAGATCGATTTTTCCAATTCATAGCCAGAGTGATCCCCCACTAGGTAAAAGCTAGGCCAGGCTTCCAGGTAAAAATTGGCTCAAGCACTGACGTTTGCGCGCCTGTTTTATTGTGAATTCACCTCTATTTGACACTATAAATTGAATTTATCATCGATAGAGACCTTTTCCTCAGCTTTTATACGATACGAATACCTTTCGTACCATTTTAATAACAGACTTGAGTAATGAAAGAATCGTACAATATCACAGAATTTTTAATTATGACATATGTATTCTATCGGAATAAAAATTCATTAAATAGCCAATAATATACAAGAAAACTTACGTCTCAAGTAATTTCAGGATAGGTACGATATTCGGCAAATTCCGCGAAAATTTGCATTTTGGTATTCCACAAGTAATTACCGAGTTTTAGTTGGATCGGATTTGTATATTTTGAGTTATAGAGGAAATAACGACAAAATCTCAGATGTGTATAGGTCCAAAACCATTTGGCCGATTATGCTTATTAATGAACTCAAATATCGCATTCGGATGCGCAACCAACCCTGAAAATTGCAAGTCGCTATCGTTATCGTGAGATACAGAATATTTTTGCGCGAATATTCTAGGGAACATCGCGTTACCGTTTTGCCCAAATGTCTGTAAGTTTCGAATTTTTTGACGAAAATGGTCTCAAACGATTTAGTTCGACTCCCCAATGAAGAATTCGAGGTCAAATTTGATTCTGTCCGGCCGGCCGTCCGGCCGTTGCCACGATAACTTGAGAACGAAAAGAGCTAGCGACTTGAAATTTTCAGGGTGGGTGGCGCATCCCAATACGACGTACAAGTTCGTGAATGGGCATAATCGGCTCAGTGGTTTCCGAGTAATGATTTTGTTTTCAACCAATATAAATCCGATCGGATTGAAACTTGCTGAGTAGTTGTAGAATATGAACCTTAGCACGGTTGTGAAATTTTGTACGAATCGTATGGCTAGAAAATTAAAAAAAAATTTTTTTAATATTTTTGTTGTCACGATAACTTGAGAACTGAAAGAGATGGCGGCTTGAAGTTTTCAGGTTAGGAAGTGCCCCAGAACGCAACATTTCAGTTTGTTTATAAGCATAATCCGCCAAACGGTTTTAGAGATATAGCCATCTGAGATTTGGTTGTTTTTTGTTCCTCATTAACTCGAAAAATACTAAACCGATTGAATTCAAACATGGTAATTAGTTGTAGAATGCCAACGCGAAAATTCTTCAAAAATTTCGTGAGGATAGTATTTGTGAAAAATTTTAAAAAAATCATTGAAAATTGAAAAAACAAATCTATATATCAGTAACTATTCGTTTGAAATTGCTAAAATTTTGCGAGAGCCTTCATAACCTAACTCTACTGCCAAGTTTCAAGTTTTAACACGATCGGTTGAATATTGTTGGAGATTCGAGCATTCTTGTGTGAGTTCAGTAGATGGGTGACCGTTGCCTCGATAACTTTCGAACGAAAGGAGATAGGGACTTGCAATTTTCAGGGTAGGTTGCGTATCCGAAAGGGAGAGTTGAGTTTTTGGGCATAATCGGTCAAACGGTTTCCGAGTTATACCCACCAGGAATATTATTTCCTTGATAACTCAAAAAATAAATATTCGATCGAATTGAAGCTATGTAACTAGTAGAAGAAAATCATCATAAAGAAGTGTTTAAAATTTTGTAAGCACCGTACCCCTAGAAAATTTGAAAAAAATGACGAAAACAAAAATTTTAAGAACCGCACCCCTAGAAAATTTCAAAAAAATCACGAAAAAAAAAATGGTTCAAGCACAGAGGGTAAGTCAGAAGCTTTTGCGCCTATGTCCTATTGTCCATTCTTCATAGAACATACGCGCAAAAGCTTCTGACTTCACGTCAGTGCTTGAACCAATTTTTTTTCGTGATTTTATTGAAATTTTCTTGGGGTGCGGTTCTTAAAATTTTTTTTATTAATTTGTTTCCTATTCAAATATCAAGAATAAATGTGCAATCTTGTATGATTGTCTCCAGCCTTGCTCTAGACCAAGCATGGGCAACCATTTTTTGGAGAGGGCCAAATTGAATAATTTTTTCTAGACCACGGGCCGAAATTTCTAACCGTATTAAAATTTATTCAAAATACAAAATTAAATTCAAAATGTAGGTTTTTGACTCCCCTTATATGGATTTTCATACATCAGCAAATTATAATTAGAGCATTTCATGAAATAATAAAATTACGATCAATTATTGAAATTTTGAAAAATAATATCTCCGAAAGTATTAGTTTCTCAGTGTTGAAAATGATATCAGTGGACACTTTGATGAAACTGCATCTTAAAAAAAAATTTAATTTGAAATTTGTAATATAAATATTTTTTTTATTTCCGTTACCTACTCCGAAACCACCACAGATTTTGCTCAATAACGGACTTAACCGATATATTTATCTCCTAAACCACCTCTGGAAAACTGTATAGCTCAATCCGTTTGAGAGTTATCGTGTTAACGGACGGCCGGACAGAATCGATTTTGACCACGGATTCTCGATGAAGTCGAACCAAAACGTTTGAGATCAGTTTCAGCCAAAAATTTGAAAATTGTTCCGAGGAACAAGAGCACCAAATATAATATAAACTTAAAATTCCTTACAATAAGAGAGATAAAAAACTCAAACTGACATAATTCAACAAAAAACAACTCAATAACTGTAGTTTTTAACTAATAGGACACCTGTGGTTGTGTTTTTTTCACAAGATCATCAATATTAGGAGGGACTGATGTTGCTGTTACGCGTAAGGTATTTTCCAAACTCGAATCCATAATCCTTTATCCGTTCTTTGATTTCGTTATATTCATTTTTGAAAAAAAATTCTCACAACAATGAGTACTACCAAAAAGAGACATAAAGCGACATATGCTATTGACTTAATTTGGATATTTGTTGTTTGGACATATCTCAAGTAAAAATCTTGCAAAGGTAACTCACGACACATGTGCGTTACCTTTGCAAGACTTTTTCAATTCCAACTATTCATGTCTCCTTTCGAACTGGATGTGGAGCTAGTGCAAATGTCGCTTCAGGTGGAATTAATTGATCTCCAAGCGAACGATGTTCTGAAAAATCTGCAGATTTTTCAGAATTTCGCGTAAACGGACATCCTCAAATCTTGATGTGAATTCATTGTTTAATGAAGACAATTCCTGTGCTCGGGCATTTTTCTCGAAATTTTTATGAGCAGCCAGGGTTGGAAAATTATATGTATTTTCCCCAAGAATTTGATTTTCCCATAACCGAAGATTCTTTGGAAAGAGTGAATAGCTCATAAGCAAATTGTCCTTGTTTCTGCATGTTCAAAGTCAATTCGTTCAAGTAACTGGTAACATCAACCAAAAATGCCAAACTAGATAACAATGTGTCATCCACCAAAGGCTGGACCATATATAGTTTTCCTTTCATTTCCATGAAAGTTTTCACTTCCACTCTCAGTTCATAGGATCTCTTCAACATAAAATCCCTTTCAACATTTTTTTGAACTTCACAATGGAAAATAGTATTTCCATATTCTTATTCCAAATCCTGAAGAAATTGCTGGAACTGGCGTTGATTCAAACCTCTCGATTTAATGAAATTTACGCACGAAACAACTGTCTCCATTACGTGGTTAAATTTCAACGATTTTGCACAAAGATTTTCTTGATGCAGCATTGAAATTGCTTGAATATTATTTGATGTGGTGTCTTTATGAAGCAAATCTGCGGGTGCATCGTGTGTGAAAAAAATCATTGGCGGGCCAAGAATATTCTATTGGCGGGCCAAGAATATTCTATTGGCGGGCCAATAAAATTCTATTCGCGGGCCACATGTGGTCCGCGGGCCTTAGGTTGCCCATGCCTGCTCTCGACATTCGGATGATAATTTCCTTTGGTATTTCAAGTTTTGAAAACTATGCACCGAGTGTAAGTTGCCACAACCCATTCCACGAGGTTAAATCCTTGCAGATGGCTCATTTTAACTTGATAAATGAACTTTTATTTGAATTTAATTTCTTTTATGATGCAGTTCTACCATAATAATCCATTGATATCATTCCCAACTCTGAGAAACCAATATTTTCGGAGATTGTATTTGTCAAAGTTTGATCAAGAGCGCCAATGCTCCTGTTCTCACAGGGCTTTCCCACTTTTTTTATAGAGAATGTTTGCATATATCACTTAATTCAATGTTAAGCTAGTACATCGAACCATTCTGTTTACATTAACATGCCAATATAATTTGATTTATCATTCACCTTCAACTCTTCAAATTTATAGATCGTAAATTGGAGTGCAGTTTCATATATGTACCACTTTTGCTTGTTTATTTAGGGTATACATCATTATTTCCTATCATCTCTCGGAGCTCTTTTCAAGTAAATCAAGGTTGAAGGTGTAACTCAATATGATTCATATACAATATGGGATGCGGAAATTTTATTGGAGCGATGACGCTGTCTTCTTTGATCTTGCTTTTAATCACGGTCTAGAGAACATATGGGAGCTCGCATGTCCGTGTTTACAGATAATAATTGGTACGAACGAGAAGTCTGAATGAGAATATTATGTATGTTTTCCTTGTAACCGACATAAAAATTGGAAAAAAAACTCTTAAACATATTGAAATACTGTTTGTTTTACTGTGTATAAACCGATACCTTGATATGGGGTGATAGTAAATTATAAAACGCAGCGAATTTTACACGGCGGTTCATCATTGAGAAAATTCCACCCATTGTTTATCCTTTCAATATGATATAATTGACTTTTTCTACGCCCATGTCAGTAAATAGTTCAGTCAATCTGGCAAAAATTAAATCGTTCCGATACAGAAAATAACCAGTGGCTGAATCTTTGTTAATAGTTGGAGAATGATGTTAGAAAAGGGTTTATTGGGTCGGCCACGTTGGACCGTGATGCGTGTTTTGAAAAACTCGAAAAAATTTTGAAATGCATTTATCTCGTGATCTATGCATTTCACAGACAAATTTATTCAAGAAAAAATGTAAAGGACATCGATATCTACAATTAATCTTATTGGTGCTATGCCGTACAACAAAAAATGCACGCAGTAGGTGGCGCTAAAGTTCCAAAATAAGAGTTTTTCCACTTTTTTGCTATTAAATTTTCTTTTTTCAACTATATTGTAAATGTAAATGTTTTTCCTTTTAATATTACGAACAACTTTTATTTAAATATTTTTTACATACAACTTACCGTTCGAAAGTTATAGTGTAATACAGCGCTGCGTTAACATCGCAGTGCTGCTAACGGTATTTTTCTCAGTCCTATTGTAACTTTCTCCGGCGGGATAGTTCTAACAAAAAGTCAATGAAATCATTTTAATTGTTAACATTTTTCATAAATTACTTTATAAGAAATCATTTTTCATAACAAAAATAAAGATTTGAAAACTATTTCCGTTCAATAAAATAATGTATAAAAAAATTTGATCAAAAGCTATAATTATTCATAATAATTTACAATCGCTAATTGGAAATATTACAAACAATGTTACAAACAACATAAATTATTACATCTTGATCAAAACAATAAAGATACGTCAGTTATATGCACCACAGCTGTCCTCATACTCTGTGAAATCGTTGTAATGGAATTTTCAAACTTCAGCAAGCTGTAGCTTCAAAACGGTAAGTTGTATGTAGAAAATGTTTAAATAAAAGTTGTTCGTAATATTAAAAGGAACAACATTTACATTTACAATATAGTTGAAAAAAGAAAATTTAATAGCAAAAATGTGGAAAAACTCTTATGTTGGAACTTTAGCGCCACCTACTGCGTGCATTTTTTGTTGTACGGCATAGCACCAATGAAAATAATTTGTAGATATCGATGTCCTCTACATTTTTTCTTGAATAAATTTTTCTGTGAAATGCATAGATCACGAGATAAATGCATTTCAAAATTTTTTTGAGTTTTTCAAAACACGCATCACGGTCCAACGTGGCCGACCCAATAAACCCTTTTCTAACATCATTCTCCAACTATTAACAAAGATTCAGCCACTGGTTATTTTCTGTACCGTCGAAATGCCAGATTGACTGAACTAAAACGCCAAAAACCGCAACTGTCGACATTCCTTGTAAGTGACGTTTTACAAATACCATGCACGTAATGAGATCTCATAACATGCACGTGCGTTTTGATAATAAAACTAAAATTTCTTGGTCTAAGTATATTGCAATCAAATATTGAGATAAGTTCGACTTTATTTGGTCTATTCACCTAATATAAGTTTAGTCGATTGAAAAACATTAACACTTTTAGCATTAGCGAGACACATTTTGGATTAAAAGAGTGTCGGCAACAAATTATACTTATATAATTTTCGAATTTTAGGCTGAAAATGGTCATCAAAGTTTTGGTTCGACTCACTGATCAAAAATCAAGTGGTCAAAATCGCCTTCCGGTAGTAAACACGATAACTCTCGAACGGAATGAGCTAGAACGTTGACATTTTCTGGGTAGGTTTGGGAGATAAATATCTCAGTTAAGTTCGTTATTGGGCAGCCTTCAGGTTAGGGAGTAACGAAAACAATTTTTTTGGCGCTCTTGTTCCTCGGAACAGAGTGCTTATCAATTTGCCTAAATGTCTGTAATTTTGGAATTTTTGGCTGAAAATGGTCCTAAATGATTTGGTTTGACTCACTGATCAAGAATTTATTGTCAAAATCGATTCTGTCCGGCCGGCCGTTTGTCCGGCCGTTAACACGATAACTCTCGAACGGAATGAGGTAGACAGTTGAAATTTTCAGTTTAGGAGATGAGGTCGTTATTGGGCGAGATCAGTCAGGTGGCTTCAGGGTAACTAAAAAAAAATTGTTTTTACATCACAGATTTTAAATGCAATTTTTTTTGCGGTTTCATCATAAAAATCCAATACTGTCATTCTCAACTCTAACAACCTAATACTTTCGCAGATATGATTTTTCGAAATTTCAATAATTATTCTCAATTCTATATGATTTCATAGAATACTCGCTACTTAATTATAATTCCCTGATGTATAAATCCAACATGAGACATAGACCTACGTTTTGAATTCAATTACGAAAATTCTGTCCGGTGGATAGGAGCTTTGGCGCTCTTGTTCAAACTTTGACAAATCATAACTCCGAAAGTATCGGTTTCTCCGAGTTGGGAATGATATCAATGGATTCTTATTTAATTTATTTTATTTTATGATGCAATTTTACAATAAGATTTCATTAATATAATTCTCAACTCTGAGAAACCAATACTAAATTATATCGGAGATATAATTTGTCGAAGTTTGAACAAGAGCGCCAAAGCTCCTGTTCACAGGACTTGAAGCAATTTTTTTAACATTACAAATTTCAAATTCAATTTACTTTAAGATTCAGTTTCATCATCAGAATCCATTGATATTATTCACAACTCTAACAAACTAATACTATCGGAGATATCATTTTTCGAAATTTCAATAATTAATCGTAATATTATGATTGAAAAGAATGCTGTAGGACGGAGGTTACAAGGTCAATCTGACATCAATCATGGATTCATGTCAGATTGACGGAAAACTGATTGTAAACGCGTAGACTGATGGACTGATGGTCCGTATTGATGGCTAATTTGATGTCAGATTAATGTCTGATTCATACCAGATTGACCGGTTAACCTCCACCTAATTATTATTTGTCGATGTATGTACATCGAACATATAAGGTGAGTCATAGACCTACGTTTTGAACGCTGCCCACAGAGCTTCCATTTTTAATTCTACTTTACTGTGGAAACAGAAGTCTTATGTTACATTTTTTGGCGCTCTAGTTCCTCGGAACTGAGTGCTTATCAATTTGCCCAAACTTTGGAATTTCGATGAAAATGGTCTTAAACGATTTGGTTCGACTCACTGATCAAGAATCCGTGGTCGGAATTCATTCTGTCCGGCCGGCCGGCCGTCCGTAAGCACGATAACTCTCGAGCGGAATGAGCTAGAGAGTTGAAATTTTCAGAGTAGGTTTGGGGGATGAATATCTCAGCTAAGTTCGTTATTGGGCAAAATTGGACAGATGGTTTCGGAGTAACAAAAAAAAAAATTTTTTTTTACGGAACAAATTCCAAATCAATTTTTTTTTAATAAGCAGTTTTATCATAAGAATCCATTCATATCAGTTTCAACTCTAACAAGCTAATACTTTCGGAGATATGATTTTTTAAAATTTCAATGAAAATCGTATTTCACAGATTGATATAATTATTATTCTATGTATGAATTCTCATAATGTCAACTTGACAGATGGGAATATTGTAACTTCAAAAATATTGGGGTTGAAGTACTCGTATTTTAGCGATGCAACGGGGACCTCACCCGAAAATGTTTGAAAATATTACGTAAATATTGAAAGCATAATTCTGTAGTTTGGTGAACGTAGATCAGGAAATGTTTGATCGATTACAAGGTAATTTATTATTACTTATCTAATAAACTATTATTTGAATTAAATTTCCTTTATGATGCAGTGATATCATATGAATACATTGATATAATTCCCAACTCTGAGAAACCAATACCAGATATAATTTGTCTGTTTGAACTAGAGCGCCAGAAAGCTCCTGTCCACAGGGCTTGAACCCATTTTTTTATTGTACGTTATTCGAAATTCTCCTCTCACACAATGAACTCTTCAATTGCTTCTTTCTCGAAAACGGCTGAAATTACCGTGTTTAAACAGGAGTACCTTCCGGTATTTTCTGATCAAATTCTTTAGGAAGTTTGTTAAAAAAAATTACCACTCAATACCATCATCAGGAATAATTCACGTGGCACCCGCTGCAACAAAATATGAACTAGTACTTAAAATAATATTACTCGTCCAAAGCAATGCATCTACGCCAATTTTTATAACAATGGAGGAATAAACAGTAATTTTTAGCAAAAACAAAACAAACATATAAACTTTAACGCCCTGTATCTTTTTCTACAGCAATATCATATTAGGGCATATATGGTCCTGTCGCAATATTTTGGTTCGAATATCCCGCCCTTAGCCTATGTCACAAAAGTTATGATTCACCCTGTATATTGAAACTGGAGTAGAAGTATTGATTGCTGACACTAGGTTCGATCTCTTTCACCATACGCTTCTGTGAATGAAGTGTAAGTAAAATGCTTAGTTGTAACAATTACGAGGTCAATAGGTCTCTTGCATGTATTATTTTATTATCGGAATCGATAATTATATCCATAAGAATAATGAAAAAGTTCAACCGCCGTCAGAAATTTCAATTTTCAACGAAAAAACGATCATTCATCATATTATGTGCATAATTTGGATGCACATAATAACTGTTCAAACGATCGAAACTCGGCTCCCGTCCGTGACGTCACCCGTCATATCTACTCTCACTCTCTTCTCCGTGTCCATTTCACTCTTTGTTTCGCTGTGAAAAGCAGATGGTCTAACCGAGGGTAGATTTTGATTACGACAGCCGTCATAGCAACGATTGAACCTATAGAAGCGTTTCACCTCATTTGAATTTGCTTCCTGATATTCCGATTTTCAATACCGAAATATTCAAATTTTATGAATTTTGAAAGTGGATGAGGACATACATGATGATCTGATATTGAAGTAGATTCAGAGAAACATAAACATATGGTATTTCATGTAAGAGACCTATTGAAGTGGAATTCTTTTCATCTTTTCTGGGTTCGAAAATTCTATAAATATGTAATATGTGAATTGTCATAGTCACACGAAACGCAGAGCAAAATACAACTGTTAGCAGCAAAAAAATACGATCAGTGTTTCCGCATACTCTTCTTACCCTAATTAGGGGCTGTCTGCCTCTAATAAATTCCAGCAACGTTGGCTACCAACTACCAATTTAGGATTCCCAATGTTTACAAATTCGTTATGATACAATCAATCTGTACGCATTCCCTTTGAATTCTAGGTACCGCCGAATGGATGAAGTCGCGAGGGGTGTAAAGTGCAAAACATTTGTTCTACATATTCATATTTCGTCTTCATATAATAATAATAATAATAGTTATTTATTTACCCAACAGGAAAATTCCCAATTACAGGGTAACATTGAATATTACAACAAATATAATAGAATTTTAGAGCCAAAAATTAAATAATCAATGAGAAAGAAAAGCAAAAAACATTCTACATCCAAATCTAAAAAAATAAATTGAACTTGAGATCATTAGCACTCTTGCATATGCGGTAAACTGGAGCCCACTGAAGAGCATTTGTTCGAGGTATTGGAAGGTGAAATGATTTGACAGTCCTCGCCCCCAGCCTTATTGGTGTACGTATGTGAACCTTAGACAGCAAATAAGGTGAGTCAATCCTTTCCGCGAAGTGTTTCTGGGCAAACTTAGCGCACTGCCACCTCTGCCTTTGGAGTGGAGAAAAGGTTCGCATCTCTCACATGATCCCCGACAAATCCGCACCACGTTCAGGACAGCTGCCGGATTTTCGGTATTCAACATACTTAAACAATTTTCTGTGAATTCGCTCGATCGGTATAAGATGTGAACCATAGATCGGAAACCAGATTATGTTTGCATACTCCAATTTGCTCATCACCAGCGAAAAATAGAGGGTTCTGAGAACGGATACATCATGAAACTCTCTGGAGCAACGGAAAACAAACCCCAAAGATCGACCAGCCGAAGTACACAGCTCCTCAACATGTGGAATGAAACTGAAGGCTGAGTCAAAGACTACCCCCAAATCACGAAACCTATCTACACTTGCAATAAGACGATCACCGATAGAATAGTCAAACAGAAGAGGCTGTGACTTCTTTGTGAAGGTGATCTTAAAACACTCATCTATATTCAATATGAGTCCATTACGCAAGCACCATCCATGTACAAGCTCCAAGCTAGACTGAAGCAACTCCAAATCAGACACATCACGTATTCTCAAGTAGAGCTTGAAGTCATCTGCATAAGCAAAGGCCAAGCATTCGAGAGAATTACGTAGATCATTAATGAATACTATAAACAACAATGGTCCAAGATTTGATACCTGTGATGCACCGGATGAAAGTGTATACTCAGATGATCTGAAGCCATTATAAAAAACATGACTCATTCTTCCCTTCAAATAAGATCTTATTTGGCCAATGCAGGACTTAAACCATAATATGACAGTTCACTCAGGAGGATATTGTAATCTACGGAGTCTAAAGCTCGCGAGATGTCGGTGTAGATTACATTCACTTGACCCCCATCTTCCAGTGATTCCGCAAGGAACTGCGAAAGTGTTGCCAAATTAGTAACTGTTGACCTTCCCCGTATAAATCCATGCTGCCTGGTGGACAAGTGTGGCTTCACACCGTGGTAAATGGTTCCGTACAACGCCTCCTCATATACCTTCGCGAAATTATATAACAGAGAAATTGGTCTATAGTTCTCGACGTGGGACTTATCACCCTTCTTGAAAACGGGAATTACACGGGCTCTCTTCTAAAAGGTGGGGAAAGTAGAAGTTCGCAAGCTGATAGAGATGATGAGATGAAGGGGCTTAGCCAGCGCAGAGCTGCAGTTCTTAATAAAAAATGAAGGAAGATGATCATCACCAGCTGTTAATTTATCAGGATATCTATCCATGATAGTCTTCAACTCATCCTCGGTAACAGAAGGAATGGCGATTGGAGAGAACTATGTGAAGGAAGTCGCATTATCATCCTGATTTGTATACAGATTATCAATTTCATAAAAGTGCCTGGCAAATAAGTTGACTATATCACCAGGATCGTCATGAAATTGTCCGTTATGATTAAGTATACCAGGAATTGTTGAACCCCGTCTTTGGTTGACAAATCTCCAAAAAGAAGAAGGATTCGACTCCATTTCGCTCTGCACATCAGCCAGATAATCCGTGTATTCTGACGAAATTTCAGACTTTACTACCGAACGCAAACGTTTAAAATCATCAAGATATTTAGTATTTCCCGTGGATCGCCATTTCGATCGATAATGATTTTTCAAGCGGATATTTTTTCTTAATCCAAAGCCAAGCCATGCTGGATAACAGCGACCAGTAGAAGAATGAGCCTCCGCAGGAACGTGTTCCCTGATTACTTCGAAAAGCCTGCCATAAAAGTAACGCAAGGCATCATCAACATTGTTAAAAGTCTGTAGAATATTCCAGTCGAACGAACTCAGTGCTGACACTAATGTGGGAGAGTCAGCCCTTCTGAAATTATAGAATGTATTGTAACATGTTGGAAAGTTTGTTTTGCGTATAAACGGGATCCGCTTTATCACTATATTAAGAGCAGGATGTTACCGGTCCTCTGCAACAAAGGGCGAATCAGAATGATCCACAGATACCTCAACATTATCACCCGCGAGGACTAGATCAAGCAGTTTGTGGTCACTGATGTAAACGAGGTGGAACTGGTTCAGCTTTAAGAGATCACAGAAACTTCCAAGAAGTATTGATTTGGGACAAGAGGAAGGCCCATTAAAATTGTTAATATTGAAATCTCCAATCAATAAAACAGTGTCACCAAGGAAATTAATTTCAAGTGCATGTGAAGGACTCAAGCTCTGAGATATTTATGTAAGGAGGTACATAAACCAAACATAAGATAAAACTAAAGGAAAATGTACACCGACATAAAACTATATCCACCAGAGGAACTCGATCTGTTACAAATTTATTATCCAACGTTTTGAAGCGAATGTTGTCAGAAAACGCAACAAGCACGCTACCCCAACGAGATCTGCTGACTCTTAGAAATTGTCTGTCGCAACGCA
This sequence comes from Halyzia sedecimguttata, assembly GCA_937662695.2. Lineage (NCBI taxonomy): Eukaryota > Metazoa > Arthropoda > Insecta > Coleoptera > Coccinellidae > Halyzia > Halyzia sedecimguttata. Next base: position 35,249,651 of record OW569417.2, read on the forward strand.
CGACGCCATATCCTGGCGGAACTACCTCATAATCAAAAACTGAATCACTCAGCCACGTCTCACTTATACAAATGATGTCGCAATTATACTCGAAAGCGGACTTCAAAAAATGAACCAATTTAGAATTAAGTCCCCTGCAGTTCTGATAATAAATAGAAACATCTAAACATTCACTGGACGAACCAGAAGTAAAAATCCTGTTGGGAGAATCTAGTTTTCCGAGGTGGAGTCCACTATCGAAGGAACCCCTCCCACATACCTAATCCGGAGGTTTGACTCGCCATTCAACAAGCGCTGATTCAATTCGCCCTTAACCGATTTATACAGCGCCATTTGTTGTGGTATTCTATCTGGGGTAACGAAGATGTTTGAGAACTTGGATTTTATCTTCCTGAACTTCCGCAAAATAACAGGAACCAGCTCAGGAGAAGACACACGCTCCTTTATGGGACGATTTTGTGTTTCCCTAGTGGGATCAAATTTACCTAGTCTGGCTGGTTTCACATTCTGCTCAGAAACATCACATACCCCCAACAGTGCCCGAACCAGAACGACATCCTCCTCCATCTGAACATTCCTGCTAGAACCTGTCTCAGTGCTGCCATGAATAATGAAATTACAAGAACGCTTAGTTCTCTCCATCATTTCTCCAATAATCTCCTCACTGGATTGTACCAAACCCGTAGGCTTCGCCTGTGCCATATTAGGGGATTCAGCCAGATGCTTCAGTTCACCAACTTCATCTCTGAGCTCACTTATCAAGTGCAGAATTTTGGGAATCTGATGAAGGACCTGCTCACATTCACCACATAGGTAGTTAACCCTCCTTCTGCCACTTGGTTGTAGGTCGAAGCATTTCAACTCTAAGGCCGAAAGCTCCGAACAAGAGAAATGCACAACCATCACACTTTAGCACCTTATCAGTGCCTTCTTTAATAACAATTTTACATTTCATACAGGACATTATCGGCATTAGGATCAATTGAAAATGTACTGGTCAACAAGGAAAAAAAACAAAGGACACTTTTCACAACGGCCGGGCCGATAGCCGGTGACTAACAGACACACAAGAGGGCCGCCGGAAAAAAAGAGGGTAGGAAGGTTAACACCAGTACACAAAAAGACCCTAAGTTATAATCTTGATACAGTTAACGGACAATTCAAAATGACTGTACCCCGTACAACATGCTAATCGAAGATAACACGTATGAATTGGAATTCTCACACGTGTCTTCGGAGAGTAGAGTTTATTCTCAATACCTCAAAAAATACGAAACTGATTCAACTCTAACATGGTAGTTAGTTGTAAAATGCCGACGTGAAAATTTTGTGAAATTTCGTGAGGGTCGTATCACTAGAAAATTGTTAAAAAATCATTAAAATTTTGCGAAAGCCTTCAAAACCTAGCTCTACTGCCAAGTTCTCAGTTTCAACACGATCGGATGTATATCATTGGAGATCCGGGTAGAGCTTTGGGTGAGTTCAGTATGTGGATGGGTGATCGTTGCCTCGATAACTTTCTTACGAAAACAGATAAGTTCTTACAATTTTTAGGGTAGATTGCGCATCCAAATGGGAGAGATAAGTTCGTTTTTTGAGCAGAATCAGCCAACAGTTTCAGAGTTATGCCCATCTGGAATTTATTTTCTCGATAACTCAAAAAATATAGTACCGATCGAACTAATGCTTGGTACCTGGTTGTGGAATATCGACATGAAGATGTATGTGAAATTTTGTGAGGACCGTACCACTAGAATATTTAAAAAAATGGATACTCATCTGAAATTTTGTTGTTATTTCCTCTTTAACTCAAAATATAGAAATCTGATCCAATTGAAACTTGGTGATTACTTGTAGAATGCCAACCCACAAATTTTCACGGAATTTCGTGAATATCGCATCCCGGAGTAACATGAGGCGTAAGTTTTTCCGTATTTAAATTCCAATAGGATACATGAGAATTGAAAATTCTGTGATCAAAGACGATTCTCTCGATATACTGAAGTCTGTCTTTAAAATGGATGGAATGTATTCATATATTATAAAAGCTGAGAAAACAGTGTATATCGATGCTAAATTCGTAGTAGAGTGTCCAACAGAGGTGAGTAGACAATAGCATATGTCCTATTGTCTACTCACCTCTGTGGGACACTCTACTACGAATTTAGCAAGAGCTCCTGACTTCACGTCAGCGCTTGAACCAATTTTTTATTTATGTTCGTATTTTACTTCTAATCCGACATATCCTCATTCAACGATAAAAGATAAGCTTCACAGTATCAGTTTCATATTTTCAGAATAACATTCTTCCAACATTCTGGCGCTTGAGATTATAGTATTGTGCAGTTCTTAGGAATACTTTCAGTCGAAAGTGATATAATAAACAGTCTAAATTATGATGCTGCAATAAAAGAATCTGCAGACATAAAAATAAGAAAGAAGGAGAATCAGTTGTGTTCTGTGTAGGCTTTGTTACTGTGTCCTTACGCCACCTTAGACACGGCACTGTTGATTTTTGACCCAACAGTGAATGGTAGCGATTACCGTGACTAGAAAATATCTTTCCTAGCCCCGGGATTGAACTTGGGTCTTCCGCTCCCAAGTCAAACGCTCTACACTGAGCCAACTGCACTATATTGTAGATTGTAGATTGTAGGAAAATATTTTTTTCTGTTTTTTATACACTAGTTGAAATATTTTTCACTGGGATATACATATCTCTGTTGAGTTCGTTATTGGGCAGAATAGGCCGGATGGTTTCAGAGTAACGAAAACAAATATTTTTTTTAACTTACAAATTTCAAATTCATTCAATTTTTTGAGATGCAGTTTCACCATAAAAATCCATTGGTATCATTTTCAACTCTAACAAGCTAATACTTTCGGAGATATGATTTTTCGAAATTTCAATAATGAATCGTACTTCTATGTTTTCACAGAATGCTATAATTATTCTGTCTATGAATTATTATATGATCTGTGTTCATACTCGTACATGTCATTCTGCCGTATTCACAAAGCATTCAATCTCCGTTAAGTCCTAACTGAGGTCCTCAGTTAAGGATAAATAAGAATCGCATCCTCAGTTAACGTGAAAATCAACGTGAAACAGGCCTGTTTCACCACCGTTAAATACGTTAACTGAGGTTGCGATTCAAATTTATCCTTAACTGAGGACCTCAGTAAGGACTTAACGGATATTGAGTGCTTTGTGAATACGGCGGTTAATGTTCTATAACAGAGAGTCAAATTCATTTCAGCTATTTTAATTTGATTTCTCAGATAGCTCATTTGATCTTGATAAATAAACTATTATTATACTTTCGTAGTACGAAGGCGTATTGGGGCCAATGTAAAAATAAATTATACCAATTATACTAATTGACAGATTTTTTATTTTTACATTGTCCCCAATACGCCGTCGAAGATATGAAGTGTCTATAGACATAGAATAACATGGACTGGCCCTCACGTAACTTTATCACACAGTTCGTGCGGAAAACATTACAGAGAGAGAGATGTTATGAAGGATAGAATAAGTAAAGGCAAATAATGGTATGAAAACAATGGTGTTTTTATACTATGGGCAAATACACAAATTGGAAATTGGAGTATATTGGAAAATCCCGATTTTTTTTAAGAGGAATATTGATTATTTTGAATGAGTATCGAAAAAGCTGAATGAATTACAGTACGGAAATTTATGAGAAATATTTTCAGATAATAAGTATCAGAATAATAAGAAACAAGTCTCGGATTTAAATGAGAATATTTTGCCTTTAACTATTCTGTCTACAAATCACCAAAACAGATACACAATACACGAAACTAAACAATTCAGTATACAAGAAATATCAAAGGATTAAGGATACCAATATTCTGTGATTTTGCCAATCGCCAAATTATATGAATATATTCTTATACTGTGGTTTGCCTTTAACTATTCTGTCTTTTTTCAATGCTGATATCAATGGTCTCTTTCTCACAACCAGTCCATGTTATTTTATGTCTATGGATGTGTCAAAGTTTGAACAAGAGCGCCGAAGCTCCTGTCCACAGGGCTTGAACCAGTATGTCTTTGTTTGTTTTGATATACCTTATATTCCATTAATAAACTTTGTTTTGTTTCGAAAAATCTGAGTTTCCATCGAAAATTTGTTTCGTATGGCCCCGGAAATGTAAATCCGCCATTGAACGGATGCAATACATTCGATTATGCTGTCCAATGCGATCTTTGAAAATCCATTCTGAAAGTCGGTTGGCAAATAACCGCACATGTCAGGTTGCAAAAAAAGGAGATTTACAATTCCTACTCTCAGTTCGCATCGACAAGCCCATATTTCAGTCCGACTAATTTGTTTTAACTTGTGTCACGACCGGAACAACTTTGTCCAATTCACAATTCGAGTGATGAATAATGAAAGCACTTCAGCTACGTTGTTTCGAAAAGCGGCGTTACATTTGTTTGATGTCGTTTTCCGTGGGCCACTTATGTAAGTGACATTTAGTTGTCAAGAACAACTATTCATCACCTTGCTGGAGGGGCAGTAAATCATTCAGTAGTGCATACTAACAAACGAGATATTCCTCTGGGTTCACATTAGAAATTGATGAATAAAGGAAGTGTCAAAGAGCGGACAATCCAAAGGATTGCTCCATCAGGTTGTCTTCTGTCATTTGTTGGATATGTTCGTAAAAGCTCAAACCGCCATTTCAGTTGGCGCGTGTCTTAGGTAATCCAAGGATATTCATTCAACCGGGACGCTCACTGAAAAATAAAACAAGAAAATAATGGCGTATTCACCTCAGATGGTCTTCCAAGCATTTCATCTGAATCGATTCACTGCGAGGGATGAAAATGAAAATAAAAGTTGGAAAAGCACAGACGTCAGGTAAGTGTGCTTTCGTGCACTTGTTGAAATTCATAGCCAGATCGGTCATCCATCCAGGTACTGAACTCCACCAAGGCAGTGTGGCTTCCAAGAAAAAATTAATATTTTCACAATACATACATACTTCCATTGCATTATAGATCCGATCTACAGGCTGTCCCAAGTTCGAGTGCCTATTAGACGTTTCTGGAGAACTGGAAATATTTGAAATCTGAAATTTGGGATTATGATATTGCTTGAAATACTCTTCAGAGCTAAAATATTTTCGAAGCACAATCACTTCCGGTTATACATGAAGTGAAAATAAATTTGATGAACACATTTTTTTTTCAAGTTTTGCATTCCGAGTATGATCAAGTATTCAATGCTGAATAAATTTCTATTAAAGCCATTCTAATAGTTTTGAAAATATCGAAAAAAAAACGGAAAAAAGTCAAATATGCTTAGTCAGTATTATGTTCATTATTCATATTTTAGACATCCTGAGCGTGAACTGTTTTTTAAACATCGAAGAGGAAGAATGTGGAAAGGTCAATGATCTTTCAATTTCAGAAATATCAGCACGGGGTGTTTCAAAATTTGTGTCGAAAATTTTGATCAAAAATTGGCCATAACTTCTGTTTTTCTAATTAGAACCCTATTTTTTTATGATTGCGTTGGATTCTGCGGTGAAAAATAATAATAGTTTTCTTACATGATTATGTTCCTAAATTCAATAATTTCTGAGTTTTTTTTTATTTAATTTAGGAGGATATTCATGAAAGAAAACTATCATTATTTTTCACTGCAGAATCCAACGCAATCCAACGCAATCATAAAAAAATAGGGTTCTAATTTGAAAAACATAAGTTATGGCCAATTTTTTATCACAATTTTCGACACAAAATTTGAAACACCCTGTGATGATATTTCTGAAATTCAAAAGATGCATGACCTTTCCACATTCTTCCACATTCACGCTCAGAATGTCTAAAATAAGAATAATCAACATAATACTGACTAAACATATTTGACTTTTTTCCGGTTTTTTTCGATATTTTGAAAACTATTCGAATGAATACAATGGTTTTAACAGAAATATATTCAGCATTGAATACTTGATCATACCAGGAATGCAAAAATTGAAAAAAAAAATTTTTCATCAAATTTATTTTCACTCCCTGTATAACCGGAAGTGATTGGGCTTCGAAAATATTTTAGCTCTCTAGAGAATATCAAGCAATATTAAAATCCCAATTTTCAGATTTCAAATATGTCCAGTTCTCCAGAAACGTCTAATAGGCACTCGAACTTGGGACACCCTGTATACCTTTTCAAGTTCAATTTCAGAAAAACTAAAACCAATCTCGGACAAAATATTCATATTTACTTTGTACAATTTCTTAAATTGCTTTTACTTTTTCCGAAATTGGTTTTACTTTTTCCGAAATTGAACTTGAAAAGGTATAGTTTAAATCTACAACATGGTTGTAAAATATGGTTTTGAAAGTTTTCGCGAAATTTCAGCGACGTCTGAACTGTGATATGAGTCAAAAAATAACAAGAAAATTCTATGAAATCATTGAAATCGTGAGTCTCCTATGAATGGTGCATGTTTATTATTTAATACAACCTTAGAACATAGAACAGTTTTAGGAATTCAACTAATCAGTCATCATATTCCATATATACTGAATTCTGAAAATATTCTTTCCAACTCATTGGAATACGTCCAATATACACTATTTGACGCATTTCGAGCCAGTTTTGCGTTTATATAGCGATTTCTAATCGTTTTTACGAATTTGAAACCTTCATTCAGTTGAGAACAAACAAATCTACTTCAGCATCTCTGATCTGAAAACATCTGTTTCAATTGATGAAAATACGTTCAATATACACACCTCGATTCTCTTTGGCCAACAAATGTTTTTAAATATCGATATACCTAAATTTATCCAAGCAACTGTTTTTCAACCTCATGGAACTGGCATTCGCGAAGTTTCAAAATAAACTTTTCGGTAAAAATTGTGATATTTCTAAAAGATAAGAAGCTACTTGCGCTTTTTCATTGTTTGTTGTAATATATTATATAGAATATTTCCGATTTCAGCAAATACTCGAATCTTGAGTACCCTATATCATATCTGGATAAAAATATCGATTACCTTCCAACCAAACCTCGGAATGAGCTAGACAGTCGGAATTTTCAGATAAGGCTGGGGAGAAAAAAATGGGTGCTTTCGTAATAACGAAAAAGAAATTCATTATGCCTAGTGAAGACATGGGTATAAAAAAATGATTGAAATAATTGTTTGCCTGCTCCAAATTAATGAAAACTTTGTTATCAAAGTTATTCTCAAATTGGGGTGACTTTGGTAGGCACTGCGCTTTTGCATTACTACGATTGCTTCGGATCCAAGAGTTATCAATGTAAACCATATTCCTTCATTTTCAATATTTTTACGTTATCAATGTTATATGTACTTGGGGTTACTATGATAATCCATAAGTTTGTATAGATTAACAAAGTCACCCATGCTATCATTTGTCATAAGAATTGGATTTCAATGAACTTTCTTCGCAAAATTGAAAATGAAAATTCAGTTGATATCAAAATTGAAACAGGGATCAATGAAAAACACACTTTTAAAAAAAATATTCTATTGGCTATCGATTTCGGCCATAAGCCATCATCAGGCCAGCTGAAAATTATGCAAAAATGAACATTCACATCTAAAATATAAATAAACAATAAACATATATTATTCGCTCTAATTAACTCCAATCATTGTCGAGAGGTTGGAGATGTGCAATCTGGAACTCACCGTCAGCTATAAAATACAATTCGTCAATATTTTGAAAAACATAAATAGAACAGGTAGGTACATATAGAGGGGTAGCTTTTTTCCTTTGACCAATTCAACGTATTCAACAAAATGTACAACCCTCGAAAACGATAAACAAACAACGGAGAAAATGTATATGTCAATGAAAAGTGAGATATCGAACGGCAGGGAACAGAACAATATGATGTGTATTATATTCATGGTCTTCATGTGATGGATACATCTGAAAGGCGCGAAATATGAACAACGGTAACAGAAATATTATGTGAACGGTTGTAACGATTTAAATAGGTTTCTATCTGTAAATTCTGATATTTCATTTAATAGGCGTTTGTTCTGTTTGTTCTTCAGAATTTCATATTGTTCTAGTAGTAACAGTTTATGATAGTTGCTTTCCTTCAAATTTGCTGAGGTTATGTAGAAATCACTCCATCGTAAATAACAGATATTGCATACAAAAATTATAAGGCTCATGTAATACTTCATAATTTTGAACAGTGTCAATTTACCGTCAATTTTACGTATACTAATAGAATATATACAAAAACATAAGAGCAACTACTTACCTCTATGCTGACAGTGCTGGCACGGCACAATAATGGCGGAACTTCAATCTTTCGACTGACGATCGCGCGGATGTTGTCGGCTTATAATTGCGGAAAAATCAAAATAACTTAAAGAAATATTACTCTTCATCAAAGCCCCCCCATAAAATCAATTTCACCCCATTTGACGGTACATAACTATATTTCAACTCGAAATATCGAAAGTATCATCCAAATGTTACAGCAAGGCTAGATACGTATTTCTGACTTATTGTTCCGTCGTAAAGGTTGCTTATGATGGACCAATGAGTTCTCATAGTTTAATGAATTCGCGAGTCTAGGAATCTGTTTATTGGAGATTATGTAGTAATAGAAAACTTCACACCAAAATTCATTTCATTCCGAATAGCCATGTCAAAGCTACCAAAGGAAAACTGATTTTTTTGCTATTCCAACAGCCTGTAACTTTTTACCTGAGCCCAATCTGGGAAAATGGTGAAAAAGTGTTATATTCGATCCGAGGAATCTATGGTGAAAGTTAATGTACAACTTAAAGACTCACCCTGTATATTCATGGTTTCATCCATATTTATTCATTTCAAGACGGTTCCTGAACACTGTGGCTCAAAGGGATCTGACTATATGCAAGGTCAGATCTGGGCATACAAATATATTTTTATCTATTTGTCCCTTTGGGTTATTGTTGGATCGGTCTGTGGCTCTATTCTGAACTTCACTCGTTTTCGACCACTCGTGACGAAAACGAACGGTGGTAATTGCGAACGATAGTTTATATTGCTATTCTCATATGCCCTTCGCAATGACCGATGACTGAAACGAATTCGTGTCGTCTGAAGACTTGGCAACATAGTAACATTTGAGATTTGAATGTGTTATGTATATATTATTGGCGCGCTTCTTCATAAATCAAAACGATATTAAATTGTTTGTTGAACTTGAGTGATTTATTTGGTTTTTTCTGTTTGCTTCGATAAGAGAAAAGTAATTATAAATTTCCTAAAATGTAAGTCTCAGTTATTAAGCGGGAAATTTACTACTGAATTTTCTTCGGAATGCCTATGAAAGAGGAACTGAGTACAATGTTAAATAGTATTCCTGGACCAAAAAAAGAATGGAGAAAGTTTTGCAATATAATATTGAAAGATTTTACAAGGATTAAGGGGTTATTTCACCTCTTCAGACAGGTCTTGGGTCAAGAACAAAATCTAGAGAGATTGTATATCGAATACTTTTTTTTTCTGAAAGTTTTATTCCACTCAAATTGTCGAATCATTTTCGGTTTATTGTTGTGATATATTTTTTTGGAATGAAATACATTTTTTTCAAATAGAAATCAATATCTATTTATTTATAGCGTGTCTTTTACAATTATACGAAAAGCTAAACATATAATTATATTCCTCTGAATTCTTCATGAAATCAGCTCTGGTTTTTGTTGCCTACTAGCCACTTCCTGATCAATTCCTTCACATTCCAGTGAATTAACTGATTAGTTAAATAATGAAAATATTGGATTTATTTTACCAATTTTTGGGGGAAAAATTACAATGTATGCGTCCTTAGAGTGTATAAGTGATATGGTCACAAAAATTTATGGATGTTCTGCAACACTTGCCAAATAAACAATTGTAATTAATAATGATTAATTATTTCACTGAAGCTACAGCTGTTTTTCGTTAATTTTTCTATTCCAAACTGGATATTTGTTATATAGACATTATTTTTTGTTTACTGTGATATATTCTCTAGTATTGGTTATTGAATACTTTTATTTCTGATCCCTTTATTCTACGTAGACACAGTGAAATATTTTTTTTGTTGTTAGATGTTGTGAGATTATTCAGAACTTCATTTTGAATACTTTTTTTTTTAAGTTGTATTCTACTAAGGCATTGTTGAATGATGTTTTGTTTATGGTTGTGATTTATTTTTTAGAATTAAATACATTTTTTTGGAAGAGAAATCTATATCTATTTATTCATAGTGTATCTTTTACAATTCAACGAAAAGCTAAACGTATAATTGTATTCCTCTGAATTCTTTCTGAAATCAGCTCTGGATTTTGTTGCCCCCCAGCCACTTCTTCATCAATTCCTCTACCTTCCGGTTACATTTCTGGAATGAACTAATTGATTAATTAAATAACGAAAATGTTGGATGATTTTACCCATGTCCACTTCGTTTTCATTGTCATCTATTTCGCCATCGTTTCGTTCAATGCATAACTACAGCAACCTACCAGGTATATCCTTTTCGATTAACATAAGTGTGTTTTGGGTAATTTGAATCTTCAATTTTAGGTGGAAATATTGCATTGTGTGCAACCTATGCAACCAATTACACCAGGGAAGTCGAATTTTCATTGAATATAAAAATATTAATAAACTTAAATAATTTTGCAATATTTTAAAATATCAATACCTTTGCCTTTACCTACTATTCAATTCCGCCAATGTTTGTGGGAATCTAACAAATCTATTCGATATTTCTGGTTTATTTAAAACATCGACAATTTGCAATATGATAATAATTCTGACAATTTAATTATTTTTACTGAACAGATTCGTTAATTACACCGTAAAAATACCAACTTATTTACCAAAAACAGATTTGAGGTTACAAAATGTGTAGAGGCTTGCATAATAATCAACAAATCAACTGAATGCGAGTGGAATTTCTTCCGAAAACGAGTGCTATATACCACTCGTTTAGAATTTCGAGCGCTCGTCTCACCAAATCATATCATCTGTCAGTTGAGAATTGCAAAACGAGTGAACGTTCGTGATGATTACGAAAACGAATGATAATCGTTCGCAATGTCGACCTCAGAATAGGGCCCCTGGGGAGGAATTACACCCTTGACAATAGCTCAACGTCGTAATTTATGTTATGTTCTATTTTAAAATTTCAAAAGAGAGCATACAGTCTGAAATATAAGTATTCTAGTTCCACGCGCATCGAAGAAATATAATTTTCTGTGTTCCTCGTATGACAGTATCGTGTTTTTCGCAGAATTGAATATAAATCGCGGATCAAGTAAAGTTATTGGAGTAATTGACGCACCAGTAAGTGGAAAACAAAAACTTTTATCAGATTGACGGAAAGAGAATTGTTTGCACAGATCCCCGTCTGTGCTGAAGCTGGATCAGGTGGTATGTAATTCACATAATGGAAGTCTACGATACGGAACACGTCTAGTGATCGGTTTAAGATAGGCGAAGTAGACAGGTTAACGTGGCCAGGATATTTTATGATCTCTAAATAAATTGAACATTGCTGAGGTGAAAATAACCTATTCTACCTACTTATTAGATGACATAGAACATAGAATGTTGGTTTACACTATTTATTATACAGTGTGGAAAAGCCAAATGGCCTATATGCATTATCTTGTCTAATGTCTTTGACCACTGCATTAATTTTAACCAAAGATTCCTCTCATCAAATGAAACACTTTTTTCATTTAACATTTTTCCAAATTCAGCTCAGGTAAAAAGATACAGGCGGTTGAAATTTTGAAAAAAAATCAGTTTTTATTTTGTAGCTTTGACACCCTTTTTTCGAATAAAATGAATGTTGGCGTAAAGTTTCCTATAACTATGATACATATTTTCCTAATATTAGTTATTTTCTATTTCTACTGGTTTTCTAGTTATGGACTAGTGGATTCATAAAACTAAACGAAATTAGCATAAAGAAAGCATATACAGTTTTTCTTGAGTCATTTCAAGAATATTCCATCGTTTTAGAACATTATATTATTCTTCATCATTTCTCCTTAAACGCACCGTTTTCGAGATATTCTTCATTGAATGTTTTAAAATGGAAAACTCCAGAAATTTCACTACTTTTATGGATCCGTCCCTGAGCGTTGGAATCCCGAATCAAGCTGTAAACCACGTTACCATGCCTTTTTCTCGCCCGCCAACAATGTCATAGATAATTTATATGCGGGAGTGTATTAGCACATTGTGAAATCTTTAAACGCTTGTAACTTTTTACCTTAGCCGAATCTGGAAAAATGGTAAATGAAAAAAGTGTTTCATTTGATGAGAGGAATATTTGGTTAAAATTAATGCAGTGGTCAAAGACTCACCCTGTAATTATGGAAAATTCCGAAACACATCAAATTTAAATTTCATTTTGTCATTCGTTCTCGTGAAAATGCGAACCCTAGCTTCAACCCCCTTCGAAATACAGATACAACCCCCAATTTTTCAAATAGGAAGTATGGTCTTGTGATACATCGCTTGAAAGGTCGCGTCATTCTCTATTCAGAAATGTAATTACTTTCATGTTTATTGCAAAACTAAAAATATGATATTATATTCTTTTGACTAAGGGCTGTTAGAAAATATAAAATCATGTGATTACCGAAATTCATTATAATATTCCCTCGAATATTCTCAAATCTTATTAGAATAATACTAAACTTATTTGCCTTCAAGGTGTGATAAAAAGAGAATGAAAAAAAATCCAAAACATTGGGTTTTCCAGATGATACCAAGAAAACTACGGAAACACTTTCTGATGTGACAATGTTAGTTTCTGTTTCTGTAGAACGCCTTCGCAAATTGTTTTGTGCTCCCAAGTTGTAGTTTAATAAAAATGGGTTCAAGCCCTGTGGACAGGAGCTTTCTGGCGCTCTAGTTCGAACAGACAAATTATATCTCCTAAAGTATTGGTTTCACAGAGTTGAGAATTATATCAATGTATTCTTATGATAGAACTGCATCATAAAGGAAATTCAATTCAAATAATTGTTTATTTATCAAGATTAAATGAGCAGTCTGAGAATGAGAACTGCACCATGGAAGAAATCAAATTAAAAGAGCTGAAATGAATTTGACTCTCTCTTATAGAACAGGATGAAATGTACGAATATGAACACAGATCATATAATAAAGCTTAGATAGAATTATTATAGCATTCTGTGAAAACATAGAAGTACGATTCGTTATTGAAATTTAGAAAAATCATATCTCCGAAAGTATTAGCTTGTTGGGGTTGAAAATGATATCGATGGATTTTAATGGTGAAACTGCATCTTAAATAACAATTGAATTTGAAATTTGTTGGTTAAAAAAAATTTTTTTTTCGTTACTCCCAAACCATCTGGCCTATTTTGCCCAATAACAAACTTAACCGAGATATTCATCTCCCTAACCTACTCTTAAAATTTCAACTGCCTAGCTCATTCCGTTCGAGAGTTATTGTAGAAATTTTTTTTTTTATTTTGAAATTTTTTTTTTGACACTTTGTAGTAACCTTGTCAATACAAAACTTCACATGCGTATAAAGGTCATGATTCTACAATTTGATGCTGAATTTCAGATAGATCGAATGATCAGTTCCGGAAATATTCATAAAAAATGTGTTTTACTAAAATTGGCCATAACTTCGAAACCGCTTGATGGATTTCGCCCATTATCGAACTCAACCGAGATATTCACGCTCCAAACCCACCTTGCATATTTCAATCCTCTGACTCCTTTCGTTCGAGAGTTATGGTGCCTACGGCCGGCAGGCCGGCCGGACTGGCCGGACAGAATCGATTTCGATCTCGGATTCTTGATCAGTGAGTCGAACCAAATCGTTTGAGACCATTTTCAGCCAAAAATTAAAAAATTACAGACATTTGGGCAAATTGATAAGCACTCAGTTCCGAGGAACTAGAGCGCCAAAAATGATCGACAAATTGGATAACAATATTATCCAATTAGTAGAAAATCCACATGAATCGAGTAGAGATGCCTCCACAACATTCACTGTCAGCCATACATCGAATCTAAACATATTAAAACAAATGCATCCCTATGGATGCATGCAAACATCGACTGTTCGTATTGAAGATCGAACATCAGATTACATTGAAATCAGAAGGGGAGTGCGTCAGGGATGCGTAATGTCGCCACTTCTATTTAACCTATATTCTGAAAATATAGTTAGAAGGGTTTTAGAGGAGGTGGAGGAAGGCGTCAAAGTCAATGGAGAGATAATAAATAATATCCGTTATGCCGACGATACTGTGCTGATTTCCAACCGTATGGATGGTTTGCAACTATTGCTAAATAGAGTTGTTGAGGTTAGTGAAGAATATGGACTATGTTTAAATACAAAGAAGACCAAATATATGGTAATCAGCAAATCACAGCCTCGACGGCACTCTCTGGCGGTCAACAATCAATTAATTGAGAATGTATCTCACTTTACCTATCTGGGCTGCTCATTAAACGATAACTGGGACCACTCTAAAGAGATCAAATGTAGGGTTGAGAGAGCAAGAACATCATTTTTGCAGATGAGATCGGTACTTTGTTGTCGGGATTTAAGTTTGTCTCTCAAGAAGCGCATTATATCCACTTATGTGTACTCCACCCTCCTGTATGGCGTGGAGGCCTGGACCTTGTCGGAGGCGTCAGAAAAGAAATTGCAGGCATTTGAGATGTGGGTGTATCGACGGGTATTAAGAATACCATGGGTGGATCGGGTAACCAACGAGGAGGTTCTTCGTAGGATGTCGAGTGAACCTGAATTGTTGTTTACTATAAAACGCAGAAAACTAGAATATTTTGGGCATGTTATGCGGAACAACAGTAAATACCGGCTCTTACAGAATATTATCCAGGGCAAGATCGAGGGACGTAGAGGTCCCGGTAGGAGAAGAATTTCTTGGCTCGCAAATTTAAGAAAGTGGTTCGGTGCAACATCGTCCGAACTTTTCCGTAGTGCAGCAAGCAAAGTACGTATTGCCATGATGATAGCCCACGTCCGGAACGGATAAGGCAACACAAGAAGAGAATCCCTATGGAATGATACCTACCCTAGAGCTCTTGGAAGACGATTTTGATAGGAGAAATTATTTTTGTACAAATTTTGAACAAATGATGGACAATATTATCCATTTAGTAGACGTTTTGTTTTCTGATGAGTGCACTTCTTCTCTCAACGGCCATGCTAATCGTCAAAATTGTAGCCACTGGTCTACCGAAATCCTCACTGAATGAGAGAGGAACATACGCAATTCCCTCAAAAGGTTAATGTTTGGGCAGGAAATGTTCGAAACCATATCATAGGCCCCTTTTTCATTGAGGTCAATTTTGATGGCGATATAAATATTTAGCACTACTTCAAAATGGTGTCGTTCCAACTTTGACAAATTTATATACTAATCAAGGAAATCCTCAAGTTCCACGGAATACGATATGGTTCCCACAGAATGGAGCACCACCATTTTACCAACACAATGTCCGGCAGTACCTCAACGCAATATTTCCAAATCGGTGGATAGGAAGGCAAGGAACGATCGAATGGCCAACGCGATTTCCTGATCTTAACCCATTCTTTTCATGGGGTTATGTGAAGAGCATTGTGTACAAAACTAAAACCCTTAGTTCGAATAACGCTTGCGATTAGGTCGATCATCCTGAGATGTTTAAAAATGTTGGAAGAAATTTTTATTTATGGTTATGATGTTGCCTAGATGTTCGAGGTGAATACTTTGAACATCTGCTTCATTAACATTCATAATTTTTATGCTACATTTTTTATTACATTCTAGTTTTTGATATTGCAATAAATTTCGCTAATCACTTGATTTTATTTTTTCTATGATTCTTGCAACAAATAGGAAAGTTTATTTTTTCTATGATTTTTGCAATAAATAGGAAAGTGATATTTTTTCTGAATAGAGAATGACGAGACCTTCCAAAAACGATGTATCACAAGCCCTGTTACCTATTTTTCGAAGGGGGTTAAAGGTAGGGTTCGCATTTTTACGAAGGAGAATGACAATTTAAAATTCAAATTTGACGTATTTCGGGATTTTCCATAAATATATACAGTAACCAAGATAATGAATTTATTCCATTTGGCTTTGCCACACTGTATACTGTGAAGACTTCAAGTTCGGCAGTGCAGGGAATAAAATACCGTCAGTTCTTATGCGCTAGTATCAGGTCTCTATCATTTTGCACAAATGTCTGTAATTTTCGAATTTTGATCGTATGGTGGTTTCGTTTCTGTCCACTCTTCTGTAAACAAACAACTTTCGAAAGAAGAAACTAAGACAGTTGAATAATCATTAAAGGAAACTGTGGGAGGTATATCATTAAATGGTTTCTTTCTGGGTTTTCTCTCCCAAACTCTGAAAAATATCTATAAAATGAAGAATTTATCATTTTGTGATTTGCTTCTGCGTAAGAAACACAAGATATTTGTCAGAAGCAATCAATCGAACAATGCTGCCTGACAAATATCAACGAAACAACATCAACGAAGAAACAACTATATCGTAACGTTTCGGAGTCTATGGGCGCGTTCCACTAAGGTCTCACAACGATCACGCGCACGTTCGCAGAACTGCGCAGACGACTCTACGAACGTTGCGATCGCCTAGTGGAACTTGGCCTATATCAGACTCCTTCGTCAGACGCTTAACGAAAATCTTCAGAATTATTTTGTTGATAGTTATTCTGAAATTCGAGAATTGTCACACTGACAGTATTTGAAAATCATAGCTAACATAGTTTTACTTTGCAAAGAAATTTCCAAGTTCCAACTCCTTTTTAAATAAATTCAGCCGTATATTGTCAATACCAATTGAGCAATTTGCAAAATTACATTCTCTGTTCAGTAAAATACAAGTTGACTCCTTAAGTTTCCTTTTAATATAATCAGGTTCTGTCATTAGAATCTTTGCATACACCAATCCATCATGTGTTCTCCTTGGATTTCACATACATGTTCTGCTATTTTTGATTTTTGTATGTCTCTATTTCTCAAGTTATTCTTATGCTCTGACTTTCTTACTTCTAGTGGTCACGATGTTTCTCCTGTGTATGATTTACCACAAATACAAGGAATATTATATACACAGTTTTTTTATTTTTGTTTTTCATTAATGGGGTTTGTCTTCGTTTATAAAGACCTCAGATCATTTTGTTTTTGAAGACGGTTCTTTTATTGAACTCAGAACCGATCCTTCTGATTTTTTTCAGAAAGGTCACGAACATAAGGGATCACATTCAACAGATTGGGTTGCTGTACTTGTTGATTAGTCTGTTGTACTTGATTATTATTTGGGAGAGAAAATCCAGAAAGAAACCATGCAATAAGAGAGTTGAAATTTGCACGGAAGGTTTCATGACGAGATGCGCTGTTCCAGTACGTGAATGGGATAAGCCACCTAATGGTTTCGGAGATATACCTACTCCTCTGACAATTTATTTTCTCAATATTTACGAAACTACAGATCCGACCGAGTTGAAAATTCGTATTTGGTTTATAAAAAATGAGTTCAAGTCCAGTGGACAGGAGCTTTCTGGCGCTCTCAGGAGCAATCTGAGAATGAGAACTGCACCATGGAAGAAATCAAATTAAAATAGCTGAAATGAATTTGAGTCTTTCTTATAGAACAGGATGAAATATACGAGTATGAACACAGATCATATAATAAAGCTTAGATAGAATAATAATAGCATTCTGTGAAAACTAAGAAGTAAGTACGATTCATTATTGAAATTTAGAAAAATCATATCTCCGAAAGTATTAGCTTGTTGGAGTTGGAAATGATATCGATGGAATTTAATGGTGAAACTGCATCTTGAATAAAAATTCATATGCACTCAGATCCGAGGAACTAGAGCGCCAAAAAGTGTAATTCCCTTTACGGGATTTGAGCCCGGCTTCTTTCGTTCCGAAACCTGAAGGGTCAGACCGACCGGCTATCGGGCTCCTCGAACGATCTCATCGATCTCCGGTATTGGAATAAAACGTCGGTACTTACCTGGGATATATATTCTTAATTTTCACTTTTCGACATAAGATCGCCACATTGGGGTTTATTTGATTGTTTTTTACCCTTATATTCGCTTTTCGTCAACTTTCAGGCCAGAAAACTGTCATGTCTCAGGAAAATAAGTTGACATTATGACAATTCATACATAGAATAATTATATCATTCTGTGACAACGTTGAAATACGATTTATTATTCAAGTTTTGAAAAATCATATCTCCGAAAGTGTTAGCTTGTTAGAGTTGAAAATGATATCATTGGATTCTTATGGCGAAACTCCTTATGGAAAAAAATTTAATTTGGAATTTGTTACGTAAAAAAAAAAATTTTTTTTCTGTTACTCCGAAACCATCTATCCGATTTTGCCCAATATCGAACTTAGCCGAGATATTTATCTCCCAAACCTACTCAGAAAATTTCAATTCTCTAGCTCGTTCCGTTCGAGAGTTATCGTGCCTACAGAATGAATTTCGACCACGGATTCTTGATCAGTGAGCCGAACCAAATCGTTTAAGACCATTTTCATCAAAAAATTCGAAAATTACAGACATTTGGGCAAATTGATAAGCACTCAGTTCCGAGGAACTAGAGCACCAAAAACGATTTCAAAGTTTATGGAGAACTTCACTCTTTATCTCGCAGACTAATATCCAGAAGTCACTAACATTTTGTATTTACATAAAAGGCAACGATGAACTGAGTTATACAAAATATCAGCCTTATAGCTATTTTAGGCGACAAGATATGGAAGTTTTCCTGATTCTACTATGAAAATTCTTAAAAAGCACTGACGTGAAGTCAGGGGCTTCTCTATTCACGCCTGATACGAAGTCAATCGAGCTGAAATTCGATACTTGGTTGTGAAATGATAGCTCGAAGTAATACGTTATTCAAGAAATGTCGTGAAGATTTGCTTGTTGGCATTCTCCAAGTAATTACCAAGTTTAAATTTGATCGGATTCGGATATGTTGAGTTATTTCTTTCCGTTCTCAAGTTATCGTGAGATATATAAAAAAAAATTTGAGTTTTGTAGTGATACTTCACCTACTCACGAAATTTAGTATACGTCTTCACGTCGGTATTCTACAACTAGTTATCAAGTTTCTCTTTGATCGTTTCTGTATTGTTTGAAAACTAGCACTCGGAAATCTTTTGACCATCTCTTTCTGTTCTCATGTTATCGTGGCAACGGTCGACCTGCCGGATAGAATCAAATTTGACCTATACTTGTTCATCAGTGAGACGAACCTAATAATTTGAGACTTTTTTCGGCAAAAATTCGAAAATTACAGACATTTAGGCAAAACTACAGCACGTTGTTCTCCAGATCATAAATCATATAGAAATATATATATAAATAGGTACCTACATATTTTCGGGATTTCTTGCCTTCTCAGTATTCATGAGAAAATTATGGTGTACCAAATGTGCATGTAGATCGACTAATTTCTGCAGTAGGTACATCTAAACTTGTGCTGTGGCACAAACCTTCCGAAAAATGTAAAAATATAAAGATAAATTAAAGGCCCAGGAAGCATGCAAAGATGTTCGTGTTCAAATTTTGAACGACTTTGACGAAAAAAATGGAATTGCGATTGAGCCTTTGTTTCGGAAGAAAACATAAAATTTAATATTTGATGTCTATTGTCCTATTAATATATGAGTAGGTGGTTGATTATTGGCTTCAGGACTAGACAAATAATAAGATCAATTCCAGGAAGTCGACGTTTCGATCTTTTTTAAGATCTTTCTGAAGACTAAAAATGTTTTTTCTTTATTGTATAACATATTTTGAGAGTTATTTGGATACAACTGTAGGATATTATATCCATCGCCTATGGGTTGATTGATTTACGCTCCTAACATTCGTCTTTAACGTCTCTAGTTTTCAACAAAATACTTGTTCTGCTATTTACATACTTTATTTTTGGCGCTCTTGTTCCTCGGAACAGAGTGCTTATCAATTTGCCCAAATGTCTTTAATTTTCGAATTTTTGGCTGAAAATGATATCAAACGATTTGGTTCGACTCACTGATAAAGAATCAGTAGTCGAAATCGATTCTGTCCGGCCGTCCGTCCATTAACACGATAACTCGCGAACGAAAGGAGTTAGAGAATTTAAATTTGTAGGGTAGGTTTGGAGCGCAAATATCTCGGACGAGTTCGTTAACGGGCGAAATCCAACAAGCGGATTCGGAGTTATGGCCGTTTTTAGTAAAAATATTTTTTATGAATATTTCCTAAACCCATCACTCGATCTATCTGAAATTTAGCACCAAATTGTAGAATCATGACCTAATGTCGCCTGTGAAGTTTTGTATTGATTGGGTTAGCATAAAGTGTAAAAAAAAATTTTCAAATTTTGTTTCTTCAATAACTATCGAACGGAATGAGCTGGGTAGTTGAAATTTTCAGAGTAGGTTAGGGAGATAAATATCTCGGTTATGTTCGCTATTGGGCAAAATAGGCCAGATGGTTTCGGAGTAACGAAGAATTTTTTTTTTAACTTACAAATTTCAAAATAATTGTTTCTTAAGATGCAGTCTCACCATAAAAATCCATTGATATCAGTTTCAACCCCAACAAGCTAATACTTTTGGAGATATGATTTCTCGAAATTTCTTTAATGAATCGTACTTCTATGTTTTCACAGAATGCTGTAATTATTCAATCTATGATTTATTATATGATCTGTGTTCATACTCGTACATATACAATGCTCGTACATGTCATCCTGTTCCATAAGAGAGAGTCGAATTCATTTCAGCTATTTTAATTTGATTTCTTCCATGGTGCAGTCCTCATCCTCAGATTGCTCATTTAATCTTGATAAATAAACTATAATTTAAATTGAATTTCCTTTATGATGCAGTTCTATCATAAGAATACATTGATATAATTCTCAACTCTGAGAAACCAATACTTTCGGAGATATAATTTGTCTGTTTGAACAAGAGCGCCAAAAAGCTTCTGTCCACAGGGCTTGAACCAATTTTTTTCAATTCAACACGAAGGAATATCTACAACTTTGAGAGTATACAGGGTGTCTGGTGAGGAATGGGACAACGTTTAGGTGGTGATGGGGGATGTCTCAAGGAGTGAGAAAATGCCATTTGAAATCATCTGAGGTTCATGATTCCTGATATACAGAGTGTTTTAGAAAAAAGTACGAAATTTCAAATGACTATAATTCAGGAAATATTAAAGCTAATCCGATGATTTTTGGTATGAACAATGATAGAGTGAGTACGAATCGGTTTGAATGGAAAATTCGAAATAAAATCTGATCCGGACTCAGAAATTTTAGTTTTTCTGAAATTAGGAAAAAACAACACCCTGTATGCGGTTTTTAATTTTTTTGACTTCAGATTCTGAGAGAGCAGGAAAAATACTTTCAAAATCAACTGTCATCCCGAATGGCACAAATTTTCCCTGCTTTCTCTGACCCTTCGAATGTCATTCTTCCGATTTTCGCTTCTTCCATATTTTTTTTCTCGATATTTCAGAAACATGAGATCTCAGATAGTTACTTATAAGTAAAAAAAAAGATCATAAACGAATCAAAAATTTTATAAAAATTATCAAAAAAGCGAAAAACAGTTAACATTTGGAAAATTTACGAAGTATTTCTGAAGTACTAATTGATGATTCAGTAGGAACAAAATTAATGATTAATTCTTCAAATATTGTTCAAAATGAAAACCGTCAACTTCTTGTCTCTTTCAGATCTTTCAGATGAGTTTGGATCATTTTTTCCTGTAATATCCAAAGTTTCATTCGTCATGTACATATCTCCATCATTAGTCTTGAATCTAGTTGCCAGTTATGTCATTCTATGGTTTGCTATCATTCATGATGAGAAAAGATAGAGCATTTAGTTATCTGTCAAACTAGTGATATTATTGTTGATACAATCTTACTTCAATTTGTTGAAAATCATGCCGCACACATTTTCTAATGAAGAGTATGTTGACATGATTTTGGTGTATGGTTCATGTGATATGAACGGAAGAGCAGCTGAAAGGGAGTATCGTAGACGTTTTCCCAATCGTCGGGTTCCAAATCACAAAATTTTTTCCCGCCTTGTTGCGCATACGAAACAACATGGTAGTTTTCCCAGCAAAATAGTTTCTGAGAGACCACATACAATAGAAGATAATATCCGTGAGAATATTTTAGAAACTGTGCAAAACAATCCGGGAGTAAGTATCAGACGATTGGCTTCAATTCATGAAGTATCGAAATGGTACGTTTGGAATACTCTGAAGAGTGAAAAATATCACCCATATCACCCTCAAGTGGTTCAGCAGTTGGAGCCTGGCGATGAGATCGCACGGCTTCAATTTTCCAGGTGAAGTCATAGAAGAAATGTCCAAAGAATATTATTCACAGATGAAGCTCAATTCACTCGCGATGGAATAAACAATGCTCGAAATAATCACCTTTGGCATCAACAGAATCCTTTCGCTGTCGTACAAAGACAATCACAGAGACGTTTCAGTGTAAATGTGTGGTGCGCAGTTTATGATAATATTTTAATAGGTCCTCATTTTTTCGAAGAAAGACTCACTGGAGAAATTTATAGAGATTTCCTCATGAATGTTTTTCCTAATTTATTAGGGAATATTAATCAAAGAGGACTTAACTTCCAGCATGATGGAGCACCCCCACATTTCTCAATTACAGTGAGAAATCATTTGAACGAGGTCTATCCAAATAGATGGATAGGTCGTGGTGGTCAAAGAGCATGGCCACCTCGGTCTCCAGACTTGACACCGTTAGATTATTTCCTTTGGGGCCACCTTAAAACTATGGTGTACGAGCAAGAGATAAATACGAGGGAACAATTAATTCAGCGAATAATAGACGCATGTGACGAAATACGAAACAACCCAAATGTGATAAGGAAAGCAGTTTTGAATTTAATGAAATGAGCAGATAAATGTGTAGAAGTTGGTGGTTTTCATTTTGAACAATATTTGAAGAATTAATCATTAATTTTGTTCCCACTGAATCATCAATTAGTACTTCAGAAATACTTCGTGAATTTTCCAAATGTTAACTGTTTTTCCCTTTTTTGATAATTTTTATAAAATTTTTGATTCGTTTATAGGCTTTTTTTTAATTATAAGTAACTATCTGAGATCTCATGTTTCTGAAATATCGAGAAAAAAAATATGGAAGAAGCGAAAATCGGAAGATTGACATTCGAAGAATCAGAGAAAGCAGGGAAAATTTGTGCCATTCGGGATGACAGTTGATTTTGAAAGTATTTTTCCTGCTCTCTCAGAATCTGAAGTCAAAAAAATTAAAAACCGCATACAGGGTGTTGTTTTTTCCTAATTTCAGAAAAACTAAAATTTCTGAGTCCGGATCTGATTTTATTTCGAATTTTCCATTCAAACAGATTCGTACTCACTCTATCATTGTTCATACCAAAAATCATCGGATTAGCTTTAATATTTCCTGAATTATAGTCATTTGAAATTTCGTACTTTTTTCTAAAACACCCTCTATATCAGGAACCATGAACCTCAGATGATTTCAAATGGCATTTTCTCACTCCTTGAGACATCCCTCATCACCACCTAAACGTTGTCCCATTCCTCACCAGACACCCTGTATACTTCCGTAATTACTGAAGTTCGTCCACTACCGCAATATACTCTAGATTCGTCAGAAACCGTCTGAGTATCAGGGATAAAAACTTGTACTCCCGAACCGTATTCAACGTCTACCATATTACCCTGCTCAGAACACACTCTCGTCTTGATTGCTCATACCATAGGTACCTAATCCGTTTACCACAGCCCCCGGACTTGGCTTGCCATCGATCTCACAGGGTAGTGCAATGATTGGTGATTCCCTGGCTGAAACTACCCCGCCTTCAACCATTAGGATTCCATAGGAACGATCTTAAGGCAATTCCTGGAATCTCATCGTTGTTGATGTTGCATGTCAAGCGCTCAATCCTGGTATAGATATCCTGTTAACCCAGACCTCCTTGGAGACGCCAGAGACTCGGTGTTTGGTCTTAAATTCTTTATCTCCTATCAGTGGTACGTTCATGGTTTTCAAAATCTGCATAGGATCTCTACCGGTATGCTAATAGATTACAGGCGACAGAGGTTCCAGAGAACGTCTGATGTGTCGATAACACTTTGCTGGCAGCCTTAAAATATAATACTTATTCTAACTATATACAAGTATAATTCCAATCATAATTGAAATCCTACATAAGTATGCAGAAAATCCAAGAAAAAATGTAGATATACCCTTATCACACTATGCCTTTTTCATGTCTATATTTCCGCCTATCTTCATGGCTATTTGTTGGTTGAATTTCCCCCCAAATGGGTGGCACTATTACACCGCGCTTTTTTTGCGCTTGTCTCAGGCATTAGTTTCAGAGCTGCAAACATTGAGGAAATTGACATATTTACCTCAAGCAATACCATAGTGTTTCAAGAAAAAACGTGAAATATGCTACTACATAGAATGAAAATTCACATACAGAAAAGACCTGAAAGCATTCCTCCAAAAACGAAATTAATAATTACTTTTTTCTACAAACGTCAAAAAATGACAAGGTTCGCGCATTGAAAACAATATGCGAAGTGACCCTTTTTTTCATTTCCCTTCGTTACCATGACACCGTGCGCGAAGTAGTGTGCGAAGTACTTACTTCGCACACTGCATGTAAACTATATGGAGTTTTTATATTTTAACCTTTATGTTCCTCAATCAAACAAACAAATGCCATTTTATTTTCATAGTTACAGTATTTACTTGATTTGGAAAAACATTTTAAGCCAGTTCAATACTATTTTTCATATTAAGCTATGCATGTTACTTATTTTAGAACAATATTTTTGGCGTTTGTAGAAAAAATTTTGTTTGCATCTCATGCGCGAAATACTTTGGTGATCTCGACTATTTTTTTAACTCGGCTGCGCCTCGTTAAAAAAATCAGTTCTCGATCACCAAAGTAGCATTTCGCGCACTAGATACAAAAATAACTATTGCGATACTAGGCTACTGGTAAAAACTTCATATCACTCGGGGATAGCCATCACAGATTATCTGGCCTTCGTAAGTTTAGTTAGTTTACGTCCTCAGAGTAATAAACATGAATTTATTATTGAATTTACGAAGGCTGCGATTCAAACGATAGAATAAACTAGGTTATGTTAAGACGTCATGTCAGACAGATAAATATTGTATTGGTAGACATGACATTTCGACAAAAAGGCTTGAAATCCCCACGCTTCAGGGGGAACAAATAGAACCAGTTCTACTGGGTTAGGCATTTGGTGTCACCTATTTTCGAAAATCTGTTATAAGAACCAAAAACATTTTATTGATATAAAATTATGAAAAATAACAATATTAATATGTGCAATTTATGTTTTAAAAATAACATCCTTTAAATGGCTTCCTTGATTATCTATACATTTTTGCAATCGGCATCTAAAATTTTGCATAACACGTTTCAACAATTCTGCCCCAATATTATTTATTTCTTCCGAAATACGTATTTTAAGTTCTTAGATGGTATTGGGACGCCTTTCATAAACCTTTTCCTTTAGATATCCCCAGAGAAAGAAATCAGGAGCCGTCAAATCGGGGGAATTAGCTGGCCATGTTATGTCACCAAATTTTGATATCAAGCGACCGGGGAACATTTCTTGCAACAAAATTCGAGTTTTTCGTGCTGTATGTGCGGTAGCCCCATCATGTTGGAACCAAATATGATTTTGTCCTAGTCTTCGCAATTCGGGCCGTAAAAATACCCGTAACATGTTAACGTAACGTTCGGAATTTATTGTAACATTTCTGTTGTTCTCCTCAAAAAAATATGGCCGTATGATTCCAAAAATTGAAACACCACACCATACGGTGACTTTTTCATCATGGAGGGGTCGTTCATGAAACTGTTGCGGATTAACGCCGGACCAATAACGATAATTTTGCTTATTCACATATCAGCTTAGATGAAAGTGCGCTTCGTCTGTCATCATCAAGAAATTTAACTGGTTTTCATCATTTTTCAAAATTTGTAAAAATTGTCTACAGAAAGCAACACGAAGTGGTTTGTCTGCTTCTTTTAACTTTTGAACAACTTGGATTTTGTATGGGTGGAAGTGCAAATCAGAATGCAGAATTCTTCTCAATGTCCTGTTGGAAATGTGCAACGCAATTGACTGCCTTGATGCAGATCGATTCGGACTTCTTATCACAGCTTGTTTTACCCGTTCAATATTTTCGGGTGTTCTGATTGTACGTATACCACCACGAAAATTTGATTGAACATTCCCACTAACATCAAAATCTCTTACCCACCTCATTATGGTTTGGCGGGTTGGAATACTTCCGTGTCTTTCCACATTAAATTCGCGTCGAAAATTTCTTTGCACTTGCACAACAGAATTACTTATTATGAATTGTTTTACGACATAAATTCGTTGATTTATCGGAAATTTCTCCATGACAAATTAATTTGCAACTATTGACATATAGGAATGTGTCACTACAATTGTCAAAATCAAATTATTATTTCCACAACGCACTATGAAAAATAGATGATACCAGATGCCTAACCCTGTATTTAT
This sequence comes from Halyzia sedecimguttata, assembly GCA_937662695.2. Classification (NCBI taxonomy): domain Eukaryota; kingdom Metazoa; phylum Arthropoda; class Insecta; order Coleoptera; family Coccinellidae; genus Halyzia; species Halyzia sedecimguttata. Next base: position 35,276,348 of record OW569417.2, read on the forward strand.
TTTCAAGCTTGAAAGTCTTCAAAATAGTCCCGGGCGTATGCAAAATTTTAGGCGCAGTCAGTCAGGCTGACAAATAGGCACGAAAAAGGCAATAAGGGTATTACGCTAGATCTGAGATAAACTTTTATCGTCATTATATTTTCCGTTGAGATATGGTAGAAATCAATCGAACGTGAAACCTTAATGGCTCATTTGAAATTTGTTTTCTACGAACGGATCTCTAGTATTCATTAATTTCAGTAATGTACGATACTAAAAATCAGTGAAATATATCGATCATTACATGAAATAGTGCGTTAAAGTTCCTTACCTCACTTCAGTGCACTCATAATTTTTCTACTTTTTCCTGATTTTATATTAAGAATCATTTTGAGCTTTGCGGTAAACTTTATGTGTTTGCGACAATAAATGATTCGATTAATTCGAATTTTATTTATTAATTTGTGAACTATGTATGTGTTAGTTGATTCTATTGCTGAACTTTCTGTTTTACCTGTGTGGGTACACCTTACCACAACTCGCACAATTCAATTGACTGCACATTTTAATCTCTTTCACTAAACATATGGTGGGTTCCACGAAGCTTCGATTAGCTTAATTGTGGATTTAATTCGATGGTTCTATCACAAATGAACTGAAAATCGACATAGAATCACACTAATTTGGGAATTAAGAGCTGTCAAAGCTTTGTGAAACCCACCACATATGTTCCATTTCATTCGATATGGCTTTATATCAAGTAAAAACCTCTCAATAAATATATGATCTTCGTAACATTTTGTTCTGCTCATCAAATAGATTATAAGTCTAAAATGAAACCGTAACACCCATTTTTGTTCCCCTCACTAGTTCGAATTTTATGAAATTAACAACCTCCTTCAAATTTCCTTACAGATTTCTTCATTGGATGATCAACTTAAACGAAAATAAATTGCCGAAAAATCCGTTTCCATGAACTCCACTTGGTATAGGAACTTATGCAAATCCATCTCAAATATTAGGCCAACACACCTCGCTTTCTTCATTAGATGAGACCCTCGCTAAGCAGAATTTCGAGCCCCAATTTATGTTATATTTCAGAGTCTCCACGATTGGACCATTTCCAAACAACCCCGAGGCTTGTTTTATACGTAGAATAACATACAAGAAGCCCCTTTCATCTTGAATTCCTGAATGCATAATTATCCACTACGCTTTGTTTTTTGCCATGGAAATTCTTCTCGTCTCAGATTTTGAAACGAAGTTGTCCATCATCAGGATTACCCAGGAGCGAAATTCTGCACTAACGGTAGAAAATTCTCCGGTATCATCAGCGTAATTGTCCAGAACTAATTCGGAAGATTTTCACTGTTCGAGCAACAAATTGCACTATGAAATTTGAGAAGAATAGGAAAAAAAATTGGTTCAAGCACTGACGTGAAGTCAGAAGCTTTTGCGCGTATGTTCTATTGTCCATTCTTCTGTATTGGACACCCTTAATCGAATTTACCATGGTAAATTCGATTAAGGGTGTCCAATACAGAAGAATGGACAATAGAACATACGCGCAAAAGCTTCTGACTTCACGTCAGTGCTTGAACCAATTTTTTTTTTCGTGATTTTTTTGAAATTTTCTAGGGGTAGGGTTTCAAAATTTTTTTTCTCGTCGTTTTTTTCAAATTTTCTAGGGGTACGGTTCTCACAAAATTTTAAACACGTCTTTATGTTGATTTTCTACTACTAGTTACCAAACTTCAATTCGATCGAATATTTATTTTTTGAGTTATCAAGGAAACAATATTCCAGATGGGTATAACTCGGAAACCGTCAGACCGATTATGCCCAAAATTGAACTCAACTCTCCCTTTCGGATACGCAACCTTCCCTGAAAATTGCAAGTCCCTATCTCCTTTCGTTCGAAAGTTATCGAGGCAACGGTCACCCATCTACTGAACTCACACAAGAATGCTCGAATCTCCAACAATATTTAACCGATCGTATTAAAACTTGAAAATTGTCAGTATAGTTAGGTTATGAAGGTTCTTGCAAAATTTCAGCAATTTTGAACGATTAGTTACTGATATATAGAACTTTTTTTTTTTATTTTCAAAGATTTATTTAAAATTTTCTACAAATGATATCCTCACCAAATTTTGCAAACGTCTCCGCATTGGCATTCTACAACTAATAACCATGTTTGAATTCAATCGGTTCAGTATTTTTCGAGTTAATGAGGAACAAAAACCACAAAATTTCATAAAATTTCAGATGGCTATAACTCTGAAACCGTTTGGCCGATTAGGCTCATAATCAAACTGAAATGTCGCGTTGTGGTGTACATCCTAACCTGAAAACTTGAGGCCGCTATCTCTCTCAGTTCTCAAGTTATCGTGACAACAAAATTATTTTTTAATAATTTTTTAATAATTTTGTAGCCTTACGATTCGCACAAAATTTCACAAACGTGCTTAGGTTCATATTCTACAACTACTCACCAAGTTTCAATTCGATCGGATTCATATTGGTTGAAAACAAAATTATTACTCGGAAACCACTGGGCCGATTATGCCCATTAACGAACTTGTCCGTCGTATTGGGATGCGCCACCCACCCTGAAAATTTCAAGTCGCTAGCTCTTTTCGTTCTCAAGTTATCGTGGCAACGGCCGGACGGCCGGACGGCCGGACGGACAGAATCAAATTTGACATCGAATTCTTCATTGGGGAGTCGAACTTAATCGTTTGAGACCATTTTCGTCAAAAAATTCGAAAGTTACAGACATTTGGGCAAAACTATAACGCGATGTTCCCCAGAACATACGCGCAAAAAGACTGTTTTTTTGGTTGATTTATTTGAAACAGAGAAATACGTATTACTGTGTCGGAATATTACAGGGTGTCCCAAGTTCTAGTGCCTATCAGACGTTTCTGGAGAAATGGACATATTTGAAATCTGAAAATTGGGAGTATGATATTGCTTGAAATTCTCTACAGAGCTAAAATATTTTTGATGCCCAAGCACTTCCGGTTAAAGAGGGAGTGGAAATAAATTTGTAGAAAAAACATCTTTTTCAAGTTTTGCATTCCTGGTATGATCAAGTATTCAATGCTGAAAACATTTCTCGTAAAACCATTGTATTCATTCGAACAGTTTTCAAAATATCCAAAAAAACCGGAAAACAAGTCAAATATGTTTAGTCAGTATTATGTTCATTATTCTTATTTTAAACATCCTGAGCGTGAACCGTTTTTACAACATCGAAGAGGAAGAATGTGGAAAGGTTATGCATCTTCTGAATTTCAGGAATATATTTACAGGGTGTTTCAAATTTTGTGTCGAAAATTGTGATAAAAAATTGGCCATAACTTCTGTTTTTCAAGTTAGAACCAAATTTTTTTATGATTGCGTTGGATTCTGCGCTGAAAAATAATGATAGTTTTTGGGCGCATGTTCTAGGGGAACATCGTCCTATCATTTCGTCCAAATGTCTGTAATTTTCGAATTTCGAGCTGAAAATTGGCTAATAGACTAATTCGGACTCCCTGATCACGAATCCGGTGTCAGATTTTTGGGTGCCGTACGGCCGGCCGGCCGGCCGGCCGTAGGCACGATAACAGGAGCACCGAAGGTCCTATCGACTTCAAACTTTCAGGGTAGGTTTCTGATCAAAATACGACGGTTAAGTTCGTTAACGGGCAAAATCGGCCGGACGGTTTAGGAGTTATAGACATTTAAAATTTTGAGGTTATTTCCTGATATTTCAGGAACTAAAGAAGATGTTGAATCGAAACTTGGTAGTCAGTTCGAGGATATAAACGCGCAACTTTTGGCAAAATTCTGTTATGATCGAAATGTTGGTAATTTTTAAAAAAATATTTCTTTTAATTTTTTCGAAAAAAAAATTTTTTTTTCGTGAATTATTCTTCAGATTGCAACAAAAACTTGTACTAACGTCAATTGTAGTATTTTGCAACATTGTGCAAAATTTTGGCTCTATACGATTTCAATTTCTGGAGATATAAGACAAAATGTGTCAAATTTCCTGGGTCTCTCTCAGTATTTTCATCGATTATTCTATGAACTCTTTGAATTCCACCGAAAACAAATTCAAAGACATAAACATAAAGAATCAAGTCATAGTTTAGACGTCGAAAGAAGGACGATGTTGATCGACTTGAAAAGGTACCTATTTCAAGAAATGCAATAATGAAATGCTTAATTTATGGATATAATATTATCTAAGTATTGTTGGGATCGGGCAGTTGGAAAATTTTTTAATAAAAAAATTTGAACCGACGTTCAATCAAGCATTCTACACGAGTGTGCAAAATTTCAGTTCGATACGATCTCAATTCCAGAAGATATTGCTTAAAATTCACATTCCAGCGTGTTTTGACGTTCTATGGTCACAGAAAATCGTCACAAAAATCTATTTACCTCATTTGACGGCTGTTTGTCAAATCAATTAATTCCAATAATTGATGTCAGATTTCCTACATACCAAGTTCAAACACATTTTATTATATGGAAAACACTTATCATGATCACGTTCTACAGGAATTGATACTAAATAGAAGCTAGATGAAGATTATTGTAATGGAAAATTTGTGTTCCAGAATAATATTAAGGTATTCAACATGATACTGCTTTTTTTCTTTACTGGTCAGTACGGGCCACAAGGAAGATGAACATGCGCCCAATAGCTCCTGTCCACAGGGCTTGTTATTTTATTTAATATGAATATGCTCCTAAATTCAATGATTTCTGAGTTTTTCTTTTATTTTATTTAGGAGCATAATCATGTTAGAAAACTATCATTATTTTTCAGCGCAGAATCCAACGCAATCATAAAAAAATAGGGTTCTAATTTGAAAAACAGAAGTTATGGCCAATTTTGTATCACAATTTTCGACACAAAATTTGAAACACCCTGTGATGATATCTCTGAAATTCAAAAGATGAATGACCTTTCCAAATTCTTCCTCGCGATGTTGTAAAAATGGTTAACGCTCAGGATGTTTAAAATAAGAATTATGAACATAATACTGACTAACCATATTTGACTTTTTTTTCGATATTTTGAAAACTATTCGATTGAATACAATGGTTTCAACAGAAATTTATTCAGCATTGACTACTGGATTATACCAGGAATGCAAAACGTATATCTGGCTTTATGGCGTGGATCTGCCGAGTTGTTGGAATCGCATAGTTCCAGTAGATGCGAGCTTTGTCATTATCAACAACTGCTTCAATCTCCAGAGGATCATATGGTAGTACTGGTTGATTGTCTATCTATACCATAAACCTCTCTCAGATGGAAGTAGATAATTCGGAGTGCCGCATTGTGTCTTTACACACATCCTGTTGGAGCATGGACTCTGCAAGCAGACAGAATGTGCATAACAGTTTCCTGCTGGCTGTGGCATGCTCTGCACGTTGTGGGTGTGTCCACTTTCATGATGTTCTTTTTATACCATCTGGTATTTATCACCCCATCTTGACAAGCCATAACGAATCCCTCCGTTTCCGACTTGAGCCCAGCGGACTTCAAAAAGGCGAAGGATAATTCTTCTGACAGGCCCTGATCTTTCAAACTCCGGAAGTATATGGAGTGCAGGTATTTACTCATGTGATCTTCGAGTAGTTTTTTCAGTTGTGCCTGCCTTATCTCTCTGCCAACTCTTCTTTGGTCTGTTGGCGGGATAGGTGTTCCTGCTAGCTATTATTATTATTATTACAAGGGTAAGAATAGAGGAGGCCAAGGCCTATAAACTCTCAAACAGAAGTATAACATCTTAACATCTAATGTACATGATACCCACAACCTAAAAAAAAACAAAAAAAACTAGTTAAGTGCATATATGTAAATATGTATATGTTATTTGTGAGAAAATATCCTAAATTCTTTGCAGAATACTTAAATGTCAATAAAACAAGACACAAGGTGCCTTACGTTTAACTGCGTACTGCGTTAGGAATACAAAATATCTATTTCAGTAAAAGAAAAAAACCTGCTTATATAAGGTCCCTCTGACCAAAAACTTGCAAAATTGAAAAGTTCTTAAGATATTTTCACTTTGAAATACATATTTGTTCAGGAATTCGACAAAATGAGAAAGTGACAGTCTTTCGCATAAGAAAAATTTTTTGGATTGTTAAATATTTTCCATTCATTGGTTGCGAGACTTGTTCCAGAATCCTATCAACATGTTCAACAAGTTTGGGTTTTGTTATACTTATCTCATTATTTTTTCCCATTTTCTGGTTCGTCTGCCAGTGCCCATTATTTCAGATGTACATGACATGATTGAAAGGTTTTTTTCTGGGTTTTCTCTCCATAACTCTGAAAAATATCTATAAAATAAAAATGTATTATTTTGTGATTTGCTCCTGCGTAAGAAACACAGGTTATTTGTTAGAAGCAAGCAATTGAACAATGTTGCCTAACAAACAACAACGAAACAACATCAACGAAGAAACAACTATATCGTAACGTTTCGGAGTCTATATCAGACTTCTTCGTCAGACGCTTAATTGTAATCGTTAGAATTATTTTGTTGATAGTTATTTTGTGAAATTCAAGAATTGTCACAATGTGACGAACATGTGCGTAAAAAATAAAGCACTGACGTGAAGTCAGTACTCTTTGGCGCGCGTGTTCACGGTGGCTAATTTGAATTGAATGATGAGTACTTCAAGCTCAGTGGATAGAGCGAGCCGAAGATCTACCCAAAGGATAGTGGACACCATTCACTGTCGGTTCAAAAATTAACAGTGCTGTATCTAAGCTGCCATCAGGATAGAGTAACAAAGTTGGAAAATAACACAACTGACTCTCCTTAGTCGCACAAGCTCCTAGAAGATTTGGGAGGGTCAGTATAATCCTAATCATGTTTATAGCACGCGCGCCAAAGCAGATTGACTTTTTACACTTTTTCTTTCATTGTTAAAACACTCTGCTTTTGCGCGCGTGCTATAAACATGATTAGGATTATACTGACCCTCCCAAATCTTCTAGGAGCTTGTGCGACTAAGGAGAGTCAGTTGTGTTCTTTTCCAACTTTGTTACTCTATCCTGATGGCAGCTTAGATACAGCACTGTTAATTTTTGAACCGACAGTGAATGGTGTCCACTATCCTTTGGGTAGATCTTCGGCTCGCTCTATCCACTGAGCTTGAAGTACACATCATTCAATTCAAATTAGCCACCGTGAACACGCGCGCCAAAGAGTACTGACTTCACGTCAGTGCTTTTTTTTTTTCAAGTTCCTTTAACAAATATAGCTATCAATACAGTTTGGCTGTTAGCTTTACTGTAGATCAAAAAAAATTGCGGTTGTGGGACCTCCGTTAGGAAAGCAATTGCCTCTTCTCCAAATCCGAACGTATTTTAATATAGATCTACCGAATATAGTTATTTATAAATTTGCCTTGGGGCTACCATACATACATTTCAACTCGAAAACAACGCTATTTCCCCCAAACTGACTTCTGTCCGAGCACTGAATTGACATGAATATTCTTTTAAAACCTCATAATATCGGCTCATTACTCCCAACATAACCCAAACAACCCGAAACCATTCACTTCTCATCTGCGCATACGCAATATACTCGTGGCTGCAAGTCCTTCCAAAATTACACACCTCATAAAAAACTCCAATTCTCCAACACTAGTGGTTCAGGAGATATCGCTTCTTGAATCCACGCATGCGCAGACCCTCACCAGGGGATTCTATAGAGGAATAGCATCCGCCACCCCAAAATCCCAATCCTCTCTGACGAAAGCACCAGCAATTAAATCACTGATGGTCTGCTCATGCGCATAACGAAAAATGCCCGTAAGGGGTACAACAATTTCGAAATTAGCCCCAGGGCCATGGTACGGACACTTTAACTCGGAAACAACGCTACATCCCCCAAACTGACTTGTCCTTGCACTGAATTGCCATGAATATTCTTTTGAAACCTCACAATATCGGCTCAGCACTCCCAACATAACCCATACAACCCGAAAACAGTCACTTCTCTTCTGCGCATGCGCAATCTACTTGCGGCTAAAAGTCCTCTCAAAATCACACACCTTACAAAAAACTCCGATTCTCCAACACTAGTGGTTCAGGAGATAGCACATCTTTAATCCACGCATGCGCAGACCCTCAATAGGGGATTCTATGGAGGAATAGCATCCGCCACCCCAAAACCCCAATCCTCTCTGACGAAAACACCACCAGTTAAATCACCGATGGTCTGCTCATGCGCATAACAAAAAATGCCTGTAAGGGGTAACATCAATTTCAAAATTAGCCCCACGGCCACGGTACCTACACTTTAACTCGGAAACAACGCTACATCCCCCAAGCTGACTTGTCCTTGAACTGAATTGCTATGAATATTCTTTTAAAACCTCACAATATCGACTCAGCACTCCCAACATAACCCATCCAATTAAAAAACAGTCACTTCTCTTCTGCGCATGTGCAATCTACTCGCGGCTAAAAGTCCTCTCAAAATAACACACCTTACAAAAAACTCCGATTCTCCAACACTAGTGGTTCGGGAGATATCGCATCTTTAATCTACGCATGCGCAGACCCTCATCAGGGATCTGGATTCTATGGAGGAATAGCATCCGCCACCCCAAAACCCCAATCCTCTCTGACGAAAACTACAGCAGTTAAATGACTTCTCATCTGCGCATGCGCACAACGAAAAATGCCCGGAAAAGGAAGCATGAACCTCAAAAAAATCTGTTTCGGCATTTTAAGCAAAGTATTTCGCAAAATAGTAGTAATTTTTTGATTTTTTTCATGTCAAGTGATCTTCACGAAATTTTGCAAAAGTGTTTGCATTGGTCTTTTGCATCTAACTACTGAGTTTCAATTCAATCAGATCAGTATTTTTCGAGTTATCGTGAAAACAAAATTTTAAAATTGTTGAAATTTTTTTTTGCCACTTTGGGCCGTCCGGTCATAACAAAACTTCGCAGGCATATAAAGGTCATGATTCTACAATCTGATGCCAAATTTCAGAAAGATCGAGTGATCGGTTCCGGAAATATTCATAAAAAACGTTTTGAATAAAAACGGCCTTAACTCCGAAACCGCTCGGTGGATTTCGCCCGTTAACAAACTTGTCCGAGATATTTACGCTACAAAACTACCCTGCAAATTTCAACGCTCTAAGTCGTTCCGTTCGGGAGTTATCGTGCTAACGGCCGGACCGGACGGACAGAATTGAATTTGACCTCGAATTCTTCATCAGGGAGTCGAACCCAATCGTTTGAGACCATTTTCGAAAAAAAATTGGAAAAATACAGACATTGTGACGAAATGATAGCACGCTGTTCCTTGCGGAACACGCGCGCAAAAATGTGGGAAGGCCTGTGGACAGAGCTTTTGCGCTCTTGTTTAAACTTCGACAAATCATATCTCAGAGTAGTGAATGATATCAATAGATTCTTATAATAGAACTGCATCATGAATGAATTGAAATTAAATAAAGAACTTATCCGAGATACTCATTCCGGAAATCTACTCTGAAAATTATATTATGTCATTTAAAACTTAGCCATTATAACAGTTCTGATTTCACTGGATATATTCTGAACCGAATTATATTAACTTACCAAATTATATATTTCCATCATCATATGGATTATCCAAGGGCATACAGGGTAGGAGTATATCACCCAAAAATAACAATATCCTATATTTGGTCATTTTGCATTCAATCATACCTTGTTTTCTAGAACAGAAATAAATTTGACATGACTCTTATAGGTAGATAAGATGACATGTATGAACAGTGAACACAGACAGATAGAATTCGCATTCTCTAAATGCATAGAAGTACGATGTATTATTGAAATTGTGAAAAATCATATCTCAGAAAGTTTTAGCTTGTTAGAGTTGAAAATTATATCAATGGATTCTTATGATGAAACGGCATCTAAAAAACAATTGAATTTTTAATTTAAAATAATTTTTTTTTTCGTTACTCCGAAACCTTTTTGCCCAATAACGAACTTAACTGAGATATTTATCTCCCAAACCTACTTGAACCAAATTGTTCAAGATCATTTTCAGTCAAAAATTCGAAAATTACAGACATTTGGGCAAATTGATAAGCTCTCTGTTACGAGGAAAAGGAGCGCCAAAAACATGTTGTTGGTACTTGAGACACGTGCTTCTGCTTATTGGCTTCTCCAGGGCAAGGGTGTCAAGAAACCAAAGGAGAGATGGAAAGAAAACTGAAAATATAAGGGACACCACAACGTGAGTGAGCAACCATATTGTCTCTTCAGCTTGAGACCCTCCATTTCGAAGGAAAACTATAGCATCCACAAGGAGGGAGCATAAGCAACCTATGTGATGCAACCATAACTCGAGGATATCACAATAATAATAGGATAACGCGGAAAAGGTTTATCGGTGTGTTCCACAAAATCAGCGGGAAAAAATACATGTTGTTGGTACTTGCCGACAAGTGTTTCTGCCTACTGGCTTCTTCAGGCCAATTAAGGTAACCAAGAAACCAAGGAAAGAAAAAAAACTGTGTTTCCCTTATGTTCTCAGTATTCTTTCAATCTGATTGGGGTTTCGATCTTAAAATCGCTCTGATAGGTTTCAATAATACTCATTTGTCGTTTTTGAATAGAGTGGGACTAAATCCGAAATTTCGGATACAAGCACCAATAAGGGCACTTCTAGGATGTTTAATCTTAGGCCTTCGATATCTGGAATTTGTCTCACTCATATGCGCTGATTTCCCTCGTTTTCTGCACAAAAGGTGTCAGCATAGATGGATAATTTTCTCAGTTTTACTTATTTCAGTAGCCTCTAGAGAAATTGAATACAAGCAATGGGTTATATTTTAAGAACCGATAAATTTCACGATTCTGTTGCTGAAGGCATTTGTTCTGAAGTCTTCACTAGGAAACAGGCCACTCGCACTAGTTTGGTGGACCTATATCTATAAAATAAAAATTAATTATTTTGTGATTTGCTTCTGCGTAAGAAACACAAGATATTCGTCAGAATCAATCAATCGAACAATGTTGCCTAACAAAGAACAACGAAACAACATCAACGAAGAAACAACTATATCGTAACGTTTCGGAGTCTATATCAGACTCCTTCGTCAGACACTCAACGAAAATCTTCAGAATTATTTTGTTGATAGTTATTCCGAAATTTGAGAATTGTCACACTGACAGTATTTGAAAATCATAGTAACATAGTTTTACAATGCATTGAAATTTTCAAGTTCCAACTCCTTTTTTAATAAATTCAGCCAAATATGGTCAATAAAATACCAATTGAGCAATTTGCAAAATTGCATTCTCTGTTCAACAAAATACAAGACTATTTTATGCCTCAATGAAAAATTATATAAGATTTATATTTTATGTATTATGTTACCAAACAATTGTTAAAATATAAACAAATTGATTAAAGCACCTCTTTCTCTACTTCGAGGCTACTTACATCTTCCGAAGCTTATATTGTAGTAATTATTATTTCATCTATTTAATTCATCAAATGACCTTGAAATGCGCTTCGGATAGGTGTAACCTTTTTCTAGAGGCTATTCATAATCTAAACCTTCTGAAGGATATTTTCTAGTGATTATTATTTCATGTTTTTGGCTAATTAAATAGATTATTTATTAATTACTTTGCTTTGGTTCTGAGCAGCGCGAATCTCAAATAAAAGACATATGCTTTTCAGCAATTTTTAATTTGAAATTTCTTAAACTATATAATCAGGTCTATTAACAAGGGGAAATATACAAGAAATAATCGCTTACATTAAGGATTTACATTCAGTGCCTGATCTCTGGCATCTTATCTAAAAATATAACATTATATATCTGTCATGAGATGTGTGAAAGAATGTGACAATTTTTGTATGTCGAATCAAATAAAAGACATATACTTCTCAGATGGGATGAAGGATTTCAGGAGTTCTTATTATCGTTTTAATGATAACAATCTTCCTGCAGGATGAGGTGATGGGATAATTTATGTTTAATTTTGATGTTTGTGTTTTCCGCCGTGGTTGTCCCGAGATGTGGTGTTTTTCCAGATTCTTCGTCGTTTGTTTATAAAATTTTATTGTCTGACTTTTAATTATGTCGTGTATCGTTTCCGCCTTTCCGGATTTATATAGGTCTTCAATTTTAGTGAATCTTGGTTTATTTAAAATTATTCGGAGGAATTTATTTTGAATAATCTGTAACTTTTTGAAATTTGTGTTCGATGTATTGCTCCATATAGGGTTCGCATATAAAAACACTGGTCTGATTCCTTGATTATAAATTCTAAGTTTTGAATTCCGGCTTAGCTCACTATACTTGTTCAGTAAGGGGAAAATGTAACGTTGGATTATGTACGCCTTTCGTGATAAGTCGTTAATGTGTGAGTTATAGTAGCGGGAAACTGCCCAATAACAATAAATTTAAAGAGAGCGGGTAAATGCCCGCATGCGCCCTTCGCTACACCACGTTATACAAATAAAGATAAGTATAAATTATACCAACAACGACGGGATGGCTCAACAACTTGCTGCCTCTGTTTAATAGGCAATCGAACTCTCTCTTCATTCTATTTCTCTATGGAGTGTGCGGACGCTTATACTCGCATGACAGCTGCTATACCAGCTCGAGCAGAATTTTGCGAGCCCACAGAGTGGTCAAATCCATTTTGATTTTCACGTAAAATGGAAACCCACTGAAAAAATGTAATTCTCCACATCAAACGACGTTGCAGACACACGACGTTAATTGTCATATATCGTTCGAAATATCATTTTTTCAACCTGATATAATTCCCATGCGGTTAAATTCGACGAACTGATGAAAAAGCTTTTATATTCGCCCGAAAACCGCATGGGATATGGAACCGTCCAAATATATCAAACATCACTCCGGCTACTCTACACGGAATATTTAACCCTCACAAAGTACACACTTCTCGCACACACGACGACTCAACTATACACGTCACCGCAAACGGCTTCCCCATAAGTTCCTGATATTTGCACAAGCCGAAAAATTCCGCTTCTGCCGTCTCGTCGATTCTTTCTGTCCAAACAGTACGGTGGACCGTTCGAAACTCTTCGGAATAATGTCGGTTGTTTGATTTCGGTTCAGAATGTGAAGTTTTAATTAATATCGTATTATTTCGGAAGTACGAACGAGATAGGTTTGAAAGTTCTCGGCAACACAATTCTTTAAATTGCTTTCGTGTCGTACTGGAAAATGGTTTGAAATGATTGGAGAGGATGGAAGTGGAAGGAAATGTCGTTTCCTAACAGGATTTGCGTCAATATGCGAAAAATTTACTCAGGGGAATTTTTTCTTTTGTTTACCATTTCCGTTTCTTCTTAGTCTTGCAACGCATTAGAGATAATTTAAGGGGCGGCTGGTGAGGGACGGCTGCGGTGCAAAGCCTTCCCTGGAAAAATGACGTACATAAATAAACAAAATATTTGTATATTTCATATTCGTGCTCTTCAAACTGGGTTCAATTAAAATTAAAACATTTTTAACTAGTGACCATCTATATTTCACGATAATTATATTTGCGTTAAGCGTACGCATAGCCAGGTATACTATGAGCGTCCGCACTATGTCGGGATGAATCTCGATCGCCTAAGCGAAATCGCCGGTTACCATGGAAACGGCAAGCGTTCTCTCTCAGAGACCAGCTAATCCCACGCAATTATCAGTGATGATTCGGGCGTATCAGTAGAAGCCCAGAGAGGAATTAATACCTACGCTCAGTAGTAGTATATCTTGTTTATGATTACGATATCTAGATACATAGATGTTATAGGTGCCAATTTTTTCGTGTTATAAAGTTACGTTTAGGACACTAAGTGTGTGTAATCTAACAAAACTAAACTTCAGTTTGACGCAAATGCTTACGAAAAGACTTCATGGTTGTGCGGATGTGAAGAAATACATGAGTTTTTTTGTTTGCTTTGCTTACTGTCTGGTGGAAACGATAACTGAACTAAAGAAGGTGTACGTGATTTGAAACATCTGGGCGAGAATGATAAAAAATGAAGCCCTATGGAAAGGAGCTTTGGCGCTCTTGTTCCAACTTCAACAAATTATATCTCCCAAAGTATTGGTTTTTCAGAGTTGGGAATCATATCACTGGAATCTTATGATACAACTGTATCATAAAATAAATTAAATAAGAATCCATTTATATCATTCCCACCTTGGAAAAACCAATACTTTCGGAGTTATGATTTGTCAAGTATTCGTTAAAGTATACTGTGGGAGGTATACTCATTATTGAAAGGTTTTTTTCTGGGTTTTCTCTCCCAAACTCTGAAAAATATCTATAAAATAAAAATTAATTATTTTGTGATTTGCTTCTGCCTAAGAAACACAAGATATTCGTCAGAAGCAATCAATTGAACAATGTTGCCTAACAAAGAACAACGAAACAACATCAACGAAGAAACAACTATATCGTAACGTTTCGGAATCTGTATCAGACTCCTTCGTCAGACGCTTAATGAAAATCTTTAGAATTATTTTGTTGATAGTTATTTTGTTGTGTTTGGGAGAGAAAACCCAGAAAAAACCTTTCAATAATGATTTGTTAAGTTTGAACAAGAGCGCCAAGGCTCCTGTCCACAGGGCTTTCCCACTTTTTCAATTTGGCTTCTGGGCGATCATCAGGAAATTATAATTAGATTATTCTACGAAATCGTTGGAATTTTGAGAAATCATATCCCCGAAAGTATTAGTTTGTTAGAGTTGAGAATGACATCAATGGGTTTTCATGGTGAAACTACACCTTAAAAAAAATTGAATTAAAAATTTGTAATGTAAAAAAAATTGTTTTCGTTACTCCGAAACCACCTGACCGATTTCGCTCACTAACGAACTCAACCGAGATATTCATCTACGAAACCTTCTCTGAAAATTTCAAAGGTCGCGCTCATTCCGTTCGAGAGTATCGTGTTAACGGCCGGACGGACGGACGGACGGATGGACAGACGGCCGGACAGAATCGATTTTGACCAAAGATTCTTGATCAGTGAGTCGAACCAAATCGTTTAAGACCAATTTCAGCCAATATTTCAAAAATTACAGACTTTTGGGCAAATTGATAAGCACTCTGTTCCGAGGAACAAGAGCGCCAAAAAACACGAAAAATCGGCCAAACATATGAACAAGATTGTAAGCTTTCAGCTATTGGCTTCTGTTTTTAGTAGTGCATATGTCGAAAATATTCGTAAGCGCAACGAAATGGTATACATAAGCCGCCACGTCCTGTCAAAAATGACTATCGGTTATGAGTAGGAAGACTCGATTAATAATAACACAAGAAAACGAGTTTTGGTTATTTTCATATCGATGCCACTGGCAACCGCAGAAACTGAAAGATGTTTCTCTACTTTAAAATTGATCATGACGTTTCTTAGGAATACGATGTCGGAAGAAAGACTGGCGGCGATCGCAATGTTCTCCATCGAACAAAATTTAGTTGAAGATATTCCTGACTTCAACGAAAAGGTGATCGAGAAGTTCATCTGCGACAAAACAGAAGGAATGAGGTTCATTTTAAGATGTAAGATTTTGGTAATTACTTTTTAAAATATAAACCCTTTTTTTATTGAATCAGCCCCCCCTGAACAAAATTATCACCAGCCGCCACTGGATAATTTCAAGCAGTACATCAGCTCTGTATGGTTATACAATGTGGAACAGCCAAATGGAATAAATTCATTATCTTGGTTACTGGACATATTTATGGAAAATCCCGATAAACATCAAATTTATATTTTAAATTGTCATTCTTCTTCGTAAAAATGTGAACCCTACCTCCAACCTCCTTCGAAAGACAGGTACAACCACCAATTTTTCAAATATAAAGTATGGGCTTGAAAGTATGCATTTGAAAAGTCTCGTCATTCTCTATTCAGGAATGTTATCACTTTCATGTTTATTGCAAAAAAAAAAAAAAAAAACAAAGTGATTAGCCAAATTTGGTTTATTATCATAACTAAAATGTAATACATAATGTAGCAGAATAAATATAATTGTTAATTAAGTAGATGTTCAAAGTGTTCACCGCGCACGCCTTGGCAATATGCTTACCTCAAATAAAAATTTCTTCCAACATTATTCAACATCTCAGGAGTGATCAAGCTAATCGCAAGAGCTATTCGATCTTTGAGGTCGTTCAAATCAAGAAATTTAGAATTGTACACAATGCTCTTCATTATCCCCATAATAAGAAATCTACTGGATTAAGATCAGGTGATCGCGCTGGCCCTTCAATCGTTTTTCGCCTTCCTATCTACCGATTTGGAAATATAGCGTGGAGGTACTGCGGGACATTGCGATGGTGCTCCATCCTGTTGAAACCAAATCTTGATCTGGATATAAATTAGCCAAAGTTGAGACGACATAATTTTGAAGTAGTGCTAAATAATTATCGCCATTCAAATTGTCCTTAATGAAAAAGAGGCCTATGATATGGTTTCGAACATTTCCTGTCAAATATTAACCTTTTGAGGGAATTGCGTATGTTCCTCTATCATCCAGTGAGGATTTTCGGTAGACCAGTACCGGTAATTTTGACGATTAGTATGGCTGTGAAAAGTGCACAGAAAACGAAACCTCTACTAAATGGATAATATTTTTATCCAACACGTCCATCATTTGTTCACAAAAATAAGTTCTCCTATCAACATCGTCTTCCTAGTTCTCCTGGGTAGGAATCATTTTATAGGTATGCATTTTTTTTTGTTTTAATACGTTTAGAAACGATGTATGGCTGACACTGAATGTTGTGGAGGAATCTCTACTCGAGAAAATTCTGAATTGTTCTCATGAAACAAGCTACTTCTTTTTGTGTTCGGGTATTGTTTCCGTAATCAATCAATTGTTAAATTGTTTTTATGCAGTTATCAAAACAATTTGGGAAGGCGTTCTAAAGAAACTAACATTGTTACAGAAATTGTTGTACGTACTTTTCATGGTACCATCGGGGAAGCACAATGATATGGATATTTTTTTATTTTCTTTCTAGCACATCTTGAATGCAAACAAGTTTAGTTATTATTGTAATAACATTTGGGAATATTCGATGGAATATTATAATGAATTTCGGTAATTGCATGTTTTTTTGCGCGTATGTTCTGGGGAACATCGCGTTATAGTTTTGCCCAAATGTCTGTAACTTTCGAATTTTTTGACGAAAATGGTCTCGAACGATTAAGTTCGACTCCCCAATGAAGAATTCGATGTCAAATTTGATTCTGTCCGTCCGGCCGTCCGGCCGTTGCCACGATAACTTGAGAACGTAAAGAGCTAGCGACTTGAAATTTTCAGGGTGGGTGGCGCATCCCAATACGACGGACAAGTTCGTTAATGGGCATAATCGGCCCAGTGGTTTCCGAGTAATAATTTTGTTTTCAACCAATATGAATCCGATCGAATTGAAACTTGGTGAGTAGTTGTAGAATATGAACCTAAGCACGTTTGTGAAATTTTGTGCGAATCGTATGGCTACAAAATTATTAAAAAATTATTAAAAAAATATTTTTGTTGTCACGATAACTTGAGAACTGAGAGAGATAGCGGCCTCAAGGTTTCAGGTTGGGATGTACACCACATCGCGACATTTCAGTTTGATTATGAGCCTAATCGGCCAAACGGTTTCAGAGTTATAGCCATCTGAAATTTTATGAAATTTTGTGGTTTTTGTTCCTCATTTACTCGAAAAATACTAGACCGATTGAATTCAAACATGGTTATTAGTTGTAGAATGCCAATGCGGAAACGTTTGCAAAATTTGGTGAGGATAGCATTTGTAGAAAATTTTAAATAAATCTTTGAAAATAAAAAAAAAAAGTTCTATATATCAGTAACTAATCGTTCGAAATTGCTGAAATTTTGCAAGAACCTTCATAACCTAACTATACTGACAATTTTCAAGTTTTAATACGATCGGTTAAATAATGTTGGAGATTCGAGCATTCTTGTGTGAGTTCAGTAGATGGGTGAACGTTGCCTCGATAACTTTCGAACGAAAGGAGATAGGGACTTGCAATTTTCAGGGAAGGTTGCGTATCCGAAAGGGAGAGTTGAGTTCAATTTTGGGCAAAATCGGTCTAACGGTTTCCGAGTTATACCCATCTGGAATATTGTTTCCTTGATAACTCAAAAAATAAATATTCGATCGAATTGAAGTTTGGTAATTAGTAGTAGAAAATCAACATAAAGACGTGTTTAAAATTTTGTGAGAACCGTACCCCTAGAAAATTTGAAAAAAACGACGAGAAAAAAAATTTTAAGAACCGTACCCCTAGAAAATTTCAAAAAAATCACGAAAAAAAATTGGTTCAAGCACTGACGTGAAGTCAGTGCTTGAACCAATTTTTTTATTTTCAGTTTTGCTTCAAACATGAAAGTGGTATAACATTTCTGAATAGAGAATGACTCGACCTTCAAAACGATGTATCACAAGACCATACCTACTTCATCTTTGAAAAATTGGGGGTTTGTACCGGTTTTTCGAAGGGGGTTGAAGGTAGGGTTCTTATTTTTACGAAGAAGAATGACAATATAAAATTTGAATTTGACGTGTTTTAGGATTTTTCATACATATTTTCAAACTGTATTTGAAATTTAATGATGGAAAAAAACTATGTATCTATGTTATTCAGACAGAGATACGGGCTGTGTACATATGCGTCCAGGGGTGTATGAAAGGAACACTCAAGGGAATAAACATATGCATTGCCATATATAGCCTTCCTGAGGGCATTGGAAGCTTACAGCCTGTGTTCCCTCTTATCCTGGGAACGCCACAACACCATTAAGCAGCTCTCCAGGAGCAATATTTATTTATTTATTGCGCGTATGTTCTGGGGAACATCGCGTTATAGTTTTGCCCAAATGTCTGTAACTTTCGAATTTTTTGACGAAATTGGTCTCAAACGATCAAGTTTGACTCCCCGATGAAGAATCCGAGGTCAAATTTGATTCTGTCCGTCCGGCCGTCCGTTGCCACGATAATTTGAGAACGAAAAGAGCTAGCGACTTGAAATTTTCAGGGTGGGTGGCGCATCGCAATACGACGGACAAGTTCGTTAATGGGCATAATTTTGTTTTCAACCAATATAAATCCGATCGAATTGAAACTTGGTGAGTAGTTGTAGAATATGAACCTAAGCACGTTTGTGAAATTTTGGGCGAATCGTATGGCTAGAAAATTTTAAAAAAATTATTAAAAAATATTTTTTTTGTCACGATAACCTGAGAACGGAAAGAGATAGCGGCTTGAAAATTTCAGGTTATGTTGTGCATATGAATGCAACATTTGAGTTTGTTTATGAGCATAATCGACCAAACGGTTTCAGAGTTATAGCCATCTGAAATTTTCTGAAATTTGGTGGTTTTTTGTTCCTCATTTACTCGAAAAATACTGAACCGATTGAATTCAAACATGGTTATTAGATGTAGAATGCCAACGCGAAAATGTTTGCGAAATTTGGTGAGGATAGCATCTGTAGAAAATTTTTAATAAATCATTGAAAATAAAAAAAAAAAATTCTATATATCAGTAACTATACGTTTGAAATTGCTGAAATTTTGCAAGAGCGTTCATTACCTAACTCTACTGCCAAGTTTAAAGTTTTAATACGATCGGTTGAATATTGTTGGAGATTCGAGCATTCTTGTGTGAGTTCAGTAGATGGGTGACCGTTGCCTCGATAACTTTCGAACCAAAGGAGATAGGGACTTGCAATTTTCAGGGTAGGTTGCGTATCCGAAAGGGAGAGTTGAGTTCGTTTTTGGGCATAATCGGTTTAACGGTTTCCGAGTTATATTCACCTGGAATATTGTTTCCTTGATAACTCAAAAAATAAATATTCGATTGAATTGAAGCTTGGTAACTAGTAGTAGAAAATCAACACAAAGACGTGTTTAAAATTCTGTAAGAACCGTACTCCTAGAAAATTTGAAAAAAATGACGAAAAAAAAAATTTTAGGAACCGCGCCTCCAGAAAATTAAAAAAAAATCACGAAAAAAAAAATTGGTTCAAGCATTGACGTGAAGTCAGAAGCTTTTGCGCGTATGTTCTATTGTCCATTCTTCTGTATTGGACACCCTTAATCGAATTTACCATGGTTAATTATGTCGTCCATTCTCCTGTATTGGACACTTAATTCGAATTTACCGTGGTAAATTCGAAGTAAGAGTGTCCAATACAGGAGAATGGACAACATAATTTACCATGGTAAATTCGATTAAGGGTGTCCAATACAGAAGAATGGACAATAGAACATACGCGCAAAAGCTTCTGACTTCACGTCAATGCTTGAACCAATTTTTTATTCAATACTTACGCATCGGATACATGAACGGTACATCCCATTAGACACAAAATAAAAAGAAAATATATAAATTGCATACAACGATGGAAACACTATTTAGTAAACTTGAACCTTATATCTTAAATTATTACTGTGATAAGCCCAAAAACTGCAAATGTGGTGACACGTCATCAAATGGTTTTTTTCTAGGTTTTCTCTCCCAAACTCCTAACAATATCTATTAAATAAAAATTTATTATTTTGGGATTGAATATACCTCCCACAGTATCCTTTAATGATTATTTGGTGACATGTCATTACACATAGTTAAACACCTATTAATGAACGAGTTGGAAAAGCACTGTGGCTAGGAGCCATGGCGCATCCACTGTTCAAATTTATAGTCAGAGGAGTCAGCCATCCAGGTACTGAACTCGCCCAAGGCTGCTTAGCTCCAGGAAAAAAAGAATGTTCTCAATATTTCCAACTGTAAAAACAATCAACCAAAAAAACATTTTAGCTGAGAGTGGTCTCGAACGATTAGTTTCGACACAAATACATACATTCACTATTGAGTCGAAAATAAACAGTGCTGTGTCTATGGTGGCGTGAGGACCCACTCGAATACATACGTTTACTAAAGTTGGAAGGACACAAATCAGTTCAATCATATAATTGTGCCATGAGATGAAAAACACCTGAAATTGAAATTCGCAGAATAACTAATAATATACGAAATTATCAACGTTTGACGAAATTTTACTGAAATATCAACTGAAATTCAGTAGATATACCATTCATCAAAGTTTTTAGTTCGATAGAAATATATTGTACAGGGTGTCCCAAGTTCGAGTGCCGTTTCTGGAGAACTGAACATATTTGAAATCTGAAAATTGGGATTATGATATTGCTTAAAATTCTCTACAGAGCTAAAATATTTTCGAAGCCCAAGCACTTTCGGTTATACAGGGAGTGAAAATAAATTTGATGAAAAAAATATTTTTCAAGTATTGCATTCCTAGTATGATCAAGTATTCAATTTTGAATAGATTCCTGTTAAAACCATTGTATTCATTCGAATAGTTTTCAAAGTATCGAAAAAAAACCGGAAAAAAGTCAAATATGTTTAGTCAGTATTGTGTTCATTATTCTTATCTTATACATCCTGAAAGCGAACCGTTGTTACAACATAAAAGAGGAAGAATGTGGAAAGGTCATGCATTCTTTGAATTTCAGAAATATCATCACAGGGTGTTTCAAGTTTTGTGTCCAAAATTGTGATAAAAAGTTGGCCATAACTTCTGTTTTTCAAATCAGAACCCTATTTTTTTATGATTGCGTTGGATTCTGCGGTGAAAAATAATGTTAGTTTTCTAACATGATTTTGCTCCAAAATTAAAATAAAAAAAAAATCAGAAATTATTGAATTTAGGAGCATAATCATGTTAGAAAACTATCATTATTTTTCACCGCAGAACCCAATTTTTTAATGATTGTGGTGGATTCTGCGTTGAAAAATAATGATAGTTTTCTACCATGACTATGCTCCTAAATTCAATAATTTCTGATTTTTTTTTTATTTTAATTTTGGAGCAAAATCATGTTAGAAAACTATCATTATTTTTCACCGCAGAATCCAACGCAATCATAAAAGAATAGGGTTCTGATTTGAAAAACAGAAGTTATGGCCAATTTTTTATCACAATAATCACATAATCATGTAAGAAAACTATCATTATTTTTTACTGCAGAATCCAACGCAATCATAAAAAACTGGTTCAAGCACTGACGTGAAGTCAGAAGCTTTTGCGCGTATGTTCTATTGTCCATTCTTCTGTATTGGTAACCCTTAATCGAATTTACCATGGTAAATTATGTTGTCCATTCTCCTCGAATTAAGAGTGTCCAATACAGGAGAATGGACAACATAATTTACCATGGTAAATTCGATTAAGGGTGACCAAAAGAGAAGAATGGACAATAGCACAAACGCGCAAAAGCTTCTGACTTCACGTCAGTGCTTGAACCAATTTTTTTTTTCGTGATTTTTTTGAAATTTTCTAGGGGTGCGGTCTTTGAAATTTCCTTTTCGTCATTTTTTTCAAATTTTCTAGGGGTACGGTTCTTACGAAATTTTAAACACGTCTTGATGATGATTTTCTACTACTAGTTACCAAGCTTCAATTCGATCGAATATTTATTTTTTGAGTTATCAAGGAAATAATATTCCAGGTGGGTATAACTCGGAAACCGTTTGACCGATTATGCCCAAAAACGAACTCAACTCTCCCTTTCGGATACGCAACCTACCCTGAAAATTGCAAGTCCCTATCTCCTTTCGCTCGAAAGTTATCGAGGCAACGGTCACCCATCTACTGAACTCACACAAGAATGCTCGAATCTCCAACAATATTCAACTGATCGTGTTAAAACTTGACTTTGGCAGTAGAGTTAGGTTATGAAGGCTCTTGCAAAATTTCAGCGATTTCAAACGAATAGTTACTGATATATAGAATTTTTTTTTCAATTTTCAATGATTTTTTAAAAATTTTTTACAAATACCATCTTCACGAAATTTTTCAAGAATTTTCGCGTTGGCATTCTACAACTAATTACCATGTTTGAATTCAACCGGTTTAGTATTTTTCGAGTTAATGAGGAACAAAAAACAACCAAATTTCAGATGGCTATAACTCTAGAACCGTTTGGCCGATGATGCTCATAAACAAACTGAAATGTCGCGTTTTGGTGAACATCCTAACCTGAAAACTTCAACCGCTATCTCTTTCCGTTCTCAAGTTATCGTGACAACAAAAATATTTTTTAATATTTTTTTTTTAATTTTCTAGTCATTTGATTCGCACAAAATTTCACAAACGTGCTTAGGTTCATATTCTACAACTACTCGCCAAGTTTCAATTCGATCGAATTTATATTGGTTGAAAACAAAATTATTACTCGGAAACCACTAGGCCGATTATGCCCATTAACGAACTTGTCCGTCGTATTGGGATGCGCCACCCACCCTGAAAATTTCAAGTCGCTAGCTCTTTTCGTTCTCAAGTTATCGTGGCAACGGCCGGACGGCCGGCCGGACAGAATCAAATTTGACGTCAAATTCTTCATTGGGGAGTCGAACTAAATCGTTTGAGACCATTTTCGTTTAAAAATTCGAAAGTTACAGACATTTGGGCAAAACTATAACGCGATGTTCCCCAGAACATACGCGCAAAAATAGGGTTCCAATTTGAAAAACAGAAGTTATGGCTAATTTTTTATCACAATTTTGGACACAAAATTTGAAACACCTTGTGATGATATTTCTGAAATTCAAAAGATGCATGACCTTTCCACATTCTTCCTCATCGATGTTGTAAAAACGGTTTACGTTCAGGATATTTAAAATAAGAATAATGAACATAATACTGACTAAACATATTTGACTTTTTTCCGGTTTTTTTTTAGATATTTTGAAAACTATTCGAATGAATACAATGGTTTTAACAGAAATGTATTCAGCATTGAATACTTGATCATACCAGGAATGCAAAACTTGAAAAAAATTGTTTTCATGAAATTTATTTTCAATCCCTGTATAACTGTAAGTGCTTGGGCTTCAAAAATATTTCAGCTCTGTAGAGAATTTCAAGCAATATCATAATCCCAATTTTCAGATTTCAAATATGTCCAGTTCTCCAGAAACGACTAATAGGCACTCGAACTTGGGACACCCTGTGGAATGTAGCATCGATATATACCGTTCTTCAGCTTTTATAATATATGAATACATTTAATACCATTTTAATGACATACTTCGATAACGAGAATATCTATTATCACATATTTTTTAATTCTTTCAATAATCTATTCAATTGAAATTGAAATACTTACGAAAAAACATATGCCTCAAGTACGATGCCAGGATACGATATTCACGAAATTCCGCAAAAACTAGTGGGTCGGCATTCTACAAGTAAAAACCGAGTTTTAATTGGGTCAGATTTGTATATTTTGAGTTATAGAGGAAATAAAAGCAAAATTTCAGATGAGTATAACTCCAAAACCGTTTGGCCGACTAAGACAATTAACGAACTTAGATGTCGCATTCGGATGCGCAACCTACCCTGAAAATTGAAAGTCACCATCTCTTTCCATTCTCAAGTAATCATGAAATACACAATATTTTT
This sequence comes from Halyzia sedecimguttata, assembly GCA_937662695.2. Classification (NCBI taxonomy): domain Eukaryota; kingdom Metazoa; phylum Arthropoda; class Insecta; order Coleoptera; family Coccinellidae; genus Halyzia; species Halyzia sedecimguttata. The sequence goes on from OW569417.2 coordinate 35,300,874, forward strand.
CCGTAGTTTTTTCAAAATTTTATAGTTTATGTTTGGCAAATTGATAACGCGATGTTTCTCAGAAAATGCTAGTAAAAATGAACATTCATATCTCAGAAGTTGAAGATTCCACTGAATTCATCTAGATTAGTTTCGTATTTTTGGACATACATACTGCAAAAGTAAAATTTCGAAATGGCATCTATTTCTTCTGACATTTCAAATCATGTTGGTCTGTTTTCGAAATACATATATGTTGAAGTGAATTTCTTGAAGATAAAGAAAACGGTGCATTCTACGAACATGGGACTATTATACCTCTTTTCTGTAGAAAAGACTGACATTGATTAATACCGATACTTATGTTTGTATTGAACCGTATCATGCCGCATTCATGGTGACCACAGCGGACGTAAAAGTGTTTGCGGACGAGAAAGTACCTTTTCGTCCGCAAAGTGTTTGGCTACAATAACAGTCGATTTTACAGCTGCAAAATAGTAGGTACACTTTTCATAAAGATCGACGAAAAACTTCTGTATCCAAAATACTGAAAATTTTCCAAGAAAAAATGCTACAAAAATACCCAGCACGCACCCCCCCCCTGCCTTATATTACCTGTCACTGACTTGACCTGAGACATATGTTTTGGTTCATTTTATAGAGGTTCCAACATCCAGGGAATTTAGTAATCCTCACCCACTTCGCTCCATCAGTTTCGGAAATAAAATGTTTCAGGGAATTCACTTCAATCTCGTATCGTATATAGAGCCTTTGTGAATATACGTTCATATCAAGTTTTTGACGTACCTATAATATACTATTGAATTTTTGTAACTTACTTACGGGACACCCTGTATATTCCTTAAAAATATAATATTTCGGATACCCATTAAAGGAATCATTTACAGTTTTCCTGGAACTTAATATTTATATATTCATACCTAGTTCATTTTAGATGAAGAACGTTTCTCAATAGCTTCATATGAAAGAATAACAAGATACGAATTCCCTGGCGAAAACTCCATCTTATTGAAAATCCTTTAATCAAACTATAGAAATCGAATATTGCATACTGATAAATCTGCAAACTCAGAGGATGGTTTCAGGCAAAACGATATTGTCTGGTGCAACTGTCCTTGCAATTTCGCTATTCTGAATAAGAATAGGACCGTAAGTGGGGAAGCGAATCAAGAGATTTCCCGAATGTAATATATATAGAAAGTCATTTCCTATACTGATACAAAACATGGATACATTCCTCCAAAGGTAAACGCTACTGTATAGTTTCATGACGTCAAATTTAAAGAAACGTATGTTTGTTTTCCTCTCAACGAAGGACCATCGGGGTTTTTCGTTGAAAATGAGACTTTTACAGTCTTATCTGCCTGTGTTCACTGTTCATACAGGTAATCTTATCCACCTATAACAGATGTGTCAAATGTATTTCTGTTCTAACAAACAAAGTATGATTGAATGCAATATTATCAATTATAGGATTTTGTAATTACCCCTATCCTATATGCCCTTGGTTAATCCATATGATGATGGAAATATATAAATTGGTAAGTTTATCAAATTGGGTTTAGAATATGTTCTGTGAAAACAAAACTGGAATATTGGCTACGTTTCAATTGATATAATATAATTTTCAGAGTAGATTTGTGGATTGAATATCTCGGATGAGTTATTTAATTTTATTCGTATAATAACTTAGTGCTTCTCATCAAATTATCGGTAGGAAGAAAATACAGTTTGTTTGTTTTTGTTCAAAGTGCGTTCGAATCTTTTACCACGTCCTATCTTCGTAATTGTTATATAATTGCTAATAACAATTTACGCCGTAATCAACGAGATTACCGCTGGGTGCATAAAGTTTTCATCAGTTGTGCATTCACAACGATATTAATCAACTAGATTAATAATCTTCAACAATTGTTTCTCAAAGTTGGAACAACAAAAATTCACCCCCCTGATAAAACAATCAGGGTACGAAATATCTGGTCCTTCGAAACATCATTACCCTGGTAAAAAAATCAGGGTATCCAACATATGGTCCTTTGAGCCACATATATTGTTCATTTGGTCCATCAAGCCATCACATCCTGATCAAACAATTAAGATTCAACAGTTACCACAATAACCAGCCGTGACCATTACCTCGGACAGTAATGTTTATCACTGTCTGCGAGAAAAAGGCATCGCTTTCTTTGGGTGATACCAGGTCGGTCCTACATCTGATGAACCATGAAATCATGTTTTGAGAGGTTGTGTAAGACTAGCCATCCAGCTGCCTGCTATCCCAGAATATAAACAAGGAATCGTGATGATATTTTGGTGCAGGTTCATGCTGCAGGTAGGGCCTCCCTCAATCCCTAGTATTATTATTTTTTTTCCTTGTGGGACCAAAACCCTTTTGTAGGCTACTTATAGAGGGTCCGCACCCTTAGGAGTGTGATATTGCAGTTCCTGTTTGGTTACTTAATAAAAAACATCTCACACATCCCTTACACTAGTTCTTCGTTCTGCTCATACAGCGTCTCTCAACTGAGCTGAGCTGCTAGGGGCTTTCGCAATTGATGAGACCTTCTGACTCAAAGTGATCCGATCAATACTGCCTTCTGCATTATGTGCGCCAAAATCTCGACCAGGGATTTCAGGCCGAAAAAATCTTCAATTCTGACACGTAGTTCGCTCTCATTCTGCCTAGAAATTGTATGATTAGCACTGCCATCCTAACTTTATGCCCTGGACATAGAGTCCTCATCTCGAAAAGTAGATCCTTGTATTTTTCCTTTCATATTCTTCTTTCATCACCACATTATTTTCGGTGGAAAACTCGACGATAAAAAATTCCCTGAGCTCCAGCAAGACTATGTCTGGCTTCATTGCAAGGATCTTCTGAGTTGTTGAAAAATCATAGTTCCAGCATATGTGAGCTCTATCAATCTCTAGAGGTACCTATGGAAGCACTAACTTTTGTTTATACCATAAACTTCTCTCAGACGGAAGTAGAGAATTTGGACATTGTATCTTTCTATAACCTCTGATGGAGCATGAACTCTGCAAGCAGACAGTGTAGTCTCCTGCTGGATATGGCATGCTCATTATGTGTTTTTATACCATCTTGTATTCATCACTCCATATCGACAAGCCATTAAAAATCTCTCCGTTTTCCACTTCAGCTCACCCGACTTCAAAAAGTCAAAGGATAATTCTTCCGACAGGTCCAGGTCTTTCATACTCCTGAAATATTTGGAGTGCAGTTTTTTACTCATGAGCTCATCGAATAGTGTCTTCAGTTGTGCCTGTCTTATATGTCTGTCTGATCTTCTTTGGTCTGTTGGCGTGATCTGTATTTCTGCTAGCTCATTTTCGATTGATATGCCGATTAAACTGAGCTTTTACAAGGATCTCGGTCCATCCCTAAATAAGAAGGATCATTGATTTTCGACTGCCAAGTTGTTAGTAGCAGAAACTTTGTTTTCAACGGATAGCTGTGGTTTTGGTATATAGGGTGTTTGGCAGAACGTTGAACATACGAAAATGATGGAATGGTGGGGTCATCTGCTACTCACTCAGCCCTAATTTATTTGGCACAGGCCCCCTGGATATTTAAAAAAAAGTTTTGCTTTCTTCTAGTTACACCACTTTCTTAACTTTGAAGTGTAGTTTTTATTAAAAATGGATAAAACAGGCAATATCTTTGTTTTTTTTTCAATCTTTAATGTTGGCAAATTCTTATGAAATTATTGCTTAATTCAGATGTTAGCATTCAACTTGCATTAACGAAAATACAAAAATTGATTGAGTAGTTCCAATTCTAGCAAAACATTCCTAGTGTGTAACATTTCTAATGGTACGTTATTTGCTTTTATAAAAAAACCCTTAAGAGTTATTTCATAATTTTATCAAGTAGGAAATTTTCGACGAAACTCTACCCTTACGGAAAGTGAAATGTTTGGCGAAATCTAATACTGCAAGGTTGGTAAAATTTAAATGATCTACGGATTGCTAATAGCAGTGGTAAATTTAAATTCACTATTTCCTTGGGATGGTTACACAAAGCAGGTAGAAATTAATAATTAAATGAATAATTTAATGGTTTCAATAACGCACCTAACTGGTACAGCTATTTTCTTTGTACTTAATTCAAGAACTTACATAATTTCAATCAAGGGTGTTGCCAGGAGGGGGGGGGTTAGGAGGTTCAAATACCCCACCCCCGCCCCCGAAATATTTCATAGTTATTTTTTGTTGCAAAAGGAATCCCTCACACCCCCCTGCACTTATAATGTCAATTGCCAGAATTTCAATATAATTTTATAAGAATCTGCCAACATTAAAGAATAAAAACAAAACAAAAATATTGCCTGTATTACCAATTTTTGATAAAAAAAAAATTTCACTTAAAAGTTAAGAAAGTGGTGAAACTAGACGAAAGAAAAAAAAATTTTTTTTAATACACCTATCCACTATTTTCGTATGTTAAACGTTCTGCCAAACACCCTGTATCATACAGCTTTTTTTGTAGCTGGCTGTTGAGGCATTCCTGATTTGGGTTGTCTCCAGACTACCTCTCAGTAGGTAACTAAGTTAATTCATCTTTAAGGTGCCGAATAATATTTACCTCTTCTAGTTCGTATTCTCCTACTTTTAAAATTTAACTCAGACTCAGACTCAGACCAGAAAGCAACGAAGGATTGAACTCATTTCTTGTGCAAACTCCATACTTTGTCGTAAGGCGTAATACTAACAAACTTAATCGCTCTGTTCCAGTTTTCATATCCGCAAAATATCATTTGAATTCGAAATCCTTTTTCGAATACTGAGCTTTTCCTTCGACAATAAGACACGAACATTAGAAATTAGTTCAATTAGACTTTCTCAAGTTGAAGTGCTCTATATATTCATATCCATAGAAACAATATGAAAAGTAAGCAACAGCTTAAGCAACGACCTACTATTTACATAATTAGCTTTATTTACTCTTGTCCGGGATTTCTGCTTGAGATATGTGCTCTTTTGTAGTAGCATTTGATATTAAGCCGCAGGGTAATGTAGAGGAGGATGTTTTAACTCGAGTCTTCCTAATTGTCTCATGTTTATTATCAAACACCAAGGTGGTGAAATGTATGTTTGCTCTCTTGTCTCTGAGAATTTGTGATATCCAATTAAATAGTTGGTGATCACACAGAATTATTTAACATGAACTAACATTTCAAGTTTCATCTTCAGGTTGTTAAAGAAGTACTTCTGACTTAGGACAATGATTAATTTGGGGAATCAGACGAAGAAGTGTTCCATAAATAGATACTAATTACCCAGAGTGTTCCTTGTGATGTTTTATTCTTGAAATATTCTTGTTGAAAGCGGGATGAATTGATTCTATTACTGTTCATAATATTTGGGACATTTTTGCGCGCATGTTCTTGGGAACAGCGTGTTATCATTGTGTCCAAATGTTTGTAATTTTCCGATTTTTTGCCGAAAATTGTCTCAAATGATTAGGCTTGACTCACTGATGAACCAAGATAACTTGAGAACGGAAAAAGAAAGCGACTTGAAATTTGCAGGGTAGGTTGTGTATCCAAATGCGTCGGTTAAATTTGTTAATGGGTATAACCCATCAATCGGTTGCCGAGTACTATTTTTGATTTTAGACAATACAGATCCGATAGAAATGAGACTCGGTAACCCAAAATAACTCAAAAAATGAACAGTGAACACAGACAGTGAATTCATAGAACTACGATGTATTATTGCAATTTTGAAAAATCATATCTACGAAAGTATTAGCTTGTTAGAGTTGAAAATGATATAATTGGATTCTTATGATAAAATTGGTTCAAGCCCTGTGGACAGGAGCTTTGACGCTCTTGTTCAAACTTTGACACATCATATCTCCGAAAGTATTGGTTTCTCAGAGTTGGGAATGATATCAATGTATTCTTATGATAGAACTGCATCATAAAGAAAAATCAAATAATAGTTTATTTATCAATATTAAATGAGCAATCTGAGAATGAGAACTGCACCATGGAAGAAATCAAATTAAAATAGCTTAAATGAATTTGGCTCTCTCTTATAGAACAGGATGACATGTACAAGTATGAGCACAGATCATGTAATAATTCATAGATAGAATAATTGTAGCATTCTGTGAAAACATAGAGGTACGATTCATTATTGAAATTTCGAAAAATGATATCTCCGAAAGTATTAGCTTGTGAGAGTTGAAAATAATATCAGTGGATTTTCGTGGTGAAACTGTATCTTAAAAAAATTTGTAGGTGAAACAAATTTTTTTTTTCCTTTCTCCGAAACCATTTGGCCTATTTTGCCCAATAACGAACTCAACCGAGATATGTATCTCCCAAACCTACCCTGAAAATTTCAACTGCCTAGCTCATTATGTTCGGGAGTTATTGTAGAAACAAAATTAAAAATATTTAAAAATCTTTTTTTGACACTTTACGGCAACCCGATCAATACAAAATTTCGCATGCGTCTAAAGGTCATTATTCTACAATTTGATGCTAAAATTTCAGATAGATTGAGTGATCTATCTGACTCATCGTGGATTTCGCCCATTAACGAACTCGTCCGAGATATTTACGTTACAAACCAACCCTGTATATTGAAATCCTCTAACTCCTTTCGTTCGAGAGTTATCGTGTCAACGGACGGACGGCCCGACAGAATTGATTTCGACCACAAATTCTTGATCAGTGAGTCGAACCAAATCGTTTGAGACCATTTTCAGCCAGAAATTCGAAAATTACAGACATTTGGGTAAATTGATAAGCACTCTGTTCCAATGAACAAGAGCGCCAAAAAACATGTATTCAAAATTTGTAATGTAAAAAAAATTTTGTTTTCGTTACTCCGAAACCATCAGGATTTTGCCCAATAACGAACTTAACCGAGAAAGATATCCCTCAAACCTACTCTGAAAATTTCAATTGTCTAGTTCATTCCGTTCGAGAGTTAGCGAGTTAACGGCGGACGGCCGGACATAATCGATTTCGACCATGGATTCTTGATAAGTGAGTCGAACCAAATCGTTTGAGACCATTTTCAGCCAAAAATTCGAAAATTACAGACATTTGGGCAAGCACTCTGTTCGGAGGAACAATATGCGCCAATATGGATTTGATCCAATTTGAACATGGTAATTAGTTGTAGAATGCGGACCCGCAAATTTTTGCGAAATTTCGGGAGAATCGTATCGCTTGAAAATGTTTAAAAAATTATTGAAAAACATTTTATGTATCTGAGAAACTATCAGTACGATATCGCTGAAGGCAAGAGCCTTCAAAACCTAACTCTACAGCCAAGTTCCCAATTTGAACACGATCGAATGTTGGAGATCGAAGCAGCCTTGGGGGAGTTCAGTGCTCGGTCTCAAAATTTCAGTGATGTCGGACTAATAATTTCTTATAAATGGAATATTTCTCAATGATTTTCAATTTTTTTCCTTATATCTGGTAATACGATCCTCACAAAATTTTGCAAGAATTTTTGCGTCGAAATTTCACAAACTAATATCCATGTTTGAATTGGATCGGTTCCGTATTTTTCGAGTTATTGAGGGGATTAACTCAAAAACTGTTTGGCCGATTATGCCTACTAACAGAGTCAAATGTCGCATTCAGATGCACAACCGAACCTAAAAATTGCTAGTCGCAATCTCTTTCGATTCTGAGGTTATCGTGACACAAATAATTTTTTTTTTAATTTTTTAGTGATACGATCCTCAATAAATTTCACAAATGACTTTACGTTTCTGTTCTACAACTACTCACCAAGTTTCAATACGATCGAATTTGTATTGGTTGAAAACAAAATTATTACGCGCCACCTACCGTCAAGTCATAGCATTCCAAATAATCATCAAAGGATACTGTGGGAGGTATACTCATTATAAAAAGGTTTTTTTCTGGGTTTTCTCTCCCAAACTCTGAAAAATATCTATATATTGAAAATTAATTATTTTGTGATTTGCTCCTGCGTAAGAAACACAAGATATTTGTCAGAAGCAATCAATTGAACAATGTTGCCTAACAAACAACAACGAAACAACATCAACGAAGAAACAACTATGTATATCGTTTCGTTTCGGAGTCTATATCAGACTCCTTCGTCAGACGCTTAATGAAAATCTTTAGAATTATTGTTTTGTTAGATTTTCATTAAGCGTCTGACGAAGGAGTCTGATATAGACTCCGAAACGTTACGATATAGCTGTTTCTTCGTTGAAGTTGTTTCGTTGTTGTTTGTTGGGCAACATTGTTCAATTGAATGCTTCTGACAAATATCTTGTGTTTCTAACGCAGAAGCAAATCACAAAATAATTAATTTTTATTCTATAGATATTTTTCAGAGTTCGCGAGAGCGAACCCAGAAAAAAACCTTTTAATACATCTCATTCCGTTCTCAAGTTATCGTGGCAACGGACGGCCGGCCGGACAGAATCAAATTTATCCTCTAATTCTTCATCAGGTAATCGAACTCAATCGTTTGAGATCATTTTCGGCAAAAATTTCGAAAATTACAGACATTTGGCCAAAATGATAACGCGATGTTCCCCAGAACATGCGCGCAAAAACTATATCAGTATATTCTGCTTGGGTAAATTCAACTTCCGTTTATTTATATTCTATTAGTTTTCACTAATTATAACAGCACTACTAACAATTTGTTTGACATGTTTTAATTGTTATGGCCATAATAAATTTCACTCTGATATGATTATCTCATAAAACCACAGAGAATATTCATATGGACATTTCGAATTATTGATGGGGAATCAATTCACCAAATCTCAGTCATAATTAATATTTATATATGCATAATTCTCCATTAAATTCATTCAGAAAACATAATCGTACTAGCTTGACTTATTCAAAATTCGACTCAACATATTCATCATGACTCCATTTGAAAAATAAAAAAATATTTCTATAAGAGCTATCTATGCAGGCACCAATCCAATGAATTAGTTTTCAGAAATGTATATACAGGGTGAATTTTTTTTAAATTTGTTGTCAATACGTCTTTGAATTTTTTCCCATCTACTCGCGATCATGTGAGTTCTTAGTTTTGAATACCTATTCAAAATTCGATTGAAAATAATGAACCCATCAGACGTCATCGAGAAGTGTATTCTCAGCAGAAACAGTTCAATCACTCTGTATCTTCAAAACAGTTGGCTTCAGAGCTGAAATATTCTGTTTCTAGTTTCGGGACATCCTGTTTAACTTTCAATCCTTATATGCATTATTTTTGCGCGCATGTCCCAGGGAACGGCGTGCTATCGATAACTCCGAAACCATTAAGCCGATTTTGCTTGGTATCGAACTTAACGGACATATTTATGCCCCAAAGCTTCCCTGCATATTACAACTCTCTAACTCATTTCGTTCAAGAGATTAATTCTTACAGACGGACGGAGATTCCTGGATTTGAACCAGGATTATTCAGGAGTCGAACCCAATCTTTTGAGACCGTTTTCGGCAAAAATTCCAAAAAAAAAAAAACATTTTTGCTTCATTCCAAGGAACAACAAGTGTGCTAAAAAAAATGGGTTCAAGCCCTGTGGACAGGAGCTTTCTGGCGCTCTAGTTCAAACAGGCAAATTATATCTCCGAAAGTATTGGTTTCTCAGAGTTGGGAATTATATCAATGTATTCTTATGATAGAACTGCATCATAAAGGAAATTCAATTGAAATAATAGATATTTATCAAGATTAAATGAGCAATCTGAGAATGAGAACTGCACCATGGAAGAAACCAAATTAAAATAGCTGAAATGAATTTGACTCTCTCTTATAGAACAGGATGAAATGTACGAGTATGAACACAGATCATATAATCAAGCTTAAATAGAATAATTATAGCATTCTGTGAAAACATAGAAGTACGATTCATTATTGAAATTTAGAACTTCATCTTAGCAGAAATTGAATTCAAACATCATAGAAGAATTTAAATTCAACAAGAGTGCCAAAAATTATCAATCCAAAACCAATAGACGAATTCTACCCAACAACGAACTCATCCGAGATATTCATTCCTCAATTCTATGATGAACGATAATATTTATCTTTCCTCAAATCTACTCCAATACACCAATATTCCAGTTTTGTTTTTAGTGGAGATATTCTGAACTCAATATTATTAACTTACCATTACCATTCCCATCATCATATGGACTGAGGGCATCGGCATGAAAATATCAACCAACAAAAAGTATGATATTATATTATCATTCTCATATTTATACGATTGCTGGAATGAATGACAATGAGACAACGTCATGTCTCAGGAAAATAAGTTGACATTATAACAATTCATAGAATACCCACAGAATAATTCTATCATTCTGTGAAAACGTAGAAATACGATTTACATTGAAATTTAGAAAAATCATATCTCCGAAAGTATTAGCTTGTTAGAGTTAAAAATGATATGAATGGATTCTTATGATAAAACTGCTTATTGTAAGAAATTTAATTTGGAATTTTTTTGTTACTTCGAAACCATCCGTCCGATTTTGTCCAATAACGAACTTAGCGGAGATCTTTATCCTCCAAACCTACTCTGAAAATTTCAACTGTCTAGCTCATTCCGTTCGAGAGTTATCGTACCTACGGCCGGCCGGCTGGACCGGCCGGACAGAATGAATTTCGATTACGGATTCTTGATCAGTGAGTCGAACCAAATCGTTTGAGACCATTTTCATCGAAAAATTCGAAAATTACAGACATTTGGGCCAATTTATAAGCACTCAGTTCCGAGGAACTAGAGCGCCAAAAATTATTCTTTTGTGATTTGCTTCTGCGTAAGAAACACAAGATATTTGTCAGAAGCAATCAATCGAACAATGTTGCCTAACAAATAACAACGAAACAACATCAACGAAGAAACAACTATATCGTAACGTTTCGGAGTCTATATCAGACTCCTTCTTCAGACGCTTAACGAAAAAATCTTCAGAACTACTTTGTTGATTGTTATTCTGAGATTCGAGGATTGTTATTTGTTAGGCAACATTGTTCGATTGATTGCTTCTGACAAATATCTTGTGTTTCTTATGCAGAATAAGGAAATCAAAAAATAATAAATTTTTTATTTTATAGATATTTTTCAGAGTTTGAGAGAGAAAACCCAGAAAGAAACCATTCAATGATAAAAACTTAACAACATAACTACTACATACCTTTGGAATGTGTCGGATACGAATAATATGCTCGAGATAACTTCCACATTACCTCTTTCAGTATTTTTTGAAGCGACATTTTCGGGTCAGATAGTACTCGATACGATCTTCAAAATTAGTTATCGCAACCCCCCTCATCCCTATTCAAAATCAAGAGGTTGTGTTCACCCCCGGGGGTTTAAGTTACGGGGATGAAAGAAGAGGAAAATCGGAAGTCGGAAAATCGAGGTGTTAAGTTTTCGTTGGACCACCTGTATATCTTGTTTCCTTTCACGCCTACGTAAATGAATCAATATCAAAGAATACATAACTCGACAGCGAGATTTGCATATAACTGCGAAATGAGATTATCTGGAGTTTAAGCTTATGCAGATTCCCAGTTGTTTCATAAATTTCGCTGTTACATTGCGGTTCATATGAGAGTATTGAAATATTACATCATGTTTCGTGAGAGAACTTATTTCCCGTAAACACAGACGAAGGGGTCGATGTATTCGGGATGAATATTTTCTTCAAATTTCTCTAGAGGAAGGAATACCTATTTGTAAAAGTTATTGGCACCTCATTTGAATTTCATGTTCAACAATTCGGATGAATATCTTTTTATACACGTATGAATTCAGTTTCTACCTAAGTAATTAGAGCTAATATTAGCTTAAGGGTGTACACGACGCGTACTGAAGTCATTGAACTATAATAATAACAATAATAAACCACTTTATTCTCAAATCAATCTACCTAAACCAAATACATCAAGAAGAAGATGTTAAATCAGAACAAAATAATAGGAAAAATAGTAATACGAAATAGGTATTATCTGAGTTCACAATAATATGGAAGTGCCTAGACACTATAAGGTTCAGTTTTCATTAGGAAAATTGAAATTTCCTTCTTGGATTCCTTAAAATCTCCAATTTGTTGAATTTTTCTTGGTAAAGAGTTAGATAATTTTGAACACACATATTCGGCATTTTTTGGCGCGCTGTTTTCCCAATAACTCGAAAAATACCATTCTAATCGAATCTAAGCACGGTCATTTGTTGAAAAATACCAACACAAAGTCTTATGCACAATTAGGAGGATCGCATGTCTGGAAAATAAAAAAAATATATTCACAAATAAATCTGTATCTCAGAAACTATCCGTCAGATATCGTAGGCATTTACTTTGGCTGATTTCCAGTAAAATAATTAAACCCAGACTTGAAAAAAAAATGAGTTGTGATCAGGTTTTGCAGTTAATAGAAGGTTATTATAATTATATACTCTTCGGCAGTAACAAACAAACGTACCTATCAAAGAAAATTTGTATAAATATATATAAATCTTGGAATAAGCAGAATGTGAAGAACTACATATCATGGTATACGTGTCCAGGCTTCCCTACCTATGCTACTGGATTATTTGATACCTCATCAATTGAAATTTTATTCTAAAGAGCGCTTCATAAATAAACAACATGACTTTTCTCTGAATAAGTCGTACCAACACAAAAAGACCTAACAGAGTCGAGAAACCCTCCCTCTTAAATGAAAATCTGCAATTGTCTCTATATTTCATGTTGTTGTTACTTGGCACAATGATATGGTATGATTTTTGATTGGTCAACTTGGTTGGACCTGGGTTGCGTTCAAATATTAACCCCGTGGAGTATTATTTAATAAATTGCGTACGGATACCGAAAATTGTGAATATTTTACTCTATGTATGTCGGTCGAAAATGTCAAAGTACTCGACTCCAGGTTAACTCTCGTAACTCTACAAAGTAGCTGGGTTTATTTTACCCCACTCAAAATTGACATAACTCATGGCCCATGGGAAAGAAAATCTCTTATCTTTGACTCACTGTTTTATGATGAGTATATTTCATGTTCTGCAAGTACTCAAGTTGAGGTAATTTGATAGTTTCAATACTGCTCACAATAATATTTATGATTAGAGTTGCATATGTTTGAGGAAAACAATAATACTAATAGTTTATTTCTTAATACCAACATATTCCGATATTGGCACTTCTGTCACTCGAACTTATAACGGAAACCGGAACCGATTGAAAATTACATGAAGAGTAGTCAACTCCAAAGTAAATTCATCAAACCTTGAAAAACTCAACTCTACTCTACTCGGTGTAGTTACTATTCGAACGCAATCCAGGTAGTTAAATTTATTTCCTTGCGTGAACTGTGATGTACGAGCACAAACACTCGTGGATGACAAAAATAACTCTTGTTCCCCCGTCTAAGGGCAATAATTGTGACATAGAGTTCAATAGCAAAATTGCTTTACTTAAGTAACATATAACTAGGCATGTTTTGGGCAGGATCAACACAAATTGTTCAAGGGAGGACTACAATATGGGTTTAAATATTAATTATCATTCAAAGTTTCAAAAAAGGAAAAATATGTTCTTGATGCAGATGACTTGTTTTATTCATAAATGATTGCAGTTTCAAGACAATGAGTATTTAATTTGAAGAAGGAATCGATATAAAAGATAAAAAATTGTTTCAAGCCCTGTGGACAGGAGCTTTTTGGTGCTATGTTAAAACAGACAAATTATATTTCCGAAAGTATTGGTTTCTCAGAGTTGGGAATTATATCAATGGATTCCTATGATAGAAATGCATCATGAAAGAAATAAATTTGAAAAAAAGTGTCTTTCAAGAAAAATGCTTCAAAAATTATCTTTAAAAAAAGAGGAATCTAAAATGCTTCAATGCTTAAAAAATTGTCATTAAATTTATTTATCAAGATTAAAGGAGCAATCTGCAATGATTCAGCCTCGTGGAATGGGTTGTTGCAACTGATAGTCGGTGCATAGTTTTCACATATCGAAATATCATCGAAATGTCTAGAGCAAGGCTGGAGACAATCATAGCAGATTGTCCATTTATTCCTGATATTTGTGATATTTGAGTAGGTAGTGGATTACGAACAAATTATTTTAATAGTTCAAAATATATTAATAAAAACTATCCTCATTTCATAATTTGAAATCTAATAGTTGATACCACTTACACATTATTTTCTGCATTATGAACCTTAACTCAAGAAAAAATGATTGACACACAAATGTAGATCCATATTCCAGTATTCCAAGCAACATTATGAAAATACTGTATATAGGAACATGTCTCACTACCAGTACTTAAGGAAGTAAAAGGTCATATTAACCTCAGTGGTCAATGAACAGTAATTTCTTTTGATGATTCCATTATGTTCTTCTTTCCTATTGCCTCCATAAACTACATCAAAACAGTCTTTCACGAGGAACCTCACCCATATTTATTCGGGAAACTACTGAACGTATTTTCATGAAATTCAGCACTTATAAGTACTTCACGATGCTGATGAAATCTAAAATATTTTCAAGGCATGAGCACATCCGGTTTTTCCGGAAATGACGTCAACTTCCGTTTTTCAAATTAGAACACCATTTTTTCATTGCAGAAATAGATTCCTTAGAAAATTTCAAGTTATTGTGATGTAACATTTTTCAGTTTAGGTTGGAAAATTCTCTCTGAGCGCGAAAATTCGAAAAAAAAATCGAAAATAGAGCTCCGCTGAAACAAGAATAACTTCGAGGTTTTTGGATGGAAAATTTTCATTTTTGGGATTTTTCAAGATGTAAGATTGATGTATCCACTTTAAAAATCGAAATCGTGATTTATGATACAGGGGGTGAAAAAATCGCTTTCAAAGTTAGGGATGACAAAATCGTGAAAAATCAATTTTTTCAAATTAGAACCCCATTTTTTTATGGCAGATATTGAATCTACGTTAAAAAATAATGTGAGTGTATGCATCACACCCTTGCCCTAAAATGGATATTTTCTGAGTTATTCACAAAAAACTGTTTTTCGTCTTGAATTTTCAGCTATTTCTTTTCCCTTCACGCCAAAAAGATGAAATTTTCAGGAACTGTTACTTAAACCATGTTTTAGATTTTACTACCCTAATATGCAAGAGAAAAAAGTTACAGGTTGTTCCTAAATAGATGGCGAATTTTGATTCGAATTTGTATCGGAAACCTCTTTATTTCAACTAATCGGCCATCGGTTTTCTCTCCAGTGATAAATAAATAATTCCTTATGAACCATATGCAAAAACTTACCATGTTTTACATTCTTTTTTTTTAATGATAGATATCATTCATTACATCTGCCAAATTCCTCTTTATTCAGTAGCATTTTGTGTTTACTATTAATTTGGTGATAATTTGTATTAAGTTATAAAATCGATCACTATGCCTAATTTTACCAATGAAGATTATTTAAATCTCATTCTACTTCATGGAGAATGTAATAAAGTTGTAGATAGAACGATTCGACTGTTCATTGAGAGGTTTCCTGACCGACACAGACCAACTAGAGATACCATTAACAGAACCATGACAAACTTGAGAAATGTCGGATCTTTCGTTAAGAAAACTATACACAGAGAAAAAAGTGTAGTAGAAGATGAGAACAACGAAATTACAGTTCTTGCATATTTTCGTGTGAATCCTCAAAATTCTCTCAAAGATGCCGAGATTGATCTGGGATTATCTCAATCGTGTGTTTGGAGAATATTAAAAAAACATAAAATGCACCCATATAAATTCAATATAGGGTACAGCATTTGAAGGAAACTGATTTCGTCAGGAGAACAGAGTTTTGCGAAGTTATGATGATTCGATTTCAAGAGAATGAAAACTTTTTGGACTGTATAATTTGGACAGATGAATCTAAATTCACAAAGAATGGTTCTTTCAATAGGCATAACAGTCATTATGGGGATGAAGAGAACAACCACCACTTCAGACAATGGAACTTTCAAGAGACCTGGAGTTTCAATGTTTTTTGCGCCATCAAAAATAATGCAATTCTCGATGTTCACATTTATGATGGGACTTTAACTGGTAAGATAGAACACTACACATGTTTGCATTGTTTAAAGAATGTTCTCCCTTAGGAGATAGATATTCTGACATATTGACTCAAATAATTGAGCCGCAAGTACAGAACCATAATGACTTATGGTATCAACAAGATGGCGCGCCTCCACACAATTCACTCAATGTGTCAAATATCCTCTACAGGCTATTTGAAGATCGATGGTTGGCGAACAATGGTTCACATCTTTGGCCACCACGTTCTCCCGATTTAACTCCTTTAGACTATTATGTTTGGGGTAGGATAAAAAATATTGTCTACTCAACTCCCCTGACTGATAAAGAGGACTGCATAGAACGAGTCAGAAATGCGTTCAGGTTTGTTTAGATTTTTAGATTCATAGTTTTGAAACTCAATTTGGTTTTTAAACACTTTTGCAGATCTCTTCCTCCCGATGAAATAAGAAGAGCAACGCACGAAGCATTCCTGAGACGTATAAATAAATGTCTAGAAATTAACGGTCAAAACTTTGAGCATCTTCTCTAGTTATAACTGCGAGAGTTTGCCATGGTTCTCCTAATAGTAACTTGAAGTCGGTTTCAAGAAGGGGTGAAAAATCTACAGCATGGTTCAAATAACAGTTCCTGAAAATTTCATCTTTTTGGCGTGAAGGGAAAAGAAATAGCTGAAAATTCAAGAAGAAAAACAGTTTTTTGTGAATAACTCAGAAAATATCCATTTTAGGGCAAGGGTGTGATGCATACACTCACATTATTTTTTAACGTAGATTCAATATCTGCCATAAAAAAATGGGGTTCTAATTTGAAAAAATTGATTTTTCACGATTTTGTCATCCCTAACTTTGAAAGCGATTTTGTCACCCCCTGTATCATGAATCGCGATTTCGATTTTTAAAGTGGATACATCTTGAAAAATCCCAAAAATGAAAATTTTCCATCCAAAAACCTCGAAGTTATTCTTGTTTCAGCGGAGCTCTATTTTAGATTTTTTTTTCGATTTTCCCGCTCAGAGAGAATGTTCCAACCAAAACTGAAAAATGTTACATCAAAATAACTTGAAATTTACTAAGGAATCTATTTCTGCAATAAAAAAATGGTGTTCTAATTTGAAAAACGGAAGTTGACGTCATTTCCGGAAAAACCGGAGGTGCTCATGCCTTGAAAATATTTAAGATTTCATCAGCATCGTGAAATACTTATAAGTGCTGAATTTCATGAAAATACGTTCAGTAGTTTCCCGTATAAATATGGGTGAGGTTCCTCGTGAAAGACCCTGTATTCACAAATTCAAGAATCGAATACTTGCTTTCCAATAGAAAATATACGAATTGACAATCTCTAATAGCTAGAAAAGATGACATTTATGAATAGTCACACAGACAGATTCTGTTTTTTACGTTACTCCGAAACTATCTAACCGATTTTGCCCAGTAACGAACCGAGATATTTATCCCTCAAACGTACTCTGAAAATTTCAACTATCTAGCTCATTCCGTTCGAGAGTTATCGTGTTAACGGCCGGCCGGACAGAGTCGAACCAAATCGTTTAAGACCATTTTCAGACAAAAAATCGAAAATTACAGACATTTGGGCTAATTGATAAGCTCTCTGTTTCGAGGAACAAGTGCGCCAAAAACCACTCAATATTTAGTATTTCAGCTTATTTGAAGAAATAATCGATATTAAAGATAAACAATTTCTCTCAATATGTAATATTTCAGCTTATCTTACAGAAAAGTTCTAGGTTTAAACTCGGTTGGATCTATATTACTGGAAATAATGCGAAGATATTTTATTTTTTTTCTGGAGCTCCACAAATGACACGTAAAGCTAATTTTGTGCAGTAAAAATTTCCGAAATATGGAGGCATCGTCAAACCATAGTCCAGAAGAGACTAAAAGTTCAACAAAATACAAGTTTACTCCTTTAGTTTCCTTTTAACGCAATCTGATTCTGTCATCAGAATCTTTGTATTACTCCAATCCGTCATGTGATCTCCTTGAAATGTACATACATTCTCTGTGATTTTTGATTTTTGTATGTCTCTATTTCTCAAGTTGTTCCGACTTTCTTACTTCTAGTGGTCTCGATGTTTCTCCTGTATACGATTGACCAGAAATACAAGGAATATTATATACCTATATCCCGTGTTTTTTTGATTTTTGTTTTTCATCAATGAGTTTTGTCTTTGTTAATAAAGACCTAAGATCATTTTGTGTTGAAAACGGTTCTTATATTGAACTTAGAACCGATTCTCCTGATTTTTTCAGAAAGGCCACGAACATAAGGGATCACATTCAAACAGACTGTGTTGTTCTTCTTGTTGATTATTCTGTTGTACTTGATTGATAGTTAGTTTCTTAGAAGCTCTTCTATCTAGCTTCATGATTGATATCAATCATGAAGCTATCTAGCTTCATGAAGCTATCTATCTAGAGTGTCCAATACAGGAGAATAGACAATAGAATTCATCATGGTAAATTCGATTAAGAAGAGTGTTCATTACAGGAGTATGGACAATAGAACATACGCGCAAAAGCTCCTGACTTCACGTCAGTGCTTGAACCATTTTTTTTTTCGATTAAATCCAATCAGGAGAACGAACAATAGAATTCATCATGGTAAATTCGATTAAGAAGAGCAAAAGCTCCTGATTCACGTCAGTGCTTGAACCAATGTTCTATTGTCCATTCTTCTGTATTGGACACCCTACCATGGTAAACTCGATTAAGGGTGTCCAATACAGAAGAATGGACAATAGAACATACGCGCAAAAGCTCCTGACTTCACGTCAGTGCTTGAACAAATTTTTATATTAGCCATCAAACCTTTTTAATTCTTCATAATCATTACAAGAATGTCTGTCGATATGGAATATGGTAATAATTTGACATTTGAACACATCGTTTAATGCATAATCAATTTCAATACTTTTGTCACTCGTTGATGAGATGAGATATCTGAAATTATAGATAAACTCTAAATATTCCATTCAATATTGAAATATTAAAATTAAATTTCCACTTATTCATTTGTATTTCAAGATAATGAACGTTTGAAGCTAATGATTCATGTAAATTGTCTGTGAAAATTTGTTTTCATGGGTTAGGGGAAAAGAGTTATTGTGAAAATAAGATTCATTTATTTAGATACCAATCTATATATTGTTTTATACTATCTACTAAGGGCCGATTTATTCAACCTCTCCGTAAAGTATTCGTCACTATGTGCTCGTTGAATTTACTGATCCCCTTTAAAGTGAACATTTACAGATTACTTTCCTTTCGGTAAGGCTACTTGACAGTTTACAGGTCGTAAAATATATCAGCCCTCAGTGAACAAAAAAATTGTATACCTCACTGAAGCCGTAATACAAACAAAGGAAATAATTTCGAATAAAACTCTATTAACATATTCGATTATTTACTTCAAGAGAGATCAAGAATAACATTCATTTTGAAAATTCAATACTACATCAAGCAGCATGCAATACATTTTTTCGAGTTTGGACCACTGCTGCCCACATAATCATGGAGGATTCGTGAAACACTGCAGGGAGGATAAATACTTGTATATAGATTATTATTAAAATATGATAACTGACTTTCTCCGTTTCCTTATATACTACTTCTCGTT
The DNA here is from genome assembly GCA_937662695.2 of Halyzia sedecimguttata. Lineage (NCBI taxonomy): Eukaryota > Metazoa > Arthropoda > Insecta > Coleoptera > Coccinellidae > Halyzia > Halyzia sedecimguttata. The sequence goes on from OW569417.2 coordinate 35,320,604, forward strand.
GTAAAATATACTGTGGATTTTCCTCCGCAACACTAGGATACATCATTTTCAAAGTTAGCGTTGAATTATCAAGCCATTCTATTATAATATTAGTAAAATCTGTTCTTCAGAGGTATTCATTGTTAAGCATGCTAAGCAACAAGCATTTAAGAAACATATACCTGAAGTTCCACGGGAAAACAATATACATAATATATACCTACACACATGAGATATTGCATCACCTTCTACTCCTATATTTTAAAATATTCTGCAATTAGAAAAATTAAAATGTTTCGTTAAAAATGCCTATTATATAGGTACACGCTGGCATCCAAACACCCTGATGATGGATCGTAAGAGACCCATGATATCAGGAAAACAGAAAAGTGTTCAAAATTCACTGGTCTAAGCGTAATTCAACTGTTTTTTTTTGTGCAATAGTATTATGCAAATGTTATGTGTAAACAGGTAAAAGTGGCTAAGGGCCAAATCTGAATAATAGGGTAGGTGCAGAAGTCATTTGAAATGTAATTCATGCAGTTTTGCTTGCTAATGACATGTTTATGATTATACTAACCATTCTAGGTCTTCCCTAAGGAAATCCCACAGAAGCTCCTAGGAGAGTCAGTTTTGTTCTGTATATATTTTATTAATGTATCCTTACGACAGCTTAGGCAAGTCACTGGGTGGTTTTCACCTAAGTACATGATGAATAGAATACTTATCCCATAATATATATAGCTTCGGCAAAATGACAAAACAGAATTAAGTTTAAAATGTAAAATTTTGAGTTGGCTTTATTTTTTATAGTCATAGCCTACTCATAACAACCACTTCCTTAGTAGATTGCGGAACATATTTAAATGCACCTTGAATCGAGCATTTACGGTTTATTTCGTTCACTCCCTGATTTATCGTTCACTCTCGAATTTCAAAACGAGAATATCTTGAAACTTGCTTATTGCAATCCAATCTTCAAATACAAGGTAATCTCGATTATTTTCAACGGAAGGAATACTCGTTCGAACTTCGTGGATTGAGAATATTTTGTTTACGTTTTGACGTTTTGACGTGACAACAAAAATATTTTTCAATAATTTTTTAATAATTTTCTAGCTATACGATTCTCACAAAATTTCACGAATGTGCTTAGGTCTATATTCTACAACTATTCACCAAGTTTAAATTCGATCGGATTCATTTTGGTTGAAAACAAAATTATTACTCGGAAACCATTGGGCCGATTATACCCATTAACGAACTTGTCCGTCGTATTTGGATGCGCCACCTACTCTGAAAATTTCAAGTCGCTAGCTCTCTCCGTTCTCAAGTTATCGTGGCAACGGCCGGACGGCCGTACGGCACCACAGAATTTCACATTTGGGCAAAACTATAACGCGATGTTCCCCAGAACATACGCGCAAAAAACACGGGATATAGGTATATAATATTCCTTGTATTTCTACTGTACTGTATATTCTAGATACATATGTATCTATGAATTGACACGGATAACCATTTTCTTCAAGAAATTATTCGATTGAATCGATTTCATTATTCAGAATTTCAGAAGATTCTCTTTTTGCCATTTTGCACGCATGTTCTAGGAAACAGTGTGCTATCATTTTGACCAAAGCTCCATAATTTTCGAATTTTTTGTTGAAAATTGTACCAAAAGGTTTGGTTCGACTCACTGATGAAGAATTCGAGGTTAAATTTGGTTCTGTCCGGCCGTACGTTGCCACGATAATTTTTGAACGGGAATATATAGCAACTTGAAATTTCCGGGATAGGTTACGCATCCGAATGCGATGGTTAATTTCGTAAATGGTCATAATCAGCCAAACGGCTTCGGAGTTGAAATTTCGTTTTCAAACAATATAGATCCGATCGAATTGAATCTTAGTAACTAGTTGTAGAATACCGATACAAAGACCTATGCGTTAGGATCATTCCCAGAAAGATCTCGGATACTATCCATACGATATTGCTGAAAATTTGCGAGAGCCTTCAAAACCTAATTTTACAGCCAAGTTTCTCGAATTACACGAATTTGAACACGATTGAATCTATATTGTTGAAGTTATTGAAAAAATACTGGAAACCGAGCAGTGTTGGACGAGTTCAGTATCTCGCTAGGTGACCGTTACCACGATAACTTTCGAGCGGAAAGAGATGTCGTTTCAGGATAGGTGGCGCATCCTAATGTGACAGATAAGTTTGATAATAGACATAATCAACGGAATGGTTTTGGAGTGATACTGAGAAAATGCAAAGCCGAACCAATTAAAACTTTGTAAATACTTGTTGACTGCCAATACTCTAATTTAAGAGAAATTACGTGGATATTGTATAGGTAACTAAAAATAATAAGGAATTTTTTTTCCAAAATTTTATATTTCGAAGATTAGATCGGAATTAGCTTCGCACAGAGCTTCGAGCCACCATTTTACAATCTAGCACTGAATGTCAGCTCGATGGACTTCGTATATGGCGCGAATAGACAATGGAACAGGAGCGTAAAAGCTCCCGACTTCATGTCAGTGCTTTTCACAATTTTTTTTTCTGCGCAAGTGCAAAAGTTATCATGGAATCTCAGATAATGGTAAACCTTAAACATAATAATAGACATATATACATACAGTGGAAAACTTTCAAACTGTGTGATATAGAGTAGAAAACTTAACCGAAGTATTTCTTCTTCCCATACTGTGAGCAGCAGGACTAAAATTTTACATATAAAAGTCCACAAAAAATGTATTCAGCGATTTTATGATGCAAACTAAGCAGTCGGAGCCGCTGTTTAAAGTGGGTAATCAACAGACCGTAATTTGAGCTTGTTACTACACTTTTATGAATCCAGTTTTTCCAGTGAACCTCATTGAAAATTCAAGATGATCTGTTCCACCATGCATTATGCAAGTTATAATCTTCTCATAAATTTCCCGTTGGAATTTTCCATCAATTTCTCAGGATGATATAGTTTTCATTCAAACGACCCTTTTCGAACAATCATTTCAAACTGCTATCTCATACACATTTCTGCAGAAGAGTAATTCTATCGTTTTGAATAATTTAATAATCCCACATTTTTTTGAACTTGGATTCGTAAGTCAGGTGATAATAATGGTAGCAATTTCAGTTTAGACGTTGATCTTGGGATTTTATCAATGGAATATAAATCATTCCCGAATCGGGCATTTTCAATTCGCTGTTCCTGTTACCGTTGGGGTGAAATATCGAGAAGCATTACCTTTTTCGAATATTAAGGAGGTTCTTTCGTTTGATCTGCCGATTTCCGGGGTATATGATACTTTTAGTCGGAATATTTTTTTTATATTCATCGGAACAGGGGGAATATCTTGTTGAGCTTATTCCTGGTATTACGAATATTTTATGATATCCTCGTTTAATCCTTGTCATACTTTGGCTCTAGTATCAAGTCCAAATGTGTTTATTGCAGGAATTTCAGGTCCAAAATGGTCATGAACGATTACCTCAGACCAACCCATGAAAATCTGACGCTAACATTTGATTCTAATATAACCTCATATCCGCTTTTAATCTCGCTTACGTTTGAAAATAATATACAGTGTCGTCCAGCGAAAAATTAACACCTCGATTTTCCGGCTTTAAAATGAAAATGAAATTCGCTTGGATCCTTCAATTTTTGATTCGAGGGGGAGCAAGTTTTCCGCTCTTTGTATCCCCGTAACTGCAACCCCCTAACGGGGCAGAGCACAACCCCATGATTTTTAATAGGGATGAGGGGTGCTTCTATACCTCATTCTGAAGATCTTATCGAGTACTATCTGATCCTGAAATTTTGCTTCAAAATATATATCGATAACAAAATGGCAGGTAAAATAGTGGAGGAGTACTTACTTTTGTGATTGGTTTATTAAATGCTTCAAATAGGCACCATTCACTTCCAGGCAGTAATATAAGTTTTGCTGAAAACGTTCACGTACATTACTCAAGATTTCTGGTGTAATTTGACGGCATTCATTAATGATCCGAGTTCACAAACAATCCAGTGACTCAGGCTGGGTAGCGTAAATCTTGGATTTTATAGGTGAACCCATAGAAAAAAGTCCAGTGGAGCCAGATCTGGTGATCTGGGTGGCCACTCAGTATGTCTCCTTCTTCAAATCCAGGCGTTAGGAAAATTTTCAACTAAGAACCATTTTGTTGAATAAAGTTACACTGTGTTTCGTGCAGATCCTAAAAAATAATTTTATCATTTCCACCCTTTCTTCTACGGAATACACCATTTTCATTCAACTTCAAATATAGAATCGCTTTGATACACTTGTAACGTTCATAAAAATTCACGATAGTTTAAGGTAAATCAAAAACATGGTCCATCTACTTTTTTGTACAAGGAATGATTACTTTTTTGGAGATAAACTTAACAACATAACTACTACATACCTTTGAAATGTGTCGGATACGAATAATATGCTCGAGATAAATTCCACATTGCCTCTTTCAAATTTTCGCTGTCATTTCATTATCGATGGATGTTTTGAAGCGAAATTTAAGGGGCCGATAGAACTATCACAACACCGCTCACCCCTATTCAGAAACAGTTTTATCGAAAAAGTACTTCTTAGCAAAGTTGTAGATCTTAAAATTCTCTATAACAATGGTCCCTATGATTTTTTCTCTAAGACCCACTATTTCCCAGATATTGCGCTTGTAAGAATCACGTTCTACATTAATATGCACACATTTCCACACCACCTGTGAGGTAGTGTACTCGGCGCGTTTTTTTTAACGTGGTATCCCCGGTAGGCCTATTCCACGAACCTTTATGACGTTATTTTCAGGAACAATAATTATTTAATAGTATGAAGATTATTGATATGGGTTACTGAGTTTAACTGTCATTCTAACTTTTTTTATTACTTTAATCTGACTCATACTCTTCATATTCAACTTCAACAATCATGTTTTCTTCAATTTCTTCTTGTTCTTCTTCTTCTCCTTCCTGTTGATGAACGCTTAGAAATTGTTCAAATGAAGATGAATCAGTTGTCTCTTCATCAAAATCACATGAATCTTCCTCTCTTGTATTTAATTGAACATTTGAGCAAGAGACACCTTGGCAATTGGTACACGCTGGAGAACACTGCAACACTACTTTTTTACAGCCACATTTGGCACTACAACCTTTCTTGCAATTGCAAAAATAGTGTTAAGAAGATTTTCTGGAGTAGGGGGCAGTAAAGTTCGAATCGGTTCCAAAGTATTATTTATCAATTTCCAACCCCAGTCTTCAGGGTTCAGTTCATTGCCTTGCCATGTCTGAACTTGATAGTAAACTCGAAACAAATGTTGAGTAGCAGATGCCAATGTTGGAGGAAGACAAGATAGCTGTACTTGCTTTTTGTTTCATGTATTTTTTACAAATGTTAAATATCTGTACGTATCTATGCAATCAATTTTTTTTGGAGCTCCATAAACCGCAAGAAGAAACCGAATTCCTTTAGTAATTAGTATTTGAGGTGAAGAATTAATTTATGTAAATACTTTTGCGCAGTCAATCAAATAAGTTTTTTCAAATAATTTTAATACTGAATTTTTGCCCCTTCTAAACATTGCTGACGTAGTATCGCATACGGTTATCGCATGTAAAAATAAAATAAAGATTTGGCATTTTGGATAAGCTGATAAACTTTTAGAAGAATATATTTCTGTCCGTTGCTGCGCCTTCCCAGGTTTTAAAAAGTAAATAATTTTATCAAATGGAGTCCTTGCAGTGAGTAGTACTAATAAATCAACATCTTCACCCACTACAATAGTTGTATTTCTTGCATTAAATTGTTTCACGGCAATATTTTCAGCTGTTAATTTGTTATTCAACATAGAAATAAAACGAGATTTATTATTAATATGGAAAAGTTGATTAACTGGAACTCCATTTTGCACTTCCTGCTGAAAATAATCAATCAACAAATCAATAAAATGTTATTAAGATGCCAATTCACTGACTGAGTTTTTATATTTCTTTTTCTTTGCCTGAAGAACTCTCGAACATCGATATGATGTGATGCGATTCAATGATTCAAACTTAAGGTATCTATGGAAACGTTCATTTTCATCTAGAGGAAGTTAATGCGTAGCAGTTTACTGGGTGAAATGTCTACAGAAAATGTTTCGTATACTGCAAGAGAATACGCCAACATGCACCTTATTTATGGAGAAGTACGTCTTAATGCTAGAGCAGCATCGATGCTTTATTCAGAGGGGTACCCCAATCGCCGACATCCTAATTACGGAGTTTTTGTCCGGACCCATAATGCAATTGTCGAAGAAAGAGTTCCTGGGAGTCGTAAAAGTAGTGGCCGGCCTTCGATCGTGGAAGATGACGCCATTTTGAATGATGTCGAAAATAATCCTTCAGTATCAACCAGAATGATAGAGCTCATGACAGGCATATCAAAATCAAGTGCCCATAGAATCCTGAAGAAACACAAATATCACCCCTACCATATTCAGCGAGTTGAACAACTACTACCAAGAGACTATCAAGCCCGAGTAGAATTTTGTCAACAAATGTTGCTGAAACATACAGAAAATCCGGATTTTTTGAATAATATCCTTTGGACTGATGAGTCTTCCTGTACTCAAAGCGGTTATATCAATCTGCATAATCTTCATAGTTGGAACATCAAGAATCCGCACAACATAAGACAAGATAGATCCCAATATCGATTTACGGTGAATTTATGGACTGGAATATACGATGGAAAAATATTCGGTCCGACAGAATTGCCGCAATCATTAAACGGCACCAACTATTTTAATTTACTAAGGAACAGTGTACCCTTACTCTTAGAAGATATACCACTGGAAATCGACGTAATCTATGGTTTTAACACGACGGGTGCCCAGCACACTAAAGTCGTCATGTTAGGGAATATTTAAACCAAACATATCCTCACCGGTGGATCGGAAGGGGTGGTGAAATTTTGTGGCCTCTCCGTTCACCAGACTTAAATCCTCTGGATTTTTTTTACTGGGGTTTAAAAAAAAATGAAATTTATTCGAATCCCATAAGAGATGAAGCACAACTAAGGGGTCGCATTCGTATTTCAGCAGCCAAAATAGCGGGGAGAAGTTTGTATGGTTTGAAAAGGTAATTTCTCAATAGATGCAGGGCATGTATTAGAGAAGGGGGTGGTCATTTTGAGCATTTGCTCTAATAAGAATCCTGAATTCTTATTATTGATATTTTTATAAAGTTTCTTCACAATAGATTTGTTGATGTTGAAGGTCCTGTGCGTTATTACATTATATCATTGCAATTAATGAATAATTTCACTTTATAAGTAATTTAAGGACTAACTGACATTTTACAAGAGAATTATTCAATATGTTACAGGAGAATCTGCAAAATGAAAGGATTTGTGGAAATGGTGACAAAATCAGTTTTTCACAGAAATGTCCCATTTTCGATAAACATTCAAATATCTTTTTTCGTGAAGAAGGTTATCACCTGTATTTAACCTTTTCCGAATCCTCACAAAATGGGCAACTTTTCAACGTAATATGCAGAAAAGGTCTAGTGTCTTTTTTTTATACCACGTCAGATAGAATTGAGTACAAAAAAACACTTCCTTCAGAACATGAATTTAATTTTATTTTTTCAGGATCCCTGTATAATATTGTGTGCTATTTTTCATTGCATGAATTGAAGTAATCATTCAACAATATTTACGGAAAAAAAACTGATTCGAAAAGTATTTAATTGTAGCTTCCGCAAAAGAGAAAGCATTTTAAGTGAAAAAATTCAACATTTTCATGAAACATCGAATATCTCGAAAACTGTGAGACTTTCATATGAACGATTTTTTCACATCAGGTAGAGCACATTCTGATCTACTTTCCGTTTTCGTTTGACGTGGTCTTTACGGGACACCCTGTATGTATTTGTATATACGTGGCATATGTGTGCATACTATGTAGAACATGATTCTTACAAGCGCAATATCTGGGAAATAGTGGGTTTAGAGAAAAAATCATAGGGTCCATTTTTATAGAGAATTTTAAGATCTACAACTTTGCTCTGAGGTACTTTTTCGATAAAACTTACCGTTTTCGAGAAAAGTCCAAAAAACCTAAAATTTTGACCTTGGGCCCCGAATAAGTCCCTAAGCTCACATGGGACTGATGGGGACTTTTGACACTTTATTCCTTGTGGTAAACCTAAGGTCTCTACGAAGATTTGGCTCTGTCGGAATTTTCTTTATTTCAATTGTCTAAAATGACCGGACTAGATTGTATTTTATTAATATATTTTGAACTATTAAAACTATTTGTTCGTCAGCCTATACCTGTTCAAATATCAGGAATAAATGGCCAATCTGCTATGATGGTCTGCAGCCTTGCTTCAGACATTTCGATGATACTTTCTTTAGGTATTTCGAGTTGTGAAAACTATGCACCAAGTGTAAGTATCAACAACCCATTCCACGAGGTTAAATAATTGCTGATTGCTCATTTAATCTTGATAAATAAACTATTATTTGAATTTAATTACTTCCATGGTGCAGTTCTATCATAAGAATCCGATGATATCGTTCCCAACTCCAGGAATCCAGTACTTTCAGAGATATGATTTGTCAAATTTCGAACAAAAGCGCCAAAGCTCCTGCCGGCATTCCCCCTTTTTTTATTTTCGACTGCAATTCAGCAATTTGATCTCGGCAATACTTGGAGCATATTAAACCCTTAATAGAGGCCTTAAGAACTATGATATATACGTGAGAGGATCGTTTGCATCCATCTATTCGGAATGATGACTCGAAGATAGGATCCGGAACTCATAACAATGAGACGAAAGCATATTCCGGGAAAAAGGGTATATCTGTGCCCGACAAAGAAAAACGTGATTTCTTAGCGATAACGACCTTTTCTCCTGGAGTATTGAGCTATTTCGGGAATTCATAGTGGATATATTGACATTCAGTTCCAACTGTTACGTTCATGCGATTCTAGCATTCAAACCATTAACTCCAAATTCAGAATATCTTTGGGAAGCATCGTTTCAACAGGTGCGCTTTATAATCAGAATCAAGAAAGTATAGTCCGTCTAGCCAAGAAAGAAACACAAATAATTGGAGAAAAATGGTTCAAGCACTGACTTGTTCAAGTCAGGAGCTTTTGCGCGCATGTTTTATTGTCTACTCACCTCTATTGGATACTTCTGACATATGTATATGTACGCCTCAAGTAAATCGCATCAGGATGCGATATTCACGAAATTCCGCCAAAATTAGTGGATCACCAAGTTTTAATTGTATCAGATTTGTATATTTTGAGTTATAGAGGAAATGAGAACAAAATTTCAGATGAGTATAGCTACAAAACAATTTGGCCGATTATTCCAATTAACGGACTTAAATGTCGCATTCGGATTCGCAACCTACCCTGAAAATTGCAAGTCACTATCTTTTTCTGTTCTCAACTTATCGTGAGATAGAAAATATTATTTCGTATTTTTTTTTTGAAATTTTTTACTAGTATGGTCCTCAGAAACTTGTCATATATTCAGCAACTAGCTACCTAAGTAGCTAAGTTTCAATTCGATCACATCTGTATTTTTTGAGTTATCGAGAAAATAATATTCCAGATGGGTATAACCCGTAAACCGTTGGGCCGATTATGCTCAACAACTTAACTCTCCCATTCGGATGCGCAACCTACCCTAAAAATTGCTATCTCTTTCCATTTGAAAGTTATCGAGGAAACGGTCTACCATCCAGCTACTGAATTCCCCAAGTCTGCTCGGGTCTCCAAAAATATAGATCCGATCGTGTTCGTACTGGAATCTTTGCACTATATTAAGGTTTTCCTCGCGCAAAATTTCAGCGATGTATAACGAATAGTTTCTGATACATAGAATTATTTTCAATGATTTTTTAAACATTTTTGCGCGTAGGTTCTGGGGAAAACCGCGCATTTCCGAGTAACAATTTTGTTTTCAACCATTACTAATCTGATCGAATTGAAACTTTGTGAGTAGTTGTAGAATACAAACCTAAGGACGCTTGTGCAATTTTGTGAAAATCGTATCGCTAGAAGGCTTTGAAATAATTAATAAAAAAAAATTGGTTCAAGCACTGACGTGAAGTCAGGAGCTGAATAGAATTCACCATGGTAAATTCGATTAAGAGTATATAATACAGGAGAATGGACAAAAGAGCAAACGTGAAAAAGCTCCTGACTTCACGTCAGTGACAGAACAAAATTTTTTTGAAATGTTCTAGTGGTAAGGTCCTCACAAAATTTTATACACGTCTTCATGTCGATATTCTACAACTAGTTACCAAGCTTCAATTCGATCGGGTCCATTTTTTTGAGTTATCGAGGAAATGTTATTCCAGGTGGTTATAACTTCGAAACCGTCAGACCGATGATGCTCAAAAATGAACTCAACCCTCCCATTCGGATGCGCAACCTACCTTGAAAATTGCAAGTCCCTATCTCCTTTCGTTCGAAACTTATCGGGACAACGGTCACCTATCCAGCTACTGAACTCACACAAGGCTGCTCGGATTTCCAAAAATATAGATCCGATCGTATTCAAACTTGGAACTTGGCAGTAGAGTTTGGTTCTGAAGACTCTCGAAAAATTTCAGTGATGTCGAACTAATAGTTTCTGATACATAGAATTTGTTTCAATGATTTAAAAAAAAAATCAGTGCTACGATTCTCACGAAATTTTGCAAAGGATTTTTGCGTTGGCATTCTACAACTAATAACCATGTTTGAATTGGATCGGTGTTGAATTTTTCGAGTTATTGAGGAAATAACAACCAAATTTCAGACGATCATATTGTATGCACAACCTCACCTGAAAATTTCAAGTCACTATCTTTTTCCGTAGTCAGGTTATCGTGACGTAAATAATATTTTTTAATCATTTTTTTTTTAATTTTCTAGCGATACCATTCTCACAAAATGTATTCTACAACTACTCACCAAGTTTCAATTTGATCAGATTAGTAATGGTTGAAAATAAAATTATTTCTCGGAAACCGTTGGGATGATTATGCCCATTAACGAACTCGTAGTATTGGGATGCCCCAGCTACCCTGAAAATTTCAAGTCGCTATATCTTTCCGTTCTCAAGTTATCGTGGCAACAGCCAGCCGGACAGAATCAAATTTGACCTCAAATTCTTCATCAGTGTGTTGAACCTAGTCCTTTGCTACCTTTCCCGGCAAAAAAATCAAAAATTACAGGCATTGGGGCAGAATGATAACGCGATGTTCCCTAGAACATACGCGCAAAAACGATATCCATAATATCTCTAACTATCAACTAATATCTTTGTTGAGAGTAATATCCAAAGTTAGTGAAAATATTGTTCTGAAAAGAATCACTCAGTTTTTGGACAGGTTCAATGTTATCTAATATGCCCATCATGGTTTCAGGTCCGGTCGTTCAACTGAAACTACAGCATTTCAATTCACCGAGTTCGTTCACAAGTGCCTAGACGAGGGGCGATTTGCAGTAGGATTATTTTTCGATCTTTCCTGTTCCTTCGATGTTCCTTCCTTCGGTTTTATGAAAGAAAAATTCTATAACTTGGGATTTCGAGGTATACCTCGACTGGTTGTACGGTTTCATCTCCAGTAGAACTATGATGGTGAAAGTTGAAGATACTTTCAGTGAGAATTATAACATGACATCGGGAGTTCCTCAAGGTTGGGCATTGGGTCCACTTTTGTTCATCCTCTTCATTAACAACCTGCCTAAATATTTGATGTCTGAGTTGGTGCTGATCTTTGCTGACGATTTTTCTGTGGCAATATCTGCTTCGGATGCCTCTGAGCATTTGTTTCGGTAACAAAACTAGTGGAAGTGAGCATTGCCTGTTCGAGTCCGCCAATTAAATCTGATGAATGTATAAAATTTTTGGTATTTACGTTGATGAACACCTCAGATGGAGTCACCATGATGACATATTATGTAAAAGTTGAATTCTTCATTTTATGCCATGTATCGAGCGAAACATTGTTTTTCTACTGATTATATGTTGAATTCATATTATTGTCTCGTTTATAGCCATATATCCTGTGATGTTTTACTATGGGGTAATTCAGTCGATGTGAATAGAGCTTTTGTTTGTCAGAAGAGAGTATTGCGGTTGATCTATGTTGTTGATTCAAGGTCATCTTGTAAACCTATGTTTATTTCTAATTGTATACTCATAGTTCAATGTATCTATATTTATAAGTCACTGATTTTGATCAGACGAAATTTTGAGACTATGAAAAAATGATCTAGTCATCATTCATATAGTACACCTAATAAGGGGATTTTATCACTACCTATAAGCATAGAACAACTACAAATTTAGAACAAGTTATCGGATTTTGTCGAATGTTTAAGTTTTCTCTGTTTCAAGAAGGCTTGAGATCTATGTTGGGTCATAAGGCTTACTACAGTTTAAGTGAATACCTGGGTAATCAGCAACTTGATTCAATTTGATATAAATATGTATTTCTTTTCTTTCACTCGTTTATTCATATTTATTATGGCTCTATTATTACTGAATTGTCCTATACATGTACAGGTATATTTCTTAAGGGATGAATAAAATTTACTTTATTTTACTTAATAGATATCGCGAACCGTATTAAATTCCCCAATGGCAGTTATTTGATGATCAATCTATAGAGTTTGAGTAAAATGTACATGTTTGTAGGTCAAATCAGATTTATGAAAAATACCGTTTTATTTATATTCAAAGCTCCCTTTGGCATTGGATATTTCTTTTGGCCCGCTACGGTTACACAAATATTAAACCTGTCCCTCCACAAGATTATGTTGGACACCTCTGAGCTAGGGAGTTGAAATTTACGAAGAAGGTTTGGGAGATAAATATCTTGATCAAGTTCGTTATTGGTCAAAATTGGCCTGATGGTTTCAGAGTAACGAAAAAAAAAATTGATTTTACATTTTAAATTCAAATTAATTTTTTTCAAGATGCAGTTTCATCATGAGAGTCCATTGATATCATTTGAAACTCCAACAAGCTAATACTTTCGGAGATATGATTTTTAAAATACAATTTCAAATAGTAATTCTATGATTTCACAAAATGCTGTTATCGAAAGTTAACGTCCATATTTGTAAAGGGTTTTCCAATAAGAGGTGTTTTTTTGATATTCAAAGAAAAATGCTATTGTTCAATATAAATGATAGGATGTTTATTTCATTATAAAGAAGAAGCTATGCCGTTAATAGTGGAAAATAACATCAGGCAAATGACCACCACGACCACGCTTGCAGGTCCATATCCTTTTAATGAAATTTTTCATAACCAAATCGCAAAGTGGCTGCCCTATGTCCTCGATAGCCTCACGAATTCCATCTTAGAGATCTTGAATCGACGCTGGGCTATTGGCGTAGACCTTCTCTTTCACGTGGCCCCAAAGGAAGAAGTCGCGAGGTGTTAAATCACAAGATCTCGGTGGCCAATTGTGATCACCTCTTCGAGAGATAACACGGTCCGGAAACTTTTCCCGCAAAAGATCAATAGTTTCGTTGCTTGTGTGGCACGTAGCGCCGTCTTGTTGAAAGTAAACGTTGTCCAGATCAATACCATCCAATTCCGGCCATAAAAAAATCATTAATCATCTCTCGAATGCGCAATCCATTCACCGTAACTGTGGCTCCAGCCTCATTTTCGAAAAAGTAAGGTCCAATGACTCCGCCGGACCATAAACTGCACCAAACAGTAACACGTTGAGGATGGAGAGGCTTTTCAACAATAACTCTTGGGTTTTCCGAGCCTCAGATGCGACAATTTTGCTTGTTGACGAAGCCACCGAGGTGGAAATGAGCCTCATCACTCAAGAAGATTTTTCGTTGGAATTCCGGATCATTACATGCATTTCAACGACCCAATCAGCAAAGACACGACGTTGTTGATGATTGGCTGGCTTGAGTTCTTGTGTTAACTGAACTTTATAAGCCTTAAGACCAAAATCTTAATGCAAAATACGGTGTAATGACGTTTGTGGAATTCCAAAGAACAACGAGGAATGGACAAACCTGGGTTTTCTTCAATACTTTCGGCTACAGCAGCAATATTCTCGGCTGTTCTTGAGCGACGTGCACGGGTTTTATTCTTCACATAACTAACTTGTCCCAACAGCTCGAATTTTTCCACCAATTTCTTTATTGCGGTCCGACAAGGTGCTTCACGAAGACCCAAAAATGTTCGAGTTTTACGAACCGTGAATTTTAATAATTTCGATGCGTTCTTGAAGCATGCATCGTTCCATTTTTATTAATGGCTTAGTTTCTACTTGTCAAATGTCAAAAAATGACAGCTACAAAAGTGGCATCTACTGAAATAGCCGGCTATTCAAAATAACACCTCTTATTGGAAAACCCTTATCTATGAATGTCATCTTGAAGAGACATGTCCTATTTATTTTTAGTTGTTCTAGAAAACAAAGTATGATTGAATGCAAAATGAGCAATTAAATAACCTCAGCTACCGTATAATTATGAGGATTATAGGATATTATAATTATAAGGATATTCAAGTTGGGTTCAAAATATCTCCAGTATAAACAAGAGTGGAATATTGGATAAGATTCAATTGATATAATATAATTTTTGGAGTAGATTTGAGGAAGGAATATCTCGGATAAGTTCGTTATTGTGTAGAATCGGTCTGGTGGTTTCGGATTGATAATTTTTGGTACTCTCGTTTTTTTTAATGACGCTTTTTTTTCAATTTGATTTTTATCATGATGCATCATGAGAATCCACTGATATCAATGTCAACTCTGAGAAAAGAATAAATTAGGAGATATGTTTTGTCAAAGCTCCAGTCCACAGGGCTTTCCCACATTTTATATACCAGCTTCCATTCATCATGGAATTTTATATGTTTGATTTTTTGCCCCTTCCACTTTACTGTATTTTAGATACTAATGCAGCAGTTTTCCCTGGAATAAATTAATACATAACTCGGACTCCACGAGCCAGACTGGCAATGCTGAACGATCCTTCGAATTCATCTAAGCGGTAATAAAGACGTGAAGAAAGGATACGGAACGCATAACAATGAGATGAAAGCATTTTTTCACGAGAAAGGGTAAAGCTGCCCCTGACAATGAAAAACGTGATTTCTTTTTGATATGGTTTTTCTTTTTCTGGAGATTCGGCCACGCTAGGAATTCGAGGAGGGCAAGTTGATATTCAATTAACCTTCATCCACGTAAAGTCTATTGGATATCAGAATTTTGGCGGATGGGCAAATTGTAATGGATTTCTACACATTCCTCTTTAAAAAAAAGATGGAAAGCCCTGTTGACAGGAGCTTTGGCGCTCTTGTCCAAACTTTGACAAATCATATCTCCGAAAGTATTGGTAAGAGTTAGGAATCAATGGATTCTTATGATAGAACTTCATCATTACAGAAATTAAATTCAAACAACATAAAAGAACTTAAATTCAAGAAAAGAGCCAAAAATGTTTAATCCAAAGCCAAACTTATCCGAGAAATTAATTCAATTAATATATCAATTGAAACTTGGCCAATATTCCAGTTTTGTTTTCTATATTGTTGATATTCTTAATTCAATATTATTAACTTACCATTACCATTCCCATTATCATATGGATTAACCATGGACATTAAAATATCACCCAAAAAGTATGATATCCTATTAGTCCGGGAGCTAGGTGAAAATTTCATTTCCTTTCGAGAGATAATTGATGAGACGCATCAGAGACTAGTATATATAAATATATTATAAAATATAAATATATAAGTCAGCTGGCTGTATCTCGGTGGAAAAACCGTCAGCTGATAATTTGAAAGTTCAATGAAAAATTATATACGATTTACACTTATTTATTCAATATTGTGACGCGTTTCGTCGACACAGCGACTTCATCAGACTACATCATACTAAATTCTTAACAAGTTATTATCTCCCTATACCTAGATGATATGGACGCAGAATCATTTAAAATTAAATTAAATGATTCTGTGTCCATGTCATCTAGGTATAGGGAGATAATAACTAGATAAGAATTTAGTATGATGTAGTCTGATGAAGTCACTGTGTCGACGAAACGCGTCACAATATTGAATAAATAAGTGTAAATCGTATATAATTTTTCATTGAGTTAATATGGATTTGCATCAAGTGAAAGCCACAAGCATTAAAAATTTGAAAGTTATTACGTAGGAGTTAAGCGGAAGCATCTATTGCCTATTTAAATGCACCAGCTGACCAGGTTTCCCTCCATTTACAGCTAGCTGATTTTTCTTATTTATCACAGCCGTATATCAACAATTAGCCTACAAATTTCTATCTGGGAGGAAATGACGTATCTTTAATAATTCTCGTTATTTCTAAAGATCGAAGCAACACAGAGGGGAAAAGCATCAGAAATTTTCCAAGTGTGCATTGAAGGATTAGATAACCCAAGGTAAGGGGGAGAGGAGGAGCGTGTCAGTTCAATTCTAAGGAAAATAAATGAATTATCCAATTGTGAAATTTTTGCAACTCCCTTGAAATTTTTTCAACTGCTTTGAAAATTTGCCATTTTCATTCGCGAATAGACGAGCAAACTTTGAAAATCTTTCAAAATGTCTATCGTAATGCCTTTTTGAGTTTTTCGCAGAAAAACGAATTCTTATTTAAAATCATGCAGTGAAGATAATCTTATTAAGTGCACTCCTACATAGATTGTTCGTGAAAATAATAAGCTGATCGGATACGAAACTATACTTCCTCTAGAAAAAAACAATTTTCAGCAGATACAGATGATGACGATGATGTTGATGAAAACATAACAGTAGACAGCTCTGACTGCGACTCTGACAATGAATCAGAGAGAGATGAGAGTGACTCAATTCAAAGTGAAAACGAAAATGAATAAATAACATTGTTATTCTAATTGTAATTTTTAATCACTTCTATCTAAATATTAATATTTATCGAGTAACTAGTTAAATTAAACTAAGTTAATTGATTAATTAATTACTTAAATATATCTGGAATTATTTGATTATATACCTACTTATTCGTTTCAAAAACACTGATGCGAAATATTTATTTCATCTGAACACTGATATTGGAATGTAATGCCGAATAATTAAAGATAAGTCATATCCTCCCTGATGAAAATTTGTAGGCTTTATTGTTAATATACTGCTGTGATAAATGAGAAAAATCAGCTAGCTGTAAATCGAGGGAAACCTGGTCAGCTGATACATTCAAGGAATAGATGCTTCCGCCTAACTCCTCGGTAATAACTTTCAAATTATCGGATGACGGTTTTTCCACCGAGATACAGCCAGCTGACTTATATATTTATCCATAGTTGCATATAATCTATCATCAGGTAAATTTTCATTTGAGATGAAATCACTGAAAGCAATTTTTTTTCTTTCATGTTCTAGGCATCAGCTGACGTACAATCCACTATGTTATAACCAGCTGATTGATTTTTCTTCGAGATATAGGGTTAGCATACGCGGATGATATTGACCTCATTGGAAACTCAGTAACATCTGTAAAAGAAATATTCAATAGAGTAGAAAAGGAAACCAGCAAGATGGGTCTAGCAGTCAATGAAGAAAAATTGGTTCAAGCCCTGTGGACAGGAGCTATTGGGCGCATGTTCATCTTCCTTGTGGCCCGTACTGACCAGTAAAGAAAAAAAGCAGTATCATGTTGAATACCTTAATATTATTGATTATTATATAATAATCGATGAAAATACTGAGAGAGACCCAGGAAATTTGACACATTTTGTCTTATATCTCCAGAACTTGAAATCGTATAGAGCCAAAATTTTGCACAATGTTGCAAAATACTACAATTGACGTTAGTACAAGTTTTTGTTGCAATCTGATGAATAGTTCACGAAAAAAAAATTTTTTTTTCGAAAAAATTACAAGAAATATTTTTTTAAAAATTACCAACATTTCGATCATAACAGAATTTTGCCAAAAGTTGCGCGTTTATATCCTTGAACTGACTACCAAGTTTTGATTCAACATCTTCTTTAGTTCCTGAAATATCAGGGAAATAACCTCAAAATTTTAAATGTCTATAACTCCTGAACCGTCCGGCCGATTTTACCCGTTAACGAACTTAACCGTCGCATTTTGATCAGAAACCTACCCTGAAAGTTTGAAGTCGATAGGACCTTCGGTGCTCCTGTTATCGTGCTTACGGCCGGGAAACCGGCCGGCCGGCCGGCCGGCCGGACGGCACCCAAGAATCTGACACCGGATTCGTGATCAGGGAGTCCGAATTAGTCTATTAGCCAATTTTCAGCTCGAAATTCGAAAATTACAGACATTTGGACGAAATGATAGGACGATGTTCCCCTAGAACATGCGCCCAAAAAACAAAATACCTATGTGTGAACAGACATAACCGCAGAGATAGAATAGGACTGAACGTAACAGTCGACAACTATAATTTCGAGAGAGTTGAACGTTTCAAATACCTAGGGTCAACTATTACTGCAAATAACGACATCACAGAGGAAATCAAAGGAAGAATACAGGCTGCCAACCGATGCATATATTCGCTATGTAGTATTTTAAAATCGCGCACTCTCACACGGGCATCTTAAATCAAAACCTATAAAACAGTCATCAGGCCAATACTCACCTATGGTTGCGAAACTTGGACAATGACAAAAGCCAACGAGGAAAAGCTCAGAAGATTCGAAAGGAAAGTGCTCAGAAAGATATTCGGCCCATATCATGATCCAACTACAAACCTGTTCCGTATTAGAACAAATGAAGAAATAAAAACTTTGTATAAAGACCCAGATATTATAAAAGAAATTAAATCGCAGTGCCTTAGATGGGCAGGTCACGTCCATAGACTCCCAGAAGATAGGCTCACCAAACTAATATGGGAGGAGGTACCTACAGGAAAAAGACCTTTGGGCAGACCGCGTATGCGCTGGAGGGACAATATAAAAGCAGATCTTGCAACAATGGGAATACCCTATGACACGAGTATGATGAATGACCGTACGACATGGAGGCAAGTGGTGCAGTCAGCCAAAACCCACCCAGGGTTGTAGAGCTAAAGAAGAAGATATAGGGTTAGCTACAAATTGACGAATTTTTAGCTGGGACGAAATGACTGAATTTATTTTTATTTTCATCGGGCGTGGGAGGCTGCCGCCGCTCATCCCCCCAACGGAGACGCAGCTGACGTTCACAAGGCTTTATGATACTATTCTCTGATTCATTCTACTAATTACCGATTGAGAGGAACTTGGTCATGTATATCTGTTACTGGCTCCCGGACTATATTATAATCCACATAATTCTACGATTGCTGAAATTAATTTGACATATCATGTCTCGTAAAGGAAAATATGTTCACATGTATGAACACAGATCATATAATAATTCATAGATAGAATAATTATAGCATTCTGTGAAAACAAAGAAGTACAATTCATTATTGAAATTTGAAAAACCATATCTACGAAAGTATCAGCTTGTTAGAGTTAAAACGGGGAAGACCCCTTTGGACCGGAGCTTTGGCGAGCTGTCTAAATCTATAGGCAGAGCTGTCATCCATCCAGGTACTGAACTCGCCAAAGCTGCTCAGCTCCCACAGTAAAAACAAGTATCCAAAAAAAGACTGGCACACTTTTTGGCCAAGATTAGTATCCAACGGTTAGTTTCAACTCGCATACATACATTCACTGTTGATTCGAAAATTAATGGTGCTATGCTTGCAGTGGCATAAGGTCCCATTCAAATACATTCATCCACTATTGGTTCGAAAATGAACAGTGTTGTGTGGCGTATGGTGGCTATTCAACTCAACTACATAATATAACTGTTGGGTCAAAAACAAACAGTGCTGCGTTTGTGGTAGCATAAGGACCCATTCGAGTACATGCATTACATGACACAGTCATTATTGACGTTGACTGTGAGGCATAATGATGCTGTGTATAATATGTGCATGAAGCTAATGAATGCATTGCGTTGATTACTACATAGGAGAATTAATTATTTCATAATAAAATGTGAGCCTTGTAACGTACAAGAATATTTTGAATTTTGTAAAGCTTGTCTACTTCATTGACTTTTCTTCGGAGCACCCATATTAGCTTACACTGGATAACATGGGAGCTCAGAGCTTCAATAGCAACTTGACTGTCAGCGTGGATTGCTATATCACATCTCTGATAGTTTCTTTCTAGACTCATTTCCACACTTCTTTCAATTGCTACTATTTCTGCCTGAAAGACAATCGGATAGGAGCCTAATGAAATGTACCCGTAAGAGAGGACCATGCTTTCTGGTTTTTAATACCCTCATTACCTGTTCCGTTCCTAGATATTCTCAGAATGGCTTCACGGGCCATTTTGTCTATCACAATTTGAAGGGATGAGATTTGTGATAATCTCAAGTGCCCTGGTAGCACAGGTCCCCATAGCTCCATCTCACACACTTATGCAAGCCTTTGTATATTTTCGAGTGTTTTCTCGTACTATTCTGACCTATTTTTGTATGCCAGATTACTCCGTGTCACACAAGCATGACCTACAACCATCACAGTTCATAAGTCTTACTGCCTAGATTTCTGCACTGCACTAAAGCCTTTATTGCTTTATTAGCAGTGATTTCAACATGCACTTATTCCATAAAAGCTTATTATCTAGTGTTACTCCTAGATATTTAACTTCAGACTTCCATTTCATAATATATCCGTTCGTTAATAGTGATCTCACAGCTGGAAATTTCCTTTTCCAAGTGAACAGAAGCACTGAGGTATATTATTAAAGGGTTCTTTGGGAGATATATTCACTATTAAATGGTTATACGGAAATCTCACAAAACTCATCATATCACATAATAAACAGGGAATCGGAATTACACTGATTTGGCAATTAAGAGCTGTCAGAGCTTTGTGAAACCCTTGAAAAGATATTAATTTCAGTAAACCACCTTCTTCAATAACGTATTACTGAGGAAATACCAACATGCATTTATCAAATCGTATTTTCACTTTGAAATACATATTTCTTCTTTCGCATAGAAAAATGGTTTTGAATAACTAACCATTTTCATATATTTGTGTCTAACTTGCGAAACTGATTCCTTATCCTATTACCAAGTTTTGTTACTTATTTTTCATCATTTTCATCATAGACATAAAATAACATGGACTGGTTGTGAGAAAGAGACCATTGAAATCAGCATTGAAAAAAGACAGAATAGTTAAAGGCAAACCACGGTATATGAATATTTTCTTATAATTTGGCGTTTGGCAAAACCACAGAATACAAAACATTGGTTTCCTTTATTCTCTGACCTTTCTTGTTACTGTATTGTTTGGTTTCGTGTGTTATGTATGTGTTTTGGTGATTTGTAGACAGAATATTTAAAGGCAAAACATTTTTATTTAAATCCGACACTCGTTTCTGAATATTCTGATACTTTAAAAAAAAATCATTATTTTTATACGATTATTTGCCTTTAAGTATTCTATCCTTCATAACATCTCTCTCTCTCTAATGTATTCCGCAACGAACTGTGTGATAAAGTTACGTGAGGGCCAGTCCATGTTATTCTATGACTATGATTTTCATACAGGTGTGTCTGTCAAACATGTCCCAGAGAATGACATGAACTCGAACATAGAACGCTTTGAAATATGACATCATAGAATACTAATAATAATCATCTATGCAAAAACGTCATGATGACTTATATTCTTTCAAAAAAATTTGGGATAGCCCTGTGGAGAGGAGCGTTGGCGCTCTTGTTCAAACTTCGACAAATTATATCTCCAAAAGTATTGGTTTCTATGAGTAGGGAATGATTTCAATGGAATCTTATGATAGAACTGCATCATAACATAAAATAAATTAGATAAGAATCCATTGATATAATTCCCAACTCGGAGAAACCAATACTTTCGGAGTTATGATTTGACAAAGTTTGAACAAGAGCGCCAAAGCTCCTGTACTCAGGGCTTTTCCTCTGTTTCAATTTGGCTTCTGTGCGACAATTCTGAAGAATTTTCGTAATCAAACTCAAAACGTAGGTCTATGACTCATCTCATGTTGAATTTATATACATTAGGAAATTATAATCAGAGTATTCTATGAAATCATATAGAATTTAAAAAATCATATCTCCATAAGTCTTAGTTTCTTCGAATTGAGATTAACATCAATGGATTCGTATGATGAAATTATATCTTAAAAAAAAAATGATTTGAAATTTGTAATGTAAAAAAAAAAATTCATTTTTGTTACTCCGAAACCACCTGGCCGATTTTGCCCAATAAAGAACTTAGCCGAGATATTTATTTCCTAAACCTACACTGTAAATTTCAACTGCCTAGCTCATTCCTTTCATGAGTTATCGTGTTAACGGACGGACAGAATTGATTTTGACCATGGTTTCTTGATCAGTGTGTCGAACGGAATCGTTTTAGAGCATTTTCAACCAAAAATTCGAAAATCGCAGACAAATTGATAAGCACTCTATTATGAGGAACAAGAGCCAAAAAATGGACCAGTAGATCTTGATCGTTGTAATATTTCGATATTTCGGCGATATCTTCACCAACATAGATCCGATCGCATTCAAATCTAGAACTTTACTGTAAAATAAAGTTTTGAAGACTCTCGCAGAATTCCAACGATATAGTGTCTGAGATACAGACATTATTTCAATTTTTTTTCAAATTTTCCATTCATGCGATCTTCACAAAATTCTGCATAAGTCTTCGTGTTGGTACATTTCAAGTAACTACCGATATGTTCTATTGTCTATTCGCGCCCCACACCCTCACGAATAAGGGAAGCGTCAATATGTAAAAAATGCACTGGGCATCAACTGAATTCAAATTCTGAGATGAAATAATTTCAAACATGCGAAAACGATCGAGCTGCAATCCGGTAATCTTTTGTAAAATGGCCGCCTGAAGGTTTGTATGAAATTTCGGTGGAATCTGAAAGATTGTTTTTGAAATATAAAATTTTTGAAGCTAAATTTGCTCATTTTTTCTAGGAATCAGATCCTCACGAAATTTGGCAAAATTTTTAAGGTTGGCAATCTACCACTAATAACCAAGTTTCAATTTGATCGAATTAATATTTTTCGAGTTATTGAGGAAACAACAATAAAACTACAGATAACAAAACTATTAACGAACTTAACCGTCGAATTTGGAGGCTCAACTTACTCTGACAGTTGCAACGCTATCTCTTTTCGTTCGAGAGTTATCGTGGCAACCTACTCCCGGCAGGCCGGACAGAATCGAATTTGATCTTGAATTATTCATTGGTGAGTCGAACATTATTGTTTCAGACCATTTTTGAAGATTACAGATATTCGGGCAAAATGATAGCACGCTGATCCCTAGAACATGCTAGCAAAATTAAGTACGTGGCGGTATCATGAATCGATGTATTAATTTCTTTTCTCTATTTCAGTATCGTAATGAGTCCATTCCAGCACTGAAAACAGTGCTGGAATGAACTCATTCCCGCATTGTTTCTAGTTATATTTTTCGTTTTGTGGTAGTCAGCACTGACATTCGATCCTATCAAATTTCAACACACGTCAATTGACAATACAATATAATCTGCTTATAGGGAAAGAATTGTTGAAGAAAAGCTTTATTTTCATTAAAAAATATGGTACTAGAGATTTCCTTCTTGCTAATTTTGATTCATTCATGCTATTAGGAAACTGTTTTAAATCTGTTCTCCATGCCCTATGTACGTTTCAAATTCAAATTCCGTAATCTGTCAACTTTCGTAACAGTCACACCAACTACCAAGATAAAATACAAAAGTCACTAGGATGTATAATCCCAATTTTTCATTAAATTTCAACAGTATTTCATAAAACTTGCCTGGAATAGAGAAAATATCGTCTAAGCGCATTCGAGTTTTAATAGAAGCCCATTCTGCAACTTGTTTTAGAATATACTATTCACTATTTCAGTATCGTAATTACAGCACTAATGAGAGCTGTAATGAACTCATTCTCGCATTGTTTCTAGTTATATTCTTCGTTTTGTGGTAGTCAGCACTGACATTCGATCCTCTCAAATTTCAACACACGTCAATATATTATTATATAATATAGTGAAATAATTGTTGGAAGGAAAAGTATTATTTTCTTTGAACAATAAGGTACTAGAGATTTCCTTCTTGCTAATTTTGAATCATTCATGTTATTAGGAAACTGTTTTAAAACTGATCTTCATGATCTACGTACGATTCAAATTCCGTAATCTGTTAACTTTCGTAACAGTCACATCAACTGCCAAGATACAATACATGATTGAAAGGTTTTTTCTGGGTTTTCTCTCCCAAACTCTGAAAAATATCTATAAAATAAAAATTAATTACTTTGTGATTTGCTTCTGCGTAAGAAACACAAGATATTTGTCAGAAGCAATCAATTGAACAATGTTGCCTAACAAACGACAACGAAACAACATCAACGAAGAAACAACTATATCGTAACGTTTCGGAGTCTATATCAGACTCCTTCGTCAGACGCTTAATGAAAATCTTTATAATTATTTTGTTGATAGTTATTTTGTGAAATTCAAGAATTGTCACATTGTGACAATTGTTGAATTGTCACATGCCTGAGATAGAGAAAAGATCGTCTAATACTCGTTGCAGAAGGCAATTCCAACACTCATGCGTTCGAAAACACGCTCCTTCGTCGCTCGTTTTCGAATTAGGCATTTGTGTTTGAAAAGGAGCCCATTCTGCAACTTATTTTAGAATATACTATTCTTTATTTATTTTTTGTCCTCACATTTTGGTGTTTTAAATGACTGATTTACATACTATCTTACATGTCTGTTGTACATTCTATAGCTTTAATCATTTATACATTGTTTTGTTCTACTGAGGTGCTATAAACCATAATTCTGTATGTGTCAACAATTTATCTATCTATCTCACAGGCAATGGTAGATCTGTTCTCGACAATGAAAAACGTGATTTCTTTTTGACAAGGTTCTTTTTCCTGGAGGTTCGAGTTCTTTCTGGAATTTAGAGTGGGGAAGTTGGAATTCAGTTGACACCTGTAACGTCTATTGGATTCCAGAATTTTGGCGTACGATAATTCACTTTCTGAAGACATCGCGCCGACGTGAAATCTCCTCTTCCTTCGGCGCTCTGGATGTGCCCGATGCTCCCAATATCCTCTCGCCGTAATTTTCAGTTGCGAAAAGCGCGCCGTGCCTGCCTGTTGCGCTGACACGGTGCACTTTCCCGTTTTTCCGAAAAAGAGCGTTGTTCGCGCTCCTCATCCAGAAGTTTCGATGAGTTTTTAGCCATGGATTTTTGCGATTCAGTGATAGAACTGTCCGAGAATAGGATTTGGGGCTTTCTGGGGAAATATTGACTTTGATATTTTTTCGGGGGAGTTATGATGATGAGTTTCGCGTATGGTTTGCCACAACCATAATCTGTGGTGTAAGTAGTTTTGATGATATTTTTATGATGAGTAAATATTTTTGAAAATATTCAGTTGAACGGGAGAAAATATATTGTATTTTTTCTTATTTTTGGCAGGAACAAATGATATTGAAAGTACTCGGGGTGTCTCTTAATTGGTGCAGAAGATTTTAGGAGTTGGTACTTACATATAATTTTCTGTTCTAAAACCCTTCCCTTCTAAGTTACTGCCCTCTGAAATTGGAGGAAAAATGTTGTTTTTGGGGCTCTTGATCCTCGGAACAGATTGCTTATCAATTTGCCCTAATGTCTGTAAATTTCAGATGAAAATGGTCTTAAACGATTTGTTCGACTCACTGATGATCAATAATTATTGGTCAAAATCGATTCTGTCCGGCCAGCCGTAACCACGATAACTCTTGAACGGAATAAGCTAGACAGTTTAAATTCACAGAATAGGTTTGGTGGATAAATATCTCGGTTATTTTCGTTATTTGATGAAATCGGCCAGATAGCTTCGGAGTAACGAAAAAAAAATTTCTTTACATTACAAATTTCAAATTCAATTTTTTTTAAGATGCAGTTTCACCATGAAAATCCCTTGATATCATTAGCAATTCTAACAAACTAATATCCTCGGAGATATGATTTTTGAAAAATTCTAAATTAAATCGTAAGTCTATGATTTCCCAGAATGCTGTCATCGAAAATTAACGCCCATATCTATAAATTTGATGATCTGTATTCATGTATGTCATCACACAGAATATACCATATTCTGTGTGTCGTCATTGTCATATATTAGTGTTAGTGTTAGTGTGATTGTCATTTCATAGAGAAATATAAGGTATTGTCTCTGTCTACAGATAAGAGACATGTCTAACTATGTATGATGTCATATTTAATTCTAGTTCTATACAAAATTATTGATATCTCCTGTTCTAAAAACCAGAGTATGATTGAATGCAAAATGACAAATGATTCAACCTTAGCTATCGTAGATAGCTCTTGGATAATCCATGTGATGATGGAAATATGTATATATTTTGGTAAGTTAATATAATGGGGTCAGAATATCTGCAGTAAAACAAAACTGGAATATTGGCTAAGTTTCAATTGATATAGTATAATTTTCAGAGTAGATTTGAGGAATAAATATCTCGGATAAGTTTGGGATTGGGTAGAAACGGTCTGGTGATTTCGGACTAATAATTTTTGAAATAATATATGTAATAATTACGCGAAAATTAGTGGATCGGCTATCTACAAGTAACCACTGAGTTTTGATTATGGGTCAGATTTGTATATTTTGAGTTATAGGGAAAATATCAACAAAATTTCAGATGATTATAACTCCCAAACCATTTGGCCGATTATGCCAATTCACGAAATTAAATGTTGCATTTGGATGCGACACCTACCCTGACAATTGCACGTCACTATATCCTTCCATTCTCAAATTATCGTGAGAAACATACATTTTTTCGTAACTTTTTTGAAATTTTCTAGTGGTCGGTTCTCACAAAATTTCGCACACGTCTTTATATCGATATTCTACAACTAGCTGCCAAGTTTCAATTCGATGGGGTCTGTATTATTGAGTTATTGAAAAAATAATATTTCAGAGAGGTATAACTCTGGAACCGGTATATCGATTATGCCCAACAACGAACTCAACTATCCCATTCTCATGCACAACCTACCCAGAGAATTGAAAAGTTCCTATCTCTTTCCGTCCTCAAGTAATCGTGGCAACGGCCGGCTGGACAGAATCAAATTTAACCGCGAATTCTTCATCAGTGAGTTGAGCCTATTCGTTTGAGACCATTTTCGGCAAAAAATTCGAACATTACAAACATTTGGGCAAAATGATAACGCGATGTTCCCAAGAACATTCGCCCAAAACATGACAGACGATATAACTTGTTGAAAAAATTAAGAACGCTGCTGTCAAATGTATTTCATATTACCTAATATTAAGAAGGTTGGGGTCAAATAAAATTTTAATCACAAATATTTTTATAGTTCAAATTTTCATAATTTCTGGAGGGGTTTCCCTAATATCAAAGCCAATAACTTGGGGGGGGGGAAGGAGCTAAGAACAAACAATCGTCTGTAATGACACCTTCAATTATCGTCAAGTATCACCTCCTTAAATCTTTTGCATCAATTTAAAAACCACCTGTATATTTATCGATGAAACTTGAGAAAATAATTTATTTCATTCATTTCTACACTCCTACACAGATTTGTTACACTTTTCACTAACTTTCACACGAATATCCAGCTCACTTGAATGCTCCTAAACTTGTGCCAAGAATTACCCCTGTTTATACATCATAAACAGAATTGAAGAAATTAAGAAAAAAGTTTTTCTCATTGCACTTGCATATGATGCTGCAACTTCTTGAAACCACCAAGCAAATCCAAGTAAAAATAACTGTGAATGTATGAAAATAAAATTTCCTTTTATACATAATAATAAAAGAATAGAACATTCGTCATATATTTCTAAATCAAATCAAATAAAATACATATATAAGTATATTTAAGGACACACGGTGAAATATTCGTCGATTTTAACCATCAACAAATATTTCCTCGTGATCCAGGCTAGGCACGTCATCGCTCAGTGTTCCCTCAAAGAAGAATGTGATATTCATTGCAGATAACGGTTTCATGGTTGTTACCAATCATCAGGGGGGTAACTTAGACACTGAATGACGCATGAAGAAGCTTTAGGTAACTTTAATCCTATTATGGCGAACTACTTCAAAGAAAATCATACCAGCACCACCTACCATGAAACCGGTACGTATCTGACCCGAATTACACTTTCCTATTTGCGGGAACACGATCACGAGGGAATATTTGTTGAAGGTTAAAATCGACGGACATTTCACCGTATAAATAAACAACATATCGCAGGAATTTGGACATAAAATGTACACAACTAACTATGACTTTGCCAACGTTTCGGAACGGCTTGTTCCTTTCTCAAGGCTAAAATTGTTTTTATTAACTATAGACAAAACATATATATGTTGTTTATTTGTTGAACATGGACGTGAACACTACAGAGATTTCACCGTATCTTTTTTAGTTATTAGCAATTAGCTGGAGTCACCTTATTGTAATAGATATTTATTTATATGTACAATGTAGGTATTATATACAATATTTCTTTTGCGACTTTAGTATGAAAATATATATTATGTTCTTCATTTTGTAACCAACTCTGAAAATTAGAGAAAAAATAAATACGAAAATTTTAGAATAGGTAAAATATTATATTGCTAGAATGCAATTGATTTTATTTACAAGGAGTGAATTATCAAAAATTCAAGGTTGAAAAGAATCATTAATATGTTTCCTAATGAATTTGTACATATTGGAAACGTTTGGAATGCGTCTAGTAAACATGCTAGAAAAGCATCCGCACAAGAGTTGAAGAAATAATATGTGCAACATTTTTGGGCGCATGTTCTAGGAGAACATCGTCCTATCATTTCGTCCAAATGTCTGTAATTTTCGAATTTCGAGCTGAAAATTGGCTAATAGACTAATTCGGACTCCCTGATCACGAATCCGGTGTCAGATCTTAGGGTGCCGTCCGGCCGGCCGGCCGGCCGGCCGGCCGGTTTCCCGGCCGTAAGCACGATAACAGGAGCACCGAAGGTCCTATCGACTTCAAACTTTCAGGGTAGGTTTCTGATCAAAATGCGACGGCTAAGTTCGTTAACGGGCAAAATCGGCCGTATGGTTTAGGAGTTATAGACATTTAAAATTTTGAGGTTATTTCCCTGATATTTCAGGAACTAAAGAAGATGTTGAAACGAAACTTGGTAGTCAGTTCGAGGATATAAACGCGCAACTTTTGGCAAAATTCTGTTATGATCGAAATGTTGGTAATTTTTAAAAAAATATTTCTTTTAATTTTTTCGAAAAAAAAATTTTTTTTTCGTGAACTATTCATCAGATTGCAACAAAAACTTGTACTAACGTCAATTGTAGTATTTTGCAACATTGTGCAAAATTTTGGCTCTATACGATTTCAATTTCTGGAGATATAAGACAAAATGTGTCAAATTTCCTGGGTCTCTCTCAGTATTTTCATCGATTATTCTATGAACTCTTTGAATTCCACCGAAAACAAATTCAAAGACATAAACATAAAGAATCAAGTCATAGTTTAGACGTCGAAACAAGGACGATGTTGATCGACTTGAAAAGTACCTCATTTGACGGCTGTTTGTCAAATCAATTAATTCCAATAATTGATGTCAGATTTCCTACATACCAAGTTCAAACACATTTTATTATATGGAAAACACTTATTATGATCACGTTCTACAGGAATTGATACTAAATAGAAGCTAGATGAAGATTATTGTAATGGAAAATTTGTGTTCCAGAATAATATTAAGGTATTCAACATGATACTGCTTTTTTTCTTTACTGGTCAGTACGGGCCACAAGGAAGATGAACATGCGCCCAAAAGCTCCTGTCCACAGGGCTTGAACCCATTTTTCAATAAATATTCTGGTTTGTGTTGCGTCTGGACTACATGAACCGCGGTATTCACAAAGCATACAATCTCCGTTAAGTCCTAACTGAGGTCCTCAGTTAAGGATAAATTTGAATTGCAACCTCAGTTAACGTATTAATCCGAGAGCTGGCACGAATTTTGGGGTAGGTATTTGAGGCAAGCTGAAAACTTGTCAGATATCTCTCCTATTATATCCCAATTCGGGATTGCAGACCTGGCTGGTGAGTAGCGGGGCTAAATCAACCCCTACATTTTTAAAAATATTATTTTTTTTCCCCAAAAATATATTTGAGGCACTACGCAATTCATAAACGTTGCAGGGTAATACTTAATGAATACGAAAAAATATAATCTAGATAATTTAATCGGGGTATTAACATTCCCAGACGCGTGCAAAAATATTTTACAAAAAATTATAAAAAATGTTTTTGAGGCAGCTTGAAATTTTAATGGAGTGTTATTTGTAACCAAAAATATAAGATTCCCAAAAAGACAGATCATTTCTGTGGGGCTTTCTACCTGCCAGGTGATCAAGCAAATAATGAATGGGTACGAGCCTGTAGTGCTATAGACTAGCTGTAGTGTGAGGGAGAGCGCATAACGACAGCTCTTGGCTCTGGCGAGGCCAAGTGACTTACAAGAACCCATGAGCTTTCTAGTTAAAATTTCGGAGTAAAAAATATAAAATTTTCTGAATTTGTACTAAAAACATTTTTCATAAAAGGCATTGTATTGATTTATGGACGTTAAAGGAACATATTTTTTGTGATTTCTTTTTAATTTTCAAAAATTGGTTATTTTGCCAATTTTAATGCGAATTTGAACGTTTAAATATTTGATATTTCCGCAGAAAAATTTATTTTTTGAGGAGAATTTAAAAAAATATATTTTTTCAAAAATTTTTGTTCCAATTATTTTTGTATAATTTTGTAAAAATGGTTTTTTTTCTCTGGCAGTATTCTAAATCTAAATTTATACGCAAATTCAAAATTTTTCCATCTTAAAATTAATAAGGGTTACGTATTAAAAAAAGCAATAATTGAAATTAAAAATCGCAAAACCAGGTTTATAAAAATATAATAACTCTCCAGTTGTACAATTATTTTAAGTATAAAAAAAATTAGAAATAAATTCTATTCATTTCACATCAGATATAAATTAACATTCTTCGTCTGTGGATTCTTCATCAGAAGTAACGAAATCTTCGGATTCATCTGTGTCAGATTCGCCATCCTCTACACCATCTGCGAAAAGAAATATATATTTATTTTTTTAATTATTCACAGAAATTTGAATGCAGCAGTTATTAAAAATAAACCATTCATTCGTATGATTTTCATCATCGTTATTTTTACTAGTGTGATAACCATCTGTAAGGTTAGGACTCACCGGCAAAACAATATCATTATATTTTAACTTATGATGTTTACGGATCCGTAACACCTCCTGAATTTTTTGATAGTTTTCTCCACAAGAGCAATCACTTTAGCAAAATTTTTTTTTACAAATAATACAAACTAACTCTTCACTAGACATTTTCGAATTATTTCAGTTTTAAAACGTGTAACACCATTAGTAGAATCATACGACTGAAAATAACGACTCCAAAATTCCGACTAGAAACCTCATGGGTTATTGTAAGTCACGTGGCCTCGCCAGAGCCAATAGTGACGCGGCAAGCAAGAACGAAGACAGCTGTCGTTATGCGCTCTCTCTCACACTACAGCTTGTCTATAGCACTACAGGCTCGTACCCATTCATTATTTGTTTGATCACCTGGCAGGTAGAGAACCCCACCGAAAATATCTGTCTTCTTGGGAATCTTATTTTTTAGTTAGCTGCCTGAAAAACATTTTTTATAATTTTTTGCAAAATATTTTTGCACGCGTCTGGCGATGTTAAGACCCCGATTAAATTATCTGGCTTATTTTTTTTCGTATTCATTAAGTATTACACTGCAACGTATATAAATTGCGTAGTGCCTCAAATATATTTTCGGGGAAAAAAAATAATTTTAAAAATGTAGGGGTTGATTTAGCCCCACCACTCACCAGCCAGGTCTGCAATCCCGAATTGGGATATAATAGGAGAGGTATCTGACAAGTTTTCAGCTTGCCTCAAATACCTACCCAAAAATTGGTGCCAGCTCTCCTACTATATGTAACGGTGCTGAAACAGGCCTGTTTCACGTTAATTTTCACCCCAACTGAGGTTGCGATTCTTATTTATCCTTAACTGAGTACCTCAGTTAGGACTTAACGGAGATTGAATGCTTTGTGAATACGGCGGATTATATACAATCTTGCCAACTACAAAAAAAACCTACAACACTGATATTGATTTTTCGTCTGAATCAGCTTCTGCCTGATCGCATTCTTTATCAACGATGAAGAATACCTCTTAACCATGGTATTAAGTAGGTTAACACAAACCTAACGAAAGAAATAAAATTGGTTCAAGCCCTGTGGACAGGAGCTTTGGCGCTCTTGTTCAAACTTTGACAAATCATATCTTCGAAATTATTGGTAAGAGTTGGGAATTATATCAATGGATTCTTATGATAGAACTTCATAATAGCAGAAATTAGATTCAAACATCATAAAAGAATTTAAATTCAACAAGACTGCTAAAAATGATAAATCCAAAGCCAATAGAATAGACCAATTATACCCAAAACGAACTCATCCGAGATATTCGTTGCTCAATTCTATGATGAACGATATATTTTTTCCTCAAATCCACTCTGAAAATTATATTATATCAATTGAAACTTTAGCCAATATTTCAGTTTTTTTACTGGAGATATCCTGAACTCAATTTTATTAACTTACCATTAGCATTCCCATCATCATATGGATTAACCATGGGCATTAAATATCAAAATTTGACATATCATGTCTCCAGGTAATTATGTTGACATGTATCAACACAGATCATATTATAATAATTCATAGATAGAATAATTATCGCATTTTGTGAAAACAGAAGTACGATTTATAATTGAAATTTTGAAAAATCATATCTCCGAAATTATTAGCTTCTTAGAGTTAAAAATGACATCAATGGATTCCTATGGTGGAACTGCACCTTGAGGAAAACTTATTTTGAAATTTGTAATGTGAAAACAAATTTTTTTGTTACTTCGAAACCATCTGACCGATTTTGCCCAATGAACATAGACGAGATATTTATCTCCAAAACCTATTCTGAAAATTTCAACTGTCTAGCTCATTCCGTTCGAGAGCTATCGTGTTAACGGCAGGCCGGACGGCCGGAGAGAATCGATTTCGACCACGTATTCTTGATCAGTGTGTCGAACCAAATCGTTTAAGACCATTTTCAGCCAAAAACTCGAAAATTACAGACATTTGGGCAAATTGATAAGCACTCTGTTTCGAGGAACAAGAGCGCCATAAACGAAAAAAGTTTTCCATCAAAAACAAACAATGAACAATGACGTAACGGATATGGAAACTCAATTATGCGTTATCAAAACTGCCCGACTAGTCGTCTGAATATTCTTTATTTCCTCTTATATAAATCATTCTGAACTGAAACGAAGTTAAGGTGTGGTATATATATTGGTTCTGTAGAAAAATGCTCTCACTTTCAGTTCACAAATCAACGAGTTTCCCATTTTTTCAGGAAATACAAGTCTTCCATGACACCTCTCCTCGTGAAAAAAAACATATATCTCTCCAAGAACGTCAAATGAATATGTTTCGGATAGAACATTTTTCTCGTTGAATCCAACGGTATCCGGCTCTGCGATAAATATGACATCCTTCTGGCTCTTTGGGCTTTTTCATTTATATTGATGACACACCCCTTGTTTTTGGGCGCATGTTCTAGGGGAACATCGTCCTATCATTTCGTCCAAATGTCTGTAATTTTCGAATTTCGAGCTGAAAATTGGCTAATAGACTAATTCGGACTCCCTGATCACGAATCCGGTGTCAGATTTTAGGGTGCCGTATGGCCGGCCGGCCGGCCGGCCGTAGGCACGATAACAGGAGCACCGAAGGTCCTATCGACTTCAAACTTTCAGGGTAGGTTTCTGATCAAAATGCGACGGTTAAGTTCGTTAACGGGCAAAATCGGCCGGACGGTTTAGGAGTTATAGACATTTAAAATTTTGAGGTTATTTCCCTGATATTTCAGGAACTAAAGAAGATGTTGAATCGAAACTTGGTAGTCGGTTCGAGGATATAAACGCGCAACTTTTGGCAAAATTCTGTTATGATCAAAATGTTGGTAATTTTTAAAAAAATATTTCTTTTAATTTTTTCGAAAAAAAAATTTTTTTTTCGTGAACTATTCATCAGATTGCAACAAAAACTTGTACTACCGTCAATTGTAGTATTTTGCAACATTGTGCAAAATTTTGGCTCTATACGATTCCAATTTCTGGAGATATAAGACAAAATGTGTCAAATTTCCTGGGTCTCTCTCAGTATTTTCATCGATTATTCTATGAACTCTTTGAATTCCACCGAAAACAAATTCAAAGACATAAACATAAAGAATCAAGTCATAGTTTAGACGTCGAAAGAAGGACGATGTTGATCGACTTGAAAAGGTACCTATTTCAAGAAATGCAATAATGAAATGCTTAATTTATGGATATAATATTATCTAAGTATTGTTGGGATCGGGCAGTTGGAAAATTTTTTAATAAAAAAATTTGTACCGACGTTAAATCAAGCATTCTACACGAGTGTGCAAAATTTCAGTTCGATACGATCTCAATTCCAGAAGATATTGCTTAAAATTCACATTCCAGCGTGTTTTGACGTTCTATGGTCACAGAAAATCGTCACAAAAATCTATTTACCTCATTTGACGGCTGTTTGTCAAATCAATTAATTCCAATAATTGATGTCAGATTTCCTACATACCAAGTTCAAACACATTTTATTAAATGGAAAACACTTATTATGATCACGTTCTACAGGAATTGATACTAAATAGAAGCTAGATGAAGATTATTGTAATGGAAAATTTGTGTTCCAGAATAATATTAAGGTATTCAACATGATACTGCTTTTTTTCTTTACTGGTCAGTACGGACCACAAGGAACATGCGCCCAATAGCTCCTGTCCACAGGGCTTGAACCCATTTTTGCATTTGCAATGAATTAGCAGAAAGAGCGGTCTCACATTCTGGTACAGAATTCGGCCAAAGCAAATGAACCTCCGGCGAAAAAAAGATGTTCGATTCTGATTTGGAGCGGAGAAAGGTTGACCCATTTTAGGCCCCCATTCATGGAAGAACTGTTATCAAATTATTTAGAACGGGATTTCCAACTGATGTACAGGTAGTTATTCCTTAGTAACAATATTTAAGATCCTACAGAATCATTCTGGTTTGAGTTCTCTCTGGACTGATTACATTAGATTTATTTCATAAATAAAACTAGATATTTCATTTACTTAATTTTTTAGAATCGACACCTGATAGTTTTGAAACACTTGTAGCCAAAATTGGGCCGTCATATAAAGATAAGATGCAAAGGTGTGAGAATTCGCTCGTTAATGATGAAAAAATTGGTTCAAGCCCTGTGGACAGGAGCTATTGGGCGCATGTTCATCTTCCTTGTGGCCCGTACTGACCAGTAAAGAAAAAAAGCAGTATCATGTTGAATACCTTAATATTATTCTGGAACACAAATTTTCCATTACAATAATCTTCATGTAGCTTCTATTTAGTATCAATTCCTGTAGAACGTGATCATAATAAGTGTTTTCCATATAATAAAATGTGTTTGAACTTGGTATGTAGGAAATCTGACATCAATTATTGGAATTAATTGATTTGACAAACAGCCGTCAAATGAGGTAAATAGATTTTTGTGACGATTTTCTGTGACCATAGAACGTCAAAACACGCTGGAATGTGAATTTTAAGCAATATCTTCTGGAATTGAGATCGTATCGAACTGAAATTTTGCACACTCGTGTAGAATGCTTGATTTAACGTCGGTACAAATTTTTTTATTAAAAAATTTTCCAACTGCCCGATCCCAACAATACTTAGATAATATTATATCCATAAATTAAGCATTTCATTATTGCATTTCTTGAAATAGGTACCTTTTCAAGTCGATCAACATCGTCCTTCTTTCGACGTCTAAACTATGACTTGATTCTTTATGTTTATGTCTTTGAATTTGTTTTCGGTGGAATTCAAAGAGTTCATAGAATAATCGATGAAAATACTGAGAGAGACCCAGGAAATTTGACACATTTTGTCTTATATCTCCAGAAATGGAAATCGTATAGAGCCAAAATTTTGCACAATGTTGCAAAATACTACAATTGACGTTAGTACAAGTTTTTGTTGCAATCTGATGAATAGTTCACGAAAAAAAAATTTTTTTTTCGAAAAAATTAAAAGAAATATTTTTTTAAAAATTACCAACATTTCGATCATAACAGAATTTTGCCAAAAGTTGCGCGCTTATATCCTCGAACTGACTACCAAGTTTCGATTCAACATCTTCTTTAGTTCCTGAAATATCAGGGAAATAACCTCAAAATTTTAAATGTCTATAACTCCTAAACCGTCCGGCCGATTTTGCCCGTTAACGAACTTAACCGTCGCATTTTGATCAGAAACCTACCCTGAAAGTTTGAAGTCGATAGGACCTTCGGTGCTCCTGTTATCGTGCCTACGGCCGGAAGTACGGCCGGCCGGCCGGCCGGCCGGACGACACCCAAAAATCTGACACCGGATTCGTGATCAGGGAGTCCGAATTAGTCTATTAGCCAATTTTCAGCTCGAAATTCGAAAATTACAGACATTTGGACGAAATGATAGGACGATGTTCCCCTAGAACATGCGCCCAAAAAGCGGATAGAAATGAATAAATTAAGGATACTTCATGAATTAGCAACATAACCGATTTCCCTCACAAGGGAATCCAATCCCGCAAATGCGCGGGATAGAAGTCATCAATCCCGCGGTTCCGCAAGAATGCGGGATTGTTAACAATATACAGGGTGTCTCATATTTAGACCGACAAACTGCTAGTGGATGTTCTAGACATTAATTTAGACACATTCGTC
Organism: Halyzia sedecimguttata; assembly: GCA_937662695.2. Taxonomy (NCBI): domain Eukaryota; kingdom Metazoa; phylum Arthropoda; class Insecta; order Coleoptera; family Coccinellidae; genus Halyzia; species Halyzia sedecimguttata. The sequence continues at coordinate 35,357,695 of OW569417.2, forward strand.
CCAACTAAAATAATGCAAAAATGCTTCGTTAAGGAGCTTGAGTCCTCTGAACATGACGTCCAGGCAACACTTTTTGTCAAACCATTCGGTGCGTATTTTTTGATATTAGCCAATATGTAAAATTTCAACACTTTAGGTAAAGCATTAGATATGCGGAAAAAAGTGTTGCCTGGATGTCATTTTCAGAGGGCTCTAACTCCTTAGCGAAGCATTTCTAAAAACATAGTAGGTACTATAGTAGTAGCATAATAGTTAATTATGTACCAGGGACGAAAACCTGTCAATTATTGTCGTGACTGCAAATTGCAACCAGACAGGGCAATAGACAGTTTTTCGACGAGGTACATATTACAATTTTTCGTCAACCGGTACATACTGTTTTCTTTAACCTCTATGAAAAGTGACATTTCACTTACTAATTTGCATCCGTAAAATCGACTATTATTGAAGGGAAGTACTTTGCGGACGTCAAAGTACTTTTTTCTACGACCGTGCGTTTTAACCCACTTCAGAAAGTGTCACTTTCCCGCACTAGTGTGGAAAAACTCACTTTCCCGCACTAGTGCGGGAAAGTAAAATATGTCAATTTATCGTTATTGAATGTAAATTTCATGGATTTCACCTGTATATTACTATTCAAACTGATATAAGTTTTAAAATTCAATCCAACCCATACTATTTTTCATTCATTGGAATGAAGAAATTGCGATACTTTTATATACCCTATACATTTTTCATAACAATCAAACTAAGCTGAGTCAAATGGTTTGGTGTGGTAACCAAAGATTTATTATGGCAACCAAGTTGTCATCAAGACGTCAAAGTTTCAAATCGAAGCGTTGTCGAAGTGTCCGATTGTGGCATTTTTCAAATTACTTTCAATAAAAGCCATATTTTAATGGATTCGTCAAACGAAGAGCTCCCAGAAGCAATATTAAAGGCCGCAGATGAGGTAAATTCAGACCTGCTACCAAGTAAATCACGAGAAAGATACGAACAGCAATACAACCACTTTTTAAACTGGTGTAAGAAAAAAGGAGTGAATAGCTTCATAGAAGAGGTTTTTTTGGCGTATTTTTCCGAGCTGAGTAAGGTACTGAAATCCAATAACCTATGGTCGCGTTACTCGATGGTGAAACGTTTAGTTAAAATAAAACAAAACCTGGACATAAGCAAGTTTCATAAATTGACATCGTTCCTAAAAAAGCAAAATGTTGGTTTCCGACCACAGAAAGCGCAGATTTTTACCAAAGAAGACATATCCAAGTTTATGCTAGCCCCTGATGAGATATATCTTATGATTAAAGTAGGTACCATTTTTGCTTTAGCCGGTGCTCTTCGCAGAGTGGAGCTTGTGAAAATCACGCTTGACGATATTCAAGATAAAGGAAACCTAATTATTGTGAAAATTTCCGATTCGAAAAACCATACCTCAAGATCCTTTGTTATATCTGAAGACATAAATAATGGAACCTGTTTGAAGCTGTATAGAAAGTATGCAAATTTACGGCCTCCTACCACCACGCACCGTCGTTTTTTTATCAATTACAAAAAATTGGTTCAAGCACTGACGTGAAGTCAACTTTTGCGCGTATGTTCTATTGTCCATTCTCCTGTATTGGACACTTTTAATCGAATTTACCATGGTGAATTCTATTGTCTATTCTCCTGTATTGGACACTCTTAATCGAATTCACCATGGTAAATTCGATTAAGAGTGTCTAATACAGGAGAACAGACAATAGAATTCACCATGGTAAATTCGATTACCAGTGTTCAATACAGGAGAATGGACAATAGAACATACGCGCAAAAGCTCCTGACTTCACGTCAGTGCTTGAACCAATTTTTTTCGTGAATTCAGGAGCTTTTGCGCGTATGTTCTATTGTCCATTCTCCTGTATTGAACACTCTTAATCGAATTTACCATGGTGAATTCTATTGTCTGTTCTCCTGTATTAGACACTCTTAATCGAATTTACCATGGTGAATTCGATTAAGAGTGTCCAATACAGGAGAATAGACAATAGAATTCATCATGGTAAATTCGATTAAAAGTGTCCAATACAGGAGAATGGACAATAGAACATACGCGCAAAAGCTCCTGACTTCACGTCAGTGCTTGAACCAATTTTTTTTTCGTGAAGTCAGGATAAAAAGCAATGATGAAAAAATTAACACATTATTGTCTACCTTCAATTCTTCTTTAAGAGAAGAATACATAATTATTCTTGAAAAATATTACTGGAGTTAATGTCATATTTAAATAATCAAAGTAAAGAAAATTATAAGTTTAGTCACTGACATATTGAATGAAATTCAATTGAATTCCCGTAATATTCAATTACTTATTCTTAACCAATAAATGTCCATTGATAGATCTAAAGGTGATGAGGTGAAACATAAAGATATATTCTCATTAGAGATAGAAAAACTGGCCTAAAATTCCTCTCTACCCATCACGAGATTTAATATCCACAAACGAGCCTCTCACCTTACAAGATCAGAAGCCTTCAGCAAAATTTCAGCGATATCATATTAAAAATAATACATAACCTTTCAAAAGTCCCCTCTCGCAAATATACTCCTCTGAAGGCACATGGATCTCTTGAAGAAGAATCGCCTTCTCTATTTCTCAAAGATATTCACTCTTGTTCATAGAAATCCCTTCAATATTTAGTTGCCTCCTCCTAAGGAGGATCTCTTTCAAAACCAGGTCTGACCACTAATGATGGGCTATCATCTCCTATAGATTTGTGATGAAATAACACGATTTTTCCATAACATACGCGCAAAAATATGTCATCATGACATTCATATTTTATTTTTGAAGGTTCTCGCAAAAATACGACCATAGACAACATATACGACGATTCGCATCCGCTACCGCTACAGCTACGCTACCGAACTCACAAGATGCTGCTCGGTTCTCCAACAATATAGATCCGATCGTGTTCAAACTTGGAATTCTGCAGTAGAGTTAGGTTCTGAAGGCTCTTCCAAAATTTCAGCCATGCCGGACGAATAGTTTATGATATATAGAATTTTTTTCAATTATTTTTAATTATTTTTTTTTTAATTTTCTAGTTATACCATCCTCACGAAATTCTGCAAAAATTTTGGCGTTGGCATTCTACAACTAATAACCATGTTTGAATCCAATCGGTCTTGTATTCTTCGAGTTAATGAGGAACAAAAAACAACCAAATTTCAGAAAATTTCAGATGGCTATACTCTAAAACCGTTTGGACGATTATGCTCATAAGCAAACTCAAATGTCGCATTCAGATGCACAACCTAACCTGAAATTTTCAAGCCGCTATCTCTTTCCGTTCTCAGGTTAACGTGACGACAAAAATATTTGTTAATAATTTTTTAATAATTTTCTAGCGATACGATTCTCACAAAATTTCACAAACGTGCTAAGGTCTATATTCTACAACTATTCACCAAGTATAAATTCTTTCGGATTTATTTTGATTGAATACAAAATTATTACTCGGAAACAATTGGGCCGATTATACCCATTAACGAACTTGTCCGCCGTATTGGGATGCGCCACCTACCCTGAGATTTTCAAGTCGCTAGCTGTTTCCATTCTCAAGTTATCGTGGCAACGGCCGGACGGCACCACAGAATTAAATTTCACATTTGGGCAAAACTATAACGCGATGTTCCCCAGAACATACGCGCAAAAAGGCAAATTCTGTTCAGTGCGTAGGCATAAAACATTCGGTAAATTGCCGGCAGAGATCGCTTCCTACTTAGGCCTACCTAACCCAGAACGTTACACAGGTCACAGTTTTAGACGATCCTCGGCAACGTTTCTAGCAGATTCAAGCGAAGGGATAACCAACATAAAACGTCTTGGAGGCTGGAAGTCAACTGCTGTTGCTGAGGGTTATTTGGAGGACTCTGTAGAACAGAAAAAAACCATTTCCAATAAAATTCTTTCTGGTACTGGCAACTTGCAACCGATGCCGTCTCCGTCATCTTCATGCACGTTGCAATCCACGAGTGTTTTACTCTTAAAAGCCAGTTACCACCAACAAATTACTCTGGACCGGCTCATCTGACGCATTTGCAGAATGCAACAAATTGTGTTTTCAACATTAATATTAATAGTAAATAAATAAATAGTGGATTTACATGAAATGTTTTGTATGTTGAAATAAAATATGTATTTTCAATGTGCTTTTTGAATCTTTATGAGGTCGTAGAAAAAATATTGTTCCTAACTCGTGCGGAAAGTGTCTTTCCCGCACTTGACTGCTTGCCCGAACTCCGCTTCGCGTCGTTCGGGTCAACGGCAGTCGCGTGCGGGAAAGTATCACTTTCCGCACTTGTTAGGAAAATAACTATTTCGTCCGCAAAATTAGTTTCTGTTCTGCTGTGGTCACTATGAATACGGTTTAGTCCAAACATTTAAGTCCATAAATGTAGGTGTCATTTGCTTTGTATCTGTCATTTACTATTGTGAAATTATTTAAGAGGTCTGAAATTCATAAAAATATGTAGAGGTCGAGAAAAAAATTCAATATGAACCTCGGTGAAAAACTGTTTATTGTCCCGCCTGCTTGCTACCGTCGGTTCCGCCTCGGATATCATTTTGCAGTTTTTCGTCCTTGGCAGATAAATAACTATTATGAATTTCAGACCTCTTAAATAATTTCACAATAGCAAATGACACATACACTTATGTTTGTATTGAACCGTATCCATAGTGACCACAGCACTGACAGTTATACTTACAGACACGAAAAAGTACTTTTACTTTTTCTGGGACGTTTGCGCTTCAGTTGTCGAATACGGAATTTTGATTCTCGCAGATCCCGCACGGGAAATCCCGCAATGTTGATCCCGCAGAATTTCAGAGGGATCCCGCATTTGCGGGATTGGATTCCCTACTCACAAGTCACAACGTACAAATGACAGCAAACATATATCAAACAAGTTTGCTTGTTTGACAGATAGCAACCAGGTTGTTTCTGGTAGCAATCAACCACAAATGAAAGTAATCCAAAATGCTAACAGACGTAAACAGTTAACTAGTGTTTGCAATCGAAAGTGAGGCTAATATGTAAATAATTGTTCTTTCATCATAAATATTACGAACAAATAAATTGATATTTCTTCTATTTTTCCAGTTATTTTTTATTTTTTAATAGTTGAGGTTTTTCATTCAGATTGATTCAAAGTTTCAGAAAAAATTATTTTACTTCAATTTGGTTTCTTCTTATGAATATAAGACGCTCGAAGGAAAAACTTTCTCCCTAACACGTGCATAAAGTGAGTTTTCCGCACCCAAAAAGTTATCCGAACTCCGCTTCGCGTCGTTCGTCTAAAGGCTGGTTTATGCTGGCCGGTTACTTTAACTTAATCCTATATATAAAATATATATAGACATAGATTTCTAGTGTTATGGTTTATAATCAGACTAAATAACCCGCTAACTTTTTAATTATTATTATTATTAATAAGTTAACGGATTTTTAAGTCTGAGTATAAACCATAGCACTAGAATTTTATCTTTCAATTTTTGAGTTTAGGGTCAAGTTAAAGTTACAATCCAGTATAATCCGTCCTTAACTGTAAATGCGTGCGGAGAAGTATCACTTTGCGCACTTGTTAGGAAAATAACTATTGTCTAGTATATACCTTTCTCGAATGACATGTCACTTTCAGTTTTATGGGGATGGTTCAGAAATGGCGTAAGGTACATTCAAAATGAAAAATCGTGTTGAAAGACGTGTTCCGAAATGGAATATCAATCGGATAATTTCTATGGAAACATAAAAGGCACCAAGCATTTACAAAGAAAATGGGCATACCCCTAAAATAAAGCGAACGTATTATTGACGACTGATCACAAAAATGCAGGCACAACATTGGCTTTGTCCCTGTGAGTGAACGTTGACATGGGTATTGCCTCAATTTTGTATTTATCAAATGGCCAAAAGGATCCTCGAGATATTCCGCTGGGACCTTATTGGATAATTCTCTTTGAGGCCTTTCGATCTAGGCAGGAAATCGGAAGAATGAAAATAATGGAACTACCTTCAGATGAAAGTTTACCCATATATCCCTTGTGGTTAGAAATGTCGATTTCCGAATGGATTGGTTCTTTATATCTCCAGCTCATATAAAAAAATCGTCTTCTGATGTGGAGGTTTCAATTTTCCAGAATGTATATCGGGGATATTTTTGTGCGAGTAATTCGGGAAATCGTATATTTCCTATCAATTGTTGAGAAGAAACGTCAGTAAATGTGTAGAATAAGCACTTTCAGAAATTACGAAAAAAAATTGTCGCTTTCAATTTTATGTGCTATCAATTATGGAAAACAATAATCCGTTTACGGAGGAATAATTTTTGAACTAGACGGTTTGAGAAGATATCGCCATTTTCTAACAAAAATGTCCACTATCTCGGAAAATTCGAACTCTTTTTGTGAAGAGCTTTAGGTGAATTTGTTTGAAATAACAATTTAGATCCATGTGCCAAATTTCAGGTCGGAAAACCATGAATTTTTTTTTTGCTCATAACTCTTTTAAAAATTGAATAATTTCATAATGGTTTTTTTCGGTGACCAAATGACATTGCTGACATCATGAATATGATTGTAACTAGTAAATTTAGTTTGAACTCGGTGCTTCGACATTTGTTCGAAGTTTCCTTCAAAAGTCGTTTCATTCTGGTGCAAATTTGCTCCTATTCTTATTATCTCCATTAAAATCTTTCGATTTCACATTAAATTCACGTCCAATAATCCCAGGAATGCAAATCTTGCTGCGAATTACCAATTTATAGCTAGATTTTTGATTGAAATGGAATTTTGTGAGGAATATCCATCGTTAGTTCTAAATTGTAATTTCAAACAAGTTCACTTTGAGTGTTTCATACGAAAAGTTCGAATTTACTGAGAAAGACGCCATTTTTGTTAAAAAATGGCGATTTCCGCTCGAACCGGAAGTCGCAGTTGGCTATATTTTATATCGTTTTTATCATTTTTGATGCATCAAATTCTTGTAAAAAATAAAATTCGGAAATATGAATATAAAAGAAATGTTCCTCTTGGTGCGGAGTTGCTGAAAGCACTATATAAATAACTCTTTCTACTACAGAAAAGAAACGTGTCTTATTTAAATAGTTTTTTTTCGATAAATGATTCACCAAAGAAAAATGTGAGTCCCTATTTTGTCATATAAATTCCCAACTCAAAAACCCTTTTCATATATTTGAACGTTTTCGGCGTTCCTTCTTATAAAATATACGCCACTATTTCTTGGGTCGTTATAACGACATACGACTGTTCCCAAGTCGCAGTGGTTAAGATCGGAGCTACTAGAACTCAGGGATCCGCGGTCTAGCTCCAGTGGAGATGGGAGTGGATTCCTAAAAAGGGAACCTAGTAAATGGGCGCCAGGTAAATTTAAGTCTCCCAGATACCCCTGCGTAATGTACTAATTCCTAAATTCACCAAAAGAATATTCACGCTAATAACAAACAGTTTATTCTAATAGCATACAACCCAGGTCTTTAGATCCAGCAAAATTTAACTATTATGAAACCCTGAATAAGGGTGGCGGAAATTGTACGTAGATATTATTCTTGGATTCAAATACGCGTCGCTTGAGCTCAGGCGCATTCACGTTTCTCCTCTATGATCATATACGATTACTACAAATCTTTCCCCAATTTCCGCTTTACAACAACAATAATAATTTATATAATTGATGATAATAAGTTCACGTTATATAGATATAGCAGGTATAAGATGTTTCGAGATATGTTTTCTATAAATTGCTTGCTGATTATCCTTATGAACGTAGTACTGCGTCGATGGTCTCGCAATACTGTCCTCTTTCTCTCTGTGCTCGTAGTCTGCAACCCTCGATTGAATGTCCCACAGCGTTGCTTCCTGACCACCTTGTATATACTCGGGATCGGTAACACTGCGTTGGCTGTCTCACAGCGCTACTTATGGACCACCTTGTATATATTCGAATGTCTCAGTTACACTCTTCCTGATATAAAAAATCGTGCTGGCCTCAAAAACTCCTGCCACCATAAACTTCGGACTGCCACAAAAATCCTTCTATTCCTCTTGATATAAAAATCGTGCTGGCACACAAAAACTCCTAATGTTACAAAAATTCGGGCTGCCACAAAAACTCCTGATGTTACAAAAACCCTGATGACAGAAAAGAAACCATCAGTGACTTCTCTCGGATAAGAAACAAATGAATTTTCCCAACACATAATAATTTCGTTTATCAGAATATTAATCAGAACATTTATTCGTTGTTATGCAACAGTTATAGAATTCGTACATACCCTAATGTTCGGGGTTGTCCTGCACACGTTTGCTTCGGAACCAAATCTTGTCGTGCCTCCACCAAATAATTCTTCAAGCACACAGCGATGTTCTGGATATAGAAATATAATTACGACCTGAATTGATTCCACTATAAATGACGAGAATAGAACATCTAACACATACCTGTCAAAGTCGCCAAGATCGTTCACGTGTTCAACTCTTAGATTTGCAGAAAGGTCGTTAGATCCTCTTTCGAGACGAGTGCAAGGTACCTGTTATCTTCCCAAATCAAACCAATGTAACCCTCACTCCTAATTCGATTTTCGAAACTATATCCAACTAAGAAGAAATCACCAATTCTTATTAAGTTCCGAAAATACGCCTAACCTACTGCTCCTCCTTCGAGTGTTCACAAAATGGACGACCTCATGTCCCTGACTGGCGCAGACCCTCACAAATTTCAGACTGTCACAATTCAACACTATTGCCAACTTATTCGGTTCTTCGAATACAACAATTATTATTTAGCGTCGATTGGCACCACTGAGATCCAACCTCAAATTCGACGTCAACACAAACGACAACCTTATCGTAAACAAAACATAAACAAACCCTCGCCTGAGTTAAAAATAAAACGTTACAAAATCCCCCCTCACTTGAAGAAATTTACCTAGTAAATTTCACTTAGGGATTAAAATACATATGATCAAAAAAAATGAATTGACAAGACAACTCATAAATGAAGGTGGATAGATGTCGAAATGTTTCCACCAATCGGAGCTCACAAAAATCAAGTAGGTATTCCTGAAGGAAGAAGCACTCCACTTATACCCAATCATTCCTACATCCTCAATCACAACAAGCATACCCTTCTCATCCAATCATTACCCAGAATCATACCTCATCCAATGCCCTATCATCCATCACAGTCGTCCCGGAAATCCCCTTCTAGTCTCGTTACTCCATCCATCCAGCAATTACCCTCAATCTTCATGCATTCTCCGACCATGTACTCCATCCATCCACGGCGAAATTCTATCGTCTATTCTAATTGGTCCCATATAAACAGGGGTAAATTCTCTAACATGGCACATAATTCAACACAATTCACACAATAATAAAATCTTTGAGCACGAGGCAACTACTACAATTCAAACTTCTACTCGAATACATTTCCCAACTCGACTCTGACAGACCACCGCTAGAGATAAATAAAAATTGTATAAAAATAATTCTCAATAAATTAGGACGAGACAAGACAGATATAGGCCAAGAAGCAAAATGACTAGAAATACTAAAGCATAATAAAGCAAGTCCCAAAAAAAAAATTCGGGATAAATATAAAAAAAAAACACCACTATCTATACAACTGAATTAGACCTATGTTAAATCGGGTCGGGCCCCACGTTATCTTGCCCCACGTTGGGCGCCAATTTATAACGACATACGACTGTTCCCAAGTCGCAGTGGTTAAGATCGGAGCTACTAGAACTCAGGGATCCGCGGTCTAGCTCCAGTGGAGATGGGAGTGGATTCCTAAAAAGGGAACCTAGTAAATGGGCGCCAGGTAAATTTAAGTCTCCCAGATACCCCTGCGTAATGTACTAATTCCTAAATTCACCAAAAGAATATTCACGCTAATAACAAACAGTTTATTCTAATAGCATACAACCCAGGTCTTTAGATCCAGCAAAATTTAACTATTATGAAACCCTGAATAAGGGTGGCGGAAATTGTACGTAGATATTATTCTTGGATTCAAATACGCGTCGCTTGAGCTCAGGCGCATTCACGTTTCTCCTCTATGATCATATACGATTACTACAAATCTTTCCCCAATTTCCGCTTTACAACAACAATAATAATTTATATAATTGATGATAATAAGTTCACGTTATATAGATATAGCAGGTATAAGATGTTTCGAGATATGTTTTCTATAACTTGCGTGCTGATTATCCTTATGAACGTAGTACTGCGTCGATGGTCTCGCAATACTGTCCTCTTTCTCTCTGTGCTCGTAGTCTGCAACCCTCGATTGAATGTCCCACAGCGTTGCTTCCTGACCACCTTGTATATACTCGGGATCGGTAACACTGCGTTGGCTGTCTCACAGCGCTACTTATGGACCACCTTGTATATATTCGAATGTCTCAGTTATACTCTTCCTGATATAAAAAAATCGTGCTGGCCTCAAAAACTCCTGCCACCATAAACTTCGGACTGTCACAAAAATCCTTCTATTCCTCTTGATATAAAAATCGTGCTGGCACACAAAAACACCTGATGTTACAAAAATTCGGGCTGCCACAAAAACTCCTGATGTTACAAAAACCCTGATGACAGAAAAGAAACCATCAGTGACTTCTCTCGGATAAGAAACAAATGAATTTTCCCAACACATAATAATTTCGGTTATCAGAATATTAATCAGAACATTTATTCGTTGTTATGCAACAGTTATAGAATTCGTACATACCCTGATGTTCGGGGTTGTCCTGCACACGTTTGCTTCGGAACCAAATCTTGTCGTGCCTCCACCAAATAATTCTTCAAGCACACAGCGATGTTCTGGATATAGAAATATAATTACGACCTGAATTGATTCCACTATAAATGACGAGAATAGAACATCTAACACATACCTGTCAAAGTCGCCAAGATCGTTCACGTGTTCAACTCTTAGATTTGCAGAAAGGTCGTTAGATCCTCTTTCGAGACGAGTGCAAGGTACCTGTTATCTTCCCAAATCAAACCAATGTAACCCTCACTCCTAATTCGATTTTCGAAACTATATCCAACTAAGAAGAAATCACCAATTCTTATTAAGTTCCGAAAATACGCCTAACCTTCTGCTCCTCCTTCGAGTGTTCACAAAATGGACGACCTCATGTCCCTGACTGGCGCAGACCCTCACAAATTCAGACTGTCACAATTCAACACTATTGCCAACTTATTCGGTTCTTCGAATACAACAATTATTATTTAGCGTCGATTGGCACCACTGAGATCCAACCTCAAATTCGACGTCAACACAAACGACAACCTTATCGTAAACAAAACATAAACAAACCCTCGCCTGAGTTAAAAATAAAACGTTACATCGTGATAATAAACCTCATGTTTTTGCGCCCGGTTCACTAAATTTCAGAAAATACAATCTAGCAACACTCGCTTTCAAGAACCCCAATAAAAATTATCCGGACACACTTAGTATAGGTGTTCTGTGGCTAGAGCACTTATTGTTATTGGTGTTCTGTGCATACTTCTATGACATCCGAACTTGGGATTTCAAGAACGAATTTTAAACTTACTTTTTACCAAATTGTTCATCGGAAATATTGGAATATTCATAACAATCAGTGATTCTTGCATTGTGTAGTATATCGAATACTATGCTGTGAGTTCACCCTACAATTCTGTAAATTAACGTTGAACTTTTTCCTTGCATTTCGATCATTATACGCTATAATAGACAGTGCGAATCCAAGAGATCCGTCAGCGCCAAGGGGGCCCGTAAATCTCCTGCGCCCAGGACCCGAAAGCACTTTAAACTGGCACTGATAGTAGTATGTACCTTTCATCATCACCAACTATTTTTTTTGGCGCTCTAGTTCCTCGGAACTGAGTGCTTATCAATTTGCCCAAATGTCTGTAATTTTCGAAATTTTCGATGATAATGGTCTTAAACGATTTGGTTCGACTCACTGATCAAGAATCCGTGGTCGAAATTCATTCTGTCCGGCCGGTCCGGCCGGTCCGGCCGATTCGGCCGGCCGTAGGCACGATAACTCTCGAACGGAATGAGCTAGACAGTTGAAATTTTCAGAGTAGGTTTGGGAGATAAATATCTCAGCTAAGTTCGTTATTGGGCAAAATCGGACAGATGATTTCGGAGTAACAAGTTTACAAAGCAAATTCCAAATTAATATTTTTTCAATAAGCAGTTTTACCATAAGAATCCAATGATATAATTTTTAACTGAAACAAGCTAATACTTTCGGAGATATGATTTTTCAAAACTTCAATAATAAATCATATTTCAACGTTGTCACAGAATGATATAATTATTCTATGTAGGAATTGTCATAATGTTTTCCTGAGACATGACATTATCTAATCAATCGAAGAATTGTGAGCGAAGTGAGAAAAATCTCAGTTGTCTGCTCCGAAATTAGTTTTTTCTCAGAAAAGTCTTACATTTCGGAACGGAACATGAAGTAAGAGATCTGAGAGTAGTGAGACTGCTTTTCATCCATAGACATAGATATAACTCTCGAACGGAATGAGGTAGATAGTTGAAATTTTCAGAGTAGGTTAGGCAGATGAATATCTCGGTTAAGTTCGTTATTGGGCAAAATTGGCCAGATTTAATTTGATTTCTTCCATGGTGCAGTTCTCATTCTCATGATTGCGTATTTAATCTTGATAAATAAACTATTATTTGAATTGAATTTCCCTTATGATGGAGTTCTATCATATGAAAACATTGATATAATTCCCAACTCTGAGAAACCAATACTTTCGGAGATATAATTTGTCTGTTTGAGCTAGAGCGCCAGAAAGCTCCTGTCCACAGGGTTTGTTTTAATTTCTAATTGGAAAATCATTCCTCTGTAAACGGATTTTGGTTCTTCATATTAAATAACATAATTATAGAGAGGAAAGAAAAAAATTTGATTATTTAAAAAAAAGTGCTTATCCTAGACATTCACAATACTAGTACAGATTCTGACGGTTCTTGGAAATCAAGTACAAAGCGTTGCAAACTAAGGAATTTCAACATAGAGATTTTCATTACAGCTTCCTACCTACTGCAATAGTACGGAGAATTGTTGACAGCAAGAAGTATCATTTTTGTAGCGCACGATTGTTTCAAATTTTGTTTACCCACACAGCATTATATCATTTCCAAAAAATTAGTTTTGATTTTCCCACAATATACAATAAAATTTGCTTGAAAACATATTTGAATTCAGGATTTAGTGTGAAGTTAGTTCAATATTTCAATGAACTGTGCTATAGCCCCATATACGTATTAGATTATGTCTATTAGGTATACGTATAGCCCCTAGGACTTTTATTAAATTCTATGTGCACGGATATGAGTTGGAGGTTATATATAAATATAATGAAATGTGTTGTACGCTTCCATCCATTCCTAGGGATGCCTGGCTGGACAAACGATACGTAGTGCGGCCCGCTGGATAATTCCGACTTTTCCACATACCTATTCAAATATACTGCTCCACAAACGTCAAGGAAGTCCAAAAATTTTGAGACCTTTTCAAAAGTTGCTGGTTCTTGTTCATTTATGAAAAATAAAATGTTTACTCTGTTATATCTGAATGGATTTTTTGTTTTTGGCGCTCTAGTTCCTCGGAACTGAGTGCTTATCAATTTGCCCAAATGTCTGTAATTTTCAAATTTTTCGATGAAAATGGTCTTAAACGATTTGGTTCGACTCACTGATCAAGAATCCGTGGTCGAAATTCATTCTGTCCGGCCGGTCCGGCCGGCTGGCCGTAGGCACGATAACTCTCGAACGGAATGAGCTAGAGAGTTGAAATTCTCAAAGTAGGTGAAATTTTCAGAGTAGGTTTGGGAGATAAATATCTCGGCTAAGTTCGTTATTGGGCAAAATCGGACAGATGGTTTCGGAGTAACAAAAAAAAAAATTTTTTTTACAAAACAAATTCCAAATTACATTTTTTTCAATAAGCAGTTTTACCATAAGAATCCAATGATATCATTTTTAACTCTAAGAAGCCAATACTTTCGGAGATATGATTTTTCAAAATTTCAATAATAAATCGTATTTCAACGTTTTCACAGAATTATATAATTATTCTATGTATTAATTGTCATAATGTCAACTTATTTTCCTGAGACATGACATTGTCTAATTCCTTGCTAATAGTTGGTTCGAGAAACGTCAAAATCGACTTAGAGAGACAAGGGTAAAAAACCGTCAAATAAACCCCCATGTGGCGATTTTATGTCGAAAAGTGAAAATTAAGAATTTGCCAAAATGTCTGTAATTTTTATTTAAGATGCAGTTTCACCATTAAAATCCATCGATATCATTTTCAACTCCAACAAGCAATACTTTCCGAGATAGGATTTTTGTAAATTTCAATAATGAATCGTACGTACTTGTATGTTTTCAAAGAATGCTATGATTATTCTATCTGAGCTTTATTATATGATATGTGTTCATACTCGTACATGTCATCCTGTTCTATAAGGGAGAGTAAAATTCATTTCAGCTATTTTAATTTGATTTCTTCCATGGTGCAGTTCTCATTCTCAGATTGCTCATTTAATCTTGATAAATAAACTATTATTTGAATTTAATTTCCTTTATGATGCAGTTCTTTTTTGTTCCTCGTTCGATTACTTTTTCAGTTTAGGCAAGTTCTTGTCGTTTGCGTTTCTGAGAATTTTGGACCAGTTAGGCCGGCCTTATACAGCCGGAATGTCTCTCTGAATTCATACTCTTAATTCATATTATTAATTCAGAAAGCACCGAATTGCATACTAATTCACCATTCTCCTCACACATTCTAATTTTTTCAGAGTATTAATTTCTAGAATTTGCAAGCTTCCAGAATTCAGATTGTGAATTTAAGAATATAAATTCAGAGACGTCTGAGGCCAGCCTTATTCCTTTACGTTCTTACAATCTTTGGTTCAAAATCTGAAAATTTGTTTTGCCATAATGCCTAGACGTAAACTTAGTGTGTGTGAAGCCAATAGGACTATTGGTATGATCGAGGCGGAGCGTAATCAGAGAGATGTTGCGAATATCATTCAAGTTAGCGAAAGCGTAGTTTCCCGGCTAGTACATCGATATCGAGAAACTGGAAACGTGACCGAAAGAGCGAGAAGTGGACGCCCATGATCTATCACCCCTGTCCAAGATAGGTTTCTGACTGTGTCGACCCGTAGAGAGCCTTTGAGTATTTATCGAATCATGCAACAGCGCCTCTTGAACGCTACTGGTGCTTTGGTTTCGATTGAAAACAGTTCGTCGAAGACATCAAGACATTAATCTGAATTCTCGATTGGAATGGGCCAATGAGCACGTGAATAAGAACGATCTACGGAATTCTGTATTGTACATAGATGAGTCGAGATATGAACAGTTTTCGGATAGACCCATCCTCAGAAATCGCAGATCGGTTCAGGTTCATCCATTAAGAGGTGGTACAGTTACTGTTTGGGAAGGCATTTGTTTCAATGGACGTACAGAATTGTTGATGCTTGATGCTACCATAAATGCGCAGATTAACCTTAGCGCAAATCATTGACAATATTATTATTTTGTTTCATGCTGCTATACGGCGAAATTTCTTATTTGTGTACGACAATACGACACCCCACCATTCGAGAATAATTGTCGATGAAGCTCTAGAAATCCATGGTATTGCACATTTGGCCCTGCCCCCTCGATCGCCAGACCTCAATCTCATTGAACTTATTTTTTGGAATCTGCTACAGTGAGCTTTGGATTCCCATCAACCATCTCCACATACACTTCAAGAACTCAGGTGGCTTTTACCGCAACTCTGGAGAGAAATTGATCAAGGCCACTTCATCAGTCTGATCGAAAGTGTGTAAAGGCGTTGTCAACCTGTGATTGATGTTCGAATAGGCTGTAATATTTACTGAACTTTTTTAAGTTTTTAAATTTTTTGAGTGGACTGATTTTGCACTACAAATACTAAAAATGAATTTTCAACTGAAATTGTGAAACTTTGATGATCCGATCCAATTAAAACATGGTTATCACTTATAGAATGCCGATAACTAATTTCGTGGGTATTTTTCACTAGCAAAACAAGTGGAAAAAATCTGTGGACAGGGGCTTTGGCACGCTGTTCAAATTTATAGCCAGAGAAAAAAATTGGTTCAAGCCCTGTGGACAGGAGCTCTTTGGCGCTCTTGTTCAAACAGACAAATTATATCTCCGAAAGTATTGGTTTCTCAGAGTTGGGAATTATTTCAATAGATTCTTAGGATAGAAATGCATCATGAAAGAAATTGAATTTCCAAAAGTGTTGTTCAAAACAAAATGTTTCAAAAATTATCATTTAAACAAGATCGCCAAAAAAAAGAGCAATCTACAATGTTTCAAAAATTGTCATTAATTTTTTTATCAAGATTAAATGAGCAATCTGCAATGATTCAACCTCGCGGAATGGGTTGTTTCAACTTACACTCGATGCATAGTTTTCACACCTCGAAATATCTAAGGAAAGTATCATCGAAATGTCTAGAGCAAGGCTGGAGACAATAATAGCAGATTGTCCATTTATTCCTGATATTTGAGTAGGTAGAGGCATACGAACAAATTATTTTAATAGTTCAAAATATATTAACTAGCAACATTAAGAAAATACTGTATATAGGAACATTTCTTGCTACTTAAGGAAGTAAAATATAATGTTAACCTCAGTGGTCAACGAACAGTAATTTGTTTTGTTGCTTCCATTATGTTCTTCTTTCCTATTGCCTTCATAAACTACATCATCAAAAGGATCCAATTCTAAATCTTCTAAAACATCATCCCCAATATTTATACACATAAACTAGCTGACCCACGCAACTTCGCCTGCGCCAAATCGGTTATTGCGGTTGCAATTTTATTTCCAAATGCGAAAAATCTTAAAAAAAACCTAGAACCCGATTGCAGTGCCTCCTACCGGGACAATTGATTTATACTGCCTTGATACTTTAACAAAAATAAATATTTTTTTTGTACAAAAATTTTAGCTTTGCCATCAGCTCAGGGAAATTTTAATCGAAATAGAGTGAAAAACATTCACAAAAAATACGGCGACTTGGTTTTAATTTGCTCTTTCTCTGGGATAACTTACCAAGTGATAATTGATCAGTTATCGAGCGGGATGAAAAATGATTAATTACTAAAATGACTATTAAAACATAGGGGTTGGTGATAGAAGGGTGAAAATTTGGGGTTGTATGTATTTCGTAATGCCACATTATAAAAAATAAAAACAAAAAATTTCGTCCAAAATTAAAAAAAATTTTTTAAGGGTGAACAACCCTTATCACTTAGGGGTATGAAAAATAAATAGTAGCCGATACTCAGATCTACTGAATACGCATATAAAATTTGGTGAAATCGGTAAAGCCGTTTCGGAGGAGTACGGTAACTAACATTGTGACAGGGAAATTTTATATATCAAAAGATTATTCAATATGTAATCAGTCAATATTATTTTCGGTTTCAGAACAGTCTAGTATATATTGACAAATTCAAGAATCGGTTACTTGTTTCCAAACTACGAATTGACATGACTCAAATAGCTAGATAATATGATATTTATGAACAGTGAATACATAGAACTACGATGTAATATTGAAATTTTGAAAAATCATATCTCCGAAAGTTTTAGCTTGTTAGAGTTGAAAATGATATCATCGGATTCTGACGATAAAATTGCATCTTGAAAAAAAAATTAAATTCAGAAATTGTAGTGTAAAAAAAAAAATTTTGTTCGTTACTCGAAACCATCAGGCCGATTTTGTCCAATAACTCTGTTCTGAGGAACAACAGCGCCAAAAAAAAATATCAAATATTTCCAGTAATATAGATTCAATCGAGTTTAAATCTAGAACTACCTAGCACTAAAATAAGCTGAAATATTGAGGAGCATTTCTATCTTCAGTATCGATGCTTTCTTCAAATGAGGAATAATGAGTTGACAATTCATAAAAAACATTATGCATAGCACTCGGTATAGCAGTAGTTTTCACATCTAATAATATGCGAAAATACTCACGTTTCACGTAATTTCAAGATAAAATCAACCCAAATTCGTTCGAGTACCGTTTTCTCGGGGTTATCATTTCGATTGAAATAAAAAAAAATATAACTTCATTCAATAGAGAACAAAAAAAAATTACTTAAGGATCTGGGATCTGAAAATATCTGTTTCAATTCATCAAAATACTTCAAATATAACATTCTATTTTCTTTGATCAACGAATGGTTTTAAATATCGATATAAATGCATCTAAATAACTGGTTTTCAATATCCCATGAAGCTGACAATGATTTTCTCGTATTGAAAACTTATCGAAGAATAAATGAATAAGCAATATTAGTTTCATTTTAGTACTTACCAAATTTATACTATATGAATTTCTACCGGAATAAAATTTCTCTGGTTAACTGGCAATCCCTTCGAATTTTTGGCTGAAAATGGTCTCAAATGATTTGGTTCGACTCACTGATCAAGAATTCGTGGTCGAACTCGATTCTGTCCGTCCATCCGTCCATCCGTCTGAAGCCGGCCATAGACATCGTTATTTTTCATCCGTTTTCCTCGCGTCGGTTCGAACCGCCGAGTCATATCGCAGAACTGTTTTACCCACACACTTCGGTAAATTCTACCAGTTATTTTGCTGTCGTTCGCGAATAGGCACGTCATGAAGAGGACACATCTCTTAGCAGTGGCGGCCGCCACCCAGCAAAACATTGTTGAGTACATTTACTTACCATTTCCTCAAAGACATCATCAGATTCAAGGTTCGAAAAAGACTCGCGGGGTGTTTCTTGATCATCAGGAAAGACAATTACTCAAAATACCACAAATGTGGTTCATAAACAGCGTCTGCCCCAGCACCACTTCGCTGAGAATCTTTAATTTTTTTCAATTCTTTCCTGTAAGCACCCCTCAAAGAATCAATTTTATTCTTCACTGTTTTAATAACAGCGCCTTTGTCCAATTCATGATATTTTTTCAATAATATTTCATAAGCTTCCCTCCTCTTGTTTCTATCCCTGTATTCTGCTGATTTAATCCGCCATAGACAAGGATGCAACCTGTACAAATAGATAAAATCCATAATAAACTGTTTATTAGCCATTTGTCTTCTGATCCATCCCGGTCAAAAATAGTTCAAGAAACAGCAGAAGTAGACGCACTTGTGGAAAGGACGCGACTTGTACTACGCTAATGCAAAATAACCGCCGATTCTCGACGAAAACCCCACAGACAGTCGGTATGGCACGACAACCGATGAACCGTCGTGACAAAAATCAAGCATCGGCAGATATTTCTACCGACGAGGCGTACCGACGGTTCTTCGCCACACACATCGGTTTTTGGCGCTTTTGGCGCGACGGTTCGTATCGCAGCGGTATGAACGGATGAAAAATAACGATGTCTATGGCCGGCTTGACAGTGCGTTCCGTCCGTCCGTCCGTCCGTTAACACGATAACTCTCGAACGGAATGAGCTAGACTGTTGAAATTTTCAGATTTAGTTTGGGAGATGGATATCTCGGTTAAGTTCGTTATCGGGCAGAATGGGCCTGAAGGTTTCGGAGTAACGAAAAAAAAAATTTTTTTACATTATAAATTACAAATTCAATTCTCTTTAAGATGCAGTTTTATCATAAGATTCCATTGATATCATTTTCACCTCTAACCAGCTAATATTTTCGGAGATATGATTTTTCAAAATTTCAATAATACATCGTACTTCCATGTTATCACAGAATGCGACTCCTATATGTCTGTGTCCAATCTGTGTTCACTGTTGGTACATATGCTATTATCTGCCTATGACAGATATGTCAAATATATTGATTTCTGTTCTAACAAAGTTTGATTGAATGCAAAATGAACAATTATAGGATATTTTTCACTTCACACTTGCGTGGGTTGGTGATCTAGTTACCCGGGCTCGTAAGCCAAGGGCAGCTCGTAACCGGCTAGCTGCCCTTGGCAGCATATGATGATGAAAATATATTCTGAATATCTGTGAAAACAAAACCGGAATATTGGCTAAGTTTCGATTGATATGATATAATTTTCGGAGGAGATTTGAAGAATGAATATCTCGGATAAGTCCGTTATTTAATTTTATTTCAGTTTTGTTTATGATGCAGTTCTATTTTAAGAATCCATTGTTATCATTCCCAACTCTGAGAAACCAATAATTTCGTAGATGAATTGTCAAAGTTTTTACTGGTAACAGAGTGCTTATCAATTTGCCCAAATGTCTGTAATTTTGGAATTTTTGGCTGAAAATGGTCTCAAACGATTTGGTTTGACTCACTGATCAAGAATCCGTGGTCGAAATCGATTCTGTCCGTCCGTCCGTCCGTTCACACGATAATTCTCGAACGGAATAAGCTAGACAGTTGAAATATCCAGAGTAGGTTTGGGAGATCAATATCTCGGCTAATTTCGTTATTGGGCAAAATCGGCCTGATGGTTTCGGAGTAACGAAAAAAAATATTTTTTTTTACATTACAAATTTCAAATTCAATTTTTTAAAAGATGCAGTTTCATCATAAGAATCCATAAATGTCTTTTTTAACTCTAACAAGCTAATACTTTCGGAGATATGATTTTTCAAAATTTTAATGATACATTGTACTTCTGTGTTATCACACAATGGGAATTCTATCAGCTGTCTGTGTTCACTGTTCATACATATCTTATCTACCTGTGACAGATATGTCAAATATATTGATTTCTTTTCTAAAAAAGTATGATTGAATGCAAAATGAACAATAATAGGATATTATAATTACTACTACCCTATATGCCCTTGGATAATCCATATGATGATGAAAATATATTCTGAATATCTTCAGTGAAAACAAATCCGGAATATTGGCTAGGTTTCAATTGATATAATATAACTTTCAGAGGAGATTTGAGGAATGGAAATCTCGAATAAGTTCGTTATTTAATTTTAATTTAGTTTCGTTTATGATGCAGTTCTATTATAAGAATCCATTGATATCATTCCCAACTCTGATAAACCAATAATTTAGGAGATGAATTGTCAAAGTTTGTACAAGAGCGCCAAAGGTCCTGTCCCCAGGGCCTTCCCACATTTTTTAAGGATAATTACGATCCCAGACCAATTTAAAGAGGCTTAAGTGTAGCTTAGGATCCCAACCAGCCAGGCGGTGCATTTTTTACATTGGAATATCTTTTATGAGTACGATTTAATTCGAATTAGTTAGGAAAACCTTCTTTGAAGTATATTTCAAACGAATAATTAAATCGGAACGTTTAATGTGTGTCAATTTGAGGACTAAATATTTACATAGGATCAATCGATTCTGAGCTCCCGTTGGTTTAACTTTTATCCGTTCAAGGATTCGCGGCCAACATTAACTGCTATCTCATCTGGATTTCCTTTGTGTATTGAAGAATTTTTAATCTGGAATAGACAGCAAAAAGGAAGGGCCGGAAATCAAAGGCCAACCTCCTTTCAAATGTTTCTATCCAGACCCATCCTGAACGGCAGAAGTTTCTTCTGATAAAATAATTTCTGATTTTCATCTTGAGGGCATTTAGAAATATTCCCAAATGAAAACAACTTGCGATGAATTGAGGCAAAGAATTCATTGAATTTGTGCAGAGACATGCAATGTTAATATTATACCGACAAAAAAACTGTATTTGATGCACACAAAAAATTCGTTTCAATTCGTATAAAGACATAATCTGAGGCTGGCCTTCCATTGGGAGCGGAAAGCTGTGAATTCAAATAGGTCCGATCCGAAACCGTAGTTTACCGTAGATACATTTTCCTACATACCCTGAGCGTCAAAAGTATGGAATAATTTGAATTGTAGTAATTGCCCGAACATGGCTCTAACGGAAACCGAGTGTAGGAGAGGAACTCAGGAGATTGAAATCGCGTCAATTCGGTATGCCCGTGTGCGGACACTCTTACCCTTCCTGAAGCCTGACTGCTGGGTAGTGAGAAAACGCTCCCTCTATCGTAGTCATGAATCTGATGGAACCCGACGAAAGTCGGCAAAACATTCAGGATGTATGACCTTGGGTAACGGATTTATCACAGAGTATATCTGTTTGGGAAACTTAAAATCCCCATTTGAATCAAAATTGAATTATTGAAACCTGGCCTTACTCAAAAATGATTTGGTATTTTTATTTCTTTTTGTTTTTTGTTACGTAATCGCGGAGCACCTGTCGAAATCTAGGGGCAACTGCTCGAGTTCGCGGGAGACAAAATGTGTGTAAAATGTGCGCAAGCAGTAACATACTGACTTTCCTGGCGAACATATCGTGTTTATTATTCATTTTACTCAAGTGAATTTGGGGAACTTTATTCGAGAATTTAATTTTATTTTTGCTGCAAGTGTTTGGTTCGATTATTAGAAATTCAGTGCACTGAAGATAGAAAACTTCAATCGAAGGCAGTTTCAAGAACTGAAGATCAGTACATCACGAATTCACAGACATTGAAGTGTGTTCAGGTAAGCAGTTGTCGCCCATTACTCTCCGACTTTGATTGGATAAGTGCTACCGTATATTCAAAATTAATAATTAATAATTTTATACCAGCAATTCTTTCCTACAATTACAATATCACTAAGCGACAACTGAAGCATTTTTCTGGAAACGCGTATAAGAAGGAGTAGGATGACTGAAAATGTTGCGGAAATTGAATAGGACTTCACACGAGACGAGAGTATAAAAAATCTCGTCTCGATCTCGCCAATTCCCAAAAAAATAAGTCTCGTTTAAGTCACGTTCTCGTCTCGTTATCAGTTATCTCGTCTCGTCTTGCTTAATTCTCAATAACGATAATAAATATTATAATATACCTATTAACGAAATGGTATACAATAATGAATAATTTTGGAAAGCTATATTTATTACGCTCTTATACAAAAATATTTGTACATGTACATATTATTTTTAATTTTAAACACTGGTAATTTCAACTTTTAAATTACTCGGTGACCAATAATTCAAACATAATCACGCTTGCATCACATCATCTTTCAATGATGTACGTGTTTTTGCCATGATCATACCTGCTGTGGAAAATAATCATTCAACAGGTTCGGATGTAGCCAATAATAAATCATCGGCTATCTTGGAAAGTGTAGGAAGAACTTTTTCAACACTCCACCACTGTAAAATATTTTGATTCCTATTTGCTCTTTCTGACAGCAAATATTCTTCAAACTCAGCTTTCCAATATTTCAAAAGTTTTGTTGATGTTTTAAATAGGCTACCGATACATTTTTTAATAGAATTGTTCAATTTGGTATAGTTTTCAAAGAATACCTTCCCAGTGGGTAGATCATTGAGAGTGTTCTTGGCGTATTCCTCATAACACTTTTCGAAACATTGAATAGCTTCATTTTTTTACCAGTTTTATTATACGTAGTTCCACAGATGATAGAATAATTGTTCACATCTTCACTACAAGGAGCACAAGAGAATAAATATCTCCAGATGTTCAGATAGAGACGAAAATTTCAAAGCAATGGGATTTAGGGGCACTAAAAATTGTCCGTTAAGTATTGAATTCATAATGGCATCCGTGGTTGTGAATTCTATTTTTTCTTGAAAAATAATCTCAATTATCGCAAGGTCATAACGAATTAATAATCTTCTAAAAAATCGTGTATTTCTAGAACGATCGATGTATAATATAGAAAAAATATATTGGTAATTATAGTGGAAACTCTTCATATTCAATTGTTTTCTGTGGGTGTCGAAAAAAGTCGAGTCGTATATAAACTTACTAAAAATTTAACGAGACCTAAAACGAGACTCTCGTGTTGCGCTGTATGTGGTCTCGGTATCGCCTATAATATTTCTGAAAACGTCTCGTCTCGTCTCGTCTCGCTTTTCCGAGACGAGAACGAGACTAGACGAGAAAAATCTCGCTCTCGCCTTAAGCCCTAAACTTGAATCATTATATCTTTCATGAACTTCAATGTCCTTCATTATCATGCGATCACTTTCTATAAAGCTATTTATCCTCGTATTCCAACTATTCGACATCCATGAAATATTGCGAATGTGTTGACAGCAATTAGGCTAGAAGGCGGGGAATGGGCCGAGAAAGCAACAAAATAAAATTTGTTTCCATGGGAAAATGCATATTAGAGAAAGCTGGCCATTGAGACCCTGTCATGGTGGGATAAATATAAATTCACACCCTTTAACACTGCGCTGTAAATCCTCGTGTAAGGATGCCATTGTATTTCAGTGGGCAGCTGAAACGGGAGGGACACTTAGCTTACAAGTCTTGACATTGCTTTCAGACAAGCCAGTGGGGCAACTTCAATGGAAGAATCGTCAACCGAAGGAAACACTCACTAGGTGGCACGACGTGTAAAATGTCTAAAATAATATGCTCTGAAATCAAAGAGTGTGCTAAAGTTTGACACTATTCGCGCTGAACGTTGTGGTTTATGTTGTTTGGATTAATTTGTACAGGGAGGCAAAATGAACATTGCTCATGAAATTGAAAGTGCTTAGAGTTTTGAAACATATACGGGGTCAATTGAATTAGAGAAGAGTTGTGTTTTCTCAATCAGATCGGTATGCTGTTTGGAGAGTTTCAGATAAATCGCGAAAAACTCGATATTTTGCAAAATCGCTTTATAATTTTTTTCTGGATTTTTTAAAAAGGACTTTCAAAATAAATTGTACATTTATGTACACTCTATCCAATGGCGTCAACATTTATATTATCCGACGTTTTGCCCTCGAGGGGTCATCATCAGCTTTTATTTCTAAACACGGCCCTGATAGGCAGTCCTGTATTGGACAGTCTTAATAAAATTTACCATGGTGAATTCTATTGTCCATTCTCCTGCATTGGACACTCTTATGGAATTTACCAAGATAAATTCGATTAAGGGTGGTGTCCAATACAGGAGAATTGACAATAGAACATACGAGCAAAAGTTCCTGACTGCACGTCAGTAACTTTTTCTATTTTATATTTGACCGCATATATCTAAACCGATTCCTAGGTCCTAATGCTTCAATACTTATTTCGATCACACTCTATACATAAGGCGCTTTTGTGTTCCACAACACGGACTACTCTGCCTTCTGATACCCAATTATTGAGAATTCGTTTTTCTGACACCCCCATCATCCTTGTTTGAGCCGGATTTTAATCTCTAAACCTCCGCTATTTTAGGCTGTATCCTACCGCTGCTCCACTTACCTATACCGGGTGTTCGGTGAGTGACTTTACAAACTTTTATGACTAGTATAACTCAACAAAAGGGACCTCAATCCAATGTACAAATGTTGGGTAAGTCAAATCATTATAGTCAAACAGGGTGATTCATTTTTCTGCAAAGAAATTTTTATCCTTCATAGCTTCGACAATTTTCTATGGATTTTACTTAAATTTTGTACGCTTGTTAACTATTGTGATATAAATTTACTTCATTAGTATTAGTTTGAAATTTTAGGCCCAGACTCAGAAAACTTTATTTTTCGTGAGAACCGAAAACAAATACCCTGTATGTATTCCTTAGATTCCGGTCATAATTTATCTAAAAGAACATAAAATTAACTCATCATCAAGTGAGCTATTCGGCAATGTTGTCACACTTATGGCAACACTGTACAAGTAGTTACAATTAGGTGAAACAGAAAAACTGGCATAATTTTGTGATTCTAAGTAAGCACAGCAGATTTTGATGAGAGTCTATTGAATTAGTTAGTTAGTTGTTAATGCATTCAAAACTATACAATAGGTTATTCTCCAATGTGGTAAACAGGACACATGTTCACCATTGTTTTAATAGTTCAATGAAAGCTCCGAACTCTGGAACGTTGTTCAGAAATTGCATTCAAACTTGTAATTTATTAGACGGCAAATTGAAGTTATGCAGTTGGGGATAAACTCAATTATCCAAAGGAAAATCTGAAGTATCTGTAATTGTTATGAACTGCGTGAAAATGATATACAGGGTCTTCCGCAACTAACCAGCCATAGTTCACTGAAATATGTTTCCATCTTCAAAGACGAAGCGTTACTGTTCGTCTTTGAAGATGGAAACTTTGTTTCCGAAACATATGTCAGACGACAAAAACTGTAGTGTAGTTACTTTTATAGTGGGTTATTATGTTTCAATCAGGTGTCCAACGCTAAGAACTCGCAAGATCGTGAAGAGATGGGAAAAACATTAGGTACGTGGTGGGAAAAATCGTATTTTCTCGTTTAGTCAGCTCACCAAAGTTGACATAGCTGTCACCATAATAATAATTTTAAAATTTGACACCTCAAAGCAAAAAGAATTATTATAAGATACCTTTGTTAAGGGGAATTGGATTCTGAATGAATAACCTTACACGACTATGTTTCTACCGAGGGCAAAAAGAAAAATTGAGAGAAGTGTCAGGTATTCAGCACTATTCGCTATTTCCTCATGAGGAAAGAAATTCAACAAGAATCCATAATTACAGTTATTCAAGACAATGAAATTTTGAAATGACATGGAAAATATGTATTGAGATATGTTGCTACCGAGGGCAAAAAGAAAAATTGGGAGAAGTGTCAGGTATTCAGCACTATTCGCTATTTCCTCATGAGGAAAGAAATTCAACAAGAATCCATAATTACAGTTATTCAAGACAATGAAATTTTGAAATGACATGGAAAATATGTATTGAGATTGAAAAACATAATTGCATTCAGAGAAGTATGAAAATGAAAACCGTCTTGCAGTACTAAACGACTAAGATTGTGATTCAAAATTGGTTCAAGCCCTGTGGACAGGAGCTTTAGCGCTTTTGTTCAAACTTTGACAAATCATATTATCTCCGAAATTATTGGTCTCTGGGAATGATATGAATGGATTCTTACGATAGAACTGCATCATGAAAGAAATTAAATTCAAACAGACCGATTTTCCCCAATAACGAACTTATCCGAGATTTTCTTTCATCAAATCTACCCTGAAAATGACATGATATCAATTACAACTTAGACAATATTGCAGTTTTGTTTTTACTGGAGATATTCTGAACCCAATTTGATGATGTATTTTACCAAAGAATATATTTCCATCATCATAATATGATAATCGAATAATCCATATTATTCCGTCATCATAATATGATGATGGAATAATCAATATTATGGATTATCCACGGGCATTATATTATCACCTTAAAAGTATAGGTAATATCATATCATCCTCATAATTCTATGATACCTGAGGTTATTTCATTGGTCATTTTGTATTCAATCATACTTAGTTTTCTAGAACAAGAGGTGTACCAGAAATATTTTGTATTTTATCTCTCATAGGAAAATAAGATGACTTGTAAGAACACAGATCATATAATAATTCATAGATACAATAATTTAGTACAGCATTCTATGAAAACATAAGAAGTACAGAAGTACGATTCATTATTGAAATATCGAAAAATCATATCTCCGAAAGTATTAGCTTGTTAGAGTTGAAATGATGTCAATGGATTTTTATGGTAAAACTGCATCTTAAAAAAATATTGATTTGAAATTTAAAAATGAAAGTTAAAATTTTTTTTTATTGTTACTCTGAAACCATCTGGCCTATTCAGCCCAATAACGAACTCGACCGAGATATTCATCTCCCAAACCTACTCTGAAAATTTCAACTGCCTAGCTCATTCGGTTCGAGAGTTATTGTAGAAACAAAATTTCAAAATAATTTTTTTTTCTGACACTTTACGGCAACCCGATCAACACAAAAATTCGCATGCGTATGAAGTTCATCATTCTACAATTTGATGCTAAATTTCAGATAGATCGAGTGACCGGTTTCGGAAATATTCATGAAAAATGTTTTTACTAAAAATGGCCATAACTCCGAAACCGCTTGGTGGATTTCGCCCGTTAACGAAATCGTACGAGATATCTACGCTCCAAACTTTCTCTGCAAATTTCAATCCTCTTACTCCTTTCGTTCGAGAGTTATCGTGTTAACGGACGGATGGCCAGACATAATCGATTTCGACCACGGATTCTTGATCAGTGAGTCGAACCAAATCGTTTGAGAGCATTTTCAGCCAAAAATGCAAAAACTACAGACATTTGGGCAAAAATGAGATGCCATGAGATGTCCATTATATCTCACCAAAGATTCAATAAGAATTTGTATTGCAAATTTTTTTGTCTCAGACCATGAGGATTATTTTCCGACCATAAATGCGAATTTCTCGAATTGAATATGGCATCTTTAGTGAATAAGGCTTCATCTATGAAAAAAATACGAGAAATGGTTATTGGATTATTCAATACCCAACCGCAAAATGTTCTACGACGAACATTATTTCCTGGTTTAAGTTGTAACTTGCCAATTGTCCACTTATAGACGATTGTTGAGCATGGGAATCTACTTTTAATTTTCTATGGGTCGGAGGCTAAACTGGCTTAATTCGGCAACAAAACTCCCTCCCAGGTTTTCACAATACATATATTAAAATTGAAAAATTACAATAGGTCGACTCTTTCTCACTCTACACAGTCTTATACTACTAAACTTAATAGAAAACAATCAATGTCGGGGCCTCCTCGGAGTTCGATATTATGATCGTGATCTTGATTTTCCAATTCCAAAGAAACCACTTCTAGATGGCCTTCCAATTCGAAGTAAAGTGTCTTCTGGTTATTTTCCCAGCCAAATGAAGTACTACGTTGATTCCCCAATTGCAAGGGTATGTTTTGTTCGTCTTTCTCTGATTAGTTTATTATTAAAAATATATCAAATATCAGCTCCGAGTCAACACTATACGTCTTCTGCACTCTCTGTATCCATAGATACCCCCTTACGTTATTATCAACATCTTGTTCTATATCACTGAATTGATAGTTTTCGAAATTTAATGCCTGGTCGACCTTTTCACATTTGTGTAGCCACCACACACGCAATTGAATGCATATTTTGGTACCTGATATTTGACATTGTACAATAGACCAATTTTGGTTTCCAATACAAAATATAATAAAGCAATGTTCAACTCACGTTTACTCCTCGTTGCCAAATGTTGTGTTCGTCGTTCTCTGATTAGTTTATTATTAAAAATATGTAAAATATCTGCTCCGAGTCAAGACCTTACGTCTTCTCCACTCCCTGTATCCATATACACCCCCTTACGTTATTATCAACATCTTGTTCTATATCACTGAATCATAGATCAGATGAATCATAGATATCCAGTGACCCCGCGCGTATGATGCTACATAGATGCATAGAATACATGGTGAAGACACTCTTTGACATATTTTCGGCCGATTTGCGGTCCAAATACTGTCAAAATACAAGGATTTTGTTTTACTTCAATTTTCGCCGATAGATGCCGGCAGTAGAAATTTTATGGATAAAATTACCGACATGTCAAATTAAATTTGAATCTTTGCTTATTCCAGTTTCTTCTGGAAAGTCGTTTGCCGCGCCGAAAGTAAGTCAAATGTTTGCTGTGTGAACTCTGAACGAGTATCCAGAACCATTTTAATCAAATACTATTTTCATTTCGAAAATACTTCGTTTTTATGCGAATATATTTTTTTAACAATTGTATATTCTTACCGGATCAGGGGCAGATTTCTAGTATCAAGATAGTTATTAATTTTAATATTAATAATATTGAAAGATCGCTGATACCGTTAATTGTTAATAAATCAACATAGGAGAACGTAAGACTTGTTGATTTACTATAATCTTGCCGGTTGATGAACATAAACTGTTTTAACAGTTGAAATTAAGATATAACTCTATTGATTAATAATTATATTCATTATACAATTCAGTTATATATTGAGAAGGAATGAAATGCCATGTTATGAAAACTAACAATATTATTTGTGAACGATGAAAGGACTAGCAGAGAACAAAGTTCAGAGCAACCACACAGTGTGATTTCATCAATTTGAATAGCTTTCCTAAGGCGTCATTCTTTTTGGCGCTCTTATACTATAATATTATTTGTTTCAAGGATATTGTTAAACGACAAGAATGGCAACTGGCTTGTGCTAGAGGTAGGGTATCGAAAATTAGAACATTTGTTTGTTCAAAATATTTTTCTAGCGAATATATGTATATTGAATAAAAGATCGAAACGTAGTACACTACCCTCTATTTGGTTAGTTTATCAATTTAATGAATCATTTTTCGATATTTCATCAGTATATACTTAGTTCTGAATAATAGCTATCGAATTAAATATCTATATTCAGCAATCTAATTGCTGAGAACATGAAAAGTTGTCAAGGGGTATTGGGTGACTGAAAAAATGCTGTATACATGAGAATGTTTTGATGAAATTTCAAATTATACATATAATATAATAAGTAAAATGCTCAATTTAAAAGAGCCTTACATGATAAAGGAATTACTACATTTGAATAATAATATGATATCGAAAGATATTGTATGTAGAGGTATTACAGAAAATTCTGTATCATTCAATGTATTTCAAAATACATAAATTAAATGCTTGTACTCTAATGACGTTGGATGTGATCTTTCGTAATGGAAAAATAATGATTTCACAGATTTCTTCATTTACAGTTCCATTCAAAATGTTCCAAAGAAACTCCTTTACTGATAAATCCCTTATTTGACCTCATTATGTCTTGGCAAGATGAAATTTCTGTTCCAAACCAATGTGGTTTACATATTATCTCCGAACAGATAACTGATTAATCAAAAAATGGATTGATTTTTCAATAAACTGCTTCATTATATTCTTTTAATTTGAATTTACGAACTAGCAACGATGAAAAGTGAACTTTGTCGCTTGTCAGTTTTCATTTATTCGCTTGTCAGAATCTTCGAAATCGACCCTAGCGGCACCATCGTTAATAAAGTGAAGTAGTACATAAAGTACGTGATTTGACAGTTCTTGGTCCGTTTTTCGGCCGAAAATTTTAGCAGGAATTAGTAGGGAGTGTCCACACCTTGTTATTCTATGCATCTTGGATGCTACCCAAGACAACAGATTGTCAATGATGCTAATACACTACAGTTGGTATCTGGATGATTTCTCGGTACAAATTCAATTCCAGCCAAGGTACAATATCAATCCCAGCCCGGTAGTGTTCGACGCGTTGTAATTCACGCAAACGATCAAAACAGAGGCGGATCATCCACTTGATTTATCCATAGACGTGCTATATCGTTGCAAAGTTTTTGGGCCTTTTGTGAATTAAGGTTAATATTACCCTTTACTTCCTTAAGTAGTGAGACATGTTCCTATATACAGTATTTTCATAATGAAAAAATGAAAATACTGAAATATGGATCAACATTTGTGTATCAATCATTTTTTCTTGAGTTAAGGTTCATAATACAGAAAAGAATGTGTTAGTGGTATGAACTATTAAATTTTAAATTATGAAAAGATGATAGTATTTTATTAATATATTTTGAACTATTAAAATAATTTGTTCGTAATCCACTACCTACTCAAATATCAGGAATAAATGGACAATCTGCTATGATTGTCTCCAGCCTTTCCTTAGGTATTTCGAGTTGTGAAAACTATGCACCGAGTGTAAGTTGCAACAATCCATTCCACGAGGTTGAATCATTGCAGATTGCTCATTTAATCTTGGTAAATTAATTTAATGACAAATTTTGAAGCATTAAGTCATTGAAGCATTGTAGATTGCTCTTTTTTTTATAAGATAATTTTTGAAGCATTTTTTTTAAACGATACTTTTTTAAATTTAATTTCTTTCATGATGCATTTCTGTCATAGGAATCCATTGATATAATTCCCAACTCTGAGAAACCAATACTATCGGAGATATAATTTGTCTGTTTGAACAAGAGCGCCAATAAGCTCCTGTCCACAGGGAATGAACCATTTTTTTCTACCCTATTCAGGAAATAAAATTGAACTTTCCAAGCACTGAAATGAACTAAAATGAAATATCGAACATGAAAGACAAACCTGTTGCAGTGCAGGACACAGCGCTCCGTTCCCACATAAAGCTGAATATTTTTCAACCAAATTAAAATAGATGAGATTCAGTTCAGATGCAGAAGCAATAATTTTCTACCTCGCCAGAACATCGAGGTCGGGCACTAGACTCTGCACTTGTTCACTGAGGAACTCACTCAACTTATTAGCATGTCATGAAAATATAATGGAGTCGAGAAAATTATGAAGGGATGGCACCTTTGATACGAAAACTTTTGTGATTTGACGAAGCTATTTAATTTGCATTTTTCTTTCTTGATCATTCCGAACCATTTGGGGTAAGTCATGTAGGTACAGGGTATTTTATTTTATTTAGACCCCACTGCTTCTGCGTTGGAATTAGACGCAGAAAAATATTTGAATAAAAGGAGTGGTATTACATACAGTTGAAACATAGGGTGTATTTTCAGTTGCATGAGATCTTTCGATAAGGGTAACCAAGATGCATAGAATAACAAGGTGTCGACACTCCCTACTAATACACGTTAAAATTCGTCCGAAAAACGGAACTAGAATTATTGTCAAATCTTGTTCTACTACACTCTGTAAATGATGATGGCGCTAAAGTCGATTTCACAGATTGGCTGCGTTCAGCGGAAAGAGCAGTTGCAAAGCTGCTCACTGAGCGCTCACAGATCCTAAACTGATCAGTGATCGGTTTTCTGAACGGTTAGAAGTTGAAACGGTGAGAAGGTGACATTTACATAACCTAATTCTATTGTGTTCTCTTTAAATGTTTACACTTTAAAAAAATCTAACCTCTAAAACTATTGCTTTGACAGTTTTCACAGCGTGTTTTGCTTAGTGAGCGGAATTAAGTGTCGCTCACAAAAATGGCGTCCGCTCACTAAACATGTTGAGCAGGCGCTCACTGAGCAGTATCGTTCAGCGAAAATTCTTCCAACTGTTTTGCAACTGTTGTGTCCGCTGAACGCAGCCATTCTGTCGAATGACAAAGTTTAGTGTCAGTCCACTGATACTAGTTCGAAAATCCTTTCAAAATAATATCATTATAATCAATGATTATAGAGTAGATACAGAGTGATTCAAAGCTTGACTGATATTCTAGATAAAACTTGAAAGAAATGTTTTGCCGATGAGTTGTTGAACTCTAAAGTTTCTGTATGCGACCAATTTAATTTCTTAAATTACAGTAACAGACCAAGGTCGATAATTTTTTAAACCAAAAAAAAATGATAGTAGGATGAAACCCATTGGAAAAGGAAAAAAATATAACAAAAATGAAAGGAAAAATAATTTACTGACGATCTGAGTTCGGGAATAGGAAGCAGGTGAGTTTTTCAGGGTAAAAACGGTTTATCTTGATTTCCGGCAAAACCACAAGTCCTATGGAAAAAAGTTGAATGGCAAGGTTGTAGGTAATTGAAAGATCTACAACTTTTGTATCAATACTTTTTTCACCTAACCTCAAAATGTATTTGAAAAATTCAAATAAGCAAGCTTGTGGTTTTTTATTTTTATCTTTTACAAAAAATGCTGTTTCTATCAGAAAATTTGGTGAAACTTACCTTTTCATGTCCCAATCACACTGTAATATTTTGATTTGAAATATTAATTTTTTCACCTTATTTTGAGTTAATATCGAAAAAGCACCCCAATATTCAATCGAAAATTCTCCCGTCAAAATATCTGCTTTTAAAAAAAACTCGGTGGGCTCTTTGTTCGTTGAAATCTCTACTTTCTGATGGTTTAAAACAATATACTACTACTGAAAATTTTGGCCCCTCAAAAGGTATTTTATAGGGAAGTGGCGAGGGGGATAAATTTAGCATAGTAATGTATATTTTTTGTCATACCATCAGGAAGTAGCGATTTCAACGAATAAAAAGCTCAACGACTTTTTTAAAAAAGCAGATATTTTGACGGGAGAATTTTCGATTGAAAATTATGTTGCTTTTTCGATATTGATTAAAAATATGGTGAAAAAATAAATATTTTAACTCAAAAATATTACAGTATGTTTGGGACATAAAAAAAAATTTTGTAAAAGAAAAATAAAATAACAAAAACTTGTTTATTAGAATTTTCCACATTAATTTTGAGGTTATGTGAAAAAAGTCTAAGTAAAAAAATTGTGGATTATTTCATTACTTACAACTTTGCGATTCAACTTTTTTGCATAGGACTTGTAGTTTTGGCAGAAATCGAGATAAACAGTTTTTCACCCTTACAATTTCACCCCATTCCCCTTCTCGACCTCAGATCACCCGCAAATTATTTTTCCTTTCATTTTTGTTATATTCTCTTCCTTTTCCAATGGATTTAATCCAACTATTATTTTTTTTCACTTCTTACCATTTCAAAGGCTTCAGCCCTGGTCTATAAGTCTAAAAATAAATAAGTGAGTTGACTGTCACCTGATGACAAAACAGAATTTGTTTACCAATTTTAGTTGCTTTGTTGGTTTAGTTTATTCGTTAAACATGCAGTTTTCTAACGAAGAATATGCAGATATTATTTTTGTGTGAGGTTTTTGTGATGGCAACGCATTAAAAGCTTGTCGGGACTACAACAGGAGATTCCCTAATAGACTACAACCAACTAACTTGTGTTTTCCGACGCTTATCGAAGGCTGCGATTATTCCCTTTGAAATGATGGACTGAATTTTTAAACAAAGTATATTCAAATGCAAAAATTACTGCATACAGCCATCCTTAACAGTAAGATCTGACAATCTAAGTAAACCATATTTCACGAGAGTTTACTAATAATATACAGGGTGTCCCAAGTTCGAGTGCCTATTAGTTTCTAGAGAACTACATATTTGAAATCTGAAAATTGGGATTATGATATTGCTTGAAATTCTCTACAGCGCTAAAATATTTTCGATGCCCAAGCACTTCCGGTTATACAGGGAGTGAAATAAATTTGATGAAAAAAGTGTTTTTTCAAGTTTTGCATTCCTGGTATGATCAAGTATTCAATGCTGAATACATTTTTGTTAAAATCATTGTATTCGTTCGAATAGTTTTCAAAATATCGATAAAATCCAGAAAAAAAGTAGATTATGTTTAGTCAGTATTATGTTAATTATTCTTATTTTAAACATCCTGAGTGTGAACCGTTTTTACAACATCGAAGAGGAAGAATGTGGAAAGGTCATGCTTCATTTGGATTATCAGAAATATCATCACAGGGTGTTTTGTCGAAAACTGTGATCAAAAATCGGCCATAACTTCTGTTTTTCAAATTAGAACCCTTTTTTTTTCATTGCGTTGGATTCTGTGGCGAAAAATAATGATAGATTTCTTACATGATTATGCTCCTTAGTTAAAAAAAAAATCTCAGAAATTATTGAATTTAGGAGCATAATAATGTTAGAAAACTATCATCATTTTTCACAGCAGAATCCAACGCAATTATAAAAAAATAGGGTTCTAATTTGAAAAACAGAAGTTATGGCGAATTTTTTATCACGATTATCGACACAAAATTTGAAACACCCTGTGATGATATTTCTGGAATTCAAAAGATGCATGACCTTTCCACATTCTTCCTCTTCGGTGTTGTAAAAACGGTTTACGTACAGGATGTTTAAAATAAGAATAGTGAACATAATACTGACTAAACATATTTGACTTTTTTTTTCCGGTTTTTTTTTTCGATATTTTGAAAACTATTCGAATGGATACAATGGTTTTAACAGAAATGTAATCAGCATTGAATACTTGATCATACCAGGAATGCAAAACTTGAGAAAAAAAATTTCATCAAATTTATTTTCACTCCTTGTATAACTGGAAGTGCTTGGGCTTCGAAAATATTTTAGCTCTGTAGAGAATTTCAACCAATATCATTATCCCAATTTTCAGATTTCAAATACGTCCAGCTCTCCAGAAACGTCTAATAGGCACTCGAACTTCGGACACCCTATATATTCGGTCTTGTCAAAGTCGAAATTTGAAGAGACGTTGTATTCAAATTTCGTTGAAGATTCGTAAACACGCGTGGCGCATGCGCAGAAAAAGTTTCTAGGAGATTGGCGGGTGCCTGCCAAGAATTAATGTATGCTACCCTAGAACTCTATTTAGGTAGACTTAGGTTCGGTCTACTTCATCGGAACGTGCATCTATAAAAATTAATATACCTGCTGAATGATATGGAACAACTTTTATAAGTACCTTCGTTACTAAAGGCACATCAATATATTATTTTACTCGAAATCTGAAAAGTATATAAAGCGGAATCGACTTGGAGAATATTCAATTTAACGAAAAAATCAACGACCAAAACAATCTTGCCCCATTACGAGTGCTGAGCTACAGAACTAATGTTCTGAAAACACTTCCACGAATCACTTCCAATGAAAATATTCTCCGAGAAAGCTGTAATGCATTTATTTGTGTTTTTCTGTAGAATCATCCAGCTCGAGGTAGCAGGAAAAACTCCTTCACAGAAATGTTGTGTCGAGATTTATGTTCGGGTTTCTTGAAACTGTTAAAAAGGGGTAAGGAAGTGATTTCAGCTTATATCCTTTCTAAAGAATGCTGGATAACGGAAGCGGATGTTAAGGAGTTTCCTGTCTTATTAACTTTATGGCAGAAAATTACGGTTCTATATTCGGTTGGAAGCTTTCTTCATCAAGAAAGGATCTCATGAGCAAACAAAGCACTGATACCAAATACTGGCTCTCACTATAATCGTTAATGATGCGAACATAATTTTCGACTAATATTTCTGACTATACAGGTTTAAGTCCTTTATACAGGGTTGGGATAAGGTATGGAACCAAGTAAATAACTTTTAAACGAAAAGAACTATATTTATGAAAATTTGCAGGTAGGTGCAATGGAACAAAATGCATCTGATGTACATTTTTTTGTTAATAATATACTTCCGGTTTAACCGGAAATGTCATCAACTTCTTTAATTTAAATGCGACAACCTATATATTTTTACAGACTTTGAAAGAGCTTGTTATTTTGAATTCACACATACTGAGTTTAGTGTAAACAAAATTGTAAAAACGAGGAATATAAAATATTTAGATAAACTAATTGATGTTATTAGTATGCATAGTATTAAATAAACGAGAACTGTTTAGTACGTCTTTTGTTCTCCAAGAGTCAAATTCTAATTGACGGAAATAAATTTTACAATTTAGAATGGTTCAATTAAGTGAAAAAAAGCGTATTGAAATTTTAATGATGATCGGTTATAGTGATCGTGTTAAAACTCATGAAGAAGTGTATCATATTTTTAATAATTTGCATCCGGAGAGAAATCCTATATCACGCTCAACAGTTACTAAAACATAACGTTTTAATACAACTGGGATGGTCAACAATTTGCTAAAACAAAATATTGCAATCGATTTAGAAGAATCACCTCAAACTTCCACCACGAATATGGCACTAAACCATGGTATCAGTCGACGTTCTGTAGGAAAGATATCAAAAAGTGAAAAGTATCATCCGTATAAGGTACAGTTGGTTCAAGAATTGTCAGACGATGATTTTGACCGACGGCTGGAATTTTAATTAATTGATTAATTTTAAAATATTCTTTCTTAAACATAAAATTTTTGTTAAAATTCTTAATTTATGAACTACTTGGAATACGTATGAATACCCGCAATTTGAATTTGGTACATCGGGTAACTTTGAATTTTTATTTTGAGGTGGAGGAAGCCATGAAAATCGGAAAAGCGACGCCTGGTGCCAGAAAATATGGTACAAAAAGTGGGAAAGCCATGTGAGCATGAGTTTTGGCTATCTTGCTCAAAGTTGACGAATCATATCTCCGAAAGTATTGGTTTCTCAGAGTTGGGAATGATATCTATGGATTCTTATAATAGCATCATAAAATAAAATAAATTAAATAAGAATCCATTGATATCATTCCCAACTTTAAGAAACCCATATCTTCGGAGATACGATTTGTCAAAGTTTGAACAAGAGCGTCAAAGCTCCTGTCCACCGGGCTGTCCCACATTTTATTCAGTTTTTTTTATTTCTGTAACTATTACATCAATTCTCCAACTAACATTTTCTTTTACTTTTAACCATGGTTTTCTACTTATAAACTCGCCTATAAAACAACTAGAAATTAGCGTAGATACTTGAAGCATATCGAATTTATCTTGAGTTATTTTAAGAATTTTTAACAATGTTAGAAAATTGAATTAGTCTTCATCTCAGGTTTGGAGGTAGTCAGTGATTTTTATAAAATCCGATATAAGTTTAAGAATTTGCTCTATTTTTGTAGATCCGCCTATGACCAAAGATAGACCCTAAATCAAGCTTTATCCCTGTTGCCGCGCTTGCTCCTCTTACACTATCAAAGTCAAAGATAATATATTCTCTTCGAGTGACATATACCAAAGCCAGGTACATAGTTCAACAACGGCGGATAAAAACTGCGCACGGAGGAATAGACGTGAAATGCAAATGAAACGTCGTGCAATCAGCTTTACTAGAGATACGATTCTTAGAATACACTGACGACGTAAATCGAGCTGGAATTCGATACTCGATATTTAAATGGTGGCTTGAAGGTATGTGCGGAATTTCCTTGGATTCTGACGTATATTTTTTTGTATATAGAACTTTTGAATTTTTTTTGTGATATGATATTCACCAAATTCTGCGGAAATTACCGCGCTGGCATTCTACAAGTAATTACTGAGTTTTAATTGGATCAGATTTGTATATTTTGAGTTATTGAGGAAATAACAATAACATTTCAGATCGGTATAACTCCAAGATCGTTTGGCCAATTGTGGCTATTAACGAACCATAATGTCGCGTTTAGCTGCGCAACCTACCCTGAAAATTGCAAATCGCTGTCTCTTTCTCTTCTCAAGTTATCGTGAGAAACATAATATTTTTTAAACATTTTCTAGTGATGCGATCCTCGCGAAATTTCACCTGCGTCTTTGTGTCGGGTATTTTACAACTAGTTTCCAAGTTTCATTTTGATCGGATCAGTACTCGGAAACCGTTTGGCTGATTATGCCTATTAACGAAATTATCCGTCGCATTCAGATGCCCAACCTACTCTGAAAATTTCGAGTCACTATCTCTTTCCTAAAAGGTTTTTTTCTGGGTTTTCTCTCCCAAACTCTGAAAAATACCTTTTAATAATGAATATACCTCCCACAGTATCCTTTAATGATTGCTATCTATTTCCGTTCTAAGGTTATCATGGCAACGGCCAGCCGGCCGAACAGGATCAAATTCGACCTCGATTTCATTCCAGCACTGTTTTTAGTGCTGGAATGGACTCATTACGATGCTGAAATAGAGAAACTATTTTTCAATATTTTCTTGAAGATTTTCTAGTGACATGATTCTCCCAAAATTGAACGAACTTGCTTATATCTATATTTTACAACTATCCACCAAGTTTCAATTCGATCGGATTCATATTGGTTGAAGATAGAATTATTACTCGGGCAGATTATGCCCATTAACGAACCCGTCCGTCGTATTGGGATGCGCCACCTACCCTGAAAATTTCAAGTCGATATCTCATTCCGTTCTCAAGTCATCGTGGAAACGGACGCGTGGCCGGTCGGACATAATCAAATTTGTTCTCGAATTCTTCATCAGGTACTCGAACTCAGTCGTTTGAGACCATTTTCTGCAGTAAATTCGAAAATTTCAGATATTTTAGCAAAATGATAAAGCGATGTTACCCAGAAATACGCGCAGAAATGTAGGAAAGCCCTGTGGACGGGAACTTTGGCCCTTTTATTCAAACTTTGAAAAATCATATCTTCGAAAGTATTGGTTTCTCAGAGTTGGTAATGATATCAATGGATTCTTATGATAGAACTGCATCATAAAAGAAATTTAATTCAAAAAGAGTATCAAAAATTATTAATCCGAAACCACCAGACCTATTCTACCCAATAACGAACTTATCCGGGATATTCATTCCTTCAATCTACAATGAAAATAATTATATTATATCAATTGAAACCTTGGCAAATATTCCAGTTTTGCTTCTACTGGATATATTCTGAACCCAATTTGAATAACTTACCAAAGTATATCTTGCAATTCATAGTATATCATGCAATTCATAGATACGGACGTTATTTTCGATTACAACATTCTGTGGAATCATAGAGATACGATTTAATATTGAAATTTCTAAAAATCATATCTCCGAAAGTATTGATTTCTCAAAGTTGAGAATGATATCAGTGGATTCTTATGATGAAACTGCATCTTAAAAAAATCGAATTTGTAATGTAAAAAAATATTTTTTTTGTTACTTTGAAACCGTCTGTCTGGCCCTGAAGGCGGATGATAATCCTATCGGAGAGATTACAGACAACGAGGATGAACAGTCTCTCAGCATAAGAAGTTCTTGGAAAGCCATAAGGGATGCATGATTAATTGAAATCAGGAACTGACTGCAAGTAGTTATAGAAAATGGGGTGAGAAAATTTCTAGAGAATAGTTACTAAACGTAATGACACCGAACACATATCGCGGTCGTCAAGCTGTAAAAATAAAACTTTTTACTGTAATGTTTTACGATCAGAAGTTATGACAGGGCAATAGAGTTAATGGTTGCTTACTGGCTAACATACTAAGTTGTTATTTCACCTTCTCCTCATAAGATGTTAATGTAACATCGAAGGTGACGGTAGTTAAGTCCTCATAACTAAAAGGCACACGTCGAAATATCCCTCGATTAACCATCAACAAATATTGACTCGTGATATCAACTGACCACGTCATCGCTCCATGTCACTCCAAAGAGGAAAGAGCCAATCAGGGCATATGCGTACCGGTTTCATGATTGTTTTAAGATATTTTGAATGTAAGATTGAAACAATTAAAACATTCTGGAAGAAAGAAAATAGAGGTAGATGTGGTTCAATTGTTTTCATTTAATTTTTTTTTATGCAAATTATATTTCAAGAAAATTAATGAATTTCATGAATAACATCTACTATGGAGGAGAGCAAAAAGACTCAAAGAATTTTAGTACCTAGATGACCAAACAAGGAAGAAAACGTACTTCTTCGTCTGCTGTGGTCACTATGAATTCTGAGATGAATTGTTGGAGCTAATGATATTACCCATATAGATATGGATGATCCAAAAGAAGATTACATTAATCGCAAGGGCTTTCATTCAATTCAGCTACAGATATTCAACAAAAGTCTTCATAAATAACCGAATAGATATTATTATTTTTCTACCTATATTGAGGCAAGAACCATGGTATTTATTCATCATCAGGTAGTGTCTATGGTATGCGTTTTAATAAATAATTAAACGTTAAAATTGAGATTGAAAAAATCCAAATTGAGAATAAGCTACTTCGAAATAGTAAGCGCAATCAAAATGAGAATAAAGACATTTAAATTGGTACTAAAATATTCATATTGAGAAATGACATTTACCGTAGTCAGTGTGGAAAAGCCAAATGGAATAAATTCATTATCTTGGATACTGTATACCCGAAACACGTCAAATTCAAATTTTAAATTGTCATTCTTCTTCGTAAAACTGCGAACCACCAATTTTCCAAATAGGAAGTATGGGCTTGTAATACATCTTTGAAAGATCGCGTCATTCTCTACTTCAAAATGTTAGCACTTTCCTGGTTACTGCAAAACTCAACATGGAAAAAAAATAAAATCATGTGATTACCGAAATTCACTATAATATTCCCTCGAATATTCCTAAATCTTATTACAATAATACTTAACTTATTTGTCTTCAGAATGAGGAACAAGCAGCTTTCGCAACTTGTTTTGAGCTGATAAATTGTCTAACTCGTGTTTGAATTTCAATTTTGAATAACAGTTCGATTAACGGAAATGCCCAAAATAACAATTTTACAAAATAATGATTGGTTACGGTGATAAAACCCTAACACAAAACGGAGTAAGTCGCGTGTTTCATGAGAAAG
The DNA here is from genome assembly GCA_937662695.2 of Halyzia sedecimguttata. NCBI lineage: Eukaryota > Metazoa > Arthropoda > Insecta > Coleoptera > Coccinellidae > Halyzia > Halyzia sedecimguttata. The sequence continues at coordinate 35,399,692 of OW569417.2, forward strand.
TACCGAATTTGCCGCCTGTAACCCAAGGGACAATGTAATAAGTAAAACAGAGAAGCAGTTAGGCGAGTTTGGGCATGTAGGGCAGATTCAAAAAGCAGCTGCTAATACACTGTGTGATGATGTAAAACTAGATGTGATGCTTGACCCTGAAGAAAATCCACATAAATCGAGTAGAGATGCCTCCACAACATTCAATGTCACCCATACATCGATTCTTTACATGTTAAACCCCCTGATTTGAATGACCTAAAATATCGAATAACGCTTGCGATTAGGTATATCACTTCTCAGATGTTGAATAATAATGGAAGAGATTTTTATTTGAGGTTAGGATGTTGTTGCCAAGGCGTTCGCGGTGAACACTTTGAACATCTTCTCCATTAACATTCATAATTTTTTTGATACAGTTTGTATTATAATTTAGTATTTGATATTGTACCAAATTTCGACAATCACTTGATTTAATTTTTTTCTAATTTGATTTTTGCAATAATCATGGAAGTGAATACATTTCTGATTAGACAATGACGAGTCCATCACAAGCCCATACTTCCCATTTGAAAGATTGGGGGTTTAACCTGTCTTTCGAAGGGTGTTTAAGGTAGGTTTTGCATTTTTGAGAAGAATGACAATTTGATATTTAAATTTGACTTGTTTCGGGATTTTCTATAAATATGTATAGTAAGCAAGACAATTAATTTATTCCATTTAGCTTTTCCACAGTGTATAACTACAATAGAATCGAATAGAATCTAAGAATATGATTAACTCTTCGATTGATATTCAGTACCCTAACAATTCAATAAAATACTGTATGTGCTTTTAATTCAACAAAAATTTGTATCCTTTGGAGAGTTCAGTAAATGGATGGGTAACCATTCTGTCTATACATTTGAACAAGCAAGGCATAGTAGACCTACCTTCGATGGGATATAAGCCTGAATGTTCCTATCATTTTTAACTCAATTACAATTCAAACTAGGCACGAATAGCCTGGCACGGATAACCAACCCCAGTGAGAAAATAATTGTTTATCCGAACTATTGCTGAATACTAACAATAGCCATATATCAGGCCAAATTGCCACATACCCTGCAGATTTGTTGATTCAGCACTCGAATGCCGTTTCAACGAATCGAAACATACCAATATAGGTTGACCATTGTCCGCTTGAAAGATTTTCATGGTTGTAATTTCTTGTTTCCGAGGGTTCGAAATATGATTCCTCCTTTACCGATTGGGTTTGGCGTTGGAAAAATATGGTTTTGAGGTGTTCGTAACTCATAGAAAATACTACATTTTTTAACGTTTCTCTGTATCTAAAGGATTCTCATTTATATAGGGTGTTCCCCAATTGCGGTACATACCTTCGGAAGCGTAGTCTTATGCTGAAATAAAGAGGCTTCTGCTATTCAGGATGAGTCTTAAGTTGCTAATTAATTCCAACCAAAGATTCCTATCATCAATGAAAGTCAACAATAACCTGATACACTCCTGCATTTTGTTTATAGGTTAAGAACAAATACCTATAATTGTTATCTGTATATTACGCTAACAAAAAGCTGTATCGTCTGGTATTTGAAATCCAATGAGAATTCTTTGAGAAAACTATTTCACTCACTCAATTTTTATGATTTTGAGTTTATTGGAGTATCCGTAACGAAAATATTCCACTATGTTTGATTATTAATACATTGTATTTTTACTCAATTTTCAATCAATGGCCAATTGCTTCTACTATAAGATCATACACAATTTGATCATAGCCCATTCTCATATGAAAATTCCATAAATATCTTAATTTCCAAGTAAATCTCAAATTGAATGGTAGAACTGTGAATCCAACAGACAGAATGATCATAATTATTAGGTAACCTTCACAGAAATTCTATCTGGGATTAAATTATATAGGGTCATTGTGCAGTTCACGTCTATTCCTCCGTGCGCAGTTTTTATGCGTTGATGTATATGTTCAAGACATGTTCAAGTATATGAATAAGTAATCCTAAGGTTGTCTACGCCAACGTCAGACAAATTATATCTCCAAAAGTATTGGTTTCTCAGAGTTGGGAATTATATCAATGTATTCATATGATAGAACTGCATCATAAAGGAAGTTCAATTCAAAAAAGTTTATTTATCAAGATTAAATGAGCAATCATGAGAATGAGAACTGCACCATGGAAGATATCAAATTAAATCTGGCTAATTTTGCCCTATAACGAACTTAACCGAGATATTCATCTCCCTAACCTACTCTGAAAATTTCAACTACCTAGCTCATTCCGTTCGAGAGTTATATCTATGTCTATGGATGAAAAGCAGTCTCACTACTCTCAGATCTCTTACTTCATGTTCCGTTCCGAAATGTAAGACTTTTCTGAGAAAAACTAATTTCGGAGCAAACAACTGAGATTTTTCTCACTTCGCTCACAATTCTTCGATTGATTAGATAATGACATGTCTCAGGAAAATAAATTGACATTATGACAATTCATTCATAGAATAATTATATCATTGTGTGACAACGTTGAAATACGATTTATTATTGAAATTTTGAAAAATCATATCTCCGAAAGTATTAGCTTGTTAGAGTTAAAAATGATATCATTGGATTCTTATGGTAAAACTGCTTATTGAAAAAAATTTAATTTTGAATTTGTTTTGTAAAAAAAATTTTTTTTTGTTACTCCGAAACCATCTGTCCGATTTTGCCCAATAACGAACTTAGCCGAGATATTTATCTCCCGAACCTACTCTGAAAAGCTCATTCCGTTCGAGAGTTATCGTGCCTACGGCCGGACGGCCGGACCGGCCGGACAGAATGATTTTCGACCACGGATTCTTGATCAGTGAGTCGAACCAAATCGTTTAAGACCATTTTCATCGAAAAATTCGAAAATTACAGACACATGGGCAAATTGATAAGCACTCAGTTCCGAGGAACTAGAGCGCCAAAACTGGGTTCAAGCCCTGTGGACAGGAGCTTTCTGGTGCTCTAGTTCAAACAGACAAATCATATCTCCGAAAGTATTGGTTTCTCAGAGTTGGGAATTAAATCAATGTATTCTTATGAAAGAACTGCATCATAAAGGAAATTAAATTCAAATAATAGTTTACTTATCAAGATTAAATGAGCAATCTGAGAATGAGAACTGCACCATGGAAGAAATCAAATTAAAATAGCTGAAATGAATTTGACTCTTTCTTATAGAACAGGATGAAATGTACGAGTATGAACACAGATCATTTAATAAGGCTTGGATAGAATAATTATCGCATTCTGAGAAAAATAATATCTCTGAAAGTATTAGATTGTTGGAGTTGAAAATGATATCGATGGATTTTAATGGTGAAACTGCATCTTAAATGAAAATTACAGACATTTGGGCAAATTGATAAGCAATCAGTTCCGAGGAACTAGAGCTCAAAAAGTGTAATTCCCTTTCTGGGATTTGAGCCCGCCTTCTCTCGTTCCGAAACCGAAAACCCGACGGCCTAGGGCCTAGTCCAACAGGCTATAGGGCTCCTCGTACGATCTTGTCGATCTCCGGTATTAGAATAAAACGTCGGTACTTACCTGGGATATATATTCTTAACTTTCACTTCTCGACATAAAATCGCCACATGGGGGTTTATTTGACGGTTTTTTACCCTTGTCTCTCTAAGTCGATTTTGACGTTTCTCGAACCAACTATTAGCAAGGAATTAGACAATGTCATGTCCCAGGAGAATAAGTTGACATTATGACAATTCATACATATAATAATTATATAATTCTGTGAAAACGTAGAATGGATGTGGTGTTAGGTTGTGTGAATGTCCAAAAATAGATATGAAAGAGTTTGCGGTATATAAGGTTATAAAACTGTGTAGATGGCCTTCAGTTTCCTAGCACATAAATAGATAGAAAAAAAAATTAATATTAAAATTTTGAAAAATCATGAAGTATTAGCTTGTTAGAGTTAAAAATAAAATCATTGGATTCTTATGATAAAACGGCTTATTGAAAAATATTTAATTTGGAATTTGTTTTATAAAAAAATTTTTTTTTTGTTACTCCGAAACCATCTGTCCGATTTTGCCCAATAACGAACTTAGCCGAGATATTTATCTCCCAAACCTACTCTGAAAATTTCAACTGTCTAGCTCATTCCGTTCGAGAGTTATCGTGCCTACGGCCGGCCGGCCGGACAGAATGAATTTCGACCACGGATTCTTGATCAGTGAGTCGAACCAAATCGTTTAAGACCATTTTCATCGAAAAATTCGAAAATTACAGACATTGGGCAAATTGATAAGCACTCAGTTCAGAGGAACTAGAGCGCCAAAAAATTTAATAAAAAATGTGGGAGCTTTGGTGCCCTTCTTCAAACTTTGAGAAATCATATCTCCGAAAGTATTGGTAAGAGTTGGGAATTATATCAATGGATTATTATGATAGAACTTCATCATGACAGAAATTAAAATCAAAAGTCATAAAAGAATTTAAATTCTACAATTATTAATCCAAAACCAACAGACACATTCTACTCAACCACGAACTTATCCGAGATATTCATTCCTCAAATCTATGATGAACGAGATATTCATTCCCCAAATCTAGTGTGAAAATTATATTATATCCGTTGAAACTTAGCCAATATTACAGTTGTGTTTTCACCTGAACTCAATATTATCAAGTTACCATTACTATTCCCATCATCCTATGGATTAACCATGGGCTTTAAAATATCACCCAAAAAGTATGGTATCATATTATAATCCTCATAATTCTACGAAAGCTGGAATGAATTTGACATGTCATGTCCCTTATAGGAAAATAAGTTGACATGTATAAATAAAACACAGATCATATAATAATTCATATATAGGATAATTATAGCATGCTGTGAAACCATACAAGTACGAGTTGTTATTTGCTTGTTAGAGTTAGGAATGATACTAATGGATTCTCATGGTGAAATTGCATTCTGAAAAAAATTTAATTTGAAAGTTGTAGTGTAAGAAATTTTTTTTTGTTACTCTGAAACCGTTCGTCCGATTCTGCCCAATAAAGAACTTGACTGGCATATTTATCTCCCAAACCTACTATAAAAATTTCAACGGTCTAGCTCAATCCCTTTGAGAGTTATCGTGCCTACGGCAGACTGGAAAGAATCAATTTTGGCCACGGATTCACGATCAGTGAGTCGAACCAAATCGTTTAAACCATTTTCATCCAAAAATTCGAAAATTACAGACATTTGGGAAAATTGATAAGCCACTCCGTTCCGAGAAACAAGAGCGCCAAAAAGTGTTTCATTCGACGAGAGGAGCCTATTTAAAATGAATAAACAACAGAAAGACTCACCCTGTATAAAGTATGTCTTTGAAATCCTTCTCTACCGAAATAGAGGGTGCGGGAAAGTTTCATTAAGAAATCATTTTTGTCAATATTCACATAACCACTTCAATCATCATTGATTAAATTTAGCATCATTCGAGAGTTAATAACGGTTCGTACTATTAAGACCCTTGGTCGTCTGTAATCAGTGGCGTGTAGATAGGATGGTCACTGCACATTTTGAAAGAAAATGGTTGTATAAAACTTTTTTATTATTTTTCTCATTTTATTTTAAATTCTGCTCCATTTTGAAAGAGAAATTACTTCACACGTTTTTTCGTAGCACAAGTCGTTTTCAGATGAAAATTTATAATGCACTTTGATTACTATGCATAAATAAAGATCTATTTGAATTTTCGTTATTATTTATCTCTAAAATGCAATCATGAACAGAATCTGGCACAGAATCGAAGCAAATGTTGGAAATGTCCACCTTCTGATAAAATGCATGATTAGAAAAATTGTGAGTTTTTAATTAAAACTTCGCACCCTGTATTTCTGTATACATGATGCCAAGTAAGTATCCGCAATTGATCATGTAAAAACCCGCCCAAAGGGATTGCACAAATTATTTTTGTCTCTGATTTTGCATAACTGTCCTCTGTACTTCCTCGGAGTTGTAGCGTCATCTGTCATCTCTATATCATGCTCCATTTTGCTTGTTCGTCTCAAGTGTTCTGCGATTTCTATAAGTACTATGGTTGATTTTGCAAACCTAATGAGGCATCATATTACAAGGCTATCTCTGATTACGCTCGAACAACCACCGTTCTTTCCTGATATGGCGCCAGCCGACATTTTACTCTTTCCAAAAGTCAAATTAACAAAGTGCGTTTTCATTCAATAGAAGACATAGAGGAGAATTCACGGCGAGTGCTGGAGTCAATTGCTGTGAATGCCTTAAAAAATGTTTTAACGATTGGATTATTCGTTGGCGAAAGTGTATCATTTTAAAAGGTGCTTAACATGAAAGCGAAATAAGTTTTTGATTAATACCACATAGTTTGTATTTGATTAACCCTTTCCCAGTACTTTTTCACATTGCAGTATAAAGTAAAGTCTCTAGAAGTATTGCCCCTCACTAATTGAAGAAGTTCTACTACTGAGTAGGAGTAAGCTCAGGGCAGTAACTGGCTTACTAACCGGACACTGTACCCTGAGAAAGCACCTCCACAACGTGGGCATTCTCCGGGAAGACCCTGCTTGTAGGAAATGTGGGGAGGCAGACGAAACTGCCTCACATGTCATATTTGACTGTCCAGCCGACACACGATGGAGACTTACCACCTATGGGGGCGACGACACAACCCTTAGTGCCAGAAACCATGTGAGGAACCTAGGAAGAACTTCTTGCTAGGTTAGTTGGCAGTTGGTAGTGTTTACTCATGTGATCAGGCAAGAAGGATAAGTCCTTCTTGCTAGGAAAATGGACCTTATATAGGTAATACACCGACAGGGCAGTGGGGATGTTACATGATACCCATATAATATCAGCGGTGCAGGTTCGATTTAGTAAACCTGAGCTTCAGGGGAACCTGAGCAGGATACCTTATGGCAGTTAGCAACCTGATCTCAAGGAAATCAACCATGAGACCCTGTCACCAATTAGGAGGCTGACACCGGTGCAATAAGCATTTCTAGGGTGCTCACTCAATCGGCATCGGTCTAACACAAACAAGCAAACAGTCTCTAGAAACTTGATACCTAACTCTATTTATGTAGGAGTTATACCGTTGTGTGGGGGTAATATGATTCTTGCCTTCACTGTTGGGTCAATAAATTGAAAGTTGTATGGCAATATGTACGGACTTATTCATAGGACTAATGCGTCATCTTATCGCCGTCGTGATTAAGAACACATATGATACAGTCGGTTTCTGACATTCCTAATATCTTGATTGTTCAACTTCTACGTCATGAGTTTTAAAACACTCGCACTAACGGTGGGTTTCACAAAGCTTTCACAGCTCTTAATTGCCAGATTAGTGCGATTATATGTCGATTCCCAGTTCAATTTTTATGCGACCATCAAAATAAATCCACAACTAAGCAAATCAAATCTTCGTGAAACCCACCATTAGTCTCTCACGTCTATCACCGTTATTTTAGGATTCTGCATCTAAAAAGAAATAATGTCCCGAATCCACTTCGTCTAATATTCTCTTACGGATTCTAGCGCTCTAACTCCGTCTAACAACGTCTTAGGTGATCCAATCCAGGGACCAACTCCAACTAACTCTGAACCCTGAATTGCCCGATAACCTCGCCACCAAAAGTACTCTCTGTTTCACCGAGGGATTTTTTCCGCTCTCACAGGGTTGTACTACTAAAGGCGCGTCCAGACTATGCTGATCGGCATCATTTGGCCAATGCCAGGTGGCACGTACGGTTCGGCATGTTCAGTTTGGCATGACATCCAGCCTGGTTTTGCAGAGTACACGTCCCGAATGATGCCAAACGGCTCAGTTGTGTTCGAGCATTGAAGGAGTGAAGTAATTTAGTTTCAATAAAGAGTATGAATGATGACGCTATTCTTCGGCATCCCTGTCAGTTCTTTTACTGTTGATATCTTTTTTCTTTCACTCGTAAATCGACCTCCAACCTGTCAATGACAAATGACGTTTCAATTTTTGTTATTGCATCGTGTCTCCGATTTTTATTATTATAATTCATATTAGTACTATCCCATAATTGTGGACGAAAAAGACACATTTCTATCAGTTTGATCATTTGTCCACTTCATTTCGACGTCAAATAGTAATCAAACAAATGAACGCGTACAGGTTAACACGAGATCGCCCTTCAAAGACTGTCTTCCTCTGAACTGAAGCCGGTCATCGCTTCCACATTGTGAATTTTGTTTTCATTCGGTTCGGCTTTCTTTGAACCGGACCGCGCTGATTCGGGTTACAAGCAGCATGATTCGGTTCGGGCCGGTAAGGCCGAAAGACGCGTCCGCAGTCCGCACTTATCTGGCTTTGCCGATCGGCACAGGACGAATGGTGCCGGCATAGTCTGGACGTGCCTCAAGACGGTGTTCACTTCGCTTATAGCGAAGTCCCTTGGCAAAACCAGTGGTGTACTGAGTGCAATAAATGTTGCACTGGACGTCAACATGCTCGACGAAATTCTCCAATGGGATACGATTCATGCACTCAGTGCGCACGAGTTCTACCAATGGAATTCGCTATTAGACAAATGACGTTCCGCGAGAACGACAACCTGCACTAGACTAGTTCCTGGAACTCGGTGTTCCCACGGAGTGAGTTAAGCGTTACCAGAAATCTATGAGACGCGTGACACTCTTCTATTCAAGCACTACCTGTTCTATAAGAATAGATTAGATACCTCCAGACCAATTAATCGGTTCCGAGGCTCCTCCGTGGTGAACTTCGGACGTTGTCTCGTTCCTGGTGTGTTCAGATAGGTATAGTCGCAAAAAATTGGTATTCCCCACAGGAAACGTACAAAATGTGGTTGAATGACAGTACACGTCATTTTGCACCTTTAACATTGGGTTTCACGAAGCTTCGATTAGCTTAATTGTGGATTTAATTCGATGGTTGTATCAAAAATGAACTGAAAATGGACATAGAATCGCACTAATTCGGCAATTAAGTGCTGTCAATGCTTCGTGAAACCCACCGTAAAACTAATATTGACTCTAACTGTTTACACGAGTGTGAAATAGAATTTATACATATAAATACAGATATTTATCGGAATTGTTGAACATGAAATTCAAATGAGGTGCCAAAACGTTTTACATATAGATATACCTTCCTCTAGATAAAATTGAAGAAAATATTCATTCTGCCTACATCAACCCGGTCCCCAGTGTTTACGCGAAATACGTTCAATTACAAAACATGATGTATTATTTCAATACTCTCATATGTCATGCGAGGTAATAGAAATATTTATGAAGCAACTGGGAGTTGCGGAAGTTTTAACTCCAGATAATCTCATTTCGCAGTTATCTGTAACTCTCCCGGTGGAGTTGTGTATTCTTTGATATCGATTCATTTACGTAGGCGGCAGAGAGAACAAGATTTATATCGCAACTTCAGACTAACCGATGAGTATATTCACGTGTTATTGAAATGATATACAGCAATATGGAGTGTATCGCTGTGATTGGGACAATGGAACCAACGTTCCGATGTTGGGCGTTTAAGAAATATATGGTCTTGAATGTTCAAATTATATTCTGAATTCCTCACTGATGAATTGATTATCCAGTATACATGCTGGTCCACGAGCATCTGTTGATAGTTTCATGGTGACTGGATGGTACCCAGGGAAGCCAGAAAACAACAAGTAAGTAAGGGCTAACGCACTTCATTTCTCAGATTGATCGATTTGAGCCAAATTTTTGGATAGCAATAACTCCTGAACCGTTTAACGAATTATTTTCAAATTTGGTGTTTATTGTCATTTCAGGTCAACAAACTTTGCATATGAACTATACCAGATAAATGCAGCCCAGGACTCAGATATTTTCATTTTCGCTCCACGGTCTACAGGAAATATCATCTGGTCGCTAATATCATCGAATTCACCATAGATTTGTCATTCAAAAATTATTTTTCACTGGAACAGCACACAAACCGTTAATTTTTTTTCCTATAAGTTAATTAACGCCCACAATTTTTGAGAGCCTTACGGCTTTCCTAAAAGCGATATTCTCTCTTTTATGGCTCCTTTTGCGCATTGCGTGATAACCAGGGCGTTTTCGCTCCCCATTGGTCAATAGCATGAGACTCAAATCCGAGTACTTGCTGATGACCACATAGGGGTAAAGAATACACGTAGAGATCTGTAGTTTTGGGTAGCCACAGCGAGGAGCTTGGTTGATTGATTTCCAGGTGTCACTTGTGTCTAAATTCTACTCACAAGTGAATGCTGGTTTTCTTTAAACCGGTTACTTCGTAGTGTTGATTTCATCAGCGTTGAATTGTGCTCCACTGATGATTCCTAATAAGGATGAAACCGCGGTATGTAGCTATTCAACTTTGATGAAATCATACACACTCTGTGGATTGCTCCAAAACTTTGGTCTCTACTAGTCCTTTCATCTACGATCAGTGGTTAGCTTTCCTAAAAGCGATATTCTCTCTTTTAATGAAATATTCTCTCTTTTTGATGAAACCTTCTTTGAATCAAATTTACTTCTCTGAAGGTTTTAAAATTAGGAAAATTGAAGTTGAATGACACTAATCCAAATATACTTATCAATAGACCGCTGTTACAAGACATTCCGCCGTATTCACAAAGCGTTCAATCTCCGTTAAGTCCTAACTGAGGTCCTCAGTTAAGGATTAATTTGAATCGCAACCTCAGTCAACATGAAAATTAACGTGAAACAGGCCTGATTCACCACCGTTAAATACGTTAACTGAGGTTGCGATTCAAATTTATCCTTAACTGAGGACCTCAGTTGGGACTTAACGGAGACTGAATGCTTTGTGAATAAGGCGGTATATCTATTAATCTTTATAAAACTTTAAATAAGTCAAAAAAAATTTAATGAACATGGAAAAAAAAGTATAAAATTTTAGCAAGACTTAGCATTGCAAAACACAATTTTTTGCCCAACATCAGCTGATTGCTATCATTGCATCTCACTCTTATGTTGGAGTCGATGCCTCTCTCTCTAAGCTCTTCTACTTATTATTAGATCATTGCTATGGAGTCCGATCATAGATCATTAGTGTTCTGTGATTTATATTGAGGTTGGAATTGGAAATGAGTGATTTAATTTCCAATTTAAGATAGTTAGGATATTTGAGAATATTTCTTAAAAGAAGATCATGACTTAGGACTTAACGGAGATTGACTGCTTTGTGAATACGGCGGAATGTAGAACAAATTTTTAACGTAGTCCAGGAAAATTGTAGTATCATCCGACCTATCAGTAGCATGTTGAATATACCACAAACAAAAATTATTCGTGTCCTACGAAACTGCAATTTTGTAGACGGGCTCCGAGAAATGTTCGTCATATCAACGGAATTTTATTCTCAGGCGCGGCCCACAATTAACAATATATAGAATATTCAATATTAAAATTGAATATTTAAGAGCGAGAGAAAATCTAAAACCTTTTAAGATGTCCAACTCTCATCACATATTTTCTGTTCTGTGTTGTGGTGTTTTCGACAATGAATTTTTGGGTCCCGTTTTTCTGCCACCGCGTATCAACGGGCATACTTATTTGGGTTTGTTGCTGCAAACATAAATATCGTAGATATTTTCACCATAATTACTGAACTACAAATTAGATCGAGCTGAAATCCAGTATTTAATTGTAGAATGGGGGCTTGGAGGTGAGTGTGGAATTTCAGCGGAATCTGTATATAGTTTCTGAAATATCATATTTTGAAAGAATTTTTTTTTTCAGTTTCAATTTGCGCGCTGGCATTCTTCAACTGATTACCAGGATTCAATTCGATCAGATCGGTATTTTTTCAGTTATTGAGAAAACAATAATTCAGATGGATATAACTCCGAAACCATTTGACCGATTATGTCAAGTTGACTTCTGAAAGTTCTCGCGAAATTTCAGCTTTAGATGAGTAGATTTGGGAGATAAATATCTCGGTTAAGTTCGTTATTGGGCAAAATCGGTCGGATGGTTTCCGAGTAACGAAAAAAAAAATTCTTTTTTACATTATAAGTTTTGAATTCAATTCATTTTAAAAAGCAGTTGCATCATAAGAATCCATTCATATCCTTTTCCACAAACAAATCAATACTTTCAGAGATATTATTTTTCAAAGCTCTATGATTTCACAGAATGCTGCAATTGAGAATTAACGTATTTATGAATTTTATTATCTGTTTTCATAGATGTCATCATTGTCATCTCATCAAGAGATAAGAGACATGTCAAACAAAGTATGATTGAATGCAAAATGACCAATGAAATCACCTCAGCTATCGTAGGCAGGCTCTTGGATAATCCATATGATGATGGAAATTTATACTTTGGTACGTTAATCAAATTGGTTTCAGAATATCTCAAGTAAAATTAAAACTGGAATATTGGCTAATTTTCAATTGATGTGATATGATTTTCATAGTAGATTTGAGGAGTGAATATCTCGGATAAGTTCGTTATTGGGTGGAATCGGTCTGGTGGTTTCACATCAATCAATTTTGGCACTCTTGTTGAATTTAATTTCTTTCATGATGTTTGAATTCAATTATATTTATGATGCAGTTCTATCACAAGAATCCATTGACATTATTCCCAACTCTGAGAAACCACTACTCTCGGAGATATGATTTGTCAAAGTTTGAACAACAGCGCCAAAGCTCCGGCCACAGGGCTTTCCCCCATTCATTCGATCCACGTGAAGTTCCGTTCAAATATTTGTGTAGGCATTCTAAAACTAAATACCAAGTTTCAATACGATTGGTTGTTTATTGTTCGAAAACAAACTTTGTACTCGGAAACCTTAAGGCCGATTATGACCATTAACGAACTTTTCCGTCATATTTGGATGCGCAACGTACCCTGAAAATTTCAAGTCGCTATCCCTTTTCATTCGAAAGTTTTCGTGGCAACGGCCAGCCGGCATTTACGCAAAATGATAGCACGTTCCCTAAAACATGCGCGCAAAAAGTTTCATAAAGATGCATTTTTGCGCGTATGTTCTGGGGAACATCGCGTTATAGTTTTGCCCTAATGTCTGTAACTTTCGAATTTTTTGCCGAAAATGGTCTCAAACGATTAAGTTCGACTCCCCAATGAAGAATTCGAGGTCAAATTTGATTCTGTCCGTCCGGCCGTCCGTTGCCACGATAACTTGAGAACGAAAAGAGCTAGCGACTTGAAATTTTCAGGGTAAGCGGCGTATCCCAATACGACGGACAAGTTCGTTAATGGGCATAATCGGCCCAGTGGTTTCCGAGTAATAATTTTGTTTTCAACCAACATAAATCCAATCGAATTGAAACTTGGTAGGTAGTTGTAGAATATGAACCTAAGCACGTTCGTGAAATTTTGTGCGAATCGTGTTGCTAGAAAATTTTAAAAAAATTATTAAAAGTTATTTTTGTTGTCAAGATAACTTGAGAACGGAATGAGATAGCGGCTTGAAGTTTTCAGGTTAGGATGTGAACCAGATCGCACATAGCAGTTTGTTTATGAGCATAATCGGCCAAATGGTTTTAGAGTTATAACCATCTGAAATTTGGTGGTTTTTTGTTCCTCATTAACTCAAAAAATACTGAACAGATTGAATTCAAACATGGTTATTAGTTGTAGAATGCCAACGCGAATATGTTCGCAAAATTTGCTGAGGATAGCATTTGTTGAAAATTTTTAATAAATCATTGACAATAAAAAAAAAATTCTATATATCAGTAACTATTCGTTTGAAATTGCTGAAATTTTGCAAGAGCCTTCATAACCTAACTCTACTGCCAAGTTTCAAGTTTTAATACGATCGGTTAAATATTGTTGGAGATTCGAGCATTCTTGTGTGAGTTCAGTAGATGGGTAACCGTTGCCTCGATAACTTTCGAACGAAAGGAGATAGCGACTTGCAATTTTCAGGGTAGGTTGCGTATCTGAATGCGAGAGTTGATTTCGGTTTTGGGCATAATTGGTCTAACGGTTCCCGAGTTATACCCACCTGGAATATTATTTCCTTAATAACTCAAAAAATAAATATTCGATCGAATTGGTGCTTGGTAACTAGTAGTAGAAAATCAACATAAAGACGTGTTTAAAATTTTGTAAGAACTGTACCCCTAGAAAATTTGAAAAAAATGACGAAAAAAAAATTTTAAGAACCGTACCCCTAAAAAATTAAAAAAAAAACACGAAAAAAAAAATTGCTACAAGCACTGACGTGAAGTCAGAAGCTTTTGCGCTTATTTTATATTGTCCATTCTTTTGTATTGGACACCCTTAATCGAATTTACCATGGTAAATTATGTTGTCCATTCTCCTGTATTGGACACTCTTAATTCGAATTTACCATGGTAAATTCGAATTAAGTGTCCAATACAGGAGAATGGACAACATAATTTACCATGGTAAATTCGATTAAGGGTATCCAATACAGAAGAATGGACAATAGAACATACGCGCAAAAGCTTCTGACTTCACGTCAGTGCTTGAACCAATTTTTGATAACACCCTTAAACCTAGTGAAAGATAAATTCATTTTCTGGTTCCATTCGAAATTGTTCGATAAATAACTTTTGGCACTCCGCTGCTATAAATGCATATGTATATGTTCATGGAATGGTAAGTCGGAAGCTTATTTGGTATTAATGCTATTTAGCTCGTGAAACTGTATATCGCATTCAAATCCATAAAAAGCAAAAAATGGAAACGCGCATATCAGAATCTAAGGATTACTGATATCCTCTGATTTATGCTCTCGCAAACTGGAACGGATATACATTAGTAGCTTCCCTTGCCTTTTTAAAGTATAATGCAAATTGAGCCTCGTGCAGTCAGCTTTCCCAAGGATAAAAATGCGGAATTTATTCGGTTACGATAAATTTATCACTGCAGTGATAAAATTGCTATGATGAGTTATGAATATCGGATTAAAAATCGGGAAGTTATTGCAATATAAATATGGTAGATGGCTTTTTTCGCAGACCACGCATGATTGCATAATCTTAGTAGGGCTTCACACGAGACGAGAGTAAGCGAGAATATCAGAAATCTCGTCTCGGTCTCGCCAATTCCCAAAAAAATAAGTCTCGTTTGAGTCTCGATCTCGTCTCGTTATCAGTTGTCTCGTCTCGTCTCGTCTCATCTCATCTCGCTTAATTCTGATTACGATAATAAATATTATGATATAAAAGCGAAATGGTAGATAACATTGAACAATTTTGTAAAGCAATTTTTATTACGCTCTTATACAGCTATAACTTGACTATAATTTGACCTCCCCTTTAACTTTGTTACGAATGGAGATACAAAAAAATGTTCTGTACAAAAGTTGTATGAAATCACCTGAATTTTTTAGGATTTTTTCATGAATTAAAATATATATAGGGTGAACAAGATATTGAGTGCGACTTAATTTCTTTCAATGAAACACTCTATATATTTTTTATTTTTGGCTAGTTCTTTCTCACCTAATTGCGAATATAGGAGAGATAAGCCAACATATGCCTTATCTCTCTTATTTTGAGAACTACAGAGGCTTAAATTCTGGGAACCACTTGGCAAACTCAGTAGTCAGTTGTCAAGTGGGAGGCTGTGATTAATCAATTAACTGCATTGGTAACGATATCACACACTCCATTGTTAACAATATTTTCACTTTATGTGAAGAAAAATAAAAACAAAGCATTACCAATGCAGTTAGTTGATTTATCACAGTCTACCACTTGACAACTGACTACTGAGTTTCCATGTTGTTTCCAGAATTTAAAACTCTGTAGTTCTCAAAATGAGAGAGAGAAACCAACACATGCATATATATTCGAAATCAGGAGAGCCAAATATAAAAAAATACATACTTTTTTACGGAATATTTTATTGTATCTCCATTCGACACAAAGTTACAGGGGGGGTCAAATTAAAGTGGGAAACCCGGTACATGAACATAATTTTTTCAATTTTAAACACTGTTAATTTCATATTTTAAATTACTGGACCAAGAATCCAAACATAATCACGCTTGCATCACATCAGCTTTCAATGATGTACGTGTTTTGCCATGATCATACCTGCTGTTGAAAATAATCTTTCAACAGGTACGGATGTAGCCATTGATGGAAAGTGTAGGAGCTGCTTTTAAATGCACTTTCCACCAACCTAAAATACAATTTTGATTCCTATTTGCTCTTTCTGACAGCAAATAATCTTCAAACTCAGCTTTCCAATGTTTCCAAGGTTTTGTTGATGTTTTAAAGACGCTATCGATGCCGATACATTTTTTAATAGAATTGGACAAATTGGTATCGTTTTCAATAGGCTTGGCTTGGTTCGCAATAGGGACGGACCTAGAACGGTTCAAAGTAGTTACACAGTCGTTTATTGTAATTGGACCTGGGCGAATGGGCGAAATGTTTCACACGCTTCGTTTGTCCCACTCTTTTAGAAGGGATTCGGAACTGTCTCTACTGCAATCCAAAACAGGCCTTATGAAAACCTTCCCAGTGGGTAGATCATTGAGGGTGTTCTTGGCGTATTCCTAATAACTCATAACACTTTTCAAAACATTGAATAGCTTCATTTTTCATTTCTTCACCAGTTTTATTATATGTTCACATCTTCACAACATGAAGCACAATAAAAAACAATAAATTTCTCCAGATGTTCAAATGGAGACGAAATTTTGAAAGCGTTGTGATTTAGGGGCAATAAAAGTTGATCGTTAAGTATTGCATTCATAATGGGATCAGTTTTTATGGTTGTGAGTTCTATTTTTTCTTGAAAAATAATCTCAACTATCGCAAGGTCTTTAAAATCGTGTATTTCTAGAATGATCGTTGAATAATATAGACAAAATTTATAGTGTTGAAAAAGGTCGAGTAGTATATCAGAAAAGTTTACTGTATGTATCTGTAGTTAATATAGACGATCTTCCAGGTAGAAATTTTTGAGCCAAAGAAACCATTTCAGTAGTATACACGTTTATTACTCAGTAGTTTATAGACACATATATACTCCACTGAGAGTAAAAAAATGGGTTCAAGCCCTGTGGACAGGAGCTTTCTGGCGCTCTAGTTCAAACAGACAAATTATATCTCCGAAAGTATTGGTTTCTCAGAGTTGAGAATTATATCAATGTATTCTCATGATAGAACTGCATCATAAATGAAATTCAATTCAAATAATAGTTTATTTATCAATATCAAATGAGCAATCTGAGAATGAGAACTGCACCATGGAAGAAACCAAATTAAAATAGCTGAAATGAATTTGACTCTCTCTTATAGAACAGGATGAAATGTACGAGTTTGAACACAGATCATATAATAAAGCTTAGATAGAATATTTATAGCATTCTGTGAAAACATAGAAGTACGATTCATTATTGAAATTTGGAACTTCATCTTAGCAGAAATTGAATTCATACATCATAGAAGAATTTAAATTCAACAAGAGTGCCAAAAATTATCAATCCAAAACCAATAGACGAATTCTACCCAACAACGAACTCATCCGAGATATTCATTCCTCAATTCTATGATGAACGATAATATATATCTTTCCTCAAATCTACTCCAATACACCAATATTCCAGTTGTTTTTAGTGGAGATATTCTGAACTCAATATTATTAACTTATCATTACCATTCCCATCATCATATGGATTGACCATCGGCATGAAAATATCAACCAACAAAAAGTATGATATTATATTATAATTCTCATATTTATAGGATTGCTGGAATGAATGACAATGAGACAACGTCATGTCTCAGGAAAATAAGATGACATTATAACAATTCATAGAATACCCACAGAATAATTCTCTCATTCATTGAAATTTTGAAAAATCATATCTCCGAAAGTATTTGCTTGTTAGAGTTAAAAATAATATGAATGGATTCTTATGATAAAACTGCTTATTGAAAAAAATTTAATTTGGAATTTGTTTTGTAAAAAAAAAAATTTTATTGTTACTCCAAAACCATCTGTCCGATTTTGCCCAATAAAGAACTCAGCCGAGATATTTATCCCCCAAACCTACTCTGAAAATTTCAACTGTCTAGCTCATTCTGTTCCAGAGTTATCGTGCCTACGGCCGGCCGTAGGCACGATAACTCTCGAACGGAATGAGCTAGACAGTTGAAATTTTCAGAGTAGGTTTGGGAGATAAATATCTCGGCTAAGTTCGTTATTGGGCAAAATCGGACAGATGGTTTCGGAGTAACAAAAAAATATTTTTTTTTACAAGGCAAATTCCAAATAAAATTTTTTTCAATAAGCTGTTCTACCATAAGAATCCAATGATATCCTTTTTAACTCTAACAAGCTAATAATTTCGGAGATATGATTTTTCAAAATTTCAATAATAAATCGTATTTCAACGTTGTCACCTAATGATATTATGCTATGTATGAATTGTCATAATGACAAATGATGTTCCTGAGACATGACATTATCTAATCAATCGAAGAATTTTGAGCGAAGTGAGAAAAATCTCAGTTGTGTGCTCCGAAAATTCTTACATTTCGGAACGGAACATGAAGTAAGAGATCTGAGAGTAGTGAGACTGCTTTTCATCCATAGACATAGATATAACTCTCGAATGGAATGAGGTAGGTAGTTGAAATTTTCAGAGTAGTTTAGGGAGATGAATATCTCGGTTAAGTTCGTTATTGGGCAAAATTGGCCAGATTTAATTTGATTTCTTCCATGGTGCAGTTCTCATTCTCATGATTGCTCATTTAATCTTGATAAATAAACTATTATTTGAATTGAATTTCCTTTAGGATGCAGTTCTATCATATGAATACATTGATATAATTCCCAACTCTGAGAAACCAATACTTTCGGAGATATAATTTGTCTGTTTGAACTAGAGCGCCAGAAAGCTCCTGTCCACAGGGCTTGAACCCACTGTTTTTTAAATATTTTTTTTAAATTTTTGCAGCCTTATGATCCTAACAAAATTTTGAATAAATCTACGTGTCAGTATTTTTCAACAAATTACCGTGCTTTGATTCGAACAGATTAGTATTTTTGAGTTATTGAAAAACAAAATTTCAATTGGCTATAATTCTGAAACTATTCGATGGATTTTGCAAATTTCCGAACTTAGCAGGCGCATTTGGACTCCAAACCTACCCTGAACATTTCAACTCTCTAGCTCATTGCGTTCGAGCGTAATCGTGCTGACGGCCGGACGGCCAGCCGGACTGAATTAAATTTGATCTCAAATTCTTCATCAGTGAGCTGAACCCAATAGTTTGCGACCATTTTCGGAAAAAAAAATCGAAAGTTACAGACATTTGGGCAAACTGTTCCCCAGAATATGCACGTAGAAATATCTCAAATTGGCTAGGAAACGTTACCGCATCCTTCATAATTACATGATTGCGAGAATTATTTTTTTTTTAATTAGGTTATTTTCCATAAAATGGATTTAAATCCCCAGTTTAACGATGCTCAAGCGAACAAAATTATATCATGTATCCGACTGTGAATTTTTTATAAAGTGTAACAGACTAGAAACTTTAAGGATGATCTCAGAGGACCTTGAAAGAATATTCTATTCAGTGTATCACGTTAATCTGCAATGTTATTTCTATTGCAAAAAACTGTGTGTGTCAACAGCAGATTGTGCCTTCCATCCGAATATGAAATGTGTTGAACAAGTATGCTACCGTAATTCTATGGTATTTTTTATTCTATTTGTGCTGTGGGATAACAACGACTTTTTTATTTATATTCCTATTCTCATTCCTCATATTTGTACAACTGCAATATTATATTACTTCAATATTTCAAGAGGAATTTCTCAGATAAATGTAGAAAACGTTTCAATAAAAATTATTTGTTTAGATTCTCTTCCATATACACTGCGCAAAAAAATTAACGCACATTAAGGAAATCTCAAATTTATTCTACAACTGAAGGTGTTCTCAATGATAATTATTTTTATCAGAATTATGCATGCATATGTTATCCACTTTCAACGTTTTTCTTCAATACAGATGTTTTTTCCCAGCAGGAATAAAAAAAGATGAGATTATCAGGTTTTGAATGTATTGGCTCCATTATGAAATCAGTTGTTCTCGATCAATTCTAGTGATCAATAGTTTTTCTTTCGTTTGATTTTCTATACTCGATCGCTATGCAACGCGAAACACGCAATTTGACCCAATAGGAATGTGCCTAAGCGGTAGTTTTGCGAGAAGAAGGGTGGACATACACAAGAATTGCAGAAAGTTTTGGAGTTTCCCATACAAGTGTGTCCAGAATGGTGCAGCGATTCAGGGAGACAGGTATGAATGTCCGAAGACCAGGACAGGGTAGACCACGGGTAACAACTGCCATTCAAGAACGTTACTTGAGAGTTTCTTCGTTGAGACAACGGTTTGCAACCGCTCGCCTCCTTCAAAATCAGCTTGAGCAAACTCATGGGGTGCAAATTAGCACTCAGACAATAAGAAATCGCCTCAGAGAATATGATTTAAGGCCTCGTGTCGCGGCAAGAGGCCCAGCTCTTACCCCAGCCCATCGAAGGGCGCGTTTGGATTTTGCGAGAGAGCATATCCATTGGGAAGAGGCTGATTAGGAAAGAGTTCTCTTCACAGATGAGTCTAGATTCTGCCTCTACCCTTGTGATCGACGTTCCCTTGTATACAGACGTCCACATGAAAGATATGCTCAGTGCAATTTCCTGAATACTACTGGTTTCGGGGGAGGATCGATTATGGTATGGGGTGGAATATCTTTGACTGCTCGCACAGACCTAGTGGTCGTTGATAATGGAGCTATGAATGCTGATAGGTATATAAGGAACATTCTTGAAGAGCATGTAGTGCCATTTGCCCCATACACTGGTGAAAATTTCATTTTTATGGACGATAATGCCAGACCCCATCGTGCGCGCATCGTTCAGGAGTACCTTGAAGAGGTTGAAGTCTCTCGAATGGAATGGCCAGCAAGAAGTCCAGATCTCAATCCGATTGAGCAGGTTTGGGACAACCAAAATAGAAGGCTGAGAAGTTCAGAAAATCATCCAGCTACTCTTAATGACTTAGGAATCCAACTCAGAGAAATCTGGGAAGGATTAGATCCGAACATTTTAAGATCACTCATTTTGAGTATGAACCGTCGTTGCCGAGCTGTAATTAAGGCAAGGGGTGGAAATACCAAGTATTAAATCACTTATCAGCATTCAAGTATTTTGAAAATTGTTTATTTCTCTTCTTTCACATAAGATTCGGTGAAATCCTGAATTTTTCTTCCATTTATTGTGTCGTGTTTCGTACAAAACCTTCCCGAGAGAACATAAAAAATAAGTTATAAAGTCAATGTCTTTGAGATTTTCAGAATGTGCGTTAATTTTTTTGCGCAGTGTAAATTCATGATTTATGTATTTATGAATTCGCTCGGATAGCCATCATCTTCAAGAAATTTCTTGATGGAATCAATTATTTCATTATTTCGATTTCCAAGAGTAGAAGAAATAAGATAATAATCTTTATCGTAAAGTGTTTAAATAACACATCTTTTCACACTAAGGTGATGAATTTAATTAAAATCCAATTCACTGAGTCATAATTTTCTAATTTTGTTCGAACTATTTGAAGGGACTTATCGACAGGAACATTTGTGAACAAACTATCAACTAACAAAATGAAAACCCACTAGAATGTCATTTTGGTTCAAATTTGATTTTAGTAGTTTTTCAAGAAAGTGTTAATGAATTGAAAAATTGCAGTAAATATTTCACTAAAATTTTACATGGAGATCCAGAAGCAATAACTTTTCGTCTAGAGCTATTAGAAGTTTCTGTATTTTTGAAAGGCCACATAGAGGTGATGACTTACGGTAAGATATCGTGAGGATTTTTTTTTCTATACGTCAGATTGTGATGAGATGTAATAGACGTGGAATCTTCATTGATTTTGGTGTCTTTTCACTTATCATTAACGATATCTATAGAAGTTTATTGTGTTTCATTTGCACCTAAAATGACTGTAACGTTCGTTTTGTCAGCAGGTAAGATTTTGACATCTTTTTGGAGCTCTTGTTCCTCGGAACAGAGTGCTTATCAATTGGCCCAAATGTCTGTAGTTTTCGAATTTTTGGCTGAAAATGGTCGCAAACGATTTGGTACTCACTGATCAAGAATCCTTGGTCGAAAACGATTCTGACCGGGCAGCCGGCCGTCCGTTAACACGATAACTCTCGAACGACAGGAGTTAGAGGATTGAAATTTGCAGGGTATGTTTGGAGCGTAAATATCTCGGACGAGTTCGTTAATGGGCAAAATCCATTGGGCGGTTTCGGAGTTATGGCCGTTTTTATTAAAAATATTTTTTATGAATATTTCCGAAACAGATCACTAGATCTATCTGAAATTCAGCATCAAATTGTAGAATCATGACCTTTAGCCGCTTGTGAAGTTTTGTATTGATCGGGTTACCGTAAAGTATAAAAAAAAAATTTGAAAATTTTTGAATTTTGTTTCTAAATTTGCTATTGGGCAAAATAGGCCGGATCGTTTAGGAGTAACGAAAAAAAAATTTTTTTTTCAACTAACAAATTTCAAAATAAATTTTTTTCAAGATGCAGTTTCACCATAAAAATCCATTGATATAATTTTCAACTCAAACAAGCTAATACTTTCAGAGATATGATTATTCGAAATTTCAATAATGAATCGTACTTCTATGTTTTCACAGAATGATATAATTATTATATCTATGATTTATTATATGATCTGTGTTCATACTCGTACATGTCATCCTGTTCTATAAGAGAGAGTCAAATTCGTTTCAGCTATTTTAATTTGATTTCTTCCATGGTACAGTTCTCATTCTCAGATTGCTCATGTAATCTTGATAAATAAACTATTATTTGAATTGAATTTACTTTATGATCTTCTATCATAAGAATACATTGATATAATTCTCAACTCTGAGAAACCAATACTTTCGGAGATATAATTTGTCTGTTTGAACAAGAGCGCCAGAAAGCTCCTGTCCACAGGGCTTGAACTAATTTTGTAAGTGAAATAATAGCTTTCATTCAAATTTTTTTATTCAAATTTTCTAGTCATAAGATTGTCACGAAATTTTGAACAATTTTGTCTTTGTTTCGGTATTTTTCAACTAAATGATGAGTTTACTATTCGATCAGGTCAGTATTTTTCGAGTTTTTGGGAGAGAAAATCAGAGAAAAAGTCCGAAACTACTAGGCAGATTTTGCCTATTGACGAAAATAACTGACATATTGGGACTACCTACTCTGCAAATCTCAACTAATGTAATGGTGCCTAAAGACGGACGACCGGCCGGTCAGAATTGAGTTTGACATCGGATTCTCCATCTATGAGTCTAAACTAATCGTTTGATACCATTCTTGGCCAAAAATTCGAAAATTACAGACATTTGGGCAACCCCATAGGCACTCTTTTCAGAGCAACAAGCGCATCAAAGATGAGTATCCGTGAGAACGAAGGACATTTTGAACACCCCCTCTAACTAATATAATATTTCATAAGTAATCATTAAAGGATAATGTGGGAGGTATACTTATTATTAAAAGATTTATTTCTGGGTTTTCTCTCCCAAAATTATTTTTTGATTTGCTTCTGTGTAAGAAACACAAGATATTTGTCAGAAGCAATCAATTGAGCAATGTTGCCTAACAATCAACAATTGCTCAATTGGTATTGACCATATTTGGCTGAATTTATTGAAAAAGTAAGCGTTAAGCGTCTGACAAAAGAGTCTGATATAGACTCCGAAACGTTACGATATAGTTGTTTCTTCGTTGACGTTGTTTCGTTGTTGTTTGTTAGGCAACATTGTTCAATTGATTGCCTCTGACAAATATCTTGTATTTCTTACGCAGAAGCAAGTCACAAAATAATTAATTTTTATTTTATAGTTATTTTTCAGAGTTTGGGAGAGAAAGCCCAGAAAGAAACCTTTTAATAATAATGTTTCATGTTTGCAATCAAATCCCTATTAATTTTCTTCTTATGTTCCTTTGTCCTAATTTGTCCATTAACAAACTTAACCGAGACTGCTGGCTGTCCCGACGGAAAGAAACAAGTTTGACCTCGAAGTTTCCATCAGTAAGTCGAAACTGAACATTTAAGACCATTGATTGAGAATTTTGTTGAATGCATACTTCCCCCGTTGAATATTTGTTCAGATGTTCAACTCCTAATTAAATAGTTAAATTGTAATTAACTGAATTGAGTAAGTAATACATAAAAGTAAAATAGTAACATATCATTGAAACATGTAGGCAAGTACCTACCTACTCTAATCGCTAAAAAAAATTAATCATATACTCCATTCACTTTTATAAAGTCTCCCGGTTGGCCATGAAAATTTGACACATTTCACAATGTAGGGGAAGTCCGGGAGACTTGCTCAGGTGGGAGAGTTGAACCACCTATCAAAACTCAATTTAAATTTCGCGCTAATGAAACGTCAAGACAGTCATTGGTACAGCACGGGACGCCAATAACCAGCAAGCTGTCATTTTGTACAATGGCCAGTTTGTTTGGCTCTCAGGTTTGAAAAAGTGTATTTGTTACAGCGGAGTAAATTTTATTAATTTATGTTATTTTGAGATTGCGACCGTGTTTATAGAGGTACGTATTGTGTGTTATTGCTATTGTACTGCCTGATTATTGTAATTTGAGGTGTGCTATCTACTTTTTTGCTAAGATTTATCGTTTTTTCTGTGAGTGAAATGTAATGTCAAAGTAGTACATGCGGGAGACTTGCACCATGGCGAGTGCGGGAGATATGCTCAGTGGTTCATGTCTCCCTCTATATTGTTTGTATGATGATATTTGCAGTTTCATTTAATATATACTGAAATTAAAAACTTTTTTACTAAATTTAAAAACAATTCGGAAACCTCAACACGCAAGTTCTATATGGTAAAACAAATAAAATTGTTTTTTTTTCAATGTTCAATCTTATTTTCTCTCACAGGTTAATTGCACGAAAAAGGTCTTTTCTTACAAGCCTTCTGAAGCAACACGCAACAGAAAAAAAGCATACCCTCATAGAATTGGAAAAAGCTATATGTGAGGTAAAAGAGGATGCATCTTAAAGAAAAACATCTATTGAGTATGGAATAGATAGAAAGAAGTACACTGAGAATTTGAAGGAAAAATAGTCAGTATAAAGAGTCACAAATATTTACTGTTTCTGAAGAAAAACTCCTGGTACGAACTATCTTGCAGTAAAATGCATTACGGTCCAATGTTACGAAGAATGATTTAATAAAAAACCAAAAGATGAATATTAAGAACAGAGTTTTTGAAAATAGCGATATTGAATCAGAAAATAAAAATAATACTTATAAAACTAATAAGAAGGTTCAAGAAGGCACTGATAAGAAAGGAAAAAAAATTATAAAACCTAACAAAATCCTAAGCTGAAAGATGACAAAAAATATATCGTTCCAGTAAAAACTAAAGGAATGATGATAGCGAAACCGAGTGTAAAGACGAAGATGTTTTGCATACGCTGAAATGTTTAATTTTGTTAACAAAATGTTTAATAATTATGTTGATTTTGGAATATTAAAGAATATGTTGAGTGTTGTTTTTTTAATAAGAAGTGTGTTTCTTCATCATTCAATTTAATTTTGTGATGTTTTGTTTAATATATCAGTGATTTAAGCTGCAAAATGTTTTTATTTTTCCCTTTAAAAAGCAATGTTCAACTCTCCCCAAACTGCGGTTCGAGTGTCCCTAAGGGTGGGGAGAGTTGACTCATATCCCATTTTTCATTCAACTAGATATAACATATTTAAGTACTATAATATCGAAAAAGTAATTATGCATAAGTGAGCCTAAATTAATAAGATACTTTATTTTATAATAATGGAGTCGCTGAGATTCATTTCTAAGAAAATACGTTACTTTAAACAAAAAGCGGTTCAACTCTCCCGGACTTCCCCTATATTTTGAACATGTTAGGTTAAAGTAATTTTCCTGTCAGATGACTACGCAAAGTTGTCTTGTCTACAAAGATGTAGTAGTAATTACGTATTTTCACAATGTGAATCTACTTAGGAAACATAATTAATTTGAGAAGATATTTTGTGAATTCAATAATTCCACAGTCCTGAAGACTGTAGAAGGAAATTTTTCCTCTGTTGTTACAGCAAATATTTCACGTATATAAACTGGTTGGAAGATTCATGCTATTTTCTTGTATGGAAATCAAGAATCAAATGTTGGAATTTTATTGAAAAATAATGGATAGAATAGTCCTATCAGTAGAAGAAGAAGAGTAGAACTATCACAAAGGTGATAGTTCATTTGAAAAAAGAATAAAAGTACCTGAATAACCCGGCAGGAAAACTTTTAAACGAACGGACGTACCTATGGAATTCCCCACTTTTCGAAATTCTCAATAAATAAGCCTACAGAAGACATTTAAATACCTTGTTGCACTACTTGAAATACACCAGTTTCAAAATGTAGTAACTAGTAGGTACTACAACCCGAGTCATTCTCATACCTTAATAAAATATAATGATTGGAAACTAAGTAATTTCATTCGAGAGTACAACATATGTCAGAATGAAGTTTTCCTATTGCAGATTTCGGTTCTGTATAGCGCCTTGTCTGTGTTTCTTCAAAACTATTTTCGGCATTTTCAATTTCAAAGCGAAGAGTTCTTTATTATATTCGAAGATAATGGTCTGGGATAATATCTTGTCTAAGATTGAAGTTTATGTTATGATTATGTTGAGAGTAGAAATTGGCAACGTCTCATCGAATTGTTATGACCTTGACGATATTTCAGTAGTGCCAACCTGCCTGTGTTTTAGTTACAACAACGTGATAGACCTAAATCATGGCCAACCGGGAGACTTAATAAAAGTGAATGTTCATCATTGTTCATAAAGAATATTAACACATTTCAATAATTGTTTTCCTTCTGAAGAAGGTAACGTCTCAATAGGTTATGGGCATATTCTCGTTATTGACCGTGTCAATACACCTTTTGGTGTTTTCACTTCCACAACACGCACTACACCATTCTTACCTTTGTGCACCTTGACCATTCTCCCCAGAATCAATTGTTGAGGAGGCAAATTGTCACTATTGAACGAGTGTTTCCGGCTGTAAAGAATTGCATATGGAACGCCACTTTTGCTTCTTTTAAAGAGTGTTCAGATATTAACGTATGTATGGGGAGCTTGGAGGAATAAATTTCCCTTTAACCATTTTCGGCCGAAAATTTAAAATTACAAGGGAAGAAAAGCATAAAATTCTTCCAAGGGATTCAATTCCATATACCCCCGAAATATGCAACTAGAGCATCACTTCACAACAATGCGAGCAGTATCGACATTCCTCTCGTTCTGTTTCCTATTGTGAAATAGATGTGTTCAACAATAGGAGCTAGCGATTCAATATGGGATGTAGAACTAGTAAGATATAATAATATCGCATTTCTGTTCATCATCGATTCCAGTATATCTGAATTGGTCCATGCGAAACTGATATGAGATCGGAGGAATGCTGAAATGAACTCCCAGAAACTGCACACATTTTCTCATTTGATTCGAAATTGGAAGTATATAGGTATCGCTGTTGCAGACTGGATATCATAACTTTTGATGTATTCCAACATATGTGCCTAATTTCAGGAACGTATTTTGTTCAATCTGCGACGGGGAACATCTGATGAGTTTTCATCCAGTGTTAAAATGAAATGACGATGATTTTATTTATATTTGTCGGGCATCAACTGCCGCGAATATTACACAAATGTTATTTATTGCATGCTGATTTTATGAATAAAACATTTGTTGTTTATAAATATTTCCACCAATACACTTTGGTGTTATAATTTGAAATGTGTATCGAATTAAAATCAATCGTTGCGATGTGAAAGTGACATTTACAAGCTCTTTTTCATCTTAAATTATAAACAATAAGCGTATGTTCTGGGGAACATCGCGTTATAGTTTTGCCCAAATGTCTGTAACTTTCGAATTTTTTGACGAAATTGGTCTCAAACGATCAAGTTTGACTCCCCAATGAAGAATTCGAGGTCAAATTTGATTCTGTCCGTCCGGCCGTCCGGCCGTACGGCCGTCCGGCCGTTGCCACGATAACTTGAGAACGAAAAGAGCTAGCGACTTGAAATTTTCAGGGTAGGTGGCGTATCCCAATACGACGGACAAGTTCGTTAATGGGCATAATCGGCCCAGCAATTTCCGATTAATAATTTTGTTTTAAACCAATATAAATCCGATCGAATTGAAACTTGGTGAGTAGTTGTAGAATATGAACCTGAGCACGTTTGTGAAATTTTGTGCAAATAATATGGCAAGAAAATTTAAAAAAAATTATTAAAAAATATTTTTGTTGTCACGATAACTTGAGAACGGAATGAGATAGCGGCTTGAAATTTTCAGGTTAGGATGAGCACCAGAACGCGACATTCCAGTTTGTTTATGAGCATAATCGGCCAAACGGTTTTAGAGTTATAGCCATCTGAAATTTTCTGAAATTTCGTGGTTTTTGTTCCTCATTAACTCGAAAAGTACTGTACCGATTGAATTCAAACATAGTTATTAGTTGTAGAATGCCAACGCGGAAATGTTTGCAAAATTTGGTGAGGATAGCATTTGTAGAAAATTTTTAATAAATCATTGAAAAAAAAAAAATCTATATATCAGTAACTAATCGTTAGAAATTGATGAAATTTTGCAAGAGCCTTCATAACCTAGCTCTACCGCTAAGTTTCAAGTTTTAATACGATCGGTTTAATATTGTTGGAGATTGGAGCATTCTTGTGTGAATTCAGTAGATGGGTGACCGTTGCCTCGATAACTTTCGAACGAAAGGAGATAGGAACTTGCAATTTTCAGGGTAGGTTGCGTATCCGAAAGGGAGAGTTGAGTTCGTTTTTGGGCATAATCGGTCTAACGGTTTCCGAGTTATACCCACCTGGAATATTATTTTCTTGATAACTGAAAAAATAAATATTCGATCGAATTGAAGCTTGGTAACTAGTAGTAGAAAATCAACATAAAGACGTGTTCAAAATTTTGTAAGAACCGTACCACTAGAAAATTCGAAAAAAATGACGAAAAAAAAAAAATTTTAATAACCGTACCCCTAGAAAATTTCAAAAAAAAATCACGAAAAAAAATTGGTTCAAGCACTGACGTGAAGTCAGAAGCTTTTGCGCGTATGTTCTATTGTCCATCCTTCTGTATTGGACACCCTTAATCGAATTTACCATGGTAAATTATGTTGTCCATTCTCTTGTATTGGCCACTAAAAACGAATTTACCATGGTAAATTCGAATTAAGTGGCCAATACAAGAGAATGGACAACATAATTCACCATGGTAAATTCGATTAAAGGTGTCCAATACAGAAGAATGGACAATAGAACATACGCGCAAAAGCTTCTGACTTCACGTCAGTGCTTGTTTTTATTATAACTCATTTGCCATAATGTTTGTAATTTTCGAATTTTAGGAGCTCTTGTTCCGCGGAATAGAGTGCGTATCAATTTGCCCAAATGTCTGTAATTCTCGAATTTTTGGCTGAAAATGGTCTTAAATCGGACGACTTCCTTAATCGGTGAAATCCACCAAGCGGTTTCGGAGTCATGGCCGTTTGTTAGTAAAAACATTTTTTATGAATATTTCCGAAATGGACCACTCGATCTATCTGAAATTCAGCATCAATTTGTAGAATAATAACCTTTAAATGCATGCGAAGTTTCGTATTGATCGGGTTGCCGTAAAGTGTAAAAAATTTTTTTAAATTTTCAAAGTTTGTTTCTACAATAGCTCTCGAACAGAATGAGCTAGGTAGTTGAAATTTTCAGAGTAGGTTTGGAAGATGAATATCTTGGTTAGGTTCGTTTTTGTTCGAAATCAGCCTCAAAGAAGAGTAACGAAAAAAAAAATTTCTTACATTACAAATTTCAAATAAAATTTTTTTTAAGATGCAGTTTATCATCAAAATCCATTGATATCATTTTCAACTCTAAGAAGCTTATACTTTCGGAGATATGATTTTTCGAAAGTTCAATAATGAATCGTACCTCTATGTTTTCACAGAATGAAGTACTTAATTTTCCAATCTATGAATTATTATATGACCTGTGTAGTTGCATGTCATCTTATTTTCCTATGAGAGATAAATGTCAAAATTATTTCTGGTTACTTATTCTTCATATAAAATACCCTTCCTGTTCTATAAAACAAACTATGATTGAATGCAAAATGACCAATGAAATAACCTCAGCTATGGTACTTTTGAGGTGATAATATAATGCCCGTGGATAATCCATATGATGATGGAAATATATTCTTTGGTAAGATATATAATCAAATTGGGTTCAGAATATCTCCAGTAAAAACAAAACTGTAATATTGTCCAAGTTTTAATTGGTAATATAATTTTCAGAGTATAATTGAGGAATGAATATCTCGGATAAGTTCGTTGGGGAGAATCGGTCTGTTTGAATTTAATTTCTTTCTTGATGCAGTTCTATCGTAAGAATCCATTTATATCATTCCCAGAGACCAATAATTTCAGAGATATGATTTGTCAACGTTTGAACAAGAGCGCCAAAGCTCCTGTCCACATGGCTTGAACCAATTTTTTTTCGAACGACTCACGATAACCGATAACGGTAAGAGATACTGGTGGTTTGAGTTTCTTAATGAGCATAACCGGCCAAATGGTTTCGGAGTTATATCCATATGAAATAATTTTTCATTAATAACTCAAAATATACTTATTTATATCGAATTTAAACTTGACAATTAGTTAAATAATGCCAATGTGCAAGTTTTGCAAAATTTTGTGAGGATCGTTTAAGTAGAAAAAAAAATTACTCCCAAATACTTTTTATTTGGAAACTATCAGTCAGATTCCGCTCAAATTTTCCGAAAAGCTTCAGGTCATCATTTTACAATCGAGTACCAGATTTTAGCTTGATCGCCTTCCTAAGAATTCTTTTGGTGTAAATCACATGTACATTTCCCAGGCTCTATTCTATCTTCAATTTTATACATGCTTAGATCATTATTAGCTTTTAAATATAAAGCGCAGTTTTCAAAATTGTTCCTGCCACCAGATTCTCCAATGATTTTCATTATAATTCAGTTTTTTCGGTGTGATTTCATACGCGCATGTTCTGGAAAACAGCGTTCTATCGTTTGTCTATATCGTTCGAATTTTTTGCGGAAAATGGTTTCAAACGATTAGGTTTGACTCACTGAATTTGATGTCGCCCATCTGTCCGGCCATTGCTACGTTAACATTCGAACGGAAAGAGACAGTGACTTGAAATTTTCAGGGTGGTGGCGCATCCTAATACAACGGATAAGTTCGTTAATGGGCATAATCCGCCGAACTGTTTCCGACTACTAATTTTGTTTTCAAGCAATCCGATCAAATTGAAACTTGGTAACTAGTTGTAGAATACATATATGAAGATGTAAAATTTTGTGAGGATCATACCACTAGAAAATAAAAAAAAAATAATATTCATCTCACCATAACTTGAGAGATAGCAACCTGCAATTATTAGAATTGTTTACGCATACGAAGGCGACATTTGAGTTTGTCAATGACTATAATCAACCAAATGGTTTTGGAGTTATACCTATCTGAAATCTATTTTCATCAATAGTTTTGTTTTTATTTCCCCAATACCTCAAAAAATGCGAAACCGATCCAATTCAAACTTGCTGATTAGTTGTAGAATGCCAACGCGCAAGTTTTTGCTAGATTTCGTAGGTATCGTATCTCTAGAAAATTTTGAAAAAAATTATTGGATATCATTGAAAAAAATTCTATATATCAGAAACTATCCGTTCGACATCGCTGAAATTTTGCGAGAGCCAAAACCCAACTTTACAGCCAGGTTCACAACTTGAACATGATCGGATATATATTATTAGAGATCCGAGCAGTCTTGGGTGAGTTCAGTAGCTAGATGGGTGACCATTTGCCACGATAACTTTCGAAAG
Source organism: Halyzia sedecimguttata (assembly GCA_937662695.2). Taxonomy (NCBI): domain Eukaryota; kingdom Metazoa; phylum Arthropoda; class Insecta; order Coleoptera; family Coccinellidae; genus Halyzia; species Halyzia sedecimguttata. The sequence goes on from OW569417.2 coordinate 35,431,752, forward strand.
GAAAGATATAGCAATTTTCAGAGTAGGTTGCGCGTCCCAATGGGGCAGTCCACTTCGTTGTTGGGCATAATAGTCCCAACGGTTTCGGAGTTACACCCATCCGGAATATTATTTTATCGATAAAAAGATACAGATGCCATCGTATTGAAAGTAAGTAGTTTATATAAAGACGCATGTGAAATATTGTGATAATCGTTTAACTAGAAAATTTAACAAAAAATATGAAAAAGTATAGTGTCTCGATCTCACGATAACTTGAGACCGGAGAGGGATAGCGACTTGAAATTTTCAGGGTAGGTTATGCATTCGAATAAGACATTTAAGTTCGTTAATAGTCAAAATCGGCCAAACGGTACCCTTTCGCGGAATTTCGTGAATATCGTATACTGTATCGTATTACATGAGACGTAAGAAAACATAAATATTCAAAATCGACTGAAAATACCTATCACGTTATGCATATTTTTGAAACTAAGAAATATGTGGTTCTACAATATAGGTGAAGAATAACAGGGTTTCTTTTAACAAATTATAACTTCATGTCATAACCCGGTAAATCGAGTTACAAATAATATTCCAATTATTTCATTATAATCAACGGAAACTTCTTTTTCGGTGATATTTTTGATTCATTTGATTCATCAACAGTTTTGATGATTGGAAAAGAATACAGAATTTCCAAATTTTGCCCAAAACTTAAAGAAATTAAAGAGACGATATGCTTCATCAATTTCTTTTGTTTCTTGAAAAGTGAGCTCGAGAATGCGCCATCCATATTTTTGTATCTTTAATAATTCCGGAGGTCCTAGTGCTGCCCATTGAATTTGCTCCACCCTGTACAGTTACTCACCGGACACCCTACCCTGTATTATGTATGCGGATATCCATAATTATGACATTACATTTCACACTGTCAAATGGACTTGCATAATATATTACGAATTTTCATAAACCAGAATTTCTTGGAATATCCCAACTGCAAGCCCGACTCAGATTTGCAGGATTTTATTGGACCTATCTTGATCCTATATACTGTAGTTGAATTTTGGTAATATCGAATACTTTGAGAAGATCGAATGTTCAATGAAAAATGACGAATGTGCCAACGCGCAGGAAATCCAATATGAAAGAGAAAGAAGCGCCGCGTAGCTCTATAATTCTCAGTTATCTCCGCATTTATCTATTTTTCATAGCTATGAATGCTTTTATTTCCAAGTTCTCATTCCTGTTACCAGAAATTTCGGCGCCGAGATGATTTCGCCCGAGAAAACATAGCCAACTTAACATATTTCCATTGATATCTCTTCTCGAGAATTCCTCTCGATAGATTATCTTCGTAAATTTGTCGACTTTTCATAATTCTGCCATTTCTAATGTATTTTTGGAATTTCGAGGAATATCATTCTGGATTTTCGTATCTCCACCCAATCATCATCTTTATAAGATCCCAATCTTGAATACATAATATATCATGGGCATTGATAAATTCTGTCAGACTCCTACATTACCCTGATTTCTGCATTATTTAATATCTTATGCTCTACCCATCCACACTTCCAAACTAGTTCCAGGAAATAAAATTTGTTCGAATATTTTGATGAGATGAAACTTAAGCTTTGTTCTGAAACATGTCCTGTATTGAAAATTTTGAATAATTTAAAAAATATCTGCCATAAAATTGTCAGAGTTATAATAATAATAATAAGTACTTTATTTCCTACAGGTTTACCCCCAATTACAGGAAATCACAAAAAAAATAGCAAAATGATGACACATTGATATGGTTTACAACACTAGATATATAAAAACGTGAAAAAAAAACAAAAAAAAAACAACCCCTAACAAAATTTCAAAAAGTTAGTGAAGGGCGGTGCGAATAATAGGCCTGCACTACGGACCGAGGAGAGTCGTGAAAAATGTCACATACACTGGCGAGCGAATTGATAAATCTACATGCATAATTAATAGGTGATCGAAAGCTCGCATTTGTTCTCCCCGTCCCACAGTAAAAGACCATCTCATTCCTAGAACCCAAACGAGGAACTAGGAATGGTAAACAGGATAGAAGCTCTGAACAATCGATCTTATGATTGACAATTTTAGAAATAAATATCAATGCACATATGTTCACCCTATCTACAGTGGAATCAGCGCCGAATTTCGAAAGTAAAAGGCTATGATCAAAACCTATGGGCGGGTACACACCGTCCTGCCTCCACATCATAAATTTATAAAATTTTCTTTGCACAGACTCAATACTTTTCCTATGACAGTCATATATAGGTCTCCAAATTAAGCTACAGTATTCTAATCTACTCCTTATTAGACAATTGAAAAGGGCTATCAAAGTGCTTGGATTCTGAAAGCATTTAGTATTTCGGATTATGAATCCATAAGTTTTATTAGAGGCAAGTATCAACTGATTTATATGTGGTACAAATGAGCAACCACTGTCACACAAAATCCCCAGATCCCTCATTTCAGTTATTCTAGATAGTATTGTGCCACCGATATTATAATCAAACTCTATCATCTTTTTCTTTCTCGTGTATGTCATAGCATAACATTTAGATATATTCAACTTCAATCTATTACTCGCGCACCATGCCGAGAGGTTATCAAGTGCTGCCTGTAGCCTAGCACAATCAATGAGATTGAGTATTCGAAGGAAAATTTTTAAATCATCCGCGAATAACAACACTGCCACATCCATAATATCTACTACATCGTTTACAAACAAAAGAAAGAGTAAAGGACCAAGGTTGGAGCCCTGAGGAATCCCAGATGTTGCACAGAACTCGACTGAACAGTAATTTTCAATCTCAACAATACAAAGTCTGTCCGACAGATATGACTTTATTAGATCGATCAGTTTGGGGCCGAAACCAAATTTATTTTTCAACTTGTGAACTAAAATGTTGTGATCTATCTTATCGAAGGCTTTTTGAAAGTCGGTATATATACCGTCTACCTGACCGGATCCGTCCAACGACTCTAGCACTTTTTCGAAAAAAGAAACAAGATTAGTTGTAGTGGACCTTTTCGGCATGAAACCGTGCTGGTTAACTGTAATTCTACTGCGGACAGTGGAAAAAATATTATTGTGGAGGATGATCTCATAAATCTTCGAAAAATTTGACAAGATGGAAATTGGACGGTAATTTGAGATACTCGATTTATCACCCTTTTTAAAAACTGGTATGATTTTTGACCGTTTCCAAACCGAAGGATATATGCCCATGGATGCAGAGAGATTAAAAATATGTGCCAGAGGGGCAGAAAGTGCTCCTATACAGTCTCTCACCACAAAACTCGGAACTCCATCAAGCCCCGCAGTGCGTTTATTTGACAATTTTTTTGAGGCCCGCATTATATCATCTTCCGTAATCTCAGCAATACCGATGAACAGACTAGCATTGTCCTCAACATTTTCTAGCTCATAAGTGTCACAGGGCTCATCGTACACACTACTGAAGTGCTCTGCAAACACGTTAACAATATCCTGCGGTTTATTTATCATCTTATGACCATCACTTAATACACCGGGTATTCGAGAATGACCCTTGCTCTCCTGTACAAATGACCAAAAATCCGAAGGATCCGTCATTAATTTGCTCTCGGAAGTTCTAACGTAATCTCTGTAGGCGGTGTTGATTTTTAACTTAAGCAAACTCCTCAGTTTTTTATATTGTAGACGGTTGAAGTTATTGTTGAATTTTCTATAGTTTCTCAGGGCAGCCTCTTTAAGATAAATAGTGTTAACAATTTCAGATGTGTACCATGAGGGAAACCGCCTTTTTCTACCGACCTTGACTGGTACCGTGAGCTCAAATATTCTATTAAGAATTGAATAAAAATTGGTCGCATGCCAAGTCCAGGTCACTTTCATTTGTAACAGATGACCAATCAGTTTCCCATATATATCGGTACCTATCCACATAATTTGCCTTCGAGAAATTATATTTACGAGGTGTATAGTGAGGGCTCGAGTTTGAAAAGTTGATATTTCTTTCATATTGCTCAGGAAGATAAGATATTTCCATTGGCGGATGATACGAATCCGCTGTTACAAGAGAACATACTGAGCCAGCAACATCACACTCAAAATTCGAGAGTACCAAATCCAACAACACATTCTTATGATTTCGTACTTCATTGAACTGTTTCAATTCCAGTGACTCCGAAAACATTTTTATTACCAATGTGTGACTATCGGATAAAGAATTCTCAGCATACTTTGGGCAATTAAAGTCCCCCAAAACAACTATCTTATTATCTAGTAATGGACCGAATGTAGACAATGAGTCAAAAAATTGTTCATAGCTCGCAATATCGATCCTTGGTGGAATATATAAAAGCAGTATAATGATACAAAGAGTTTCATACATTATCTTACAGGCTACAGCATCTATGGAAGGAACAAGGGCCGTGAGCCCTGTTACGTCAACTTCCACCGCACATAACTCACCACGGACGGCCACGAGTACACCCCCGCCCGTTGACATTCCTGTGATAACCAGGTTCCTATCACATCGGAAAACACTATAGTCAGAAGAAAACAATTCAGCATCGTATACGCCATCCTGCAACCAAGTTTCCGTCAGACACACAACATCGAATTCTTCACTTGACACAGCAGATTTTAGTTCTAGAGTTTTAGAATTGAGGCCACGTACGTTCTGATAATATATCACGTTCCTTCTCAATTTGCTATTGGGGGTGTTGAGTTTAAATGCTTTATAACAGGGACTCCACTCATGTACCTCAACTCCACACATTCTCCGGCAGACCTTCGTTGCTCCAATTCAGCTTTGATTTTGTTGAAATAGTCTCTCTGTCTTGGGGGTCCTGTCAGAGGAAATGAACACATTGAAATCCCTTCTGAAGACCATTGATTTGCCTAAAACCTTATATACACGTTGACTGCTATCCATGGTAAGCTTAAGAGGTCTTGGCTTACCATTACCAACCGATCGCCTGCCCAAACGTTTTATTCCTGATGGGCCTAGAGCGGGAAAACCTGGCAGAGTAGACCCGAGCATCTCATTCACCATTTTACAGTCGTTGGCAATCATTTCATCATTTGATTCATCATTATGTTCAGGCAAACCATGTATAATCAAATTGTTTTTTCGTTTCTGACGCTCCTCGAACTCCAACAGAATTTCTTCGAACTTTTCATCATTCAATTCCACGCCACTGACTTCTTCGAATTGATTACACGAATTTCGGAGTTTCCCATACCGACACAGGCACCTCCGAAGGGATTCCCGCATATGACACATGATAAGACCTGATGATTCTCATATTGTTTACGACAACAATAACATGAGATCCTATTAGTCATCTTGCATCAATTTCAATATTCAGACAATATGGTACTTATCTTCGATCGTCGAATTCCGTAGAATTTGTGCTGGATTTATTCGTTTTGGATTCAAAAATACTAGAAAGAGTTGTACATACATTGTAAATGGTCGAATGGAATTGGGACAAATTCCTGAATCAATTCGGCTCAAAGGACCAATGGTATCGTATGTTTGGATTCAATGTAAATGCCATTTGTGAATTATCGATGAGAGAAATTGAGAGGATATTCTGAAACGTACATCATGTTAAAATGTACTGCTAAATAGCAGAACTCCATTTTTGTTGAGAAATACAAAGATTAAATAATTTCTATTTCCTTTAGTAAATTACCTTCATAAGTAACTCTTGGATGCAGAAACAAATGAATAATGTCAAGTATATACGAATCAGTCCAGAGTCAATACACAGAAGGGATTTCTTGATTTTATAGCAGCATTTTATGGCCTCAAATTTATTGCCGTACCCCAGAGTTCAACCCTAGAGAATCTTTTCATCATGTCAACCAAACTGACAGAGAAACAATTGCCAACTAAGTGATGGTTTCAGCAGATTCAAGAAGTTCATATCATAGCCCTCGTGGGAAAAATTTGGGAAATGCGTTGTCGGAAAGTTTTGGAATATTGAAGTTATGAAAACATGAAGAATATAAATCCGCGCTTTAGGTAGATTCTGTAATGTAAAATTTCAATTGGATTTCAAATTAGGACTTTGAAGGAGACTAAATTAAATTTTAATGTACTACTGAAATTATAGTATACTACAACTAACTTTGTTATATTTCTTTTCAGTGCAGAATGAGTATTTAGAAGACACAGAATATCAGAAAGGTAAGCTTCCCAATTTTTCTATACCTACTCCTGAAGTGTCATTGGGAAGAATGTCGAAAAAAGTAATCTACAAAAAGGCTACTTATATACTGATTGTCAAAGTCTGTTTGTTTAAAAATTCATTTAATTGAACTTTGTACTTTGGGTGATTTTATTCCAACTTGGAAAATGTTATTGTTCAACTGAAATATTAAGGCTACTTATATACTGATTGTCAAAGTCTGTTTGTTTAAAAATTCATTTCATTGAACTTTGTACTTTGGGTGATTTTATTCCAACTTGGAAAATGTTATTGTTCAACTGAAATATTAACAGAAAACAGGTTAATTCATTCAGACACCTATCTCATACAGCAAGATTGTTTATACATAGTCGAAAACATTGCTTGAAATTGAAAGTGGTATTCTCACCCTTCTTGGAAAACGAACCATTGGTTAACTGGGTTTCTAGGGTGCATTGCCATAACTACTTCTAAAACTTTATGACCCGACTAGACTCTTGAGGTTTTGAGTATCACTTAAGCCTTTTTAAAATGGTCTTAGGAAATGAAAGTCTCTAGAATGAACAAGGAATATAATATATTCCTCTGATTACAAGAAATAGCTGTTTAAAATGAAAAAAAAATCGAAAAATATATTCTAAGAGGTCCTGCCGGATTCTGGAAGGAGTTCTTCATGTACTCTTGCTGCTGATGAACACTGCTTCTCTGGTTATTCCACCTAAAGCTGGTTGTTAACCAGCTGTGGGTGTAGAGTTCAGGAACCAGGTTTAGGTTCTCGCTAAAACTAAACAATGTTAGTATGGCTCATCCAAAAACAACATTATTATCTCCAGAGAGTACTGGATTATCTGCTGTAAGTTATCGTGCAGTTGAAACACATGCATGGTTCTTCTCCAAAATGCCCTTTAGACCTTAAACAATACTCGACTGCACAGAACACCTTATAACTATCGACTTGAATAATAAGGAATATTTTAGCTGGACACAGTAACTAACGAGTAGGGTGCACCACATCGAAAACCTAATGCATAGACGCTCTACTGCATCGAACTTTACTGCATCGACGAAGCAATCCATCGAAAAACCGCCCACTTACTAGTTAGTGTTCGTGCTTTCTCCTGATTGGCCGAACGTGAAATCCCCTTTATCGATCGTCTTCGTCGGTAGTTTCGCTGGATGAGATGTAATTTCTTTCAAAGAGTATACATCAACAGCCAGTGACCGATTTTGATGTTGTGTGTTGCCTAACACACAGCTGTAAGGGGCTAATGAAAACTGAAGGTTAGAGTCCGGTATTCATGCAAACATACCTAAGGTATGATTATATGGTATATATCATATGAATATCTGGATTGAATTCAACGCTCAAAGGTTTTGATGTATTTGAAATTATGAAATTTGAAATTCATTTGAAGCTTCAATTTCTACGTAATTTCAGTTCTAAAAATATGAATTATTAAATGCATATATATATATTATTGAATATTGAATATTATTTGAAAATTTCACTTATTGTGTCGAAAATTTAGTATCTGGCCAGTGACCGATTTTCTTCATACTTATTTCTGAGATGCATTTCGGCATAACAAATCGATCCCTGTTTGTTTCAATTCCAGGAACCTCCGCGCTCCGGAGATATAAAATTGTGAAAATTGAAAATTTCACTTATTGCGTCGAAAATTTCGTATCTGGACACTGACCAATTTTCTTTATACTTGTTTCTGAGATGCATTTTGGCATAACAAATCGATCCCTGTTTGTTTCAATTCCAGGAACCTCCGCGTTCCGGAGATATAAAATTGTGAAAATTGAAAATTTCACTTATTGCGTCGAAAATTTCGTATCTGGACAGTGACCGATTTTCTCTATACTTGTTTCTGAGATGCATTTCGGCATAACAAATCGATCCCTGTTTGTTTTAATTTCAGGAACCTCCGCGTTCCGGAGATTGTGAAAATTTCACTTACTGAGTCGAAATTTTATTATCCGGGCAACGTTCTGAGAACGGCTGATGCTAGCCAAAAAAATTGTGAAAATTGAAAAATTTACTAACTCCATGGATACTTAAGTATCTTGCCAGATTTTCTTCGCATTAATCTATTATAATCTTTATAAGAGACAAAAGGTTACATTATTGCGCGTATGTTCTGGGGAACATCGCGTTATAGTTTTGCCCAAATGTCTGTAACTTTCGAATTTTTTGACGAAAATGGTCTCAAACGATTAAGTTCGACTCCCCAATGAAGAATTCGATGTCAAATTTGATTCTGTCCGTCCGGCCGTCCGGCCGTCCGGCCGTCCGGCCGTTGCCACGATAACTTGAGAACGAAAAGAGCTAGCGACTTGAAATTTTCAGGGTGGGTGGCGCATCCCAATACGACGGACAAGTTCGTTAATGGGCATAATCGGCCCAGTGGTTTCCGAGTAATAATTTTGTTTTCAACCAATATGAATCCGATCGAATTGAAACTTGGTGAGTAGTTGTAGAATATAAACCTAAGCACGTTTGTGAAATTTTGTGCGAATCGTATGGCTACAAAATTATTAAAAAATTATTAAAAAATATTTTTGTTGTCACGATAACTTGAGAACTGAGAGAGATAGCGGCCTCAAATTTTCAGGTTAGGATGTACACCACAACGCGACAATTCAGTTTGATTATGAGCCTAATCGGCCAAACGGTTTTAGAGTTATAGCCATCTGAAATTTCATGAAATTTTGTGGTTTTTGTTCCTCATTAACTCGAAAAATACTGAACCGATTGAATTCAAACATGGTTATTAGTTGTAGAATGCCAATGCGGAAACGTTTGCAAAATTTGGTGAGGATAGCGTTTGTAGAAAATTTTAAATAAATCTTTGAAAATAAAAAAAAAAAGTTCTATATATCAGTAACTAATCGTTCGAAATTGCTGAAATTTTGCAAGAACCTTGATAACCTAACTATACTGCCAATTTTCAAGTTTTAATACGATCGGTTAAATATTGTTGGAGATTCGAGCATTCTTGTGTGAGTTCAGTAGATGGGTGACCGTTGCCTCGATAACTTTCGAACGAAAGGAGATAGGGACTTGCAATTTTCAGGGAAGGTTGCGTATCCGAAAGGGAGAGTTGAGTTCAATTTTGGGCATAATCGGTCAAACGGTTTCCGAGTTATACCCATCTGGAATATTATTTCCTTGATAACTCAAAAAATAAATATTCGATCGAATTGAAGTTTGGTAACTAGTAGTAGAAAATCACCATAAAGACGTGTTTAAAATTTTGTGAGAACCGTACCCCTAGAAAATTTGAAAAGAATTACGAGAAAAAAAATTTTAAGAACCGTACCCCTAGAAAATTTCAAAAAAATCACGAGAAAAAAAATTGGTTCAAGCACTGACGTGAAGTCAGAAGCTTTTGCGCGTATGTTCTATTGTCCATTCTTCTGTATTGGACACCCTTAATCGAATTTACCATGGTAAATTC